>CM029023.1:9773416-10400139 GCA_016801055.1 Panax notoginseng | reverse complement strand
ACTTCGTATGTTATTCGCATGTTATATGTATTAAATTACGGTCCTAATTGACTGCCGCTACAAGCCTGTAGCGGCAGGGCCTTTTTCCCACCAATCCCAGTCTTTCATTGCAAAGATCAACGCACGCAGATGAGCTTGTGTGACGCCCCCCAAAATAGGTTATACATCACCTATTCCGAGTCGCCAATACATGGTACAAAATTTAATACAACTTAATTATACAACAGTCGTGTAAAATACGACTAAACATATGCTGTGAGTTTTTAATACAAATATTGTCAGATAGATAATAAACAAACTCAATGAGGTCCTCATTACATTTATTATCACATATATTACATAGAATAGTGAGGGCTTACTAATGCTATCATCTGGTCCATCACTCCCGTTAGCCGACTCGTACCAACTGTATTCTCATTTCCTGAAGAGAACAATGAAGAAAAGGGTGAGCTCAACTAGCTCAGTAAGAAGTATTTATGACTAATGTAAGACCCAAAATTATAAATAAATGAAATTTAAATTCCTCTATTTATTATTTTGAAATAGTAAGGGTTGATTTGATTAATTGGTTAGTTATGGGTAAAATGCGCAAATGTTGCAAATAAGCAAGTGGTCCTAAAATATTCATTGTTGTCGGGGAATATTTGTTTGGTCGTGGAATATTCTTGTTGTCGGGGGAATATTCGTACGACGGCGCAGCCTTGTGTGGGCCCCATAACAGAAAGTGATTGGATGAAGAAAACGACAAAAACAAGTTGTTTATAAATAACGGCGTAGTGTTGCCGTTAATACTGTTGGAATACACAGTGGTTTAAAACACAGTAATACGCGTTGTTGCACAGTAGCACACGGTATTGCAACCAATTATTGATTCTTACGTAAGAAGGCACTACTCAATAATTGTTACAATAATTACTGTTCAAATATTATATTTTATTGATTCAATAATTGCTGCGTTGATATTTTATATTACTGTTGTTTTAATAATTGTCACTACACAGTATTTTCTATTATCGGAACAATAATTCATATTATCTGAATAATATTATTAGATAACATTATTGGTAATGTCTAGAAAGTTCTGTCTAAGGAGAGGTTTGGTCATCTAATTGCGCGCCAGTAAGGAGAGATCCTTATTGGAAAGCCCCCTTTTTCCTGGGAACGGCCTGGTTGCCAGTACTGTGATTCTGTAATATTATTTGTGTATAATTAATTATTGATTTATATGATGAGGAAAATATTAATGTGGATATAGATGGAGAAAATTTTTAATGTGACAATTGTTGAAAATTAATATTTTATCTTTTTCTGATAAATAATTCATTTAAATATATTATTTTAATAATATATTGATGGTGGTATTTTTATAATGAATGTGGGATATATGAGTATATGAGGAGGAGGAATATTTTTGTGGCATTAAATGATTAACACATGTTTTGTGTGTTGGTGGACATAATTCTTGACCGAAAATTTATTATTGACTGTAAAATCGCCCGTTTGTGAATTTTGGTCAACTTCTGTTTGGAATTTGGAAAAACTTTCTTCTGCAAAGTTGTAGAGAATTGAATTTCCTATAAAAACTCGTGAGATTCAAATTTTCTGATAAAAGGGCTATTTATTATGAATTATTGAAGTTCTGAAGTTCCGAAATAATTGATTTTTTGGAAGTTTTATTTATTAGTTTGAAGAAAAACATTTTTTGTATTTTGTTGGACATCATTAACATGTGTGGCTGGTGTTTTTGACTAAAGGTGGGCTAAGGAAAATTTGTATAATTATATTAATATTATATTCAATTTTCTGCTTTGGTGTTCTAAGCATTTTCCTATAAATAGGGTGCTTAGGTTAGAATTAAAAATCACACCAGAAACACAAGTTTCCCTTTCTTTCTCTCTCTACATTAGTGAGCGTATTCTTGTGAGTATTCTAATACTTTGAGTATTGCTATACGGTGCAAGTTCAAGTCATAACCTATATCCGGTGTTTCAACTAGAAGTACTGTTTTTGCTGAGATAAGGGATGTTATTTCTTCTTAAATGATATTATTTTCTTCAATATCATTATGCCGAAGTATTGATCTGAATTTTTATCAAATTTGGAACTTTTCATGTCGGGGTTACTATTCATGAGTTACTATTCACGAGTTACTATTCATGAGTTACTATTCACGAGTTACTATTCACGAGTTACTATTCACCGAAAAATGAAATGAAAATTTCTTCTTTTCGTCCAAAATATCTATTCTGGATACTAGCTTTGATTGTATTCATGTTTTGATCATTCTTGAATTTTTACTATAATTGTTTATGAGGTATTTTTGGACATGGAATAGCTGAAATACGAATCCTTAATATTAACTCTTTTGATTCACTGGATTTGTTTTCTCTAAAATATTTTTCATCATCCTCAGTCCTAAATGATGATGTTACTGAATATCTTTGGCCTGTAGTGCAAAGATTGATGATTTTATGATGAATATCTTTGGCCCGTAGTGCAAAGATGAACAGGTTTGAGGTGAACATGACCAACTGATGAATATCTTTGGCCTGTAGTGCAAAGATGAATATTTGATTCCAGATATATATTGATTGATGTTACAGGGATAAAATATCGACGATGAACTTTTAAATTCATATATAGAAGATAGTAGTTTGCATTCTCTACTTAACTCTTCTAATGAATTGATGTTTCCGCTGCAGTTGTTGATTTAAAACTTGTTGTCTATTGTATTCTATTAGATTTTTTCCTGTTGAAGACTAAGGATAATTTGTTGTATATTATCTTAGTCATAATATTCTTTACTGGGCTAGTTGAGCTCACCCTTTTTCTTGTTGTTCCATTTTTCTTCTCAGGAGGCGAGAATGTAGCGAGTACTAGACGGGGTGTGGAATGATGGTTCAAGACAGTTATTTTAGTAGTCCTCACTATTTTGTAAAATAGTGTATCAATAAGTATAATGAGGACTTAATTGAGTATGAATACTGTCTAGGTAACAATATTTGTATTTAAACTCACAGTATATGTGTTGTCGTATTTTGCACGACAATTGTAATAATAAAGCTGTAGTTATTTTCTGTACCATGTATTTGGCGACTCAGAATGGGTTGGATGGATTGGACCTGTTTTGGGGGCGTCACAGTTGGTATCAGAGCTTAGGGATATGATCTCTGGCGGAGATCGGGGAATAGAACTAGGAGGGGAGAGACGAGTAAATCCTTCGCTAGTGTGTCCTACCTAAGCTTATTTGTTGGTCGGTCATAATATAGGGATATTATGTGATTTGTTAATTTGTTAAATTAACCCTTGTTTTATGGCAGTATTTGAGAATGTCGACTGAGAATGTTAACAGTGGAGTAAATGAAACCGTGGAGACACCTGTACTCACCAATGAGGAAAACGTGCAACAGGCTGGCAATGTTCCTCCTGTGAACAACACCACTGAGCAGACGATGAACGATGAGATGTTTAGAAGCTTTTTGCAGTTCATGCAAAATCAGACGAGGGAGACTCGTGTACAGAATACGGGTGGAAATGATAGCAATGCGCGGCTTGTCACAGCCAAGCAGTTCAAAGAGTTGGGACCACCAGAATTCTGGGAAAAGCCAGATCCGATTAAGGCGGAGACATGGGTCAAGCAAATTACCAAGATATTTGATGTCTTGGGATGCACGGAGGAACAGAAGGTACCATTCGCCACCTTTATGTTCCGTGGCGAGGCAGACTACTGGTGGGAGTCTGTGAAACGTACCCATCCAGCCGCACTCAGCATGTCTTGGGAGACATTTCAGAAACTGTTCAATGACAAATACTTTCCTGAAAGTGTTCGTCATATGAAGGAGGTAGAGTTTATTAGACTGGAGCAGAATAACATGACGGTGTCCCAGTACGAGGCGAAGTTTGCAGAGTTGTCCAGGTTTGCACCTCATTTGGTGGAGAATGAGGAACGTATGACGCGGATGTTTCTGAGAGGTTTGAAACCAGGCATATGTCAATATCTCATTTCTCATAAATTTTCTCTCTATTCAGATGTTGTCAACAGGGCTCAATTATTAGAGCGAGATAACGAGTACAGTCAATCGAGGGACCACAACCAGGATCATACCGGTGACAGCAGTCATCAGAACAATGATAACCAGCGGAGAAAGAAAAATACAGACAAGAACGGCAACCACTCTGGTGGTAATCGTGGCTATAAAAATAGAAGAAGCGAGTCGGGAGGAGATTTTAAAAAGAGGAGATTCAACAATGACAATACGAAGACGTCAGCTGAAACGACCCCAAAATAGGTCCATTCCACCCAACCCATTCTGAGTCGTCAAATACATGGTACAGAAAACAACTACAACTTTATTACAACAATTGTCGTGCAAAATACAACAACACATATGCTGTGAGTTTGGATACAAATATATACCAAATATGACTTATGTTCCAACCGTGAACATCACCTCACAATAACACCTTACATAAAGGTATAGTCAAAAACTGTTTTAGAAATTAGAATCTTTGGAAAGTGCTCAAGGAAACCTTCGTACATGGGAGGCCACGCATCTAGGTTATGATAGATATCATATGGCCACAGAATTATCCTTGGTTGACCCAATAGACCCCAAAGAAAAACGAGAAGATTACTATCATATTCTTCCCAATGGTGAGTCTTCTCTTAACTTATCATTATCTCCACTGTCTCTAATTGAGAATTATACTTCAAACAAACACCAAGATTATATAGGTAGTGCCCATAGATATACTCAGCAAGTGGATGAGCACAACCCTGTCTTATGATGACACGAGGTTGTATGTCATTAGACATCTTGTATGATAGTGACAAAATACCCTTCCAACGTTGGGTTCGCCTCACCCTATTTTCTTCACCAAATATAACTACTAAATGATGACCACCGTTCTATTCCCTTGTTACCCCCGCTCGACCCAGCTACACTCTTATTACCTGAAAGGAATTGTGAAGCAAAAGGGTGAGCACAACTAGCTCAGTAAAGAATATCATGACTAAAGATAATTCAATTATCAATAGCCTTCATCAACAATAAATCAGAGATTTAGAACATATGGTAAATGATAAAAATTTCAACCATAGTTGCAGCGGAACGAGCAATCCATTAGAAGAGTCAAATAGACTATAAAGTCTATTATCTTCTCCATGTTAAAAATCCACCAACAATATTTTATCCATGTAACATCACTCAACAGTTCCTTTCCACAATCATATGAATAACTCATAATCATAATTGTGACTATAAATTTTTCTTCGCACCCAGGACGAAGAATATTTTCATCACCTGTCTTTACTTGAAACATCAAAGATCATGGTTATACCAAATCACAGTTCCTGTTTATAATCATACTAACAAATCCATCATTGCACTACGGGCCAAAGATATTCATCAACAAACCATCTTTGCACTACGGCCAAAGATATTCAACAACAGTTCATCTTCGCACTACATGCCAAAGATATTCATCAATAATTCATCTTTGCACTACAGGCCAAAGATATTCTACAACATGTCATCTTTGCACTACAGGCCAAAGATATTCATCTACAAACCATCTTTGCACTACGGGCCAAAGATATTCAACAACAGTTCATCTTTGCACTACAGGCCAAAGATATTCATCAACAGACCATCTTTGTACTACATGCCAAAGATATTCATCAACAATTCATATTTGCACTACAGGCCAAATATATTCATATCTCAAAGAAATATATAATCATTTCAGAATTTATATAAACAATAATTATAACCATGTTGATCAATTCACCTTTGCACTTAAGCTTAAGATATTCAATTATAAATTCAATGGTCATGATCATACCAGTCACAATTCAACTTTGCACTACAGGCCAAAGAGAACCCTAGTCATGATCATACCAATAATCTACCCATCTTTACACTCCAGTGAAAGAGAATTTCAACATCAGGGTTATAAAAATGTTATATATGATGATAAAAATAATATGATCAACATATAGTTTTAATCTCAAGAGTAATATTCGTAACTCATGAATAGTAACCCCGACACAAAAGATAGAAATTCTACAATAAAATTCATACCAATATTTCGGTATAATGATATTGAAAGAATAACATTACTTAAATTTATAAACAATTTATTTTAATTGTTTACACTTTACTAATTAATGCATTTAATCATCATAAAATGCCAACTCTTATAATTTCATCATCAATAACCAAAACCCTCATCAAAAATCTGCATATACCTCATATAGGATTCTCAAGCCATAAAATCCTATTTTCCAATTTTCTTTCTTCACAAAACATATTTAATTCATTTACTCATAACTAGACCATTTTCATGAAAAATACCAAATCAGTTCCAAAAATATTTCTTTTCTGGAATTTAGCATAATATAGTCCCATAGTGAACATATATTTTTCTCAGAATTTTTAAAAGTCATTTACTATTTTTCATATGGCCAAAATAGCCGAATATTTAGACATTTATCAAAAATTGTACTTTTGTCTAAAAATTCTGAAATTTACAGAGTATACTTCTATCATATACATGTACTCCCAATAAAAATTTCATCAATTTTGGAGTTAACCACAAGGAATTATAAGCGGTTACTTTTAAAATAGTCTTTTCTCATAAAATTCATAACTCTCAATCTATACATCCAAAAATCACCATTTTTGGACACAATCAATAAAACTCATCAAAATATCATTTCAAATTTTTCCAGAATTTTTGAAGTTCAGAAAAATTACGAAACTGAAAATCATAACAACCCTTAAAATCCTTTACTATCCTTTACAATCTCTTACCTCAAAAGAGCAGTACTTCTGACTGGATATCGGATATGATGCTGAAGGAAACTTGCACTGATGAATAGCAACTCTCAAAGTATCTAAATACTCACAAAATATGCTTCATAATATAGAGAGAGAAAGAGAGAAAGCTTATGTTTTGGTGTGATTTTCAATTCTAACTTAGCCCTCTATTTATAGGAAAATTTTGGTAGGTTTGACCTGCAACCTGATGGCTTTACCTGCTACTATTCCCACCCACCACATTTGAAATATAATTCAGCACATTTCTTCACCAACCACAAGTGGGGCCCACCAATTCTAGAATTTTTCACCAAAATGATAAACTCCAAAAATTCAACAATTTCTGAACCAGTCATCTCGTAAAATTCATAACAAATCATACGTTCATTTTTAACGGTTCAAAATTTGTGGACATATACTCAACTTATATATGTATAACATATCCAAAAATTACCACGATCCAACGGTCGGATTAAAAATTATAACCCCCGCAAAATATCTCAAAAACCCTGATTTTTAATACCTCCATTCCGACAAAAATACGGATAAAAATCTCAACATTAACTCCTTCATTTTTTAACCACAAAAATATATCCCTCATTTATATCCACATAAAATAAATATTTTCTTATCATATGAATCAATAATTAATTATTCACAAATAATATTACAGAATCACATTTATGACAACCAGGCCGTTCCCAGGAAAGAGGGGGCTTTCCAATAAGAATTTCTCCTTACTGGCGCGCAATTAGATGACCAAACCTCTCCTTAGACAGAACTTTCTAGACATTGCCAATAATGCTATCTAATAATATTATTCAAATAATATGAATTATTGATCTGATAATGAAAAATACTGTGCAGCAACAATTATTGAACAACAATAATATAAAATTTTAACGTAGCAATTATTGAATCAATAAAATAAAATATTGAACAGTAATTACTGTAACAATTATTGAGTAGTGCCTTCTTACGTAAGAATCAATAATTTCAAAAATACTATGCAATACCGTGTGCTACTGTGCAATAACGCGTATTACTGTATTTTAACCACCGGGTATTCCAACAGTGTTAACGGTAACAACTACGCCGTTATTTGTAAAAACTCAAATTTGTCATTTTCTTCACCCGACAGTTATTCGTTATGGGGCCCACAAATAGCTGCGCCGTCGTACGAATATTCCCCGACAGAAAGAATATTCCACGACCAAACGAATATTCCCCGACAACAATGATTATTTTATAACCACTTGCTTATTTTGAAAAAAATTCATATTTCACCCATAACTTTAAACTTTTATCAATTTAACCATTTACTGAATAGTAATTATAAGAAAAATTGAATACTTTTATTTCATAAAATTCGGGGTCTTACAATCTCCCCTCCTTATGAAATTTCGTCCCCGAAATTTACGTACCTGGTATTTCAAAGAATTGAGAATACCTTCCTTTCATTTCAGATTCCATCTTCCCTGTCATCATAATTTCTCCATTGCTCATCTCCTGTATTTCAAATATCATTCTAGAATACAGCTTCAAAACAAGGGTTAATTTAACAAATTAACATATCACATAATATCCCGATATTATGACTGACCAACAAATAAGCTTAGGTAGGACACACTAGCGAAGGATTTACTCATCTCTCCCCTCCTAGTTATATTTCCCGATCTCCGCCAGAGATCATATCCCCAAGCTCTGATACCACCTGTGACTCTCGTGGTGCTTCAACCACAGCACCTCACAATGGTACCTATCAGTTTGCCACCGCAGAACGGCGTCCCCTACGGAGAGTCTGGCTTCGGTGCATCCCCCATCAACAGGAAGTCACCAGCGAGAGGCTCGGGGCTCTTTATTTATAGCTCTGATACCAAATGTAACGACCCCAAAATAGGTCCATTCCACCCAACCCATTCTGAGTCGTCAAATACATGGTACAGAAAACAACTACAACTTTATTACAACAATTGTCGTGCAAAATACAACAACACATATGCTGTGAGTTTGGATACAAATATATACCAAATGTGACTCATGTTCCAACCGTGGACATCACCTCACAATAACACCTTACATAAAGGTATAGTCAAAAACTGTTTTAGAAATTAGAATCTTTGGGAAGTGCTCAAGGAAACCTTCGTACATGGGAGGCCACGCGTCTAGGTTATGATAGATATCATATGGCCACAGAATTATCCTTGGTTGACCCAATAGACCCCAAAGAAAAACGAGAAGATTACTATCATATTCTTCCCAATGGTGAGTCTTCTCTTGACTTATCATTATCTCCACTGTCTCTAATTGAGAATTATACTTCAAACAAACACCAAGATTATATAGGTAGTGCCCATAGATATACTCAGCAAGTGGATGAGCACAACCCTGTCTTATGATGACACGAGGTTGTATGTCATTAGACATCTTGTATGATAGTGACAAAACACCCTTCCAACGTTGGGTTCGCCTCACCCTATTTTCTTCACCAAATATAACTACTAAATGATGACCACCGTTCTATTCCCTTGTTACCCCCGCTCGACCCAGCTACACTCTTATTACCTGAAAGGAATTGTGAAGCAAAAGGGTGAGCACAACTAGCTCAGTAAAGAATATCATGACTAAAGATAATTCAATTATCAATAGCCTTCATCAACAATAAATCAGAGATTTAGAACATATGGTAAATGATAAAAATTTCAACCATAGTTGCAGCGGAACGAGCAATCCATTAGAAGAGTCAAATAGACTATAAAGTCTATTATCTTCTCCATGTTAAAAATCCACCAACAATATTTTATCCATGTAACATCACTCAACAGTTCCTTTCCACAATCATATGAATAACTCATAATCATAATTGTGACTATAAATTTTTCTTCGCACCCAGGACGAAGAATATTTTCATCACCTGTCTTTACCTGAAACATCAAAGATCATGGTTATACCAAATCACAGTTCCTGTTTATAATCATACTAACAAATCCATCATTGCACTACGGGCCAAAGATATTCATCAACAAACCATCTTTGCACTACGGCCAAAGATATTCAACAACAGTTCATCTTCGCACTACATGCCAAAGATATTCATCAATAATTCATCTTTGCACTACAGGCTAAAGATATTCTACAACATGTCATCTTTGCACTACAGGCCAAAGATATTCATCTACAAACCATCTTTGCACTACGGGCCAAAGATATTTAATAACAGTTCATCTTTGCACTACAGGCCAAAGATATTCATCAACAGACCATCTTTGTACTACATGCCAAAGATATTCATCAACAATTCATATTTGCACTACAGGCCAAATATATTCATATCTCAAAGAAATATATAATCATTTCAGAATTTATATAAACAATAATTATAACCATGTTGATCAATTCACCTTTGCACTTAAGCTTAAGATATTCAATTATAAATTCAATGGTCATGATCATACCAGTCACAATTCAACTTTGCACTACAGGCCAAAGAGAACCCTAGTCATGATCATACCAATAATCTACCCATCTTTACACTCCAGTGAAAGAGAATTTCAACATCAGGGTTATAAAAATGTTATATATGATGATAAAAATAATATGATCAACATATAGTTTTAATCTCAAGAGTAATATTCGTAACTCATGAATAGTAACTCCGACACAAAAGATAGAAATTCCACAATAAAATCTATACCAATATTTCGGTATAATGATATTGAAAGAATAACATTACTTAAATTTATAAACAATTTATTTTAATTGTTTACACTTTACTAATTAATGCATTTAATCATCATAAAATGCCAACTCTTACAATTTCATCATCAATAACCAAAACCCTCATAAAAAATCTGCATATACCTCATATAGGATTCTCAAGCCATAAAATCCTATTTTTCAATTTTCTTTCTTCACAAAACATATTTAATTCATTTACTCATAACTAGACCATTTTCATGAAAAATACCAAATCAGTTCCAAAAATATTTCTTTTCTAGAATTTAGCATAATATAGTCCCATAGTGAACATATATTTTTCTCAGAATTTTTAAAAGTCATTTACTATTTTTCATATGGCCAAAATAGCCGAATATTTAGACATTTATCAAAAATTGTACTTTTGTTTAAAAATTCTGAAATTTACAGAGTATACTTCTATCATATACATGTACTCCCAATAAAAATTTCATCAATTTTGGAGTTAACCACAAGGAATTATAAGCGGTTACTTTTAAAATAGTCTTTTCTCATAAAATTCATAACTCTCAATCTATACATCCAAAAATCACCATTTTTGGACACAATCAAGAAAACTCATCAAAATATCATTTTAAATTTTTCCAGAATTTTTGAAGTTCAGAAAAATTACGAAACTGAAAATCATAACAACCCTTAAAATCCCTTACTATCCCTTACAATCCCTTACCTCAAAAGAGCAGTACTTCTGACTGGATATCGGATATGATGCTGAAGGAAACTTGCACTGATGAATAGCAACTCTCAAAGTATCTAAATACTCACAAAATATGCTTCATAATATAGAGAGAGAAAGAGAGAAAGCTTATGTTTTTGGTGTGATTTTCAATTCTAACTTAGCCCTCTATTTATAGGAAAATTTTGGTAGGTTTGACCTGCAACCTGATGGCTTTACCTGCTACTATTCCCACCCACCACATTTGAAATATAATTCAGCACATTTCTTCACCAACCACAAGTGGGGCCCACCAATTCTAGAATTTTTCACCAAAATGATAAACTCCGAAAATTCAACAATTTCTGAATCAGTCATCTCGTAAAATTCATAACAAATCATACGTTCATTTTTAACGGTTCAAAATTTGTGGACATATACTCAACTTATATATGTATAACATATCCAAAAATTACCACGATCCAACGGTCGGATTAAAAATTATAACCCCCGCAAAATATCTCAAAAACCCTGATTTTTAATACCTCCATTCCGACAAAAATACGGATAAAAATCTCAACATTAACTCCTTCATTTTTTAACCACAAAAATATATCCCTCATTTATATCCACATAAAATAAATATTTTCTTATCATATGAATCAATAATTAATTATTCACAAATAATATTACAGAATCACATTTATGACAACCAGGCCATTCCCAGGAAAGAGGGGGCTTTCCAATAAGAATTTCTCCTTACTGGCGCGCAATTAGATGACCAAACCTCTCCTTAGACAGAACTTTCTAGACATTGCCAATAATGCTATCTAATAATATTATTCAAATAATATAAATTATTGATCTGATAATGAAAAATACTGTGCAGCAACAATTATTGAACAACAATAATATAAAATTTTAACGTAGCAATTATTGAATCAATAAAATAAAATATTGAACAGTAATTACTGTAACAATTATTGAGTAGTGCCTTCTTACGTAAGAATTAATAATTTCAAAAATACTATGCAATACCGTGTGCTACTGTGCAATAACGCGTATTACTGTATTTTAACCACCGGGTATTCCAACAGTGTTAACGGTAACAACTACGCCGTTATTTGTAAAAACTCAAATTTGTCATTTTCTTCACCCGACAGTTATTCGTTATGGGGCCCACAAATAGCTGCGCCGTCGTACGAATATTCCCCGACAGAAAGAATATTTCACGACCAAACGAATATTCCCCGACAACAATGATTATTTTATAACCACTTGCTTATTTTGAAAAAAATTCATATTTCACCCATAACTTTAAACTTTTATCAATTTAACCATTTACTGAATAGTAATTATAAGAAAAATTGAATACTTTTATTTCATAAAATTCGGGGTCTTACATCAGCACCAGCAGCAACTGGTTCCAAGGGAGGAGAGCGACCGCCGGTCATATGCTTTAAGTGCGGAAAAGAAGGACATATCAGCCCAAACTGCCCACAACAGTTTAAGGTATGTTATAACTGTGGAAAGGAAGGACATATCGCTCGAGATTGCACTGTAGGGAAACCAAGTCCAACGGGGGTGGTGACTCAAAAAGTTGTCCCAGAAAAGTCATAGTCAACGGTTCCTGGAAGAGCATTTTTCGTGACTGGTCAGAATGCGAGGAACCCGAACGAAGTTAGCACGGGTTAGTTAATTATAAATTTTTACGAAGTCTATACCTTATTAGATACCGGTTCTACCCATTCATTTATTTCCCCTGCTTGTGCTCAACGTTTAAACTTAACTCCGGAGAAAATTAGACTTTGACTTATCTATTGAAACTCCGTTAGGGGAAACTTTCATCACATCCACTGTTTATAAATCTTGTGTGATCCAAGTTAGCACCATCACATTACCTGTTGATCTTATCTCTTTAAAGATACTTGCTTTTGATGTGATTTTAGAAATTGATTGGTTAACTACTCATCATGCCAAAATTGATTGTTTTCGTAAGGTTGTTAGTTTTCATATTCCTAAGCAACCTGTTATTCAAATTCAAGCAACCAAACCATTGAAGTCAAACTCTTTCATATCAAGCCGTAAAGTCATTCGTTTATTGAAAAACGGATGTCAAGCTTTCTTAGCCCATGTCATGGACTTGAACAAAAATACGTCAGATTTGAGTGATATTTCTGTTGTTTGTTTCCTGACGTATTTCCTGAAGAATTTCTTGGCTTACTCCCAAAGCGTGATATTGAATTTTATATCGACTTTGAACCCGGTACAAAACCCATTTCTAAAATCTCATATTGAATGGCTCCTATTGAACTTCAGGAGTTAAAAACCTAACTGTAGAAGTTTGTACCCGAGCCTTTATCTAGTGACTTCCTTTGTGGAATGCACTGAAGCCAGACTCTCCGTAGGGGATGCCATATTCGTATGGTAGTAACTGATAGGTGCCATTATGACGTGATATCCAAGATTGGGATATGAGTCACAGTTGAGAGCAACCTAAGTTAGTAATCGAAATACATAGCTTTCTGGTTATTATCGGAGATTCGTAAAAGAATTTTCTCGAATCGCTACTCCATTAACTCAGCTGACTCAAGAAGGATATCAAATTCGTATGGAGCGAAGAATGCGAGAAGAGTTTTCAAGAGCTTAAGAGGAGACTCATTTCGGCACCTGTTCTGACAATACCATCTGCTTCAGATGGATTTGTTATCTACAGCGATGCTTCAGGCAAAGGGTTAGGATGTGTTCTCATGTAACGTGGGAAAGTCATAGCCTATGCCTCGCGACAACTTAAAGAATATGAGAGGAATTATTCTACTCATGATCTAGAGTTGGCAGCAGTCGTTTTCGCGCTAAAGATCTGGAGGCACTATCTATATGGGGAGAAAGTGGAGATATATTCAGGCCATAAAAGCCTCAAATATTTCTTCACTCAAAAAGAACTCAACATGCGACACTGACGTTGGCTCGAGCTGTTGAAAGATTTCGATCATACCATTCAATACCATCCTGAAAAAGCAAACGTGGTAGCTGACGCGTTGAGTAGAAGATCATATGCAGGAACGAGTGCGATGATGTCAAGTATACGCGTAGAACCAACTTTAATCGATAAAGTTAAAGTTGCTCAAGCTACAGACCCGGAGCTGATGCGTATGAAGAAGAAAGTGCAAGAAGGTGCTATTCCAGAAGCAAAAATCGATGAAGAAGGAATACTTCGAGTCCACTCCAGACTTTGTGTTCCTAACGATTCTGATTTGAAGTACAAGATCATGATGGAGGCACACAATACACCATTTGCAATCCATCCTGGAAGTACTAAAATGTATCGTGATCTTCGACATACATTTTGGTGGAACAATATGAAGAGAGAGATTGCAAAGTTTATCTCAAGGTGTTTAACTTGTCAACGTGTAAAGGCGGAGCATCAAGTACCAAAGGGTCCATTGCAACCACTTGAGATTCCGAAATGGAAGTGGGAACACATTACCATGGATTTCGTTACGGGTCTTCCCACGGTTTCTCAAGGCATAAATGTTATTTGGGTGATTGTTAATAGATTAACCAAGTCTGCTCATTTCTTTCCGATACGGGAGACTTATTCCCTTGAACGTCTTGCTAGTATGTACGTGAATGAGATTGTAAGGTTACATGGCATGCCAGTATCCATAGTTTCGGATCGTGACCCAAGATTCACTTCAAGATTTTGGGTTAGCTTGCAAAAAGCTATGGGCACGGATTTACGGTTCAGTTCGGCATACCATCCTCAAACGGACGGGCAATCAGAGAGGACTATTCAAACTCTTGAAGATCTATTAAGACTTTGTGTCCTAGATTTTAAAGAAAGTTGGGATAAGTATCTACCATTGGTAGAATTCTCCTACAACAACAGTTATCAGGCAAGTATAGGTGTGGCTTCCTTTGAAGTATTGTATGGATGAAAGTGTCGCTCTCCAGTATGTTGGGATGAGGTGGGAGAAGCAACGTTGTTGGGACCAGAGTTGGTACGAATGACTACAGAGAAGATCCAAACGATTCGACAACGTATACAAACGGCACAGGATCGACAAAAGAGTTATGCGGATCTTCATTGAAAGGACGTGAAATTTGACATTGGGGATCATGTATTATTACGTGTAGCTCCATGGAAAGGAGTTACAAGATTTGAGAAGAGAGGAAAGCTCAATCCACGATTTATTGGTCCATTTTAGATTCTTGACCGAGTAGGAAATGTGGCCTATAGACTCGCATTACTTCCAAGCATGTCTCGTGTTCATAACGTTTTTCACATATCTATGCTTCGTAAATATGTGAAAGACCCGAACCACATTATTGAGTTAGAACCAGACGAGATAGCTGAAGATTTAACGTACGAGGAGGTACCTGTTAAGATCTTAGATAGGAAAGAGCATGTCCTACGCACGAAGGTTATACCACAAGTTAAGGTTTTGTGGAGAAACCATGCTATTGAGGAAATGACCTGGGTGTTAGAAACGGAAATGAAAGCGAGGTATCCTCATCTTTTCGAAACACCAGGTACGTATGTCAATTTCGAGGATGAAATTTCATAAGGAGGGGAGGTTGTAAGACCCCAAATTATTAATAAATGAAATTTAAATTCCTCTATTTATTATTTTGAAATAGTAAGGGTTGATTTGATTAATGTGGTTAGTTATGGGTAAAATGCGCAACTGTTTCAAATAAGCAAGTGGTCCTAAAATATTCATTGTTGTCGGGGAATATTTGTTTGGTCGTGGAATATTCTTGTTGTCGGGGAATATTCATACGACGGCGCAGCCTTGTGTGGGCCCCATAACAGAAAGTGATTGGATGAAGAAAACGACAAAAACAAGTTGTTTATAAATAACGGCGTAGTTGTTGCCGTTAATACTGTTGGAATACACAGTGGTTAAAACACAGTAATACGCGTTGTTGCACAGTAGCACACGGTATTGCACCAATTATTGATTCTTACGTAAGAAGGCACTACTCAATAATTGTTACAGTAATTACTGTTCAATATTATATTTTATTGATTCAATAATTGCTGCGTTGATATTTTATATTACTGTTGTTTTAATAATTGTCACTACACAGTATTTTCTATTATCGGAACAATAATTCATATTATCTGAATAATATTATTAGATAACATTATTGGTAATATCTAGAAAGTTCTGTCTATGGAGAGGTTTGGTCATCTAATTATGCGCCAGTAAGGAGAGATCCTTATTGGAAAGCCCCCTCTTTCCTAGGAACGGCCTGGTTGCCAGTACTGTGATTCTGTAATATTATTTGTGTATAATTAATTATTGATTTATATAATGAGGAAAATATTAATGTGGATATAGATGGAGAAAATTTTTAATGTGACAATTGTTGAAAATTAATATTTTATCTTTTTCTGATAAAATAATTCATTTAAATATATTATTTTAATAATATATTGATGGTGGTATTTTTACAATGAATGTGGGATATATGAGTATATGAGGAGGAAGAATATTTTTGTGGCATTAAATGATTAACACATGTTTTGTGTGTTGGTGGACATAATTCTTGACCGAAAATTTATTATTGACTGTAAAATCGCCCGTTTGTGAATTTCGGTCAACTTCTGTTTGGAATTTAGAAAAACTTTCTTCTGCAAAGTTGTAGAGAATTGAATTTCCTATAAAAGCTCGCGAGATTCGAATTTTCTGATAAAAGGGCTATTTATTATGAATTATTGAAGTTCTGAAGTTCCGAAATAATTGATTTTTGGAAGTTTTATTTATTAGTTTGAAGAAAAACGTTTTTTGTATTTTGTTGGACATCATTAACATGTGTGGCTGGTGTTTTTGACTAAAGGTGGGCTAAGGAAAATTTGTATAATTATATTAATATTATATTCAATTTTCTGCTTTGGTGTTCTAAGCATTTTCCTATAAATAGGGTGCTTAGGTTAGAATTAAAAATCACACCAGAAACACAAGTTTCTCTCTCTTTCTCTCTACATTAGTGAGCGTATTCTTGTGAGTATTCTAATACTTTGAGTATTGCTATACGGTGCAAGTTCAAGTCATAACCTATATCCGGTGTTTCAACTAGAAGTACTATTTTTGCTGAGGTAAGGGATGTTATTTCTTCTTAAATGATATTATTTTCTTCAATATCATTATGCCGAAGTATTGATCTGAATTTTTATCAAATTTAGAACTTTTCATGTCGGGGTTACTATTCATGAGTTACTATTCACGAGTTACTATTCACGAGTTACTATTCACCGAAAAATGAAAATTTCTTCTTTTCGTCCAAAATATCTATTCTGGATACTAGCTTTGATTGTATCCATGTTTTGATCATTCTTGAATTTTCACTATGATTGTTTATGAGGTATTTTTGGACATGGAATAGCTGAAATACGAATCCTTAATATTTACTCTTTTGATTCACTGGATTCGTTTTCTCTAAAATATTTTTCATCATCCTCAGTCCTAAATGATGATGTTACTGAATATCTTTGGCCTGTAGTGCAAAGATTGATGATTTTATGATGAATATCTTTGGCCCGTAGTGCAAAGATGAACAGGTGTTGAGGTGAACATGACCAACTGATGAATATCTTTGGCCTGTAGTGCAAAGATGAATATTTGATTCCAGATATATATTGATTGATGTTACAGGGATAAAATATCGACGATGAACTTTTAAATTCATATATAGAATATAGTAGTTTGCATTCTCTACTTAACTCTTCTAATGAATTGATGTTTCCGCTGCAGTTGTTGATTTAAAACTTGTTGTCTATTGTATTCTATTAGATTTTTTCCTGTTGAAGACTAAGGATAATTTGTTGTATATTATCTTAGTCATAATATTCTTTACTGGGCTAGTTGAGCTCACCCTTTTCCTTGTTGTTCCATTTTTCTTCTCAGGAGGCGAGAATGTAGCGAGTACTAGTCGGGGTGTAGAATGATGGTTCAAGACAGTTGTTTTAGTAGTCCTCACTATTTTGTAAAATAGTGTATCAATAAGTATAATGAGGACTTAATTGAGTATGAATACTGTCTAGGTGACAATATTTGTATTTAAACTCACAGTATATGTGTTGTCGTATTTTGCACGACAATTGTAATAATAAAGCTGTAGTTATTTTCTGTACCATGTATTTGGCGACTCAGAATGGGTTGGATGGATTGGACCTGTTTTGGGGGCGTCACAACTAAGATAATGTAGAATAAATTATCATTAGCCTTAAACAGTGTTAAACTGATACAATATAACAAACATCAAGTTTAACTGCAGCGGAACAAGCAACCCATTAGAAGAGTCAAGTAGAGAATAAAATCTACTATCTTATATGATTTAAAAGGTTTTTCATGACTTTTATCGCTGAGACTCATCTTAATAAATAATTCACATCATCGAATCACCCCTGCACTACGGCCAAGGATATTCTTTAGTATCACGACCACAATTATCCATGCACTACGGGCCAAGAATATTTGTGTATTCATTAATGGTTATGATCATGCCAACCACTATCCATCAATGCACTATGGGCCAATGAGGACTTTTACCACATCATTTGTAACATTACGGTCATGATTATACCGAATAATCCCTGGTCATAATCATACCAAGTCCATCAATGCACTACATGTCACAGATGACTTTCAACAGAATATAAACATGAGGATGATGACAATGATATAAGAATTCAATAAAACAAGTTCAAGAATTAATTTATCCAAGAACCAACAACGTCTAAATTGTCAACATGATACTGCTTTGTAGAGTAAAATTCAAGAATGTTCAGAAGAATATTTTCATGAAAAGATACTGGATGAAGCGCAAATATCAAAGATATTTCACTAATTTCATGGAGTATAAAAGTTAAAACTTTAACCAACTGAGTATAATAAAGAATGGAATAACAAAAGAATTCACCAAGCATGCGATAGACCGCACAGATAGGTTATTCCAACAGAAAAATAAATAGTGGAACCAGGTCATGCATAAATACACCGACAGGATATTCCGACAGAATAATAAATAATGGAACCAGGTCCGGCGTAAACGCACAGACAGGATATTCCGACAGAATAATAAATAATGGAACCAGGTCCGGCGTAAAGCACAGACAGGATATTCTGACAGAATAATAAATAATGTAACAACAGAAGAATTTCACCAAGTATAGGGTAACCCGCGTATACAGGTTATTCCAACTGAATAATAAAGAATAGAATAACAGAAGTTCTCTTCATGAATAAGAAAGAAAGAATACCCTTTACGAGTACAACAAATAATATCTCTTATCGTAAAAGAAACTTAATATCGGAGTAGTGAAGTAGCAGAATACTTTTCTTCTTTCTCTCTATAGTTTCTTTCTCTAGAGTTTCAGTGAATTCGTAAGAAAATAATGAAGGAATGAGCTTCTATTTATAGAAAAATGGACTGCATAGTAAAAAACTCATGAACGGTCTAGATTGATTTACTTTAATCTGACGGTCCATATTTAAAGCAAAATCTTTTAAATAAAATATAATATATTCTATTTATAATATAATAAAATGAATAACTTTATAAAAGATTTTACTATGCAAATACTATGCAGGCACTATGCAAATACTATGCAGGCACTATGCAAACGCTATGCATAATAAAATATAATATATTCTAATTATTGTCTAATAAAATAGATAACTTTATAAAAGTATTCTATTTTATATAAAAAGATTTTACTATTAGCCTAATAAAACGAATAACTTTATAAAAGTATTCTGTTTTATATAAAAAGTCTTTCTGTTTTATTACTTTAATAATACCAATAAAATAAAATTGAGTGACTTATCACGTAAGCATCAATAATCAAAACCGTGTGCTACTATGCAACCATGCGTATTACTGTACTTTTACTACCGAGTAGTTCAACAGTATTAATGGTAAAACTTTCGCCGTTATTTTCATAAAATATTTTTTGTCATTTTCTCATTCCGACAATAATTTCGTTGTGGGGTCCACCAATGATTGTGTCGTCGTACGAATATTTCCTGTTAAAACGAATATTTCCCGACCAATCGAATATTATATAACAACTTGCGTACTTTGCAAAATTTATAAATATTACCCACAACTATAACATTATATCAATTTCACTCCATAATATTCAAAAATGATATTTATTGAAAAATTTATCTTTATTTATAAAAGTTGGGGTCTTACAACCTCCCCTTCTTATGAAATTTCGCCCTCGAAATTAGGGTACATACCTGGTATATCGAAGAGGTAAGGATACCTTGACTTCATTTTAGATTCTAACTCCCAGGTCATTTCCTCAGCATCGTGGTTTCTACACAAAATTTTGACTTGAGGTATAACCTTAGAGCGTAGAATATGTTCCTTCTTATCCAAGATTTGAACAGGAACCTTTTCATACGTTAAATCTTCTGCTATTTCGTCCGGTTCTAACTCAATAATGTGGTTCGGGTCTTCCACATATTTGCGTAACATGGATATGTGAAAAATATTATGAACACGAGACATACTTGGCTGTAAGACCCCAATTTTTATAAATAAAGATGAATTTTCTATAAATATCATTTTTGAATATTATGGAGTTAATTTGATATAATGTTATAGTTGTGGGTAATATTTATAAATTTTGCAAAGTAAGCAAGTTGTTATAAAATATTCGTTTGGTCGGAGAATATTCTTTTTGTCGGGGAATATTCGTACGACGGCACAATCATTGGTGGACCCCACAACGGAATTATTGTCGGATTGAGAAAACGACAGAATTATCTTTCTATAAAAATAACGGCTGAGGTGTTACCGTTAAAACCGTTAAAACTGTTGAACTACTCGGTAGTAAAAGTACAGTAATACGCGTGGTTGCATAGTAGCACACGGTATTGATTATTGATGCTTACGTGAGAAGTCACTCAGCTATACTCAATTATTGCTACAGTAATTGCTGCATCATATCTCTTAAATTATTGTCATAGTATCATCTATATAATATGTTATA
Source organism: Panax notoginseng (assembly GCA_016801055.1). Taxonomy (NCBI): domain Eukaryota; kingdom Viridiplantae; phylum Streptophyta; class Magnoliopsida; order Apiales; family Araliaceae; genus Panax; species Panax notoginseng. The sequence goes on along the minus strand of CM029023.1, from coordinate 10,378,895 downwards.
TTATTGAGACGTTGTGGTAAGTTTGGTTATTTTATGGGGGGCCATATGTCATCATCTAAGAGTCTCTTCGTCAATAGTAATTACCGTCGTCAATAGTAATTACCGTCGTCAATAGTAATTACCGTCGTCAATAGTAATTACCGTCGTCAATAGTAATTACCGTCGTCAATAGTATTTACCTTGGTCAATAGTAATTACCTTCGTCAATAGTATTTACCTTGGTCAATAGTAATTACCTTCGTCAATAGTATTTACCTTGGTCAATAGTAATTACTTTCGTCAATAGTAGTTGTCCCTTCAATATTACCAAGAGTCATTTGACCCTTCGTTAAGACCAAGAGTCATTTGACCCTTCGTTAAGACCAAGAGCCACCCTCAGTTTTTCTATAAATAGAGGCCTAGGGCTTCATTATTTTTCACGAATTCATTCAAGCTATAGAGAGAGAAAGTATAGAGAGAATAAGAGAGAGAGAGACTAAAAGTATTCTGCTACATCACTTTTCCAATATCCAGTTCTTTTAAGGTAGGGAATATTATTTCTTTTATATTCATGAAGAGAACTTCTGTTATTCCATTTGTTATTATTCTGTTGGAATAACCAGTATACGCGGTCTACCCTATACTTGGTGACATTCTTCTATTATTCTGTTGGAACATCCTGTCTGTGTGTTTTACACCGGACCTGGTTCCGTTTATTATTCTGTTGGAACATCCTGTCTGTGTGTTTTACACCGGACCTGGTTCCGTTTTATTATTATTCTGTTGGAATATCCTGTCTGTGTGTTTTACACCGGACCTGGTTCCATTATTTATTATTCTGTCGGAATATCCTGTCTGTGCGTTTACGCCGGACCTGGTTCCATTATTTATTATTCTATTGGAATAACCTGTCTGTGCGGTCTATCGCATGCATGGTGATTTCTTTTGTTATTCCATTCTTTATTGTACTCAGTTGGTTAAGTTTTGACTTCTATACTCCATGAAATTTGTGGAATATCCTTGATAGTTGCGTTTCATCCAGTATCTTTTCAAGAAAATATTCTTCTAAGCATTCTTGAATTTTACTCCACAATGCAGTATCATGTTGACAATTTGGACGTTGTTAATTCTTGGATAAATTAATTCTTGAACTTGTTTTATTGAATTCTTATATCATTGTCATCATCCTCATGTTTATAAAATGTTGAAAGTCATCTGTGGCCTGTAGTGCATAGATGGACTTGGTATGATTATGACCAGGGATTATTCGGTATAATCATGACCGTAATGTTACAAATGATGTGGTAAAAGTCCTCATTGGCCCGTAGTGCATTGATGGACAGTTGTTGGCATGATCATGACCATTAATGAATACACGAATATCCTTGGCCGTAGTGCAGGGGTGATTCGATGATGTGGATTATTTTATTAAGCTGAGTCTCAGCGATTACAGTGTTGAAAAACTTTTTAAATCATAAAAGATAGTAGAGTTTATTTTCTACTTGACTCTTTTAATGGATTGCTTGTTCCGCTACAGTTAAACTTGATGTCTATTATATTTTATCAGTTTAACATTGTTGAAGGCTAATGATAATTTATTCTGCATTATCTTAGTCATAATATTTCTTACTGGGCTAGTTGAGCTCACCCTTTCTTTCACTGTTCTCTTCAGGAAATGAGAACGTAGCTGGGACAAGTCGGGGTACGGAGTGATGGTCCGAATGATAGTATTAGTTAGTAGTCCTCACTATTCTATGTAATGGTGTGTTAATAAATGTAATGAGGACTCCTTTTGAGTATGAATACTCTCTAGAAGATAATATTTGTATTCAAACTCACAGTTTATGTTTTGTCGTATTGTACACGACAGTTGTATTATTAAGTTGTATTTGTATTCTGTACTATGTATCTGACGACCCAAGATGGGTGATGTATACCTAATTTTGGGGGCGTCACAGTTGGTATCAGAGCTTAGGGATATGATCCCTGGCTAAGATGTGAGAATAGAACTAGGAGGGGAGAGACGGGGAATTCCTTCGCTAGTATGACATACCTAAGTTTATTTGCATGGTATTTAATTGGTCGGTCATAATATAAGGATAATATATGACATATCAATTAATTTTTATTTTGTGGCAGTATCTGAAAATGGCATCCGAGAATGTTGAGAATAGCAATGGAGCACAGACGACTGTTGATTCACCACATATCAATAATCAGGATAATGTGCATCAGGAAGGTGTCAATCCTCATGCAAACAACAACACTGACCAAATGATGAATGATCAAATGTTCAGAGGCTTTATGCAATTCATGCAACAACAGGTGAAAGCGGCTCCTGTCCACAACGTAGGTGGAAATACTGGAAACTCTCAGGCGGTCACCGCTAAACAGTTTAAGGAGCTGGGACCACCGGAGTTTAAGGGAGAACCCAAACCACTTGTAGCTGAAACATGGATAAAGCAGATCACCAAGATATTTGATGTCTTGGGTTGCTCCGAGGAGCAAAAGGTTCCCTTTGCCGCCTTTATGTTGCGAGGAGAGGCAGATTACTGGTGGGAATCGATAAAGCGTACTCAACCTGCCGCACTGAAGATGTCCTGGGAGAAGTTCCAAGAGCTGTTTAACGACAAATACTTTCCCGAGAGTATTCGTCACATGAAGGAGGTGGAGTTCATCAAATTGGAGCAGAATAATATGACCGTGTCGCAGTACGAGGCAAAATTTGCGGAGTTATCCCGGTTTGCGTCCCACCTGGTGGATAATGAAGAAAGAATGACGCGGATGTTTTTAAGAGGTTTGAAGCCGGAGATACGTCAACATCTTGTTTCTCATAAACTGTGTTTGTATTCAGATGTTGTAAATAGGGCTCAGTTGGTGGAGCGCGATAACGAGATAACGCAACCAAAAGAGAGCAGCCGGCAAAATGATAATACCAGTGAGAGCAGTCATCGAAGCGGTGACAACAAGCGTGGAGGGAATCAACAGGCCAGAAATGGTAACCACTTCGGTGGTAATCAGGGCCAAAACAATAAGAATGGACATTTCAAGAAGAGGAGATTCAACAATGATGGAAAGACGTCAGCACCAGCACCTGTCGTTAAGGAAGGAGAACGACCACCTATCATATGTTTCAAATGCGGAGGGGAGGGGCACATCAGTCCAAACTGCGCGATGCCGTCCAAAGCATGTTATAATTGTGGAAGAGAAGGTCATTTAGCCCGATTTTGTCGTTTACCGAAGACAAATTCAGCTAGGATGGAGGCACCAAAAGCCGTCCCAGAAAAGTCAAAACCGGTTGTGCAAGGGAGAGCGTTTGTTGTGAACTCCCAGAGAGCAAGGAACCCGAATGAGGTCATCACGGGTAAGCTTATTATAAACTCTAAAGAAGTTTATACTTTATTTGATACCGGTTCAACCCATTCTTTTATTTCTCCTACTTGCGCTCATCGATTAAATTTGATTCCGGAGAAATTAGACTTTGACTTATCTGTGGAAACTCCGTTGGGAGAAACCTTCATTACCTCCACTGTTTATAAGTCTTGTTTGGTTCAAGTTGGTACCCACACATTACCTATCGATCTGATTTCATTAAAAATACTTGCATTTGACGTGATTCTAGGGATTGATTGGTTAACTACTCATTATGCAAAAATTGATTGTTTTCGTAAGGTTGTTAGTTTTCATATTCCTAATCGACCTATTATGCGAATTCAAGCAACCAAACCATTAAAATCAATCGCTGTCATCTCAAGCCATAAAACTATTCGTTTATTGAAAAACGGATGTCAAGCTTTCTTAGCTCATGTCACAGATCTAAACAAAAATACGTCAGTTTTGAATGATATTTCTATTGTTAATAAATTCCCTGACGTATTCCCTGAAGAACTTCCTGGCCTACCCCCAGAGCGTGAAATTGAATTTTGTATCGATCTTGAACCCGGTACAAAACCCATTTCCAAAGCTCCATATCGAATGGCTCCTATTGAACTTCAGGAGTTAAAGACCCAACTGCAGGAATTGTTAGACATTGGTTTTATTCGTCCTAGTACTTCTCCTTGGGGTGCTCCTGTTCTGTTCGTGAAGAAGAAAGATAGGAGTATGCGACTTTGTATTGATTATCGGGAGTTGAATCATGTCACCATCAAAAATAGGTACCCATTGCCACGTATTGATGACCTGTTTGACCAGTTGCAAGGAGCACAATTCTTTTCAAAGATCGATCTTCGTTCTGGATATCATCAGCTGAAGGTTAGAACTGAGGATATTCCAAAGACGGCTTTTAGAACTCGGTACGGGCATTATGAATTCTTAGTTATGTCTTTTGGATTGACTAATGCTCCTGCTGCCTTCATGGATATGATGAACAGGGTATTTAAGGAATATTTGGATCACTTTGTGGTCGTCTTTATCGATGACATCCTTGTTTATTCCAAAAGCCGTGAAGATCATGAGCAACACTTGAGGCTGGTACTCCAAAAGCTTCGTGAATACAAACTTTATGCCAAGTTGAAGAAATGCGAGTTCTGGCTGGAAGAGGTAGCATTCCTTGGGCACGTAGTATCAAGTCGTGGAATATCTGTTGACCCGGCAAAGATTGAAGCTATTCAAAGCTGGGAGCAACCTAAATCAGTGACCGAGGTACGTAGCTTTCTTGGTTTAGCTGGTTATTATCGGAGATTCGTGGAAGGATTTTCTCGAATCGCTACTCCATTAACTCAGCTGACTCGGAAAGATACAAAGTTTGGTTGGAGCGAAGAATGTGAGCAGAGTTTTCAAGAACTCAAGAGGAGACTCATTTCAGCACCTGTTCTAACAATACCATCTGGCTCGGAGGGATTTGTCATCTACAGTGATGCTTCGAGCAAAGGGTTGGGATGTGTTCTCATGCAACATGGAAAAGTCATAGCCTATGCATCAAGACAACTCAAGGAATATGAGAGGAATTATCCTACTCATGATCTAGAGTTGGCAGCTGTTGTCTTTGCACTTAAAATTTGGAGGCATTACTTGTATGGGGAGAAAGTGGAGATCTTTACGGATCATAAAAGCCTCAAATATTTCTTCACTCAAAAGGAACTCAACATGCGACAACGACGTTGGCTTGAACTGTTGAAAGATTATGATCATACCATTCAATACCATCCTGGAAAAGCGAACGTGGTAGCTGACGCATTGAGTAGAAGATCATATGCGGGTACAAGTGCAATATTAACAACGCAAAGGCCCATTTTGTGTGACTTGCAAAGGATGGAGATAGAGTTGAAGACTCCAGGGACCCATGTGATGATGGCGAATATACGAGTAGAACCGACTTTAATCGATAAAGTTAAAGCTGCTCAAGCTACAGACCTGGAGCTGATGCGTATGAAGAAGAAAGTGCAAGAAGGTGCTATATCGGAAGCAAGAATCGATGAAGAAGGAATACTTCGAGTCAACTCCAGACTTTGTGTTCCTAACAACCCTGATTTAAAGTATGAAATCATGATGGAGGCGCACAACACACCGTTTGCAATCCATCCTGGAAGTACCAAAATGTATCATGATCTTCGTCATACATTTTGGTGGAGCAATATGAAGAGAGAGATAGCGTTGTTTATCTCAAGGTGTCTAACTTGTCAACGAGTCAAAGCGGAGCATCAAGTACCAAAAGGTCCATTGCAACCACTTGAAATTCCAGAATGGAAGTGGGAGCACATTACCATGGATTTCGTTACCGGTCTTCCTAGGGTTTCTCAAGGTATTGATGCGATTTGGGTCATTGTTGATAGATTGACCAAGTCTGCTCATTTCTTACCGATACGAGAAACTTATACACTTGAACGTCTTGCTCGTATGTACATAAACGAGATTGTAAGACTGCATGGTATGCCAGTATCCATAGTTTCTGATCGAGACCCAAGATTCACTTCACGATTTTGGGTTAGTTTACAAAAAGCTATGGGCACGGAGTTACGATTTAGTTCAGCATATCATCCTCAGACGGACGGACAATCAGAGAGGACTATTCAAACTCTTGAAGATCTATTAAGACTCTGTGTCTTTGACTTCAAGGGAAGTTGGGACAAGTTCTTACCATTGGTGGAGTTTTCCTACAACAACAGTTATCAAGCAAGTATTGGCATGGCTCCATTCGAAGCATTGTATGGAAGAAAATGTCGTTCTCCAGTATGCTGGGATGAGGTGGGCGAAGCAACGTTGTTGGGACCGGAGTTGGTACGTATGACTACAGAAAAGATTCAAACGATCCGACAACGTATAAAAACCTCACAAGATCGACAAAAGAGTTATGCTGATCTTCATCGAAAGGACGTGGAATTTGATGTAGGAGATCATGTGTTCTTACGTGTTGCTCCATGGAAAGGAGTTACGAGATTTGGAAAGAGAGGAAAGCTAAATCCTCGATTCATCGGTCCATTTTTAATCCTCGATCGAGTAGGAACTGTGGCTTATAGACTCGCTTTACCGCCAAGTATGTCTCGTGTTCATAACGTTTTCCACATATCCATGTTACGCAAATATGTGGAAGACCCGAACCACATTATTGAGTTAGAACCGGACGAAATAGCGGAGGATTTGACGTATGAAGAAGTTCCTGTTCAAATCTTGGATAAGAAGGAACATATTCTACGCTCCAAGGTTATACCTCAAGTCAAAGTTTTGTGGAGAAACCACGATGTTGAGGAAATGACTTGGGAGTTAGAATCAGAAATGAAATCAAGGTATCCTTACCTCTTCGACATACCAGGTACGTACCCTAATTTCGAGGGCGAAATTTCATAAGAAGGGGAGGTTGTAAGACCCCAATTTTTATAAATAAAGATGAATTTTCTATAAATATCATTTTTGAATATTATGGAGTTAATTTGATATAATGTTATAGTTGTGGGTAATATTTATAAATTTTGCAAAGTAAGCAAGTTGTTATAAAATATTCGTTTGGTCGGAGAATATTCTTTTTGTCGGGGAATATTCGTACGACGGCACAATCATTGGTGGACCCCACAACGGAATTATTGTCGGATTGAGAAAACGACAGAATTATCTTTCTATAAAAATAACGGCTGAGGTGTTACCGTTAAAACCGTTAAAACTGTTGAACTACTCGGTAGTAAAAGTACAGTAATACGCGTGGTTGCATAGTAGCACACGGTATTGATTATTGATGCTTACGTGAGAAGTCACTCAGCTATACTCAATTATTGCTACAGTAATTGTTGCATCATATCTCTTAAATTATTGTCATAGTATCATCTGTATAATATGTTATATTATTGAGACGTTGTGGTAAGTTTGGTTATTTTATGGGGGGCCATATGTCATCATCTAAGAGTCTCTTCGTCAATAGTAATTACCGTCGTCAATAGTAATTACCGTCGTCAATAGTAATTACCGTCGTCAATAGTAATTACCGTCGTCAATAGTAATTACCGTCGTCAATAGTATTTACCTTGGTCAATAGTAATTACCTTCGTCAATAGTATTTACCTTGGTCAATAGTAATTACCTTCGTCAATAGTATTTACCTTGGTCAATAGTAATTACTTTCGTCAATAGTAGTTGTCCCTTCAATATTACCAAGAGTCATTTGACCCTTCGTTAAGACCAAGAGTCATTTGACCCTTCGTTAAGACCAAGAGCCACCCTCAGTTTTTCTATAAATAGAGGCCTAGGGCTTCATTATTTTTCACGAATTTATTCAAGCTATAGAGAGAGAAAGTATAGAGAGAATAAGAGAGAGAGAGACTAAAAGTATTCTGCTACATCACTTTTCCAATATCCAGTTCTTTTAAGGTAGGGAATATTATTTCTTTTATATTCATGAAGAGAACTTCTGTTATTCCATTTGTTATTATTCTGTTGGAATAACCAGTATACGCGGTCTACCCTATACTTGGTGACATTCTTCTATTATTCTGTTGGAACATCCTGTCTGTGTGTTTTACACCGGACCTGGTTCCGTTTATTATTCTGTTGGAACATCCTGTCTGTGTGTTTTACACCGGACCTGGTTCCGTTTTATTATTATTCTGTTGGAATATCCTGTCTGTGTGTTTTACACCGGACCTGGTTCCATTATTTATTATTCTGTCGGAATATCCTGTCTGTGCGTTTACGCCGGACCTGGTTCCATTATTTATTATTCTATTGGAATAACCTGTCTGTGCGGTCTATCGCATGCATGGTGATTTCTTTTGTTATTCCATTCTTTATTGTACTCAGTTGGTTAAGTTTTGACTTCTATACTCCATGAAATTTGTGGAATATCCTTGATAGTTGCGTTTCATCCAGTATCTTTTCAAGAAAATATTCTTCTAAGCGTTCTTGAATTTTACTCCACAATGCAGTATCATGTTGACAATTTGGACGTTGTTAATTCTTGGATAAATTAATTCTTGAACTTGTTTTATTGAATTCTTATATCATTGTCATCATCCTCATGTTTATATTCTGTTGAAAGTCATCTGTGGCCTGTAGTGCATAGATGGACTTGGTATGATTATGACCAGGGATTATTCGGTATAATCATGACCGTAATGTTACAAATGATGTGGTAAAGGTCCTCATTGGCCCGTAGTGCATTGATGGACAGTTGTTGGCATGATCATGACCATTAATGAATACACGAATATCCTTGGCCGTAGTGCAGGGGTGATTCGATGATGTGGATTATTTTATTAAGCTGAGTCTCAGCGATTACAGTGTTGAAAAACTTTTTAAATCATAAAAGATAGTAGAGTTTATTTTCTACTTGACTCTTTTAATGGATGGCTTGTTCCGCTACAGTTAAACTTGATGTCTATTATATTTTATCAGTTTAACATCGTTGAAGGCTAATGATAATTTATTCTGCATTATCTTAGTCATAATATTTCTTACTGGGCTAGTTGAGCTCACCCTTTCTTTCACTGTTCTCTTCAGGAAATGAGAACGTAGCTGGGACAAGTCGGGGTACGGAGTGATGGTCCGAATGATAGTATTAGTTAGTAGTCCTCACTATTCTATGTAATGGTGTGTTAATAAATGTAATGAGGACTCCTTTTGAGTATGAATACTCTCTAGAAGATAATATTTGTATTCAAACTCACAGTTTATGTTTTGTCGTATTGTACACGACAGTTGTATTATTAAGTTGTATTTGTATTCTGTACTATGTATCTGACGACCCAAGATGGGTGATGTATACCTAATTTTGGGGGCGTCACATTGGCGGTAAAGCGAGTCTATAGGCCACAGTTCCTACTCGATCGAGGATTAAAAATGGGCCAATGAATCGAGGATTGAGCTTTCCTCTCTTTCCAAATCTCGTAACTCCTTTCCACGGAGCAACTCGTAACAACACATGATCTCCTATATCAAATTCCATGTCCTTTCGATGAAGATCAACATAACTCTTTTGTCGATCTTGTGAGGTTTTTATACGTTGCCGGATCGTTTGAATTTTTCCCGTAGTCATACGTACTAACTCCGGTCCCAACAACGTTGCTTCACCCACCTCATCTCAGCATACTGGAGAACGACACTTTCTTCCATACAACGCCTCGAATGGAGCCATGACAATACTTACTTTATAACTGTTGTTGTAGAAAAACTCCACCAATGGTAAGAACTTATCCTAACTTCCCTTGAAGTTAAGGACACAGAGTATTAATAAATCTTCAAGAGTTTGAATAGTCCTCTCTGATTTTCCGTCCGTCTGGGGATGATATGCCGAACTAAATCGTAAATCTGTGCCCATAGCTTTTTACAAACTAACCCAAAATCGTGAAGTGAATCTTGTGTCTCGATCAGAAACTATGGATACTGGCATACCATGCAGTCTTACAATCTCGTTTATGTACATACGAGTAAGACGTTCAAGTGTATAAGTTTCTCGTATTGGTAAGAAATGAGCAGACTTGGTCAATCTATCAACAATGACCCAAATTGCATCAATGCCTTGAGAAACCTTGGGAAGACCAGTAACGAAATCCATGGTAATGTGCTCCCACTTCCATTCTGGAATTTTAAGTGTTGTGCGCCTCCATCATGATTTCATACTTTAAATCATGGTTGTTAGGAACACAAAGTCTGGAGTTGACTCGAAGTATTCCTTCTTCATCGATTCTTGCTTCCGGCATAGTACCTTCTTGCACTTTCTTCCTTATACGCATCAGCTCCAGGTCTGTAGCTTGAGCAGCTTTAACTTTATCGATTAAAGTCGGTTCTACTCGTATATTCGCCATCATCACATGGGTCCCTGGAGTCTTTAACTCTATCTCCATCCTTTGCAAGTCACACAAAATGGGCCTTTGCATTGACAATATCGCACTCGTACTTGCATATGATCTTCTACTCAATACATCAGCTACCACGTTCGCTTTTCCAGGATGGTATTGGATGGTATAATCATAATCTTTCAACAGTTCCAGCCAACGTCGTTGTCGCATGTTGAGTTCCTTTTGAGTGAAGAAATATTTGAGGCTTTTATGATCCGTAAAGATCTCCACTTTCTCCCCATACAAGTAATGCCTCCAAATTTTAAGTGCGAAGACAACAACTGCCAACTCTAGATCATGAGTAGGATAATTCCTCTCATATTCTTTGAGTTGTCTTGAGGCATAGGCTATGACTTTCCCATGTTGCATTAGAACACAACCCAACCCTTTGCCCGAAGTATCACTGTAGATGACAAATCCCTCCGAGCCAGATGGTATTGTCAGAACAGGTGCTGAAATGAGTCTCCTCTTGAGTTCTTGAAAACTCTTCTCACATTCTTCGCTCCAACCGAACTTTGTATCTTTCCGAGTCAGCTGAGTTAATGGAGTAGCGATTCGAGAAAATCCTTCCACGAATCTCCGATAATAACCAGCTAAATCGAAAAAGCTACGTACTTCGGTCACTGATTTAGGTTGCTCCCAGCTTTGAATTGCTTCAATCATTGTCGGGTCAACAGATATTCCATAACTTGATACTACGTGCCCAAGGAATGCTACTTCCTCAAGCCAGAACTCGCATTTCTTCAACTTGGCATAAAGCTTGTATTCACGAAGCTTTTGGAGTGTCAGCCTCAAGTGTTGCTCATGATCTTCACGGCTTTTGGAATAAATAAGGATGTCATCAATAAAGACGACCACAAAGTGATCCAAATATTCTTTGAATACTCAGTTCATCATATCCATGAAGGCAACAGGAGCATTAGTCAATCTAAAAGACATGACTAAGAATTCATAATGCCCGTACCGAGTTCTGAAGGCAGTCTTTGGAATATCCTCAGTTCTAACCTTCAGCTGATGATATCCAGAACGAAGATCAATTTTTGAAAAGAATTGTGCTCCTTGCAACTGGTCAAACAGGTCATCAATACGTGGCAATGTGTACCTATTTTTGATGGTGACATTATTCAACTCCCGATAATCAATATAAAGTCGCATACTCCCAACTTTCTTCTTCACGAATAGAACAGGAGCACCCCAAGGAGAAGTACTAGGACAAATAAAGCCAATGTCTAATAATTCCTGCAGTTGGGTCTTTAACTCCTGAAGTTCAATAGGAGCCATTCGATATGAGGCTTTGGAAATGAGTTTTGTACCGGGTTCAAGATTGATACAAAATTCAATTTCATGCTCTGAGGGTAGGCCAAGAAGTTCTGCAGGGAATACGTCAGGAAATTCATTAACAATAGAAATATCATTCAAAACTGAAGTATTTTTGGTTAGATCCGTGACATGAGCTAAGAAAGCTTGACATCCGTTTTTTAATAAACGAATAGCTTTATGGCTTGAGATGACAGTGATTGATTTTAATGGTTTGGTTGTTTGAATTCGCATAATAGATTGATTACGAATATGAAAGCTAACAACCTTACGAAAATAATCAATTTTTGCATGATGAGTAGTTAACCAATCAATCCCTAGAATTACATCAAATGCAAGTATTTTCAATGAAATAAGATCGACAGGTAATGTGAAGGTACCGATTTGAACCAAACAAGACTTAAAAACAGTAGATGTAATGAAGGTTTCTCCCAACGGAGTTTCCACAGATAAGTCAAAGTCTAATTTCTCCATAGTCAAATTTAATCGTTGAGCGCAAATAGGAGAAATAAAAGAATGGGTAGAACCGGTATCAAATAAGGTATAGACTTCGCTAGAGTTTTTGATAAGCTTACCCGTGATGACTTCGTTCGGGTTCCTTACTTTCTGGGAGGTCACAACAAACGCTCTCCCTTGCACTACCGGTTTTGACTTTTCTGGAACGTCCTTTGGTGCCTCCATCCTAGCTGAACTTGTCTTCGGTGAACGACAAAATCGGGCTAAGTGACCTTCTCTTCCACAATTATAACATGCTTTGGACGGCATCACACAGTTTGGACTAATGTGTCCTTCCTCTCCGCATTTGAAGCATATGATAGGTGGTCATTCTCCTTCGTTAACCACGGGTGCTGGTGCTGACGTCTTTCCATCATTGTTGAATCTCCTCTTCTTGAAATGTTCATTCTTATTGTTTTGGCCATGATTACCACCGAAGTGGTTACCATTTCTGGTCTGCTGATTCCCTCCACGCTTGTTGTCACCGCTTCGATGACTGCTTTCACTGGTATTATCATTTTGCCGGTTGCTCTCTTTTGATTGCGTTGACTCGTTATCGCGCTCCACTAACTGAGCCCTATTTATAACATCTGAATACAAACACAGTTTATGAGAAATAAGATGTTGATGTATCTCCGGCTTCAAACCTCTTAAAAATATCTGCGTCATTCTCTCTTCATAATCCACCAAGTGGGACGTAAACCGAGATAGCTCGACGAACTTAGCTTCGTACTGTGACACGGTCATATTATTCTGCTCTAACTTGATGAATTCTACCTCCTTCATGTGACGAATACTTTCGGGAAAGTACTTGTCATTGAATAGTTCCTAGAACTTCTCCCAAGACATCTTCAGTGCGGCAGGTTGAGTACGCTTTATAAATTCCCACCAGTAATCTGCCTCTGCCCGCAACATGAAGGTGGCAAAGAGAACCTTTTGCTCCTCGGAGCATCTCAAGACATCAAATATCTTGTTGATCTGTTTAATCCACGTCTCCGCCTTAAGTGGTTTTGGCTCTCCAAAAAACTCCGGTAGTCCTAGTTTTTTAAACTGATTGGTGATGATTGTCCGAGAGTTGCCAGTATTTCCACCTGCATTTTAGACAGGAGCAACTCTCGCCTGTTGTTGCATGAATTGCATAAAGCCTCTGAACATTCCATCATTCATCATTCGGTCAGTGTTGTCGTTTGCATGAGGATTGTCGCCTTCCTAATGCACATTATCCTGATTATTAATATGTGGTGAATCAACGGTCGCCTGTGCTCCATTGCTATTCTCAACATTCTCGGATGTCATTTTCAAATACTATCATAAAACAAGGGTTAAATAACATATCACATATTATCTCTATACTCTGGCCGACCAATTAAATACCAAATAAACTTAGCTAGGTCATACTGGCGAAGGAATTTTCCGTCTCTCCCCTCCTAGTTCTAGTCTCACATCTTAGCCAGGGATCATATCCCTAAGCTCTGATACCAACTGTGACGCCCCCAAAATAGGTATACATCACATATTCTGAGTCGCCAAATACATGGTACAAAATTCAAATACAACTTAATTATACAACAGTCGTGTAAAATACGACTAAACATATGATGTGAGTTTTAATACAAATATTGTCAGATAGACAATATACAAACTCAATTAGGTCCTCATTACATTTATTATCGCACTATTACATAGAATAGTGAGGACTACTAATGCTATCATCTGGTCCATCACTCTGTTCTCCGACTCGTCCCAACTGTATTCTCATTTCCTGAAGAGAACAATGAAAGAAAGGGTGAGCTCAACTATCCCAGTAAGAAATTTTATGACTAAGATAATGCAGAATAAATTATCATTAGCCTTAAACAGTGTTAAACTGATACAATATAACAAACATCAAGTTTAACTGCAGCGGAACAAGCAACCCATTTAAAGAGTCAAGTAGAGAATAAAATCTACTATCTTCTATGATTTAAAAGGTTTTTCATGACTTTTATCGCTGGGACTCAGCTTAATAAATAATCCGCATCATCGACTCACCCCTGCACTACGGCCAAGGATATTCTTTAGTATCACGACCACAATTATCCATGCACTACGGGCCAAAAATATTTGTGTATTCATTAATGGTCATGATCATGCCAACCACTGTCCATCAATGCACTACGGGCCAATGAGAACTTTTACCACATCATTTGTAACATTACGGTCATGATTATACCGAATAATCCCTGGTCATAATCATACCAAGTCCATCTATGCACTACAGGCCACAGATGACTTTCAACAGAATATAAACATGAGGATGATGACAATGATATAAGAATTCAACAAAACAAGTTCAAGAATTAATTTATCCAAGAACCAACAACGTCTAAATTGTCAACATGATACTGCTTTGTAGGGTAAAATTCAAGAATGCTCAGAAAAATATTTTCGTGAAAAGATACTGGATGAAGCGCAAATATCAAAGATATTCCACTAATTTCATGGAGTATAAAAGCTAAAACTTTAACCAACTGAGTATAATAAAGAATGGAATAACAAAAAAATTCACCAAGCATGCGATAGACCGCACAGACAGGTTATTCCAACAGAAAAATAAATAGTGAAACCAGGTCATGCGTAAATGCACCGACAGGATATTCCGACAGAATAATAAATAATAGAACCAGGTCCGGCGTAAACGCATAGACAGGATATTCTGATAGAATAATAAGTAATGGAACCAGGTCCGACGTAAAGCATAGACAAGATATTCCGACAGAATAATAAATAATGTAATAACAGAAGAATTTCACCATAGTATAGGGTAGCCCGCGTATACAGGTTATTCCAACAGAATAATAAATAATGGAATAACAGAAGTTCTCTTCATGAATAAGAAAGAAAGAATACCCTTTACGAGTACAACAAATAATATCTATTACCGTAAAAGAAACTTGATATCGGAGTAGTGAAATATCAGAATACTTTTCTTCTTTCTCTCTATAGTTTCTCTCTCTAGAGTTTCAGTGAATTCGTAAAAAAATAATGAAGGAATGAGCTTCTATTTATAGAAAAATGGACTGCATAGTAACTAACTCATGAACGATCTAGATTGATTTACTTTAATCTGATGGTCCATATTTAAAGCAAAATCTTTTAAATAAAATATAATATATTCTATTTATAATCTAATAAAACGAATAACTTTATAAAAGATTTTACTATATAAATACTATGCAGGCACTATGCAAATACTATATATAATAAAATATAATATATTCTAATTATTGTCTAATAAAACAGATAACTTTATAAAAGTATTCTGTTTTATATAAAAAGAATTTACTATTAGCCTAATAAAACGAATAACTTTATAAAAGTATTATGTTTTATATAAAAAGTTTTTCTGTTTTATTATATTAATAATACCAATAAAATAAAACTGAATGAGTTATTACGTAAGCATCAATAATCAATATCGTGTGCTACTATACAACTATGCGTATTACTGTACTTTTACTACCGGGTAGTTCAACAGTATTAATGGTAAAACTTTCGTTGTTATTTTCATAAAGTATTTTTTTTCGTTTTCTCAATCCGACAATAATTCCGTTGTGGGGTCCACCAATAATTATGTCGTCGTACGAATATTCCCTGTTAAAACGAATATTTCCCGACCAATCGAATATTATATAACTTGCATACTTTGTAAAATTTATAAATATTACCCACAATTATAACATTATATCAATTTCATTCCATAATATTCAAAAATGATATTTATAAAAAAAATTCATCTTTATTTATAAAAGTTGGGGTCTTACAGCTTGGTTGCTGAACAGTGTCCGTAGCAAACATTTGCCACGGATTATATCCCATATATATATATATATATATATATATATATATATATATATATATATATATATATATATATATATATATATATATATCCAACATTTAGATGACCAACCACGAACTCCATAAAAAAAACCTAAGGTCTTAACTAATAAAACAAAAAAAAAATTATTTCTGTTCCAAAATATATAAAATCACTATTGTCTTTTAAAAGCCAACTTAAGACGCTTTAAAACTCAAAAATGAGATTAATCCCTTTAATTTTAGTCAACATAATAATGAATATTATAAAATATTACTCATTGTAAAATTTATTATTTCATAACTTTTTAATAAATTATCTTAATTTTGAGTTTGAAAATATCTCAAATTAATTTTTAAGAGTCAACAATAATTTTAGGGAATTGTTAAATTCACAACACTTTTTATTATTTTCACAACAAAAGTATAGCTGTAGTTGTATAGCGACGGTGAAAACCGTAGTTATATGATATATAGCGACACTTTTGTTGTAGAAATAATATTTTTTATTGTGGATCTAACAATTTCCTAATTTTATAGTTAGAACGGAGGGAGTATAAAACAAACGCAGGCGCCATTTTTTATGTAGAGTTTTTGAATTCCAAATACACTTAAAAATCTTATTATACCTAAACACAGTTTATTCAACTTTTAAATCTCAAATTAACACACTTTTTAAACGTACCAAGACGAACAAATCCTTGGTTTATTATATGTTTTGAATTTCATTTTGTTAATAAACTCACAAGCCTCAAAATGGAATAGTCCTAAGTGAGTGGTTGGTTCACGGATGGGATGGGAGGGACAATTTAGAGTGGGCTTATTATTGTCTTTTGGCATCAAACCAAAAATCCATAAAGCCTGCAAATATCTTCATAACTCTATCTCCAATATGGAAAAGTTAGCCCCCACAAACCATATCTTACTTCATCATTTCTGATTTATTACCACTACATTGGATCCTCTCTCTTTTTTAAATTCATAATCACTTATTTTATTGCTTCATAAGTACTTATATCAAACTCATAACATGTACTACTCACTGACATAATATATATCTACCGTTTTAGAGATGTATATAAAAATTAAAAAAATAATTATATAATAATAAAATTAAATATAATATTAATTATCTATATAATTTAAAAATAATAAAATTAGTTATATATTATGAGACGGATGGCGTATATTTTAGTTGCATAAATATTTCAGTTGTGCCTTCAGCTTTGTTTTCCAAAAGCCCTTAAAATTTTCTCAGTAGATATATTATATCATCACACCTCTGCATGGCAAAGAAATGCACAAATAATTATAACATGTAACTAAGATATTACTTTTCAATCCACAAAATGAGTCTTATACTCTTATTTATAAAAAGAACATTTAGAGAGGGGGGGAGGGGGTGGGAAACAGAGTATTTCCTTTTCTTTTTTTTTGATAGGTTGGGGGATTTGAACTAAACTTTGCTATGCAAAAACAGGTATCATGTATCAGCTTTACTCACAGCTATTTGTATTTCTTTTGTATTTTTATAACTCATGAGTCTTCACATTAGGCTAGGTAGTGTTCTGTTATTTTCAAAACAATTAAACACTTGCTCTGTTCAAAATTATTTTGGATAATTCATCTTAAAACAAAAAATAAAAAAATAGGCTACTCTTACATTTTAAAAATAAACAAGAATATTTGGAAAGATACAATTTATTTCTTTTTAAAGGATTCAAGTCAGTGGGTCTCAATTAGTCTACATATTCATATAAAATCACTTCTCAACTCTTATCCCTTTGAAGTTTTGAGACTACCAAATTGTTTATGGTCCCAACCCTTCTTTATGCTAACATGGAGTATTATTTATTACTCATTTGACCACAATGGAGAAAGGGACCACATGATAGAATTACTTGGCATGTTAATCTATGCTTAACCCCATAAACCTTATCAAAAGTAGAGCAAAAAATTCTCCCACAGAAGCTTAGATACTAAAAACTAAAAAGTAGTTGGTGGAAAAAAAGTGTTAGATATGAGTTTTGAATCTCCAAAAAGTATATTGATTTTGTATTTTTGCATTTTTTTACAGTCCATTTAACAAAGATTCAAACTTTTCTTTTCCTTTTTTTTTTGGTAACAAGATTCATACTTGTGAAAAGGGGCATCCATCCAAATTCGTAAAACACAAACTCTTTTAATCCCCACTTTTTCCCTTCGCCATTACTTTATACCCACCTCAGAATCTCTTCTATCCTACCCATATGCTTAACTCTGTCACACCACTGATTATTCTTTAACTTGTTTTTTGCTGCTGAAATGTTTGTGTTTATTCAGCTATTCTCAGAGGTACGCATCAAGCATTTTCCAGGTAAGAGCTGTAGAATCCTCTATTTTGGAAGGTCTGTTTCTGTTTTAGCTGCAGTTCTGTTCTTGTGTTTTGGTTCTTGTGTGTTTTGTGATGATTTTTCTATGGTATCAGTTCCTTTGGGATTTGAGGTTTCTGGGTTTGATAGAGGTAATAAATTGGTTTCTGAAAATGGGGTTTTTGCATTGGGGTTTTTGGAGAGAGATAATGCTGATGCTGATGGGTTTTTTGTGGGTATTAGGTATAACTTAGGAACAAAGACTGCAAATATGCCTGTTTGGACAGTTGGTGGAGGTCTTAGGGTTTCTTTGAACTCCACCTTTAAGCTTACAATGGATGGAAAGCTGATCTTGGTTAATAACCCTAATGGGTTAATAGTTTGGAGTAGTAGCACTTCTAATTTAGGCATCCAAAAAGCTAATCTTTTGAACAATGGTAACTTAGTTCTTATGGATAGTAAAGATAAAGTACTCTGGGAAAGCTTTAATAGCCCAACAAGCACTTTACTTCCTGGTCAATCTCTTCATTTCCCTCAAAATCTTAGAGCCCCTTCAACCAAATCCATTACTAGTTACTATAGTTTTGTAATCAGGGAGTCCGGCGAGCTTGCCCTTATGTGGGAACACAATGTGACTTATTGGAGGAGTCATTTTAGCTCCTCTGCTGTTGTCAAGGAAGCAAGATTTGATGGTGATGGTGGTTTGGGATTGTTTGATTTTACCAACAAGGTTATTTGGTCTATTTCGAGTAAAGATTTTGGAGACCCTTCTGTCAATTTAAGACATCTAAGGATTGATCAAGATGGAAACTTGAGAATTTATTCATGGGATAGTGCGGATCATGATTGGAGAGCAGGATGGCAAGCAGTTGAGAACCAATGTAATGTTTTTGGTTCTTGTGGTTTATACAGTTTATGTGGGTTCAATTCCTCTGGACCTGTTTGTGATTGCTTGTATTCCAATTCTTTAGAATGGGGATCTAGTGTTCCTGCAACCGATTTGGGTAGTTCTGGGTGCAAGAAAATGGTGGACTTGAGTAACTGCAAGATGCATACGAGCATGATACTTATGAAACAAACAGTACTTTACGGTTTATATCCTCCTCATGATGTTGATATGATGTTAGGCCAGGAAGCTTGCAAAGAGTATTGCTCTAATGACACCACTTGTATTGCTGTAACTTCGAAGAATGATGGTTCAGGTCTATGCACTGTCAAAAGGACTAGCTTTATTAGTGGGTATAAAACCCCGTCTGTCCCTGCCACTTCGTTCTTGAAGACATGCTTTGTCCCACAGGCAGTTGCAGCTCACGGTGCTAACCCTCGTGGAGATCCAGAATCGATTGCTTTGCCATCTGGTCGGCTCGGAGCTCAAGGAGGTAGCAGTAAAAAGTTTATAGCAGCTATAGTGCTCATAGTTTTGGTCACACTGTTGGTTATTTCGATAATACAGATGTTTACATTTTGGTTTATTTATCGGAGAAGGCAAACTAAGGCCGGAACAAGGATCCCTTTTGGGAAGGATGACAAGATGAATCCACATTACAGTGCTCTTATCAGATTATCTTTTGATGAGATAAAAGAACTGACTTCCAACTTTGCAAGTCAACTTGGTCCTTCAGTATTTAAAGGTGAGCTTCCAAACAGAACACCAGTGATTGCTAAACTGATAAATGATGCGGTTCTATCTGAGAAAGAATTCCGAGTGGCAGTTTCTACCTTGGGAGGGACACATCACCGTAATCTTGTGCCTCTAAAAGGCTTTTGTTTTGAGACAAAACACAAGGTTATACTTTACGAGTATATCCCAAATGGCTCACTGGACAATTGGTTATTCAACAATGACCAGGACCAAGATAAAGGAAATTGGCAACAAAGGCTTGATATTGCTCTTGGAATTGCACGTGCCATTTCTTATTTACACTTGGAGTGTCAACAATGCATAGTCCATGGAAATATAAAGCTTGAAAATGTCTTGCTTGATGAGAAGTGTGTCCCCAAGGTGACAAATTTTGGACTTCGGAGCTTAATCCTAAAGGAAGCCGCATCTACTTCAGAGTCTTCATCAGAGAGAGATATTTACATGCTTGGCGAAATGTTACTCCAAATTGTGACGTGCAAGAGGAGTATGCCGGTTGACAATCTGCATCAACTAATAGACCAGTTGAGTAAAGAGCAAAAGTTTTACTCAAATGAGGATTCAAGAGGGGTAGAAAGAGTGGTTAGAATAGCCTTGTGGTGTATGCAAAGTCAACCATTTCTGAGACCTTCCATTGGCGAAGTCGTTAAGGTACTAGAAGGTACACTATCTGTAGACAGCCCCCCATTAGCTTTGGTTTCTCGGCATGAGAGCATGGAAGTGGAAGCCGTAGAAGAGATTGAGAGCGAATCATAGAGGTATGCTGAACTTTGACCGAGGCTATGAAAATGTCCTGGAGTTCAACAGTTTTTTCCCAAATTGATCTCCAGAATAGTTTGTATCATTTTGAATGTTAGCACTAGAAGAATTATGTTTATTTTCATCAAGATTCTCATAACTCTACATCATATTTCCATTGGTAGCATTGAAGCTTTTTCATGAGAATTATGGTCGAGTTTAGAGCTTACACATTTTAGGATTGGCCATAATTCAGGCTTTTTTTTCTGTGTATTTCCTTCTATGGAAACCTTTTTAAGCGAACAAAATATTCGTCTATACTTTTAATATCAAGTGCCTAGTTAAGCTTCTGTATTGGCAAATCATATTGAAATGCCTTCCATTTCAAGAAGGGGAATCCGATAATGCATCAATACTGTTCTTTAGAATCAATTAGGAATAATACAGATAAGGTTGATAAAATAAAAGGGATGGACAAGAATAGAAACATAAAAATAGAGATATCAAAAAGGGATTTTTTTTATATAAAGAAAAATTATAATGTAATTGAAGAAAAAATAACGAGGATCAAGATGATCTGCAGAAGAGGCAGATGGTGATTAATCCTCAAGTAATATAAATACAAGGAAGTACAAAGTTTTAATAGATAAATACCATGTCTATACTTATAAAGATGAATTTTCCAGGTTTTTTCTGGAAAGCTTGCACTCTATTCCTCAATTTAATACCTTAGTTGATACTAAAATTAATTTCTTATAGTAGCAAGTCTCAATGTCAAGGGAGGTAGGGATTTGGTTGCCTTGTAATGTGCACTTACAAAGAGAGCATGTACTTTGTACAGAACATTAGTTTCCAGTTACATATAATTATAAGAATCTAGAAATTCTTTTAAATTTTTGTATAAAAAACTGGACAATCATATAATATAGATAACTCAATATCTGTTCTTTATACACACTCAGTTGTTACTTTGCTTCATTATTGCCGTAGACACCACATTTTGCACTCCCTAAGGTAAGGAGCTCGACATAACAGCTGCTGATTATTCTTTTGTTATCCGCAATATATAGTATTATTTAATATATATGATAAAAACAGAACATGATTTTATATAAATATAACACAGAAAATATTAATAAATAAATTCGAGTCCTTTGAATTCACAAAGTCTCCTTAAAGCAAATTTATTTTCCCACAGATGCTAAGGGTTAATTGAATAATTGCTTCCCAAGATAAAACGGATTTCAATTCTTAATTAGTAGTATTACAAAATTAAGAATTCATCGAACCAATTTCTATGTTATGCACTGAATTAATAGTAATTATGCATGAAAATTAATGCATGTATATACTTACACAAAATGGAAAAATATGCAGAACGGGATAGGAGAAACGGAACGAGACTGCAACACTTTTGCAAAGAACGGGATTCTGCAGAACGGACTTTCGCAGAAACATAACGGAAACGAGAATTGCAGAACGGGGAAGGAACGAGATTTTACAGGGAAGGAACGAGAATTGCAAAATTGTGGAACGAAACTCTGTTTTACAGAACAGAACGGAACGAAAATCTCTAGCACAGAAACGGGACAGGAAAAAATTTATTTTTTAAATGCTTCACACACCGTTTATTTATAGAAAAAATTCGTGACCGTTATTTTTGTTGGCGTGTAACCATCGTCAAAACGACGTAGTATTGTGATGATATTTATTAAACAAATTTTGTCTAAAAATATATATCACGAACCCGCCCGTCACAACCACGACCCGACCCGAGTCAATTTTCTCATTCAAATTTCATTTTCAACAATCCCCCACATAAATGTAAAATTGGCTTTACAATATGCAAAATATGTTATGAATATGCGGACACTAGTTCGAGTACATAAGAAAAGATATTTCATCAGGTTAAGTAGCCTAGTGGCTTTGAACTTGCCTTAGTAAAATCTATCGGATTTACTTTGTTAATCAGTATTCTTGATGTATTTGAACTGTCAGCTGTTCGTGTAAACCAAGACAATAGAATTCACAAAATATTTTTTCAGACATAATTGGTTCTCACGTTTGTGTTCATTTTGGCCTTGAAATACCTCTTGGTTTCGTGAATATATTAGAGAATTCAGCTTTCAAAATTCTCACAAAAGTGGCCCCCTTTTTACTCACGTAGGTGACTTCTATCAAGAGTATCCTGCAATACCCCACTTGAACATATTTCAAGATATAAAAGTCATTAAAAGCGTAACTTATCCTGATTCTCGCGGCAGATGTGCAATGTCTCATTTTGGAATGGATATGAGTAATTATCTCCTCAGTGCTTTACTGAGTACTACATAGTTCGATTTGCCCATTGAATCTAGATCTTGGGATCTCCAGTCAGTTAGGTTGGGTTGTCACTATGACGACTCTTATTTAAACAGTAGGCTTTAAACTCATTCCCCTCGATGATTTTTCCACTTGCTCTCTTGTTAAACCTTTCGTAAGCGGATCCGCAATATTATCTTTTGACTTTACATAGTCAATTGAGATAATTCCATTTGAGAGCAATTGTCTAACAGTATTATGTCTTCGTCGTATATGACGTGACTTACCGTTATATAAATAACTCTGTTCTCTTCCAATCGCTGATTGGCTATCACAGTGTATACATATAGCTGGCACAGGTCTTGACCAATTTGGAATATCCTCTAAAAAATTACGAAGCCACTCTGCTTCTTCTCTAGCTTTGTCTAACGCAATGAATTCCGATTCCATTGTAGACCTAGCAATACACGTTTGTTTTGAGGATTTTCAAGACACCGCTGCACTACCAAGTGTAAATACATATCTACTTGTGATTTTTGAATCTTTAGTATCAGATATCTAAT
Organism: Panax notoginseng; assembly: GCA_016801055.1. Lineage (NCBI taxonomy): Eukaryota > Viridiplantae > Streptophyta > Magnoliopsida > Apiales > Araliaceae > Panax > Panax notoginseng. The sequence continues at coordinate 10,355,395 of CM029023.1, read as the reverse complement.
TAGCATCAGTATATCCTTCCAATACTGCTGGATATTGTGTATAGTGCAGTCCATAGTTTTGAGTATGTTTTAAATACCTCAAAACTCTCAAAATAGCTTTCTAGTGATCTTTACCTGGATTACTCGTATACCTACTTAGCATACTTATCGAATAAGCTATATCTGGTCTAGTACAGTTCATGACATACATTAAACTGCCTATTATACGAGAATATTCTAATTGAGATATGTCATCACCTTCATTTTTAGCTAGATGAAGATTTATATCAACTGGGGTCTTATTTAGAATTATATTATACTTGTTAAATTTTTCAAGTATTTTCTCAATGTAATGAGATTGAGATAATATAATTCCATCAGAGGTTCTAGAAATCTTGATTCCTAAAATTATATCAGCAACTCCCAAGTCTTTCATGTCAAATCTAATTGATAACATACGTTTTGTTGAGTTGATAACTTCATTGTTGCTACCCATGATTAACATATCATCCACATAAAAACAAACAATGGCATATTCTTTTTGAGTACTTTTGACATAAACACATTTGTCACACTCATTGATTTTAAATCTATTTGATAACATAACATTATCAAATTTCTCATGCCATTGTTTTGGTGCTTGTTTTAATCCATACAAGGATTTAACAAGTTTGCATACTTTCCTCTCTTGTCCAGGAGCTATGAAACCTTCAGGTTGTTCCATATATATTTCTTCATCTAATTCACCATTTAAGAATGCAGTATTTACATCCATTTGATGTATTTCAAGTTTATTTAAAGATGCTATTGCTATTAGCATTCGAATAGATGTAATTTTTGTAACAGGTGAATAAGTGTCGAAATAATTCAATCCTTCCTTTTGTCTATAGCCTTTAACTACAAGCCTTACTTTGTATTTATCAATTGAACCATCAGCTCTCATCTTCTTTTTGAAGATCCATTTATACCCTAAGGGTTTAGAACCAGGTGGAAGGTTCACCAATTTCCATGTATGATTTTGCATAATGGACTCAATTTCGCTATTTATTGCTTCCTTCCAATGAGAAGCATCTGGAGAGGATATTGCTTCCTTATACGTTCGAGGATCGTTTTCTAACAAAAATGTTAAAAAATTCGGATCAAAAGACGTTGAAGTTCTTGCCCTTTTCCTACGTCTAGGTTCATCCACTAAAGACTCTTTGTCTATTTTTTCAGAATTATCACTAGTAGCATCCAAAGGTCTTTTGTTTAAATTTGAATCATTATTTCCATTATATGGAAAAATATTCTCAAAGAATGATGCATCTCTTAATTCAATAAATGTATTAACATGAATATCATTAATATCAGATTTATGAACAAAGAAGCGATAAGCACTGCTGTTATTTGCATAACCAATGAAAACACAGTCAATTATTTTTGGTCATATCTTAACCTTTTTAGGTTTAGGAACCATTACCTTTGCTAGACACCCCCACACTCTTAAGTATTTATAGCTAGGTTTATGACCTTTCCATAGTTTATAGGATGTTTTGTGAGTTTTCTTATGAGGCACTTTATTAAGAATATAATTGGCAGAAAGCAAAGCTTCCCCCCACAAATTCTGGGGTGCTCCAGAACTGTTTAACATAGCATTCAACATTTCTTTCAATGTTCGGTTCTTGCGTTCAGTAATACCATTAGATTGAGGTGAATAAGGAGCCGTAGTTTGGTGAATAATACCATGAGTAGAGCATATCTCTTCAAATGGTGATTCATATTCACCACATCTATTGCTTCTTATTGCTTTAATCTTTTTGCTAAGTTGATTTTCAACTTTATTTTTATAAAGTTGAAACTTTTCTACAGCCTCATCTTTGCTTCTTAGCAAATATACATAACAATATCTTGTGCAATCATCAATAAAGGTTATGAAATATTTTTTTCCACCTCTAGTTTGCACAAACTTTAAGTCACATATATCAGTGTGAATTAAATCTAGAGGTTCAGATTTTCTTTCAACAGAATAAAAGGGTAATCTTGTCATTTTCGATTTCACACAAATTTCACATTTATGTTTCTGATTAATATCAAATTTAGGCAGGAATTCTAAATTAATTAATCTACGCAAAGTATTATAATTAACATGTCCTAACCTAGCATGCCATATGTTTGAAGACTCTAACAAGTAAGCAGAAGAATTAATTTTATTATTATCAATAGATTTCGGTACAACAGTCATAACATTCATCTTAAAGAGTCCATCATTCATGTAGCCCTTTCCTACAAACATATCATTTTTAGTAAGTACAAATTTATCAGACACAAACACCAACTTAAAGCCATTCTTGCTAAGTAGTGACCTAGAAACTAGATTATTGCGAATATCTGGCACATGAAGCACTTCATTCAAAGTCAGTTCTTTGCCAAATGTCATTTTCAGTATAATCTTTCCACGTTCTTGAACCTTTGAACTTGAGGAGTTTCCCATAAAGAGTTGATCATCATTTTCTACTAGTTTGTAAGTAAAAAATATCCATTTGTTGGAACAGATGTGGCGAGTAGACCCAGTGTCCACGTACCATTCTTTAGGGTTTTCTACAAGTTACATTCAGATATAACTGCACAAAGATTCATGTCTGAAACATCTTCAGAAAGCTTTTTCAGTTCTGTCACATTTGCTTGAGCCTTTTGATCTTTCTTCAACTTCTTTGGCTTTCGACATTCATTAGATTTATGTCCTGGAATGACACAGTTGAAGCATTTGCCTTTAAATTTCTTTTTGGCCTTGAAAGCTTCTTTGCCTTCACGCTTCCTTTTGTTGTTGTTTGGCCTTTGTTCTACCACATTTGCCTTTACTTCAATGAAGTTCTTTCCACTCTTCTTCTCAGATCCTCGATTGTCCTCTTCAATCCTAAGTCGCACAATCAGTTCTTCAAGATTCATCTCTTTGCGTTTATGCTTCAGATAATTCTTGAAGTCTTTCCATGATGGTGGAAGTTTCTCAATCATTGCTGCAACTTGGAATGAATCACTTAATGACATTCCTTCAGAATGAATGTCATGCAAAATTACTTGTAATTCTTGAACCTGAGTGATAACTGCTTTAGAATCTACCATTTTATAGTCAATAAATCTACCAACAATAAATTTTTTCATGTCAGCATCTTCAATTTTATATTTCTTGTCTAAAGATTCCCAAAGTTCCTTTGCAGTTTGAATTGTACAATACACATTATACAATGTATTGTCTAATCCATTCATTACATAATTTCTGCAAAGAAAATCTGCATGTTTCCATGCATCAACAACAGCCACTTTTTCCTTGTCAATTTCCCCTTCAACAAAAGTAGGGCATTCCTCTTGCCAAGTTCAGTGTTGTGAGATATAAGAGCATCTTTTGTTGCCAACGCTTGAAATCAGTTTCATTGAACCTTTCAGGCTTTTCTCCATGAGACATACTCACGGCAGAATGGTGCTTGTAGTTGTCATTTCTGTTATACAAGTATAAAACTATTAATAAACAGAACTAAATTTCTGTTGTACAAAATTTAAGAGAATTCAAATAATTTCTGTTTAACAATATGATGTGTTTAAAAATAAATACACTTATTATTTTAATACCCACATGCCATTACAATACTCGTGATGCAGTCAGAAGCCATAATTTTTCCAGTAACCCAATAAGTAATTAGAAAATGATTTGCCACAATACTGATTTAGTGTACTTAAACATGACTAGACATTCTGATATAAAATAAAGTGAGTTACATGCATGCAAATTCAATATTAAAGCCATGCAAATCCAGTACTCCTTTTTGCACTCCTTAATAAATGTATCATAAAAAGGACAGTACTCTTTTTTTTTCTTCAGAATTGAGAGTATATTATATATGTGTGAACCATATCAAAACATGCACTCAAATAGGAACATAATTGCAGCAAGGATATATTTAATAGGCCAAACCAATAAAGGAGTAACTAATTACTGATTACTGCATTCAAATATATTATCAACCAATACTGCGTTCAAACTAATTACTGCACTTCAACGGTAACTTGAGAAAATATATAATACTTGTAATTAATATACTGCAATCCAACGTGTTTTTTTTTCCCGTTGAAAAACGATTTCCTGATTTACATAAATAAACAAAATAGAATAACACTACAATCAATTAACATTCAATATATATAATATTCTTGTAGCATGCAATCATGCAATCATTTTGCAGCATACTTATAATAACATAATATATATATTAACATGCTATCATAATACACTAAATAAATGAATTTCATGACATTCATTCTACATGGCATATGCAAGGGAAAGCTGTATTCCGTATTCCTTTAGAAAAACCGGAATATATTAATATATTAATCTATAAATAATGATCCCGAATATATATTAATATATCCTAGTTCAGTATAATAACAGAAATTTCTTAATATGCAAACAAATTCCAGAATATTAACAGATTAAATAATACCACAATTACAGAATAAAAAATAAATTTACTTTAAGATTGTTATCTGTAATATATAATATTATTTAATATATATATATATATATATATATATATTTATGATAAAAACAGAACATGATTTTATATAAATATAACACAGAAAATATTAATAAATAAATCCGAGTCCTTTGAATTCACAAAGTCTCCTTAAAGCAAATTTATTTCCCCACAGATGCTAAGGGTTAATTGAATAATTGCTTCCCAAGATAAAACGGATTTCAATTCTTAATTAGTAGCATTACAAAATTAAGAATTCATCGAACCAATTTCTATGTTATGCACTGAATTAATAGTAATTATGCATGAAAATTAATGCATGTATATACTTACACAAAATGGGGAAATATGCAGAACGGGATAGGAGAAACGGAACGAGACTGCAACACTTTTGCAGAGAACGGGATTCTGCAGAACGGACTTTCGCAGAAACAGAACGGGAACGGGAATTGCAGAACGGGGAAGGAACGAGATTTTACAGGGAAGGAATGGTAATTGCAAAATTGTGGAACGGAACTCTGTTTTACAGAACAGAACGGAACGGAAATCTCTAGCACAGAAACGGGACGGAAAAAAACTTATTTTTTAAATGCTTCCCACACCGTTTATTTATAGAAAAAATTCGTGACTGTTATTTCTGTTGGCGTGTAACCGTCATCAAAACGACGTAGTATTGTGATGATATTTATTAAACAAATTTTGTCTAAAAATATATATCACGAACCCGCCCGTCACGACGACGACCCGAGTCAATTTTCTCGTTCAAATCCCATTTCCAACATCTTTACTGTAAATACATAATCTATAGTCGTTATATTTACACTCCGACTGATAAATCTGGAGGATAAGGAAACTGGGAGTCTCAACGGAAGGCATGGCTGTAATCATGGAAATGGAAATTCTTGTAGATGAAGTGAGACAATAATTTTGAAGCGGCAAAGCATAGTACTGCCATGACGACCAGAGTATTCCGCATTATGGCAGAAATCATGCCCTGCTTGGTTGCAGCAACAATCCCAATTGAAGCCAAGGAGATAATCTGCAGCGCCACCTCGAGTGCATTGAGGCCCTTATATGCAACACTGCAGCTGCTGCAATTCACCACATGGGACCAATACCTGAGACAATATATGAAGAAATTTTTAGAAACTTCAGTTCTACTGCTCGTCAAAGCTTTTTGTTGTAATGCTTACAGTTGAATACATGGATCATGTTTCTCGGACGTGGTTTCTGAAGGGTCCTGTTTCCTAACCAACTTGTTTGCCTTTTCTTTTCAATATTTGAAGTGAGCCTTTTTACTAAACATAGAAAAATTAAAGAGCATTATCAATTGGGATCTAAAAAGTATGATCCTGAAAACCTTAATAGTTTTTCAGGTTTGAAAGATTGCTAAGTTTGCAGGAAGATGTATTATATAACCATCAGATGTATTGTCAAATGAAATATTTTCTATCCTTAAGAAGGGTCCATGATGGGAAATAGCTATATGGAAAGAAGGCAGGCTACAGCTCATTGTATAGCCTACTAGCCCACACCATAAGACCAAGAAAGGAATTTATGCATTATCTTTTCGACTTTGAGAAAATTTCAAATTTTCATCAAGTATATCAGAACTAATTGTTACCCTACTGTATAATTACATAAGAAAGGAAAATAAACACTTAATTTTACAGTAAATGGGGTTAGGATTCTATCATATATGTGATTGAAGATTTCCACTATTTTAATTAAAATTACAATGTTGCAATGACCTTTATCCTCTCTAATATTAGGCTTCCGCCCTCGAGCCAAAAGTGATAAATCATAATAATAAAGTGAGAATTTATTTCACTATCCACAAAATTCTGTAGGTTGATTAGTCTAACACCAGAAATTTGCAGGAAACTTACCTGTCCAGCAGCTGTTCTTTTGGAGGGGTGGGTGGAAGGGCTCCACCGAACTTCGTTCCCCAATCAATTTGACCTCCTGAATACTTTAACCACCACCTGAATGCCACCACAAGAGCATCTGACTTTGTTGGCACAAAACAAGCTTTCTGCCAGTTGGAAGGGCCTACATCCATAATCTTACGTTCCTACAGGGAATGCACAAGAGTCGGGAAATAACAAGTGATCCAAGATCCAACAGATTTATTGAAATAGAACAGAATATGGATGCTTTTTATGGCTGTGTAGTTTGTCATGAAGTAAACAGTCATGACTGCAACTATGTTTCATTACTTGTTGGAGAAAACTGTGGCGAAACACTTCAATCTTCTCATATGATGGATGGATGAGAGACTAAAGTAAGAAAGGAATGCACTTTGAGGAGTACGGTTGTGCGGAGGATTTATCTTCTCCCTATTTGAACTTGACCTTTACTATTTCTGTAAGATTGTATCCATATCAACTCTTACTATCCTATACACCTCGTGTGTTCTAACTTCTTATCATCTAGATGATTAGGAAATTGTCTCTTGAGTCTATACAAAGTGACAGAAGTTACCTCTACATGAAGAAGATATAAATCTGAATCAAGAATCAAGTTTTGTGCCAAATGGAACACCCATCGTGGAACAACTTTATCAATCCAAACTCCAAAGTTTCTTGGGAAGGACCATATAAGTCTGCTATTACCCGGACTAACTGGAACACACAATAAAATGAACACGACCCTTTTTTGTGGCGCATGTGATGATAGCTCCTAAACCAACAAAAGTATGTACGAATTAAAGTGCAAATATCACAGGATCAGAATAACAGTAAATTAACCAACATTAGTCAAAATGTAACATGACGTATACCTCTGTGGTTCCAGCTGCTGATGCGGATCCTTTACCTTGTTTCCCCTTAATAGTTGTCTCACCGTGCAACAGACAAGGAGCAATAAAATTGAAGCTTACATTCTCCTGCTTTGCAGTATAACCATTTATGTCTAGTTTCTTTATACTTATTTCAAGAGGTCTCCCCCCTTCTCTATCAACCTTCTCAGTGAGGGAAACATATTGTTAGTTAGGTGAACCAATTATAACTTGAGAGAAAATGGAATGCAACAACAAATAATAATGGTGTTATTGAAGTTCTTATCTTTTTTTCACTGTTTGACTTCCCATTATCCCATAATGTGCATATGGAACGTGAGCAGGGTCCATAAGATTTTCAATCAGAACCTCATACCTGAAAAAAATCACTTCATCTTACCTAGAAGAACCCATAGTATTTTGATCACAAAATTACACAAAGAATATGTACATACATTTGCAAGGTTTTCCCCACTGAAAGGAACTTCTAAAATATTCCATTCGGAAACAATGTCAACAAAGTTTGTCAAAAAAAACAACAACAACAAATAAACACATAAAAATAATAGGTAGGAATTATTGTTGCATACCCGTATTGTATATCTCTGCTTCCCATTAACCTAGCATATGATGGGTCATCCAGTTCGGATATGTATGGAGGCTTTTTCTTCAGAAGGATATCCTCGTATTTAGGATCAGTGTTCGGCCAAAACCAAACAATGTCATTCTGCACAGTACTTGGATAAACAGCTACACATGCTTTCTTGGATGTGTGAATCTACAAAATTATTTGGAGTGGCCAATTCAAAACCCACATATAAACTGGTCTAATATGCTAAATGAACCAGCAATATGAAGAAATAAATATGTAAAAAGATTATTGAACTTCAATGATATTATTTGTAACTATTGGAGTACAAAAACTGGAGGGGGGGGGGGTGGAATGCAAAATTGATTAACATCTTCTCTGGAATTCTTTTGCATAGACAACATAAACATAAGAACATGATACTTGGATCAAAAGATTTTAAAAAAATATCATGCTAGGATGAAGGAAATTCTGGACTTCAATTATAGGTAACTTTTTGCTTTCTATGCAAAATGACAAGACCTGCAAATCTAATTCACATCTTTTCAGTTTTTCTTTTGCATAGTTAGCGTAAACATAAGAACAGCATACAGTGACTTGGACCATAAGATTCAAAACATGCTGCACTCCAAATTCCTATATACTAAATTACCAATCCAGAAAACAACTTGTTTAACAATCAATAATTCCACTAGTAAAGACACAGGCAAAACATGCTTTACGTCATCTTCTAGAAAGCCTATCCAAATGGTAAGTTCACAACCCAGTCTACCTTTAAATTCTTACATGCCAGTCTATCTCAAGAACAAGAATGCAAAGTCTAGAATAATTTTTGAAAATCTAAACTGTCTATAGAAAGGAATTCTCTGGCTTGCTAGACTTAATATGAAGGCCTACTCGAGTAATTTCTGACGTTGACTAGCAAATTATCGCGCATTTTAATCTTCATAGTTGACCACCTTGACTCGCATTATACTTTAGTCCTCTACATAAGTGAGCTTTTAAAAACTGCAATGGCAGCATAAGTTTGTTCATGCCTGGAAGGAAGATAATAGATGTACAAACTAATTGCTAAGACCACAACATATCAAGTCTTATGCAGGGGCAGAGTCGGAACTCGTCAAAATAGAAGTTTTTGTCAGGTAAACTTCAAACGGTGTAACTTTTGAGCCAGAAAGAGTTATGAGGCCCATAATATATCATATAGATCTTCGATTTGATATATTACGGGCCTCGTAACTCTTCCTAGGTCAAAAGGCCAATTTGAGGTTTAACCAACGAAAACTCTTATTTTCACTTGATTTCCAACTCTGCCCCTGCATCATAGTCAATCGCTACTAATTCTTACGACAACCTTTAATAATACAGTCCCCTTATGGCTTATTCTATATATTTAATCTATTTTGGAGCCTTTACCCCTTTGTTGTACCCCAAGAAACATAATGCTGAGAATTTGAGTTTTGTGTATTGGAGAAATAACATGGGAAAAGATAAGGCAAGCTATTCTGCTTTGGGACATTCTATTTTGCTTAGGCATATGCTATGTTATATAACAATAAGACTTTAGAGAAAGCCACAGGCAGATTTGAATCACACCAATCATAGGGGAAAGATTTTTTTTTCAAACTCATAACTATATGAACCAATGCAACGGTACTGTTCAGTACAATGGTTCCACTAACCTCGTCCTTTCAATCCCCAAATTGAACACACTCCATTATTCTTTTAAGGAATTTTGGGTTTATTATGAACCAATGCAACGGTACCGTTTATTACAACGGCTCCGCTAACCTCCTCCCATTTCAATCCCCAAATTGAACATACTCCCTTATTCTTTTAAGGAATTTTGGGTTTATTATGAACCAATGCAACGGTACATTCGGTACGGTTCCGCTAACCTCCTCCCGTTTCAATCCCCAAATTGAACATGCTCCCTTATTTCTTTAAGGAATTTTGACTTTATTATGAACCAATGCAACGGTACGTTCAGTATAGCAGTTCTGCTAACCTCCTCCAGTTTCAATCCCCAAATTGAACATGCTTCATTATTCTTTTAAGTTACCGTTCAGTACAACAGTTCGGCTAACCTCCTCCCGTTTCAATCCCCAAATTGAACATGCTCCATTATTCTTTTAAAGAATTTTGGGTCTATTATTTTCTTCTATCTCAAATTATAATTTTGAATTAAGTATTATTCTGCACATAATATTTAATACATATTAATTTCAGTAATCGTGTCTAATAATTTAGGGGTGAATATTGTTTTAAGGAGGGTGACTTCCATTCGATTCAAGCGACACTTGTTATTTTTCATAATTTCGGCAACGTCTTAGAGCATCTCCAGCAGATGAACTATCCCGTGGATTATATTTAGTCCATATGACATCAGCAGCAGATATCTTTTAGTCTTCAATCCTTCCAGTAGATGGACTATTCCGTGGACTATAATATAAAAAGATTAAAATAATTAATAAATTTTAAAAAAAACTATTATTAAATATAATAAAAATACAAACTATTAGTAACAAAATACTTACAATTGTACTAGATTGTCCAATTTATATTTTCAATTTCTATCCGTTAGTATTTTATTACTGACCAAATTTTTTTTGTCGTTCTTATTTTTTTTATATATGTTGGAGCTGGCCATTCATCTTCTTCTTCAGCTGCTTCTTCTTCTTCAGCAATTTTGCTTCTTCTTCAGCCATCTCTCCCGTTTAAATATATTAAAAATTATAGTCACAATTATAGTCCATCAACTCTGGTTCCTTGATATAGTTTTTGTGCCTCGCCGAAAAATTCAATGGGCTATATTTAGTCCATCTGCTGGAGCGAGATGTGTGTTATTTAGTCTAGGATTTATGGACTCTGGTACTGCTGGAGATGCTCTTAGGGTGAAAGTTCCAATAGATGCTATGTTTGACAACTCAAATCCAAGTTTTAGACTTGAAATTGAAAGCACATTTTCAATTCCATGGAATTGAAATTTAGTTAAAATTTGATAGTCACTTCCAATCCCAATACTCGGAATTGTGTTGCCAAAGATATTTGAATGTTAACACATGCAACAAATTATAAATTACAAAATGGGAATATATATTTTTGTCATTTCAGATTTAGTACGTACCGGAGGACCGTCACGGGGTGCTTGAGGAATGAATTTGCAGTCACCAGCACCACCAAAACACCAACCATGGTACACACACTGCAATCTCCCCCACTGATCAATCCTCCCTTCAGAAAGTGGAGCCAATCTATGAGGGCAAGCATCATCAAACACCTTCCATGCATTCTCATTTCTGTCCCACCACACCACTATATCAAGACCCAATACCTTCTTCCCATGTGGGGCCCTCTTATCGAGGTCACAAACAGGCATGATCGGATACCAATGGGAAAACCAGTCAAATTTCTCATCTTGGTTTTGAATTTCTAGTTCTTGCTCAGGTGGGTCTGTCAGTTCAGTTGAAACAGCAGGATAAATGACAGTTTGAAGCTTGAATTTGTGTTTGTTGGCATGAAATGATGAGAAATATGAATTGGGTCGTTGAGTTAATGGGAGATTCAAAAGGGGTGACTGTTCAATTTGGGTTCCGGGAAGTATTTTTGGGTGTATGGTAAGGTGAAACGAAGAAAGGGAGAGAGCTCTTAGAGCTTCCATGGCTGCCTCTTTTCCGTTTGTGCTATTGTTTGAACTCAATTTAATATAAGTAATTCAAATTCCAACAATGGGAGTAAGTTTGGATAGAGAGCTCTGAGAGCTTGTGGCTGGAAATCAGCCATCCATGCAGACACCAGTCATATACCAACAGTAATTTTGTTTGGACAGTTTAAAAGAGTAATGATAGGCAAACCACCAACAAAGGGTGTTGCAATATATATATACCCCATATGTATAAGGTATATCGGAGTTGCTTATCATGAAGTTTATTTTAAAGTAAGTTGGTCAATTGACTAATAAAGTGTTGACACGAACGTCAGACTCTATATGTGTCAATATTCTATTGGTTAATTGACCAACTTATCCAAAAATAAACTTCATACTAACCGGATCCCGATATACCATATTAGTAAGCAAAAACACACATATTTATGGTAATTTAATTTCTCATATTAATTGAAGAGATGGTGTATTTGCTATATTTTTAATTGGTATTTATTTATTTAGCTTCTACAAGAAGTTGTGAAGTAGAGTAATTAATTGTTGGTGAGTAAATTAGATAAAATTGAATTGAATTTTATAATATGTTTGATTACAAGGACTAAAGGATTTTTTTTATTGTTAAACAAACTTTTTTTTATGCTATTGCATTGCATTGCTTACAGGTAGACCTAGTAAACGGGCCCAAAGCCCGCGGTCCGGCCCGGCCCATCTGCCAAAACCCGGGTTTTGGGCCGCTGTTTTTAAGCCCATGAAAACCCGGGCCTTTTTAGCCCGGCCCATTTTTGGGCCGGTCCGTGGAGGCCCGGCCCGGCCCGCCCGCCAACCATTAATTTTTTAATTTTTTATTTTTTAAAAATAAAGTGTTAGGTTGTGAGGCTTGAATACAAGACTTGTAAGTAAATAAATAAGAGTTCAAACCAACTGAGCTACAACAACTATTTGTTTTTAATGTAATCTTCAATATATTTTAACTATAATTGAAAATTATAATTAAGATATGTAGTTAATGTAATTTAAACAACAAATTCAAATTGCAGTAGCAAATGCAAACAAGGAAAGAATGACATTACACACAAGATAATATGAGTTTGGTCATTACAGTAAAAGCTTCAACCTTGATATTATCTAATTCATATAATTCCTGACAAGTAACAATGTACAAAACTACAAATTAAACACTTACTGCAAAAGATCATTCTCAATAAGTACAATCTCTACTCTCTGAGCAGCACTCAGTAACATAAATCCAAATTATCATCATAAATAATGTAGGTAATTAATTAATAATACTAATTTATAATACTATTACAATTTTAATTAATTGAGATATGTAGTTAATGTATGCAATTAATTAATCGTGCTTGTTTGTATTATTGTTTAGTATTAATTATTTTATTATTTTTAATATTTATTATTATTATTTTTGGTGTAACAAAGAGTTTGCAAAAAAAAAAATTTAATGGTCGAAGCCCGCGGGCCGGCCCGGCCGGCCCGCCACGGACTGACCATTTTTAGCCCACCAAAATCCGAGCCTTTTGGCCCGGCCCGCCATTAGCCGGGCCCGGCCTAGACCCGGCCCGCCCCGCCCGTTTTCCAGGTCTACTTACAGGCTACTCATAGGCGAAAAATTAAATGTCAAGCTGCTTGCTTAAAGCTTAGGATCTAATTGAAGGTGAAAAAAGGCTCATGCTTTGTTGAATAATAATCAGTAACAATTTTTCTTTATTTCAAAAAATTAAAACTTATATGAATCCATAAAAGAGCATACAACAGTTGTATTCACCCACTGAATACTACATCCTTTTTGCAGCAACCAACATAACATTCTCTTAAATAAATAATCTTACATGAAAATATAAATAAATATTACAACGCTTGAAAACAATTTCCTTGTTTTTATTATTCCAAAATTATTTTATATTTTATACGTTCATTCAACCTTAATATAAAGAATTATGTAAAAAAATTCACCAAAATGTAAATATAAAATTTAAGAATCAAAATTGCAACAATTGGCGCAATAATTCAAATGAGACCCGATATGAGACTTAGACTCGGACATCTTGAGTTCGAATACCATCAACTCCAATTTGTCAAGCCAATAAAATGGTCATGGGGCCACGGGGACGCGGGGTGAAAAGTCTGATCTGGGGTGAGGAGATGGACTGCGGACCGGATACTCCACATTATCAAAAAAATAAAAAATAATTAAGAATCAACGATAAGACCCCACGGGGTTATACTGCTAGTGTTATACTGCTAGTTCCATTTAAAAACTCATTGAAATGGAACGGTTACTATAGCGAGCGATTTTGTAATGATTTTTTTAGTAATCATATTTACACACCAATTGAAAAATCTGGAGGACAAGGAAACAAGGAGTCTCAACGGAAGGCATGGTTATAATCATGGAAATGAAAATTCTTGTAGATGAAGTGAGACAATAATTTTGATGTGGCAAAGCATAGTACTGCCATGGCAACCAGAGTATTCCTCAGTATCGCCGAGATCATGCCCTCCTTTGTTGCAGCAACAATCCCAACTGTAGCAATGGAGATAATCTGCAGCGCCACCTCGAGTGCATTGAGGCCTTTATATGCAGCACTGCAGCTGCGACAATTCACTACGTGGGACCAATACCTGACACACAATATACCAAGAAATTTTCAGAAACACTTCATGAAACAACCCGGGTCAAATTCCGAGTCCGGAACAAATCTCGAGTCAAATCCCAAATCCAAATGGGATCAAATCTATCCAAATAAAGCCTTAAACCACTTGCCAAACAATATCTTTTTGGGTCATCTTAGCCCACCAAAGGCTCACCCAAAAGGTCATGACTTGAAGGTACTATTAGTAGTAACTTATTTCCTACAAATTTTTCTCCTATCTTTCGATGTGGAACTGGGGTGTACACTAACCAACTTCATTGCCTTTTCTTTTCAATATTTGAAGAGAGCATTTATACTAAACAATGAAAAAGAAAGAGCATTATCAATTGGGATCTGAAAATTAAGATTATGACAACCTTAATAAGTTTTTTAAGGTTTGAAACATCATAATGCTTGTAGGAAGAAAATGCATACATAACCATCAGATGTCTTGCTCAAATGAAATATCTTTTGTCCTTTATAAAGGTCCACAATAGGAGAGGGGTATATGGCAAGAAGGCAGGCTACAGCCCATTGTGTAGCCTACTAGAGCACACGGCACAACATAAGACCAGGAAAGGAGTTTATACATTATGTTTTCGACTTTGTGAAAATTTCAAGTTGTCATGAAGTATATCAGAACTATTCGTTAACCTCTCAATAAATACAGAAAAAATGGAAATAAACACTTAATTTTACAGCAAATGGGGCTAGGAATTCTAACATGTGATTGAAGGATTCATCTCATTTCTTATAGCTCGGTAAAAAAGTAAAGCCTTAGGATCAGTAATAGTAACTTCAGATTTCCACTATTATAATTAAAATTATAATGTTGCGACGACCTTTATCCTCTCCCAATATTTTGGCTCATTCCCTTGAGCCAAAAATAATAAATCAGTATAATAAAGTGAGAAATTATTTCACTATCCACAAAATTTTGTAGGTTGATTAAAACCAAAAATTTGCAGGAAACTTACCTGTCCAGCAGCTGTTCTTTTGGAGGGGTGGGCGGAAGGGCTCCACTGAACTTTGTTCCCCAATCAAATTGACCTCCTGAATACTTGTTTAACCACCTTCTGAATGCCACCACATGAGCATCTGATTTTGTTGGCACAAAAACAGCTTTCTGCCAGTTGGAAGGGCCGACATCCATAATCTTACGTTCCTATATGGAAAACACAAGAGTCGGGAAATAAAAACTTAGACAAGGCTCCAACAGATTTATTGAAGCATAACAGAATATGGATGCTTTTTATGGCTGTGTAGTTAGTCAGGAAGTAAACAGCCAAAACTACAACTATGTTTCACTTCTTGTTGGAGAAAACTGTGGTGAAACACTTCAGTCTTCTCCTATGATGGATGGATGAGAGACTAATGACAATAAAGAAATAAAGGGGTACACTTTAAGGAGTTAAAGGTGGCACAAATAAGGAAAAGATGATGGGTGTTACGCGACGAGTCTAGTCCAAAAGATTAAGCTATTATAGTATTATAGTATGTTCCACGGCTGATGCATCAGTCTTACACCTTCCCTTACGTGTGTAACCCACTTTGGTATCTGAAAAGACTGGTAGCAACTAAACAGGGAGTTTTCTTTTTGGCAGGGGGTTGAAAAAAAAAGAGCAAAAAGAAAGGAACAAATATGAGTTGGAGAATTCTACCTGAAGTATCGCACAATCCAAGGTCCAATGCCAGATTAAGGAACAGCTTCTCCCCGAGATTAAATTATTTGAGAATCGACCAAACAACTTACGTAAAGTTTTTTATAAAGGAAAATATTATATCCAAATTACATGAACCAACCACTCATGTGCATTGAACAGTGATGCAAAAGAGTTGTTTTTATTTGCTGGCATTCGATGCTGAAGTATTAGATTGTTAAGAATTTAGTGACCTGGAAGTACAAGAAGGCAGGGGCTTCCTGAGAGTGGATTGGCTCAAATTAAACGATCCAAAAGTACAAGAAAGGCATAGAAAGCTAAGCTATGTTAACAACAAATCACAATGATCAATAATAATGTAATAAAGGAAATAGCTGAAAAGAATGCAGAATAGCAACAAAAAAAAAATCAGATATAGCTGATCTAAAGCTGTTAGACGTAAACCTTCCTTTACTACGGTCGTGCTGAGGATTGTAGCCTATACATCTCATGTGTTCTAATCATCTAGGTGGCCAGTCTTCCCTGATAACCAATTTGTCAATTTGGTTATTCTAATTATATTAGTCACTCCACAAAAAGTATCGAAGGAAAATAAGCAACATAACATAAATACAACAAGCTACCTAATAGGAAATTGTTTCTTGAGTCTACAAAGTGACAGAAGTTACCTCCATGTGAAGAAGATACAAGTCTGAATCGAGAATCAAGTTTTGTCCCACATGAAACATCCATCGTGGAACAACTTTATCAATCCAAACTCCAAAGTTTCTTGGGAAGGACCATATAATTCTGCTATTTCCTGGACTAACTGGAACACATATAAAAATTAACAGGACCCTTTTTTGTGGCGCCTGTGATGATAGCTCCTGTACCAACCAAAGTATGTACAAATCGAAGTGTAAATATCAAAGGATCAGAATAACAGTAAATTAACCAACATTAGTCAAATTAATGTACCATGACAAATACCTCTGTGGTTCCAGCTGCTGATGCAGATCCTTTACCTTGTTTCCCCTTGAAAGTAGCATAACCATGAAACACACAAGGAGCAATAAAATTGAAGTCTATGGTTTCCTGCTTTGCAGTAAAACCATTTTTGTCTAGTTTCTTTATACTTATTTCAATAGGTCTGCCCCCTTCTCTATCAACCTTCTCAGTGAGGAAAACATATTGTTAGTTAGGTGAACCTATTATAAATTAAGAGAAAATGGAATGCAACAACAAATAATAATGGTGTTATTGAAGTTCTTATCTGTTTTTCCCTGTTTGACGTCCCATTATACCGTAATGTGCATATGGAACATGAGCAGGGTCCATAAGATTTTCAATCAGAACCTCGTACCTGAAAAAATCACTTCATCTTACCTAGAAGAACCCATAGTATTTTGATCACAAAATTACACAAAGAAAATGTACATATATCTTTGCATAATTACCAATTGATTCAGAAAATTTGGGTTGAGGACAAAGAAAGACAATGTGCCACAATGATCCAGTCAACATATTCTTTCTTTGTCCTCTTCATCCTACTTTGATGTTGGACAAGTCACTCCCTTGTGAGTTGCAACACCAAAGGTCATGTAGCAAATGGAGGCGCCACTACTGCTTTCTACGACTAACTTCTACTGTGAATAATGGACTATTAAATAGAAATTGAAATTGCCTATGATATAGGATGACTATTTTGAAAATGGATTCCTATAAGTGTCTTCTTAACAAGAAGGTTGATATAGTCCTTTAACTTGTTTGTGAAGAATTTGATTTGAAGAGTAAATCCTCAAAAAACTGAATACATGATGTCTCATTTTTTATTTTATTTTCTGATAACATGATTATGATGTAGTATAAGAGCATTTGCGCTATTAGGATAATGAATCATTCTAGAGGGCCTTCACCAGTTACAAAGATTCCTCTCTTTTTTTCATCCTTAGAGGGAGTATCTGACAGTAAAATTATTTAATTCTGTGTTTTTCATAGACATTTGGAGGTGGTTTATGGAAATAATGTTGAATTGGTTTCCTGTCTAGATTACCGTTCCTCTATCAGTTCAGTTTATGATTGTACACAACACCTACAAGGTTTTCCCCTCTGAAGTGGAACTTCTAAAATATTTCCATTTGGAAACAGTGTCAACGAAGTTTGTCAAAAAAAATTATACATAAACACACTAAAATAATAGGTAAGAATTATCGTTGCATACCCATATTGTATATCTCTGTTTCCCATTAACCTAGCATATGATGGGTCATCCAGTTCTGGAATGTACGGAGGCTTTTTCTTCAGAAGGATATCCACATATTTAGGATCAGTGTTTGGCCAAAACCAAACAATATCATTCTGCACAGTACTTGGATAAACAGCTACACATGCTTTCTTGGATGTGTTTATCTACATAATTAGTTGGAGTGGTCAATTCAAATCCCACATATAAACTGGTCTAATATGCTACAAGCACTGGCAATATGAAGAAATAAATATGTAAAATGATTATTGAACCTCAATGATATTATTTTTAACTATTGGAGTACAAAAACTGGCCAAAAAATATAAAATTGATCAACATCTTCTTTAGAATTCTTTTGCATAGATAAAATAAACATAAGAACTTCTTACTTGGATCAAAATACTAAAAAAAACATGCTGCACTCCTCATTTGATGAAGGAAATTGCTGAACTTCAATTATACATAACTTTTTACTTTCTACGCTAAATGAAGAAACCTGCAAAACTAATTCACATCTTTTCTGTTTTTCTTTTGCATAGTTCGCATAAACATATGAACAGCATACAGTGACTTAGATCATAAGATTCAAAACATACTGCACTCCTAATTCCCGTATGCTAAATTACCAATCTAGAAAGTAACTTCGTTAACAATCAATAATTCCACGGGTAAAGTTACAGCTAAATCATGCTTTACGTCATCCTCTAGAAAGCCTATCCAAATGGTTAGTTCACAACACAGTCTGCCTTTAAATTCTTATATGATAGTCATCCTCAAGAGCAAGAATGTAAAGTGATCTAGGATAATCTTTGAAAATTTAAACTGCCTATAAAAAGGAATTCTCAGGCAGACTCAATAGGAAGGCTTACTCAAGTAATTTCTGAGATTGGCTTGCAAATTTTCATGTATTTTAATCTTCAAAGTGACCACCTTGACTCGCATTAAACTTTAATCCTATACATAAGCGAGCTTTTAAAAAATGTAATGGCAGCATAAGTCTGTTCATACCTGGCAGAAAGATAATAGGTGCACAAACTCTGCTAAGACCAACATCATACCAAGTCCTATGCAGGGGTAGAGTCAAAAGTCGACTAAGTCGAGTAAAACAGGAGATTTCGTCGTGTAAACTTCAAACAGGCATAACTTACTAACTTTTTATCCAATGAGAGTTACGGGGCCCATAAGATATTAAATCTATAGAGCTCTTGAGATCTTAAATTTAATATATTTTGGGCCCCGTAACTTTTCTTAAATCAAAACTTACGGCCGTTTGAAGTTTACCCAATGAAAAATCCTATTTTGGCTCGACTTATGACTCTGCCCCTGCATCAAAGTCGAGCTACGCATTCTTACGACACCATCTAATAATGCAATCTCCTTCCCTATTCTTACTATTTAATTTATTTTGGAGCCTTTACCCCTTTGTTGTACCCCAAGAAACATTATGCTAATAATTTGAGTTTTATGTATCAGAGAAATAACATGGAAAAGATAAAACATGCTATATTATATAAAGACTTTAGCGAAAACCGCAGGTAGAGTTGAATCACACCAATCATAAGGGACAGTTTTTTAATGTTGTCCATGAGAATTAATATAATTCATTGCATAGCAATTCTAATAAACTTGAAAAAAATAAAAACTTATTTCTATTTAACCTTAATCTAATGAAATTAACACTACAATTATAGCAATATGCAACAAGTTGATCTAGCTATATAAATAACAAAATGGGAGTATATATTTATGTCATTTCAGAGTTAATACCAGAGGACCGTCTCGGGGTGCTTGAGGAATGAATTTGCAGTCACCAGCACCACCAAAACACCAACCATGGTACACACACTGCAATCTTCCCCACTGATCAATCCTTCCTTCAGAAAGTGGAGCCAATCTATGAGGGCAAGCATCATCAAACACCTTCCATTCATTCTCATTTCTGTCCCACCACACCACTATATCAAGACCCAATACCTTCTTCCCACGTGGGGCACTCTTATCGAGGTCACAAACCGGCATGATCGGATACCATTGAGAAAACCAGTCAAATTTCTCATCTTGGTTTTGAATTTCTAGTTCTTGCTCAGGTGGGTCTGTCAATTCAGTTGAAACAGCTCGAGAAACGGCTGTATGAAGCTTGAATTTAGGTGTGTTGGTATGAAATGGTGAGAAATATGAATTGGGTCGTTGAGTTAATGGGAGACTGAAAAGGGGTCCCTGTTCAATTTGGGTTCTGGGCAGTGTTTTTGAAGGTATGGTAAGGTGAAACGAAGAAAGGGAGAGAGCTCTTAGAGCTTCCATGGCTGCCTCTTTTCCCTTTGTGCTATTGTTTAAACTTTTAACTCATTAAACTTTACAATAGTTCAAATTCCAACAATGGGAGTAAGTTTGGATATGGAGTTGAAGAGATGAGATGAAGTGAGCCCTGAGAGCTTGTGGCTACAAATCAACCAACCATGCAGTCATGCAGCATTAGCAACGACAAACAAAAAATTATTAATTATTTTTCACAAAAAAAATTCCTAATTTTTTTTTAAAAAAAATTCGGGTACACCTACGAGCTTCAAAAGAAGGGTGATAGCAATGTATAAACATTTGTTTTGTTGTGCGACAACATAACATATATATTCACAAAATTATTGTCGAATGCAGCTTTTGATAAATTATTGTCGAATACACAGACTCAAAAATTTACTACATTAAAGTACCAAAGAATAATAAATTCTTTTTTAGGGAGAAGGTATTCTTTTTCTTTAGTTAATTATTTTTTATCCCATTGATTTTTTTCTAACAATGTTTTAATAAGACAGTCAATTTATGTATATCAAGCAATTTGTTTACTCCACTAAAGAGACACTCTGGTCGCGTCCCGAGCTTATCTTGAATTCTCGAATCTCTCCCTCTCTTCATGTATATCTAGATTAAGAAATCTCATGATCAGAGTCTTAATTATATTTAAAAACTTGCTGAAATATAATGATCTTTTTTATTTATTCTAAATAACTAATATATATATCAAAAAAAAAGAAAAAGTACACAACTGTACAAATTTTAAATTATACTGTCTACGTAGAATAGATATAAAATGATAAGAGATATAAACAAGAAGGGAGTAGATATTATATAAATAACTATAGATAAGAATATTTTATAATAGTTGTATTATTTTTAATTCTTTTTTATGGGTAATAATTGTTTATCTAAAAGAGAAAGATGGAGGGACTTGAGAAAGTAAGTTTGACTAGCAAACTGGTGCGGCAAGATTGCCTACTACTCATAACCATGGAAGCTCTCGGAGCTTCATCTTCGTCTTGTTTTCACCTTCCGTTACCTTCAAAATTACTTCCGAAAACCCAAATTGAGCAGAAACCCTTTTTGAATCTTCCATCAACTCAACGACCCAATTCACACCTCTCATCATTTCCCAGCAAAATTCAAGCTTTGTTCAACTATTTCGTCAACTGAATTAACAGACCCACCTGAGGAAGAACTAGAAATCAAAAACCAAGATGAGAATTTTACTGGTTTGCTCAATGGTATCCGATCATGCCGGTTTGTGACCTCGATAAGAGGGCCCCACATGGGAAGAAGATCTTGGGTCTTGATATAGTGGTGTGGTGGGACAGGAATGAGAATGCATGGAAGGTGTTTGATGATGCTTGCCCTCATAGATGAAGGAAGAATTGATCAGTGGCGGAGATTGAAGTGTGTACCATGGTTGATGTTTTGGTGGTTCTGGTGACTGTAAATTCATTCCTCAAGCACTCCGAGACAGTCCTCCGGTAATAACTCTAAAATGATAAACATGTATATTTCCATTCTGATCACTAGCCAGATGAACTTGATGGAAAATAGTATGGTTAATTTCATTATTGTGAGCTTTCTTCTATAAAAATTTGTTATCAAAGTTGTTAGATTTGCAATGCAATTAAGTATGCTATAACATAAATGAACAGTGTCAAAATTCGGCTAGCACCCTGAGATGGTTCTCTGGTTGTAACATCCCTGTCCTCTCAATTACGATTTATTTAGACATGTTGGATTTGAATACAATCTTGGATTTTGAAGTTGATAATTAAACTCGAATTCAGATGTGCCATAATGGTGACAAATTTGTTGTTAACTACCCTAGCTCTAGCTAGTGAGCAATCCAAACAATGTGCATGAATGAATTTGATTGATATTTAAATAACCGAATATATGAGCATATTTTAAAAAAGTAAGGTATTATTGTAAAAGATTTAGAGTTTGTTTAGTTACTAGTGTTTGGTGCGTTTAGAGAGGTATGGGTTTGTAACACCCCATTTCCGAAATATAAACAGAGGTTACTCACAAAACACAACAAACTACAAAATAATTAGAGAACTCTAATCCAAAAAAAAAAAAGAATTCCTCCAATAAATGATAAATACCACAAGTCGAACCATAATAATTGTCAAACTGGCTCAAATCACAATCTAAAATTATTACAACTCTAAAAAATAAACTAATGTATCACAACCTAAACAGAATATATCTAAATCATTTGGTTAAAAGAGAGCTCTCGTCACACCTGCCCTTGATCTCCCTGATCACTTGCCGGCAGAAAAAACACATCATGAGCCAAATGTCTAGTACGAATATGGAATACAAAATAATGAACTGAAATAACTAACTCGATTTAATGAACTGAGATGTAACGAACAAAACGAATACAACGAAATAATAGGCTGAATCAAATGGCTGGGTGTTATTTCATACCGAGTGTAACACTCCCTTTCCGAAATAGAAAGAGAAGTTACTCAAAACATAACAAAACTGATGAATTTAATAGCAAGACTCAAAGACACTCAAGAATAGCTTCAATATCTGATAAATACCACAAGTCCACCATAATAAATATCAAACTGTCTCTAACCACGTCACAACTTAAACAAAATATCTAAATCATTTGGATAAAAGGAAGCTCTCATCACACTTGCTCTTGATCCCCCTGATTACCTGCCGGAAGAAAAACACAGCATGAGCCAAATGCCCAGTACGGATATAGAATACAAAAATAAAGAACTGAGATAACTAACTCAATTTAATGAACTGAACTGTAACGAAAAAACTAATACAACAAAATGATAGGCTGAAGCAAATGGTTGGGGTTATTTCATACCGAGCTCAAAACAAAATAGAAATAAACATTGTCACACAGGCAAGTCAAATAATGTCACACAGGCAATCAAAATAATTCCACACAGGCATAACATACATCGGACCAGCCGGATCCAGATGCATGCAAATCGGAAGGCGTGTTTGGCACAAACATCACCAATCCGCAGAACAGAACAGAACAGAAAACTAGGGTCGACCCATACGCCTCCCACAACAAAACACCAAATGGCCAACTCCCACCAGAGCACAAAACGGAGACGCCGTGGACTGATCATACCGCCACGGAAGGTGTCATGCCTCGGTGCCAAGAGGACATGCATGTGGTACCCTCACAGGTGGTTATAGCTCAGGTATACCCTACGGTATTCTAACAAAAATATAATGTCACATCACATGTGAAAAATATCAAAACAAAGGGGTTTTAACGTGTACATGTTAAATTGAACGAATCATCAACACAAGTCTCCAAAAATATACTAACATGTACTTTCTACAAAGATCGAAATAAATGTTAACCATGATACACTAGATCAAAGAGTATAAATACTAGTTTCAAATACTAATGCCAAAATAAAGCATTCTCACGAATTTAAGAAGGAACAATCATGTGAAACAATAACAAATTCTAAATGAAAAGCGAAACGAACAAATCAAAATTAAAGGATTATCACGGAAGGAGTACGGAATCCATACCTGGATTAAGCAATGTAATACCCGAAGTATATTCCAAAAACTCGTTTAGACTTTCTCCGTTCAATCTAAATAATTTAATAAGATTTTTATTACAATCCAATCATTAATAACATAATACTATTAAATTTATTATTAAAACTTTTATAACTATGTCTGTAAAATTAATTAATTCAAATTAATAAATATAACTTTAATTTAATTTACTAATCCCGTTTATAAGTTTCATGGCCAAAAATTTATTAACATATAATATATATAAGGGAATATGAAGGTACACAGCCGTGTAACTTTTAAAGTTATACGGTCTACGATCGTAAAGTGATTTCACTCTACGATCGTAGAGTAGTCCCCAGATAGTAAAGTGATTTCACTCTACGATCGTAGAGTAGTTCACGATCGTAGAGTAAATTCACAAGTCGTGGATTGACTACTCTACGATCGTAGAGTGAAATCACTCTATGATCGTAGACCGTGTAACTTTAAAAGTTACACGACTGTGTACCTCCATTTTTACCATATATATAATTTAAAAATAACGAAATATAACTTAAAATTACCGAAATATACTATATGTATATATAATGAAAGTTGTCTGCACCGCTGCAGGCAATTCAACTAACATGATATATGTATTCATGATATATATATATAATAACGTAAACTAACACTGCTGCATATATAAAATAATATAATTCAACACTTGCTGCAGTGCTACAGACCTGCTGCCGACTTCCAACAATTAAGTTTATAACATATATTATTAAATTAATTTGCATCACTCCTATACACAACACATAACAATTATGACGAAATAAAAGAAAGAATTACCTGAATAAAATCGCAGTTATTGCTCACTATTTCTCTAGTTTTGTCAACCGCTTCCTTTTTCCTTTTTTCTCAGTTACGTATTAGGTATAATGCTCAAGTAAATTAGGTCTAGCTATTGATTTATTTATTTATAAATCTTATTAATTCTCCTAATTATAATTGGATTTATTATTACCCACATTTAATTAAATTAAACTCAAAAAAATTTTAAGGACCAAATTGTACTAAATTAATTTACCCATCTCTTATTAATATTTATTAGCCCACATAAATTAAATAACTAGTTTGACCAAAATAAATGACAAAGTCCAATTAATATGGTTTAAAACAAAATAATTTTTTTATTATTTAATAATTTATTATTATTATTATTGTTTTTTTTTCGGGTATAACGCCGAGCTCAAACAAAACAAAAATATATCTTGCCACACAGGCAATCAAAATAATGCCACACATGCATGACATATATAGGACCGACCGGATCTAGATGCACGCAAATCGGAAGGCGTGTTTGGCACAAACATCACCAATCCACAAAACAGAACATAACAGAAAACTAGGATCGACCCATACTCTTCCCACAACAAATCACCAAATGAGCAACTTCCACCGAAGCACAAAACGGAGACGTTGTGGACTGATCACACTGCCACGGAAGGTGTCATGCCTCAGTGCCCAGAGGACATGCCTGTGGTATCCCACGGGTGGTTATAGTTCAGGTATACTCTACGTTATATTCTAACAAAAATATCATGTCACATCACATGCGACACAATATCAACACAATGGGGTTCTAATATGTACATGTTAAATCGAAACAAATCATCAACACAAATCTCCAAAATATATTACATGTACATTTCTACAAATATCAAAATAATTTAAAGACATAATACACTAGTCAAAAGAATACAAATAGGAGTTCCAAATATCAATGCCAAAATAAACTATCATAATAAATTTGGCAATAAATACTCATGAGAGATAATACTAAATCTCGAAACGTATAGCAAACGAACAAATTAAAAGCAAAAGAGTTTCGCTGAAAGAGTACGAAATCCGTACCTGAATTAAGCAATGTAATACCCAAAGTATATTCCAAATATGATTCGTTTAGACTCCCTCCGTTTGAACTAATTAATAAAAAAAAGTTAATTAATTAATTAATTAAAATTTTAATGCAATTATATCCTTACATTTAATCGTCATTAATTTATATAATACTGCTAATCATCACGCTTTTTATATATATTATGGTTACTATTGTCATGCTTTAATTAACTAATTATGTTGCCTTATTATTATATTTTTATAATGTTCATGAGGCAAATTCATCCACCCATCCAAGTTTAATCTGTTAATTAAATTGTTGGCCAACATGCTCGTAAATGACTTTTTCTTTTTATTATTATTACACTTTCAATTCCTGCACCCACCATTTCCCTGCAGCCTTATCAACCACACACACACACACACACACACACACACATATATATATATATTGCCTAAATCACCCTCTGGCCATTAATCATTACCTAACATTCGTATACAACTTAATAAGTAATATTCGTATACTGAAATAAAACTTGCTGACTTTTTCGGATCATCCACATAGGGATAATCAACTATAGATTAAGAAAGAGAAACACACGCACACACACACACACACACACACACATATATATATATATATATGCATATATAACTTACTTCAATTAAACGAAAAGACTGCTTCTATGCTTCTATGTGCCCACAGTATAACCTCCTTAGCCGCGGCTGTGTTTCTTTTTCTTTTTCTCAGTTCATATAATGAAAGTAAGATTAGGTTTAGTTATTTATTTACTTATTAACATATTTTATTTATTTTTCCTAGTTATAATCAGATTTAATATTACCCACACATAAATTAAATCTAATTAATTTTAAGGTCTAATTTTATCAAATTAATTTATCCACACTTATTAATATTTATTATTCCACATAAATTAAATGACTATTTTAACCCAATTAAAAGACAAAGTCCAAACAATTTTTTTTCTTTTAAATATAAAACTAAATATTAGTTTTTTTTTGGGTATTACAGGTTTGGTGCATTTAGAGGTTCAAATGCCGCGTTTGGAATAAGTTGTTAAACGAACAAGATTCTCAAGTGTAGTTGGTGCGTTTGGAAGTTCTAAATGCACCAAACGTTGATAGACGAACAACCACACGGTGTGTGTATGTGTATATTCCCTCCATTCTAAAATTAGAGGTACATTTCTACCTCTAGTTTTAGAATACAAAGTGACATAAAGTTTCTAACATGCTATCACTTGTTTTTTAGGTTGAGAGAGTATTATCATTTCACCACTACTACATTTCTACTAAATGTTAGAAAGTATTTTCCTTAAAAGTTGCGTTTTAAATATGTATCTCTAATATATATATATATATATATATATATATATATATATATTGTTAACGATAATATTTCTATGGGTCCGATCTCTGGTAGGTCCAAATGAGGTGAACCTGCAAAAGGAAGAAGACCACAAATATCCTTGGCGGCCGAAGCAATCGTGGGATACCTCCGGTGTGAGAGTAAGTGCTGGAATGAGGATGAAGATAATCGGAGAAAGATGTACAAAGGAGGTATTGAGATTTTAGAGAGAGAATTAGGGAAAATAGAGCTTACCTTACCTTTCAAGGAGGCTTTCTTATTTATAAGTACCTGATCACGTGTTTTGGATTTATCTCTGATAGTGATGTGGAGTCTCCTCATTGGCATGGGTCGTGGTCTCACATGTATGGAGAGTACTTGCTTGGGGAAGAGGTAGGTAACTACCTTCTGACAGGTTGATAGTGACGTGAAGCATTCTTTCCATGCTGCTTCTGGGGACCACACTCCTATTATTAAGGGGCTTCGCCTTTATGTTGAAGGGGCTCCGCCTTTGTGCTGAGGGAGAGGTAATAAGGGAAGTTGTTGCTTCCGCTGAAGGTATCATGTTGGTCGATGGAATGGGGAAACTCTTATTATCGTTATTGTGGCAAAGACTTTACTTTTATGTTTTGATCGGGTGGACCTGATCCGTTGGTGTGACACCCGAAGGTGTCGTCCCGGTATATCCTAACATTGCCCCCCCCCCCACTCCTTTAACTTATTTTAATGAGTTGGAGGAGTAGAATTGTGTGAATGGATGCTTTGGTCGCCTGTTGGGGTTTTCGCCTTTTGAAATTTCTGATGTGATAGGGTGTCAGTTATCTTAGTTGTCCCCCATATTGCGTGCGTGGGTCTGATTTTTCACGTACGCGCACTTCCTAGCAGTTATGACATAATCGTGACCCTTCGTTATAGATTGATCTGGATCCTTCAATTGAGAACATACTCTCGCGGTAAGGCATTATTTTTTTTTGAAAACCCTCTTTCTTTTGCTTCACATTCCATTTGAAATCTGCAGTTCATATGTGTTCTGGTCTTTTTTAGGCTTCTTCAACTTCCCGTCTTCTTCAAGTTCTTGTAATTGCTCCAAGTATTTCTTGTTCTGCCTTTGTTTGATTTCACACTTGATCTTTGCTTGTTTTGATTTTTGTTTGCGAGTTTCAGGTTTTCTGGTGTGTGTGGTGCTCTAGTTCTTTTAGGTTTGTTGCCTACGAATTGGGGGTTTTCTGGTGGGTATGTCTTCTCGTCACGTAGATCCTTCTTTACCATCAACCTTTAACCCTGTTTTTGGAGGGGTTTCTGATGAAACTTTAGGGGATGTAGAAGAATTTCCTTTGGAAAGGAGATCTCGAGTACGATGCGAGCCTATTTGGTCGGATTCAGGGGATTTCGAGGAGACCTTAGATGAGATCGAACCTGCTGATGTCAGGACTGTAGGCGAAACGGTTCCCCCAAAACCTAGGGAGAAACTGAATCCTGATGTATTTTTTGCCAATACAGCTGATTTCCCTAGGTGTAATTATCCTTCGTCGCCAACTTATGCTGTTAGCAGTAGGTTTATGTCTGACTATAATTTCCCAGCTGGTTATGAGATTCGGAGCCCAAGTGGAGAGGAGAGAATATATAATCGTCCCGAGGGAGTGTGGATTTTCGTTGTGGGCTTCGGTTCCCCCCGCATCCTTTTTACTTCGAAATCGTAGATGTCTTAAGAATTTCTCTAGGACAGTTGTGTCTCAACACTTTTACCCAAATTTGTGGGTTTTTGGCGATTTGCAATCGTCGCAATATTGATCCCCGAAGAGATTACTTCTGGCACACGTACAATGTTCTTTGTTCGAAGGAGAAGGGATTTTATTCTTTTGGGCTAAAGACAGGAAGGACAAAGTGGATCTCATATAACTCAAATAACAAGGATTAGAGTAAAGAGTGGTTATATGTAGGTGGCCCCGACCTTCATGACTTGCCTCTTTGGGGACCTCTTTCTAATGACTATGCCTTAGAGGTTCCGGATTTCAAAGGGGTGACGTTGGCGATGTTGCCGAAGTTGCAGTGCTGCATATAAAAGCCTCAATGCACTTGAGGTGGCATTGCAGATTATATCCATTGCTTCAGTTGGAATTGTCGCTGTTGCCAAGCAGGGCATGATTTCTGCAAGCGCGAGGACCACTCTGGTTGCCATGGCAGTATTATGTTTTACTGCGTCAAGATTATTGTCTCACTTCATCTACAAGAATTTCGATTTTCATGATTACAACCATGCCTTTAGTTTAGACTCCGTCTTTCCTTTTCTTCACTATAGGTATGTTATATATGACGATTATTATTTGTGTATTTACGGTTATGAAAAACAGTTAGACGAACTCCTTTCCTGACCTGACAATCTAGTTAGTTAATTGTTGAGTCAATTCATATTAATTGGAACCAATTGGGTTGGTTAACTGTTTTTATTTATTTAAGTTGGGTAAAGTTTAGACCCATATTTTTAAAAAGAAATATAGGCCCAAACTGGTTAAACTAGTTTTGACCCATATTTTTCATTCCAAATCCAAATCTTCAAGCTGATGAGGAGTCAATCCACTGTCAATACTTGATAATGCATTTTGTTCCCCAGCAACTGTAATAGTTAGTCATTTCAATTTCATGCATAAATAAATTAACTACATAATTAATAAACTCATTTAATTAATTAGGATTAAAATTAATGTGCCCAATATATATTTCTAGCGTACCTATAAATGCTTATTTATTTTTTCAAAAAATAAAAGTAGGGAGAAATTATTAATACTTAATTAATTATATACCTCTATCATATGCCCATCCAAAAATATATTTCTCATGCCTATAATCAGGTATGCTACCCATTCGCCAAATATGACAAATTATTAATACTTAATTAATTATTTTTTAAAGCATGGTATTGAGATATTACATCTGGAGATGACTGCCTTATTTTTAATATATACTTATTATTGTTTTTTTTCCTTTTTTGTATATATTAAGATTTATTTAAAACACACTTAGATTCATTCAAAAAATCATGATTGAAAACCTTTAATAGTAGAATTGAAATCTTGTAAATAATTCAATATGCTATAAAAAAACTGCAAGCATAACACAATTTTAAATATACAATATATATACACATATATATACGCTAGAAATATATATATATATATATATATATATATATATATATATATATATACACATATATATACGCTAGAAAGTATATAAAAAAAATTGAACGTAGAAGAATTTTTAGAGAAAGAGAGGAAGAATGTATAAAACATTAGAAATAGAAGGTGAATGAATATAGAAATTAAATATCATAAATAATTTATTTAATTGGACCATAATAATGGTAAATTTGAAATATGAGTCGACTTATATTTTGCCCATAACTATATAGTTTCAACCCACACAATCCATATTAAAAATAGATATTGTGGTTTTAGTTCTTAAATGGAACCATAACCAAATTTTATAAACCAAAACCAACCCATAACCATATTTTGACAGACCTATTATCAGGATTCAGGGGGACAAAAGTAATAAAGTAAAACAAGGACCGAGGTAGTAGAAAACAATAATGTTGAAGATTCATATTTCCGTTTTATTGCTTTACAATTTTTAGAAAATGTGGAGGTAAAATCTTTCATGCTAAAGGACACCAATGCTTTTAACTCTATCTGTTTAAAAGTTTAAAATGTTGAAACCACGATAAACCCAGACATACTCAAACAGCAGATGCCACGATATTCATACAACTACACGAGTACTTTACATGCATACTCAAAATAATATTCCATTTTATCTGGTGGAATTTCATTTATAGTTATATTCTTGGTCAGTTATGTTGATTTCTTCTTATATTTTCCATCTAAATATCGTACAAGTTATAAATATGCAGAACAAAGTTAGAGTCGGTATGTTATAATGGTACAAAGGTCAATAGAAATTATGAAAATAATTGTTTCAGATTTGTTACTTTATTTATTTCCTCGTGATTCGATAAATATCGTAGAACTTCAAACAAATGATTGTTTGATATAACAATTTAATTTGAAGGGTTCAAGTCTTCTAAATAAGTTTTGAAATAGTTTTCTTCTTACAAATTAGTAGTAACAAATAATGCATTTAAAATGGTTTATACAAATAATGGTTTAAGGGTTAAGACTGCAGAGTTATAAGAGGGACATAATGGTCTATAGAGGATAGGGGTGTAAATGTGTAATTAGGATCGTGGTCATATTGCTGTGTATTGATTTCATGGCTGAGAGCCGTTGGATCAATTCTACGTATGGACAGAAATGAGGGCTGAATCATTTCTGTGGGCATGATCCCATACGATTTCTGCAGAAGATTCCATTTTCTATGGGCATGACCCATGTTAGGGGTGTTACAAGTATAAAGCTACTCGTACAAAGGAGAAGGCTGATCCCGACTGTTATTCATTTTGCTGCTTTACTTTATAATTAAGGGTTTTTTCTTCCATTTGTCATTTCCATTTCCAGTAGATAATTGCAGTCTTCTTCTTGTAATTGTTGGAGTAGAGGGATCTTCACCAGTTATCAGTAATATTAAGCCTCTTTTTCTTGTGACATCTGTTTGTGAGTGAAATTTCCAATTCCTTGTGTGGTTTGTTAGGTAATTATTTAGCATTTAAGAAAGAAAATATTAAAAGTATATTACTATTTAGATTGCAGTCGACGTGTTTTAAATATATGCGCAGCTACCATTCTTGTGAAACTTAGACACTCAAACAGGGTCGAAGGGCTACAATATATGTGCACTGGCTATATGCTGTAGAATTCAGTTGAAACTAAAAGTACACTAAAAACTGGGACGGAAGATTACTATTCAGGTGTGTTGACAAAAGGCAACCATTCAAAGGCGTTTCTTGGGGTAAGTTGTTGTATTTGCATTGATTTTGGTGTTAGCAAATGGCTTCTACCAATGGTTTTTTGTATAAATAGGTCAATAAATAATTATTATGTTAACTCTTTCTGATGATGATTGATAAACACTGCACCATGATTATTAGGAGAATAATTCAGCATATTCAAAAGTATTGAGGAAACGTTTGTTTATTTTGTGGTTTGATCTAGGAACAAAACCTTGCGCAGATATGTGGTTTAATCTGTAAACCCGAGTGCTTTCGCTCTAGTTATGCACCTATGGATTTGGGAATTATTCATCGATGTGAATGTCTTCTATGTGGTAATGGTTGGGAAACAGTGATCATATTACTCATTTCTTGCCCAGATATGGAGAATATTTGCTA
Organism: Panax notoginseng; assembly: GCA_016801055.1. Classification (NCBI taxonomy): domain Eukaryota; kingdom Viridiplantae; phylum Streptophyta; class Magnoliopsida; order Apiales; family Araliaceae; genus Panax; species Panax notoginseng. The sequence continues at coordinate 10,322,977 of CM029023.1, read as the reverse complement.
CTTAATCCTTCAGTCTGGAAAAATATTACCCTACTTTCTTTTTGGAAATGATACTCTTTTTCGGGGAAGATGGAGTGTATATATTTATTTCAGAAATCTGTTAGCTAGTAACTGCGACTAAGAGTTGAATTCTGCAGTGCAGCATGACAAAGAATTTGTGCCAACTTGTATTATGTATAACTTCTGAATGCTTGAAATATAGATTATGTATTTCTGTTTCAGAAAATTTCTGTGTTCAGGAGCTTCTGAACTTGAGAGATTTGGTTAAAGAGTGTGATCTGTATGGTTCAACTGATTTTTCTGTTTTCATTTTTATTTTTTTGCTACAATATGAAGCAATGCTTTTTGGGGACTTAAAGTTTGCATTTGTTGAGTTCTATATGAAGATATTCCCTCCATCCAATTTTAGAGTTTCTCTAACTTGTATATATTATCTCCATTCTAAAATTAGAGATATATTAATTTTTTAGTTCGTTCCAAAATTAGAGATACATTTCTGTTTTAAAATTATAAAGTGACTGTCATGTTCCTAATTTGTCATTATTTTTTTACTATCATTTTTAATATTACACCACCTCAACCAAATTTCTAGTTAATAGTAAGATTATATTTGAGAATATAAAATTATTCTTAAAAGTCGTCGTTTTATAAATATATCTCTAATTTTGGAACGGAGCGAGCATGTCTCATGATAAGTGTCCTTTTGTAAAACAAATGTGTTGTTTGATAAAACTGAATGAAAAGTTCTAAATGTATAAGAGGATCTGAATGAGCTGAATGAAGTAACTCTAAATATAGAATGAAATGATTTGTTTGATAATTATTTGTCTAAAATATTTGAATAAGTGTATTTTTTTTTTATTTTAACATTATGGACTATTATGTACAAATTTTTTGTGTAATTATAAATAAACAATGTTATTTAAGAAAAATTAAATATAAACTTTGAACAATTTTTAATGGAGTATACTGTTAGTAATATAATTTTAGGAATAAACACTAAATTTTTTTAATAACATTCTTTTAGTCTATAAAACCAAAACAACAGACTACAATAATATTCATTAAATTGATTATTTACCAATTTGTTTAAGAATTTTTTTTTAAAAAATAATTTGTAAACAACAAAATTTGTTTACGATAGTAAAAAATATGGATATTAAATGTAATTTTTAATTGTCTACAAAGGTAGATAGGTAAAAATATCATTCAACACTCGTTCTTATTGATTCAGTCATAATTTTCTGAATGAGTCGTTCAGATGCATTTAGAGTTTAAAAATTATAAAATAAACAGTTTGAATGACTTAATCGATCAAATTCAGACTTATTCAGATATAAACGAACAGTCCCAAAGTTACATAAAACTTTGAATCATTTCAGATGCATGTGGTAATGCATAATTCTGTATGATTACTTGAAAAACTTGGTAAAGAAAACGGGAAAAAAGAAGGAGAAAGGAAAAACAAAATGAAAAGGAGAAATCCAAAAATCATAATTCTAATTATATATACATACTAAGGTGTACTTTTGGTATAGTTAGACATAATATTTTCAATAATTTCTTTAAAATAATGAATGTTATCCTTTGAAGTTTGAGCTTTACTACATATGACGATAAATTTATATCAATAATAAATATCACCGTATATGAATATGGGATGAGAGTAGGGTTACAAACAATCCGATCCGATTCGAATTTTGTAGAACTCGAACACAATAAATCGAACTCAAACATGTTCAAGTACCACGATCAAACCAACATACATGTGTGAGTTCGAATCATTAGTTGTTCGTGAATAGTTCGCGAACATTTTCATGTTTACGAACATAATCAAACATTCATCATGTTCGTGAACATCAACACACTGAAGCAAAAATTTGGTCAAATATTATAAATTCTCGAGCATCTCACGAACTATTTGCGAATCACTAAAATCGAACCGAACTCGAACCGAACCACATGTTTCATGAACATATTCGATCGAGCATGTGCGAACTCGACAGTGCAATTGAACTCGAACTGAACCGAACATATTCACAAACGGTTCGGTTTGTTTGCAAACCTAGATAATAGGAAATTAAGAAGAGCCTTACACTAATTGATTATATCTAAATTTGTAGACATAATAAACCACCATTCCCTTGAAGCTTTATGTTTAAGAAAAATCAACCAATAACTTTCATTTCCCACGGGAGAAAAGTTGTTTTTTCCCCTCTTTAAGTACCCTTTGCTGATTTCAAATGATAGTGAAGGTTAAATTTGTGAAAATTACTACAAAGTGGAATCAATTCCATGGTTTGTAGCCCTAGGAATGACATTTAACCTGATTGAGCTTTCTTGAATATATGAACATTCACAAAACCTAGTAAAATTCAATTTTCAATGTCTCACTCTCCCAACAACCTTGAGTTATACAACCCAACAACCTCCCATTCTCACCTAACTGCGTTCATTGACTACTTAGACATAAAAAGAACTTATAATTTTTTGTCGATAATAAATTGTAGTCTTGAAATTTAATATTAAATCTCGCCGCAAAAGCTTTGGGAGTGCACTAAATTCATCTCAAATCCAATTTATTCTATACTAGCATCCGGTGGCACCCGCGTTGATAAAAATATGAATTATATATAAACCACATCCAAAATTTACTGAAATCGCTCTTTTATTTTATAACAATTTCTGAATATACTCTGTATATTGTTGAAGAACTTGTTAATGGATTTTAAACCTGATAAATTTGTGGCGGTTAAAATTTAATTATCAGCAAACTGGAATATATAAAAAAATGTCTTCTATCACACACTATTATTTTCCTTTAACTTAAAAACTAAGATAAATGGAGTTATGGAGAGCAAAAAATAGTAATGCTCATTTTTATAAAATTTTGTTTGAATTATTATTGTAATTGTAATAATTGGGGCCCATTCTTTTGTTGCTCAACATGACTGGAATTATACAGCTAGCTGAGTAGCTCACTTGACAGAAAAAAAGCAGTGTGTGAAAATGAAATGAAACCTCATACAAATTCTATTTGAGATTTTGATCTCTTCATCTCTCTTTGCTTCTCTTGGATTTAAGTTTCTTCTGTTTCATATTCTTTAGTTTAAACCTCACCTTTTCTTTTTTCCTGAACCGGGAAATTCAAGATCCAGTCTTTCCTTATTAAAAATCCAATCCCAGATCAGAGTTAATTTTATCCTACCCACAATTTTTCTCCCTTTATTTATTATCTACAAGCACCCATTGGCTCACAATTTCAAGGATCGATCTTTTATTACTATAAATTCAATCCCTCAAATTCAAGGATCCATTTCATATCAGAGGCAAGTAAAACCCAACTTTCTGTATTTGCTTTTGAATTTCAATGTTACATCTCTTTATACTCGAACCCCAAATTTGACATCAATCTTTGGTTTAATTTCCCAATTTACACACTGCAATCGTGTTCTTTACGAGCTTAATTTGATTAGGGATTTGAATCAATGAAAGAAGTGAATCCAACAACAGACCCAATTGGGCAAAACCTAATAAAAGGCATAAGCAATGTTTGCTTCTCAGTTTTTGTGTTCTCAGTGCTTATAGTTACTGTGATTGCCATCACATATCAACCTCCTGATCCATGGGAGTCTTCCAGAGCCTTAACTAAGGTTTTCACTGAAGTTGAAAATGCCACCTTTCAGACTGATACTTCAGTCCTCAAAACTGGGGAAGATATGGTTGTTAGCCCAGCTGTGTCACCTGTGGGTATGATGATGGTCCCGCTGACCGATGCAATTATTGAGAAATCTGCTGAGGATATTAGAAATTTGTCCTTGAAATCGGGTTGCGAGGACATGAATGTAGTGAATTGCTCTGACCCGGGTGTTTTGATTGCGATAGAGAAGTTTAACTTGAAGCTGTTTAAGTCCATTGTATTTTTGGAATATCAAGTTCCGGTTGATGGGTCAAAAACTGGTGAATGTGATGTTTCTTGGAGGTTTCGGAACAAGAAAGAGAAGTCTTGGAGGAAGTATAGGGATTTCCGGAGGTTTAGGATTGGATTTGGCGAAAATTGTACTTATAAAGTGGTTGGTGCTAAAGGTTGGCATTCGGGGATAAATGCTCGTAGGCCAAGAAGTAGAGTTAATGCCACTGGAAGAGGTGAAAGAGCTAAGATTACTCCACCATTCCGTGATGATGAGATCAATGATACAGTTCCGGTGTTGGGGTCAGATATAGCTTTCCGGAAGGGGAGATACTTGTACTATTCGCGTGGAGGAGATTATTGTAAAGAAATGAATCATTATATGTGGAGCTTTTTATGTGCTCTTGGTGAGGCTCAGTATTTGAATAGAACATTTGTGATGGATTTGAGTATGTGTTTGTCTGCGACCCATTCTATGAGTAATAAGGATGAGGAGGGAAAAGATTTTAGGTTCTATTATGATTTTGAGCATTTGAAGGAGGTGGCGTCAATTGCAGATGAGGGAGAGTTTCTTAGAGATTGGAGAAAATGGGATAAGTCCCATAAGAAAAAAATCCCGGCCAGAAAGGTTGCAAGTCATAAAGTCACACCAATGCAACTACGGAACGATAAGAGCACGATTATATGGAGGCAATTTGATGCTCCTGAGCCAGAAAATTATTGGTATAGGGTTTGTGAAGGTCCGTCTGCGAAGTACATTCAGAGGCCATGGCATGCTCTTTGGAAATCCAAGAGACTTATGAATATAGTTTCTGAAATTAGCGGGCAAATGGACTGGGATTTTGATGCAGTCCATGTTGTTCGAGGAGAGAAAGCTAAGAATAAGGAAATGTGGCCGCATCTGGATGCTGATACATCGCCAGATGCCCTTGTTACAAAGCTGCAAGGGATGATTCAACCTTGGAGGAATTTATATATTGCCACCAATGAACCATTCTATAATTACTTTGATAAATTGAGGTCTCATTACAAGGTTCATTTGCTTGAAGATTTCAAGGAATTGTGGGGAAATACAAGTGAATGGTACAACGAAACAAGACTTCTGAATGGTGACCGCCCAGTTGATTTTGATGGTTATATGAGAGTTGAAGTAGACACTGAAGTACTTTACAGGGCAAAGACACGGGTAGAGACATTTTATAACTTGACCAGAGATTGCAAGGATGGAATTAATACATGCTGAACAAGTTGGGTATCTTGATTTGCTGTTGTAAGTCTATTTAGATATATTTCTTCCCCTTCTACGGTGTCAATTTAATTTCATAATGATAATATTCAGTTAAGTTCAGGCTTGTGGTTGTATTTGGTTGTTCATCTATTGTATTGATTTATCATCTGTTGGTCTTGCATTGCCTACATATGTAATCATTGATTCAAATTTCTTATCTGGCCCAATATGGTCTCTTATCTTTGGGTTAGAGTCTCCTGAAAGAGAATGCTACTCTCTTTGCGACCTATGATATAGTTCTAGATATTGGCATACTTCTACTTTCAAAGCATAAACTGATAATTAAAGGGCAAAGATAATTAATACTTCTCGTTTAAATAAGTTTGTCTTGTGGTATTCGCACTCATATAACTTTTTGTCTCATTTACCAAAAGAAGGTAGCTATTGCTTCCAAGCGCTGGTGGATTTTACAGTGCTATTAGAGCATCTCCAGCAGATGGACTATCTGCTGGACTATATTTAGTCCACAGATATCCTTTAGTCTTCGATTCTTCCAGCAGATGGACTATCACGTGGACTATCTCGTAGACTATAATATAAAAAGATTAAAATAATCAATAAATTCAATAAAACTCAAATATAATAATATTATAATATAATACATAGGAGGACCATAATTTTTTATCTAAAAAATAAATTAAAGAAATATTATCAATAAAAAAATAAAAATCAAATATAATAAAAATATAAATTATTATTAACAAAATACTTATATAATTGTTAAATGTTGAAATAGTTAATTGTTTATAAATTTTTTAATTTATGTTTGTTACTTTTTTTTATTAGACCTTCTCATCTTCTTCGGGCCGCTTGTTTCCTCCTCCTCCTCATTCAGAATCCCCTTTTCCTTCCTCACCATCTCCCTTCTCCTTCCTCATCAACATCTCTCCTATTTAAATATATTAAAAATTATAGTCCAAATTATAGTCCATCAATTTTGATTCCTTGATATAGTCTTTTTGCCTTGCCGGAAAATTGGATGGACTATATTTAGTCCATCTGCTGGAGCGAGATATATGTTCTTAGACTAAATATAGTCTAGGATTTGTGTCTCCGGCACTGCTGGAGATGCTCTTAGGGGCTGTTCCCATGGTAAGCAGGGTTTTATTGGGTTTTCCTTTTTTCTGTTTCCCTTCCCCTGATAGATGTTTTTGGCCGTGTGCATATTCAATAAATAATATTCCTCTCTTTCCTTTCCAATACAAATGACAAAGCTGGAATCTCACTCTAATTATCTCTCCGAAACGTAAATCCATCTAGATGCCAATCAAAATGAAATTTAAAAAAAAACACAGTTGTGCGGTCTTTCACATAATAAATAGCGGTCTATATTTATTTGTATACAGGGGCATGTGTGTATCTTTACACATATATGGGTGTATCGATCCAACAAATTCGTTAAGGTCGATGAATGGTTATTGGGCACGGACTAAGAGGGTTTTGAACCAACTATTTCAAACTTATGTGTATATATATACATATATATCTCTATTCATTAATAAAATCTTCTTTTATCTAAAAAATATGAGCAAGAAAGAGAGAGAGGAGACTCATTGATGGTTGGTCTTTAGGTTTGTAAGTTGATGCTGAACATGAGTGATGCTTCTTATGATGACAGTGGAGGCAGAGAGAAAATAACAATGGCGTTGTAGTGGCGGTGTTTTGGGTTGTGGGTGGACATATATGGAGGTGAAATTTTCTGCTTATTGAAATTCGACTGTGGAGTAACGGATAAATGTAGTGGGTTGGCTGCAAAAATTAGAGAACTTAAAAGCAGTAATAAGGGTATTGACAGGATCTTCTAGTGATCTAGACTTGGTTTTAGTAGAAAGTAACAGAAATTATAAAAAGAGTTGGGGAAGGAAGAATGGGTAGAAAATGAGAAGAAAAATCAGGGAAGATGAAATAAATATGACGATAAACTTATGTCGATAAATCTGTAGTAGTCATATGATGAAGAGTGTTGTTATAGTCATATGATGAAGAGTGTTGTTATATATGACGATAAACTTATGTCTATAGTTTATATAAAATTAGTCAACATAAAAATCATTTTCTTATCATGAATCTTACAATGAAATACATGTTCTGTACATTATACCAATTCTATTAAATTCTTTGTTTGATTCTTTTGTCGGTATATCATCTTTCAAATATTTTCTATAGTACTATAAAGAATTAATCACCACATACCCTTCAGTGATATATAAATTGCATGTTTTATATCAGCTATTACAAATAGAACAACAAAAGAAAACCAACTCCATATATAAGTTAAAATGCAAGCCTCGATTATATGTTTTATTGTTGAGTACTAATAGTATAACCAACTCCAGGTGATTCAGAAATTCTTTTCAATTTGTTCATTCTTATTTACAGAAGATGCAAAAGACAGAATAGGGTCTGACACCAACAAAGGCGAAAGCCAAAACAATATCAGAAAACTCGACCTCAGTGCAGCCACATGATTAAGTTGATCTTCTCTTCTTGTTTTTGGTTTTGAGTGTTGAATATCTCTTCATAGATGTGAATTAAGGACCAATTTTGGTGTATATCAAGGATCAATGGTATATATACATATATACAAGTGATAGATGGTTGTGGCCATCACTTCTTTAATATTTTAAGGGGAGTTTTGTCACTTCACTAATTTCATTAATGGTATTTCTGTCATTTTATTATTTTACTAATCAAAACTATATATATATATATATATACGGTACTCTTCTCTAGCGACCTAAAAAAACGAACCAAAGACGAATTGGCTATAGCGACGGTTTTCTGAGTTATAATCGAACCGTCGCAATAGTTATGTCGTCGGCTTTGTATGCTATAGCGATGAAAAAAACTGTCAGTTCATTTTTTATTCACTCCATCTGATTCACTGCAGAAGGGGACCGTGTATATATATGTAAAAATGGAAGTACATAACCGTATAACTTTTAAAATTACACGATCTACGATCGTAGAGTGATTTCACTCTACGATCGTATAGTCAGCGATAGTAGAGTGAATTCACTCTACGATCGTAGAATAGTCTACAACAATAGAGTAAATTCACAAATCGTTGAGTGACTATTCTACGATCGTAGACTCCATGTAACTTTAAAAGTTGCACGGCTGTCGATTGTGGACCTCCATATTTCCCATATATATATATATATATATATGGAGACCAACTTTGGTATGGATTTGCTATAATAACTTTGATGGAATTGTATTTGTTCTTATTGTAATATTAGTATTTGTCCAATGCATGTGAACAAGAAAAGTCCTGGAAATATTTGGGGTAAGTAACTAGATATAAGCATGCACACCAAAGTCTGTCAAAAATATGGCATCAAACTCAATATCTCAGGCAAAAAAATTAAAATAAAAAATTGTCAGTCTTTGGCAGGACTAAAGTTAAATCCTAACACAAGCTGGAAAAAGGTGCATCTTTGTATCAACATCTTATGATTCTTATCTACAAACAAAACATGTAAATTCATTGGAACCTTATTTGGCACCACAGCATTAAACAAAAAAAAAACATGTAAGCCAAGCCCCTCATGCCTCCATAGTAAAAAAACTACTCATAAGATTTTAGGTGCATGAGGTCTTGGGATTCATTCTTGCCAAAGGCAAATGTTAAATTTCAGTCGAATATAGCAAAAAAAAACATGTAAAGTCATTGGAACAGTATTCTGCAGTTCTTGCAAGTATACTCCAGTTGTCATTCCTATTCAAAACATATATGTAAATTTCAGGTTCACCATATTAATAGTCATTTACAAAATCTAAAAAGGAAAGCAATTGCGATCTAGTTGTTGTTGTGCAGGCTCTGCTTGTCATATCGGCATGGTCTGCAACTTTAGGTGCTTGTACTTCTACTGCCTATTGAAGTATCTTGCACTCTGTCGAGCCTTTCAACATGAGTTGTTTCAACACACCAACTCCTTGCAATGCAGCATCAATCTTTCAAAAATATTATTTTAAAAGAGAATTGTTAGAAGAATTCAAACTACCTTTGCTGTTAATAGTCCAGAAGAAAAAATCCCTGTCCAGAACTCGAAAGTCATTATACATATGAAAAAACAGCTTGGGAAAATATCAATTAGAATGAAAAAAGTACAGAACTAATTAGAGATTTATGACATAATCCCGCTACGTATTGCGATTTTTTTTTTGTAGAATTACAATTGCGGAACTACAATGACTGGATAGGATTATAAGGGTGGCTCAACATATTACACATCTTTTCTTTAAAAGAGTTACCACTAATACTTATCCACGTAACTAGCAACAAAAAAGTTGATACATAAATTCCCAATATAATATCATTTCCCTACGACATATTAGATTCAACATGGATTGTTACGAAATAGATAGATTACTGCACAATAACAGAATCATGATTCTGAAGCAGGAGTAACCATTCTGGAAGGTAGTTTTCAAGCTATAGTGCATATGGAGTATATTACACCCGACTAAAGAAGTTAAATAAAAGCCTGTGCGATAAATGATTGCTCCTAACTGATAAACCTACCCGTCCTTGAGCTGTGGCATTGAACTTTTGGAACAAGAAAGCATTGGGATCCATTTGACCAGGAGGACTTCCGACACCTAAAAAATATATTATTGGTCATCATTATGAAACTGGATCCAGCTGCAGAATATATAGGATCTAAAACTGACCAATTCTCAACCGATCAAACTCTCTGTTCCCACAAAAATGATAGATCACACTCTTCAGCCTGGTAGATGAATAGAATTAGAGGAAAATGAGTTTAGATGATGCTTAAACTGAATTCTACTTTATCTACAGTCCCCAGATGGATACCAGTTATTTATCAATGGAGTTTCATAAACTACAAATCAGAAAAATCACATGTTGGCATGTGACATGATGAGAAGAATATGTAAACTAATAACAAGTTACACAACTTTTGAATTCCCACAACTTGCATGGTTCTCTGATAAATTAACTTTTGCCACTTATTTAGGAAAAGCAATCTATATAAACAAATGTGGTACTTGTCTTCAAGATCAATATCAAGTATTTACATATTAAGGAAATAGATGAAGAGATATATCACATAATTCTTATTTTATTGCTACTCTATGCCAACTAATAAACAAAGGTAATGCCATAGGAAGAAGCATATAAAGTTCAACACGTCTACGGATCTACCAACTGAAGATCTGAAGGTTCGACAAACTTTCCCAACGAAGACTTCCTTGCAAAGCTCCAGGAATTCACACTCTTCTTAGTTGTAGACATTTTGCTTTCGTGCACGAAGTGGATACGCCTGCTACTTTTCAATGAGGTGTTTTGAAGATGGAGAAAATTCTATATTGTTCATATAGGGTTTCTGTGTTTGAGTCTACTATATGTTAATGAGGTGTATCCAAGGTCTCTTTTGTAGACCTTTTGGGTGACTTTTCTCGAGGAGCAAAGGCTGACATTTTAGATTTGGGCAGTAGTTTTGTGTATTGGTTGTATAGGGTGCCGGCTGGGGTGTTGCACACAGTTTTTCATTTTGTTTCTTACGCGGGGTCTTTGTATACATACATTCTGTGTATTTCACCCCCTTTTGGGGCCTTTATTAATACATCTTGTTAATTAACAAGAGAAAAAGGAGTTTGTGAAGCCTTAACCTGAACTAGGTTAGGCAATTCTTATATATACCAAGTACAAGAGGTTACAAAAGTTTTAAATAACCTTGAGTATAAAACCAATACATATGTCAGACTAAAGGTGATCGCCTAGTGGTAAAACCTCCCTTTACTGTACAAGGTCATGTTTGAGCCTATCCCTCAGCAAAGTCAGAATCAACATAGCCGCTACATAGTGAAGGTAAGTTTCCCTTAATTCCCCTCTTGGCTCTTTTCTCAATTCCCCCATAGGCCCCTAGGACTGAAATGTACCCCTAGAATTATTGAAGTGTAATAGTATAAGTTTTCAAAATAAAATATAAATAAATAATTAATTAAGTCATTTATATTTTCAACAATCAACACCCTCGCTCAAGTTGGAGCATAAATATTAATGATGCCCAACTTGTTACATGCATAATCAATCCGATTATACCGTCCCCACCAAATGCCTTTGTGAAAATATGTGCTAACTTTTCACCAATTCCAACATACTCAATAACAATGAGTTTTTGTTGAATCTTCTCATAAACAAATTGACAATCCACATCAATATATGAATAGCTGCCTCACTATCACACCAAAAATCCATTGGTGAAGACCTCCCAAAATAAATCTCAGCTAAAAGATAACTTATCCACATGAGCTCACATGTAGCTTGTGCCATAGCCTATATTTTGATTCGGAACTTGATTGAGCCACCACATTTTGTTTTTCACTTGGCCAAGATTTCAAATTACCTCCAACAAATACTTAGCAACTTGTTGTAGACTTCCTGTCGAAAGGTGATCCACCCAATCTGCATTAGAGAATCCCTCAATTCTAGTATATCCATGATCTTTATACCATATCCCTCGTCTTGGAGCACCCTTAGAATATCTTAATATACGAACTAGAGCCTCTCAATGAACAGTAGTAAGAAAATACATGAATTGACTCACTACATCAACTAGGTTGAGTTACTATCAAATAATTTAACTTTCCAACTAACCTTCTATACCTCAAACACGCTGCTATTATATTCCCAAATTCTAATGTTATTTTTAAATTAGAATCCATGGGTGTATCACAAAGTTTAGCCCCTAACATCCCAGTATTCGTGAGTAAATATAAGACATACTTTATCTAAGAAAGAAAGATTCCCTTCTTGAACCGAGCTACTTGTATTCCCAAAAAATACTTCAAAGCATCCAAAACTTTTGCCTAAATGTAGTCCGAAGAAAGAATTTAAACCACCAGTCCATGACGCATTACTCCCTATAAAAACAATATCATCAGCATAAGCCACCAACAAAACACAACCATTATAGAAGACACAGTGATCACACTCACTTCTCAAGTCCAAACTCCTTAATTGCCTCACTATAGTCCAAACTAATCCCCTGAAGACTGTTTTAACCCATATAACAATGTCTTCAATCTGCATACCTTCCCATACTCTTCCGAGCAACAAATCCATATGGTTGGTCCATATAGACCACTTCCTGAAAATCACCATGAAGAAAGACATTCTTGATATCTAATCACCTGTTTGTTTTGTTTGGCATGCCATCACCCACGTAATCCATCTACACAGGTTAAAAGTAAATTTCCATCCCTCATTTAGGTACTTGTGACGGAAAAAAATTAGCAAATGCATATTATATTCATACCCATTATGGCTTCCATGACCCTCCTTGTGGTGACGGCGAAGAACTCCACATGGTAAATCCAAGTCATCATGAAACTACAACCACAAAAACTAACGATAAAGAATACAAACTAAATGTAATCAATCAATCAACATTTATAAGAGGGCAAATATATTGGCTCTGAAACAGATTATACCACAATCACACGGTTAAGAGGGAGCTTGTAGTAAGCAGCAAGTGGGACACTGTAAATAATGGAAGCAAAATGGAAGTTAGTGTATCACATTACATTCCTATAGGAGTTTCAGTATCATCACCAATTTTTGTTCATATTTCATGCATAACATACAATATACCCACAAGAAAGCCACGGAAGAAGAATGCATGTCCTCTACAACACACATTGTGGAATACAACAGATAGAATGATTGCCAGAAGTAGTAGCGCATTTCTGTAGATTTTAATTTTTCAGGTTTCACCCAATTGCTTTATCGTATCATCTATTGCATTGTTCTAAAAATTTCCACGTAGGTTCAATTAATCTACGCCTAGGTGCTAGGCAGTCCTCTACCGTCTCCTAGGCCCCCCACCTAGGCAGAATCAAATATAAACTCTACTTTGTAACTTGCTCATAAACACGGAGATGTGCTAGCCCGCACTTCCCCTCATTCCAACAATTCTTTAAAGCTTCTTGTTTCCTTAACATCAATTATTCTGATTCTACACACAAACTTTGTATTTGCATCAACTTTTTGAGTCCCAAGCTTCTAACTTCTCCTCCAGGAAGGTTCTACCTCCTCTAACTGCACAACATCCTCCTAACCGGAGGGAGTTCCAAAAGAACATCCACCTCATTCACCTCGCAGTTCAGAAACATCTCTCAAATAGAGGCTTTCACGACCAACTCTCATCAACCTCCAACACATCATCCACATTCCACAACCCTAGCCCTTGAATCAATCACAATAGTGAAGAAGTTAAGGAACGCTCACCAGTCATAGTTGGCACACTATCTATCTGACCAAAATCAAATCCTCATCTCTTTCTAACTTCACAATATGTGCTTGACAAAAAAAATCGCCCTATCGCAATGGCTTTCAACACCCACTCAAAAGGAAATCCCCCTTCTCTAGGGAACCTCACATTTGCCACCATACCAAAGCAACTTACAACTACCTATCTCCAAAAATTCCATTCCTCCAGCAAAGGCCACCAGATCTATTTCCCATGTAAGCAAGGGCGAACCTAAAAATTTCACACAGTGCGGTCACTCAAGTCTAGCCCAACCTCAAGTATATCCCAAAGAAACTGTGTTTGGCAATTAAAATAATAACACAAGTGGGTAGAAGAGCATCTATTACTACTCCCTCCATTCGAAAATTGAGATACATTTTGAACCTACCCCAACTCGAGTCTATCCCAAAGAAATTGTATTTGACAATTAAAAGAATTGCGCTAGTGGGGTATAAGAGCATCTATTACTACTCCCTCTCGTTCTTAAATTTGAGTTAGATTTCTAAAACGACGATTTTTAAGATATTTTATTTTTTTTTTAAAACACATCCCTAACATTAACTAGAAATATATACTTGTGACATGATAACACACTACTGAGAATATAAGAACTGAAATGATAAGAATCTTTGTCACTTTATAATTAAAAATTAAAAAATACATTTAGTATTGAAAGAATTAAAAAAATATATCTATAATCTTAAATCGAAGGGAATATATATCAACCGACATAGCTGCCAATGTTGCAATCTCTCTTATTTTTTGTTTGAATAAAAAATTGAATAAGAAAATTGTCATGCACATAAAAAAGAGAGAAATAGAGATAAAAGGAAAGTGGGAAGTGATAATTGGCCTTGAGTTAGGTCCTACCAAAAAATGCTGTGGTGTAGAAGAGAGGAGAGAAAGAAAGAAAAATGCGTTGGTGCCACCTTCATTTTCTGCGCTTCAATAACATTAGACTAGCAGCAAAAAAAATTAGTGGGGTCACTTGCAGACTACATGTAAGGTCTGAATAAAGAACCCAAGGCAAATCAATATCTCAATTACGGCTATATACGAGGTTGGGTTGAATCAGTTGGACAACCCAAAGGTTTAAATCACTCAAAGTTGAATAAGTTCTCATGTTTTCTCGTTGTGGAGACAAAAAGTATGGAAAGTTATCACTGAAGAGAAATTGTTATGTCCCCCCACCCCCCCACCCCCCATGTTTATATTCTATCATCTATTAATCAAATCCTATTCTATTAAGAAAATAATCAAATATATATAATTATGTAAGAATCATTTTTTTCACAATTTGTTTTTCTATACATATTCTGCATTATGGACAATTTTTTCATCAATGCAAAAATTGCACAATTTTTGGTAAGAACCATTTTTGAAGTATTTTATCAACACATTAAATTGTCTACATTACCAAAAAATCAGCATTTAGAATAAACTAATTAGCAATCAACATGATTAAACATAATTAAAGTGAAAAACAATATTGGATGTTAACAAAACAATCCAAAAATATTTGACCAATAAAACTTTAAATATTTTGTTTATTGGATATTCATTTAGCTAATTCATAACGGCCGATTACATCCGCAATCAAAATTTCAGATATTACCAAAGGAGGTTCCTTGGACCAACGCATAGTTTCTCCTTTATCAATCGCCAATTCGACTAGCTTGTTAGCAGCTCTATTAACATATCCACGTACTGGGTGAAATCTTACCATTTGAAAATTATCTAAAATTGAAACGCACTCGATGAAAAGATTTTGAATTGATGGTGAAAATGGCTTGATTTGGCCAAGTATCACCCTCATTGCAATTTCTGATTCTCCTTCTATTTCGAGATAATCGCTTCCTTGCAGCACAGCTTCACACAACCCATATTTCAAAGCTGCCAACTCTGTCGCTAGGGCACATGTATAACCTTTAACCGGTGCCGAAATGGCAGACTTGAAAATGGCATTCTCATCACGTAGAACGCAACCCACCCCTCCTATGTCAAACCCATCATATATAGACCCAGCAAAATTTAGTTTCCAAGAGTTCTCAAAAGGTGGAGTCCATGCAACATAATGGAACATTCCTCCATTCTCAGAAGGGAAAAATTGCACGGCAACAATTGGGTTCAAGTCGAGAGTCATGGGTGCCATGGGTGATAATATCTAACTTACACACAAGGAAATCAAAATTGAAGATTGTTTATAAATGTGTAATTGGAATTAAGAGAGATGAGCACTTATATAGGAAGGCCTGCCATCTTAAATGCACAAAGTGAATTCTCAATTTTTTGATTGAAATGGGATAATATTTAACGAAACATAATTGGAAAAGAAATCCAAAAAAATAATTTAATGTCAATTAAGACAAATTAACGGCTATAAGAATATATATTAAAATTGGTAATAAATGTCATAGTCGTTGCTTTATCCATATTGACATTAAATTTTTTGTATAGATTCTTTACCATTTTTTCTATTAAAGATGCTATAATATTCCACTCAAAAATTCAAAATTTTAAAATTTCATTGCACATGTTTAAGCTGAAAAATTCCTATAAAAGATTTGCATATGTAGGACACTAATGTTTACTCATATTGTTATTTTTTCCATCCTTGTATTATGCAAAAGCTACCAAACTACTTTTTACGTTTACATTGCTAAAGGTTCACATGGAATTCCAAACATAATTTTAGGGGAATAAGAATGAGCTGTTTTGACCTATCTTTTAAGCAGAATCTAGTTCAAACATAGGAAATAATCGTTAATGTTTTCCTTTTTCTTTTGATCCTTTTGGGATGTGAAGAATCCACTTAAGTCCTTAAATAAGTGGCCAAGGGGACCATATGGCTTGATTGAAGGAATCAAGGAATTGTGTCGACAAGGATGAAATATAAAAAGGAAAATCCTCTAGAACTATTTTTTATACTTGAACTAAATTACGATCAAAAAGTTAAATCAAATAGCTTGTATCATATTTTCTTACTATTATATGTCCACTTGAAGACATTGAATATAAAGGTACAAAGCAAAACCTTTTGAACATTTTGTAAAATAACAAGAAAATAGAAACATAACTACAAGAATATAGACAAGTATCTAGGATACATTAGAAAATGTTTTACTTAAAGTTTCCCATAAACAGTCATTAAATATATAATTTGAACACTCTAAACTATAGGCTGAATTAGTAGTCATTATTATTTAAGTAATATTTATATCAACAAAACAAAAGAAGTTAAATTAGCCTTGTTATCCAAGCTACCCCTAACGAAGACCTATTAGAGGTATTCCAGAGCTCAATAATGAAACAGGGTAATCAACTAAGACCCAATCTCTAATTAATAATATAAAAGCATAAGTGTACCATTTAAGGGGAAAAAAGAGAAGAACATTGTAGATATCTTTGATATAAGAACAATAGTGATCAATAGTACAGCCTACAGTAGATGACAAAGCATAATCAAACAATCAAGAAATCAACATAATGTAAATCACAATATGAAGAGAATAAAATCTTTCAGAGTATAATTTCAATCCTCTAAAGGAGATAATCTATATTGCTTACAGATTCGCAAATCAAATTCATATAAGTTTGTGGTTTTGCAAGGAAAACAGGAACACCATCCACAAAACCTGAAACAGAATACCAAAAGAAACATGAATTATCGTTTATTAGTTTATATCATGTAAATGACTTGCACATGATGATGCTAGTAAAGACAACCATCCTTTTTATCTAAAAATAAATAAAGAGGGCCGACCTTTTTATCTAAAATAAATAAAGGCGACCAACTTCTCCCAAATAAAGCTTTGCAATGAACTGTGTCAATCGGAATTCCTTGTGATTCAGCAAATGCATCAATCATTTTAAACCCTACCTGCTTCCAACCACGCAAATAATGACACTATAAAACAAAAGGCTGGGTTTTGAGATTGAAAAGGTATTCAAAAAAAGTATAAATGCGATCATACATTGTGTCTGGTTGCTTTGTATTTATCCCCATGGTTGCCTATGCCTACAAAGAGCCATGGTTGTGGAGTAGCAGTGCACAAGTAGCGCCTTGAAATTCTACTAAGCACCTCCAATCATCTCGTCATCTCCACAAGATTTACACCTTTGTGTATACATTAGTAAAGTTCGCAATTACCAATTATTTGAAAGAAAAAGTTCTATAGTAATAACGATGTCTTTATTAACTTACTGAAGATGGTGTTAATTGAAAGTTTTACTAATACTCGTAATATACAACCAGGTAAAATTTGAGAAAACTGAAAATGTGAACTTCAAAAGGACAAAGTAAA
The DNA here is from genome assembly GCA_016801055.1 of Panax notoginseng. Taxonomy (NCBI): domain Eukaryota; kingdom Viridiplantae; phylum Streptophyta; class Magnoliopsida; order Apiales; family Araliaceae; genus Panax; species Panax notoginseng. The sequence goes on along the minus strand of CM029023.1, from coordinate 10,305,193 downwards.
TTAGGAAAGATCATAATTGTTAAGGCACGCGCTATGGGAAGATAGAAACGGAATTTAATGTAAAAGTAGGAAAACAGAGTTTTCTTTTTTTCTTTTTCTTTGTAAATTCTATTGTAGAAGAAACAATTAAAAGAATGAGATACAAAAGGTCTTTCTTTAAAAGCTTTAATGCTTCGTTTGGAATGAATGAATGGAATTGGTTAAGGTATGGAATAGAGAAGAGAAGTGTGCAAGGAATAAAATTCATAAATTTGACAAGAATGGGAATGGTTCATTTCATTCCAATAGAACAATTAAACACAATTTTTTTCATTCCATAGGAATGAGACATTCCATTCCCACCTTCATTCCTTTGATCTAAAGGTAGCAAAAGATTTACTCCAAGTGCCTCATCTTACGTTACTATTTAGAGTTATTATGAGTAATAACAGATTTGTAATCCTGGACTGTTGAAATTAACAAATTTGATGCTACTCATGAGAAAGTACCCTGTTGGCTATGAAAGAAGTTATCAGAATCACGAGTTAACGAATTTAATAAAAATTGTATAGTAAAATTCAAGAAAATTTCCCCTCGAGATACTTTTTCTGATACAGGTAAAATCATTACAATCAACTCTGTTATTAACTAAATATTATTAATTTTTTTAAGTCAATTCAATTCAATACATTTTTAAACTCAAAATTGACTTAGATTCATTTCATTTTAGTCAATACAATGATAATATAGCAAATTATCTGAAAATGGCTACTTATTGTAAGATTTGTTATTTCATAATATTTAATGAATTATTTCAATTTTGAGTTTGAAAATTTCTAGAATTGACTTTCAAAAGTCCGGAATGATATTATAAATGAAGGGAGTAATTTAAGGGACTGTTCGGGAATGACTTATAAGTTGTTTTAAGTTATGATTTATAAGTAAAAGAGTTCGACCGATAATGACTTCTAAGTCAGAACTTAAATTAAAACAAGTTATGAAAGTGTTCGACTGATAATGACTTATAAGTTAAAATAAAATGTAAAGATTACTAAAAAAGATATTACAAAAAGATACATTAATTCAATATCATATCGAAGAAGTTTATGATTGGTAAGCCTTATTTAAACAACTTATTATTAGTAAACAACTTATTATTTAAACATCTTATTGATAAACAACTTATTATTTAAACAGCTTATTGGTAAACAGCTTTTATTGGTAAACAACTTATTATTTAAACAACTTATTGGTAACAACTTATTATTTAAATAGCTTATTAGTAAACAACTTATTATTTAAACAACTTATTAATTAAACTACTTATTATTTAAACAGCTTATTATTGGTAAACAGTTTATTATTTAAACAGCTTATTAGTAAACAATTAATCATCAACATCTACTGGTGTCTTACTCTGCACTAGTGGAGTATTTATCTCTTGCATAAATTACCAATAATCTCTACAATTGCAGCTGCCATCCAAGAATGTATGATATCTGTTAGCATCTCTTACTATAATCTCCCTCTTCACTACTTGGCTTACATACTTGAAAACCTCGTGACAATCCCTACAAATTCTCAAATTCTTCACAATTCTCAAAGCCTTTCCCGTTGGTGTTGCCCCACTCATCAGCCCGAATGCCAGTGCCAACTTCTCACTATGATACCAAAGCGCTTCCACCTTCTCACCTTTCTCCGCTTCATTTAATCTCTCATCCCAAACCGGCACATAACCCAATTTCACAATCTCCTCCCTTAACTCCACCAACTTCATGTAAATGTGTTCGGCCCTTTCATGCTTCTGATCCCCCGCCAAGAAAACATGAACCTCTCCCTGCAATTCAATCCAACTCTTCCCGCCTTCTTTTGAAACTCGCCTAACTTTCATCAACTTCCTCACTTCCCTTAATTCATCAAACCTTCCTTCACTCGCAAGCACATTCGCTACAATCACATAAGCCGAATCATCGTACGAGTTAAGTTCCAATAAGCGCTTGCTCATTAACAAAGCCATGTCTGCTTCACCATGATAAGCACAAGTTGATAATAATGTCCGCCATACAGCAGCGTCGGGCTCGTAAGGCATAGTCAAAGCAATCCTTTCTGCATCGTCAAGCCGTCCAACTCTACCTAATACACCCACCAAACACGTATAATGCTCAATCCACGGTTCCAATCCATATTCCATTTTCATATTCCTCAGCCACCACTCTGTCTCATTCACCAAACCCGCATTGCAAAATGAAGTCAATATCGCTAAAAAGCTATACTCATCGGGCACAAGTCCTAGAACTTTCATTAACCCGAAAAGCTCCATTGCCAAATCCTTATCTCCCTGTTGTGCATAACCCGACATCATCGCATTCCAACCAATAACACTCAAACTAGGCATTAACTCATCAAAAACCCCGCGAGCCTCGGTTACAACTCCACACTTCCCATACCCATCCACCAAAGCAGTCCCCACAATCACATTACAATTAAACCCAGTAATAACAGAGTGCCCATGAATTATCCTACATTGCTCCAAGGCAGCAACTTCAGCAGCCGCTCTTAGAGCAGCCGACAAGCTATACATGGTAGACCCAAAACCGCGCTTTCTCATGTCGGCAAAGTAATACAACGCATCAACGGGTAGCTTATTTTGCGCGAGCCCAACCATCAACGTCGAATAACAAACTTCATCTCTATAGGGCATTTCTTCAAACACCTGGCGGGCATCATTGGGGAGCTTAATTTTGGAGTAGAAATGTATAAGGGAGGAGGCTGTAAAGGGATCAGAAGAGAGAGAGAGCTTAAGAGAAAGGGAGTGGAGTTGTAGGCCGAAGGAGAGGGAAGGGAGAGAGGCGCAGGTTTTGAGGAGAACGGCGAAAGTGCGCTGGTTGGGGAGGGTGGGGTGGCGGAGCATGGAAATGAAGTAGTGGAGAGAGAGAAGAGAGTTGGCGCAGGCGGAGATTAGGACGGTCCATGAGACGACGTTTGGGTTGGGGATTTGGCGGAAAAGGCGAAAAGCAAAGGGGAGGAGATTTGATTTGGAGTAGAGGTTGATGAGATTGTTGAAGAACGAGCGGTCTTTGGTGCCTGTTATTATAGCCTGGGCATGTATACTGCGCGGGTCACTTTCGAGTGGTATCATGTTCTTTGTTTTAAACAAGTACCTTCTATACACTCATAATCAACTAACTAAAGTATCTAAAACCCCCCACTTGATTTTAGTCCCTGCCTGATTTTGTACAGAGCTTCACATACCCTGCCTTCCACTCTTAGGTTTGCAATAAATAAATTCCTGCAAATATATAGAACAATAAATTGAAAATATTAATGGTTTCATATTCCTGGTGTTCAAGTGAAAGGTTAGTGCATGGTTGATGCCATCAAGAATAATGAACGCAAATTAATCTATACATTTACAACATCAGCTATCTGGAGGGATATTGAACAGAAACATATTAGTATAAATAAGCACACTAACCTAGACACAGAGACACAGCACCATAAAAAGATGCACTACAATTTAATAGTCTCTAAATGGGATAAAAACATTTGATATGATTAATGGCAACCAAATATCATTACATATCTTATCTATCTATTAGCGATAATAAATGGAATTTAAAAGTAAGAGTTACAAGGATATGGGATGCTAACAAATATCAACAACAAAACCAAATAATTTATAGGCAGCCAGGCTACTCCACTAGATGAAAGTATAAGCCTCAAATTATATGCAAACTACTTTAAGATCTAATTTCGTACAAAAATAGGCTTATATTGATTTAACATTCACTAATTTATACAGTGTGACCATGTAATGGCGACAATTAGAAGGAATCAAAGGAAACAATACTTCCAAAACCTGAGAGAGAGAAATACATAATAGACTAGGAATGTAAAAGTAATTAAATCTCCAGAAAATTACATAGTTGTCACTAGAGATTATGGAATCTCTTTTTCCGCATAACAAAAGTAACTGCATGACTGTTCATATATCAAGTTGCACAAATTGAATTCTATCCTTCTGTTATTGCTTTTATTTTAAATAGCAGTAATAATGATGAGGGAGTTAATGTTATTGCTTCACCAGAAGGGGGAAGGAAAAGGGACACAATCTAGCTTTGAAGACACCAGCCAAAGAAGACCCCCCAAGAAAAAAATGTAGAAGGGAATAAATAAATAAATAAAAAGAGAATGTTCTCATAAAATGATTTCCAAAATATATGAGCAATCAACATGATCTATGCTTTTAATATTTCTATTGAGTAAGTTTTGGGATTTATAATACTCTCTCCATTAAACAAAAAGAGTGTAGTTAGGGGTAAACACAAAACATATACATATATATATATATATATATATATATATATATATATATATATATAATGCATGCTTTATTGAGTATATAGTGTGTATCAGCTATGAATTACAATCCCACACAAAAAAATAACACATAAATGCATATATCAATATACATACGGAAGAGGAGAGCAAATGCAAGCGAATTGGGGAATCTTTTTGCCGTAAGTCTTACCGATATGGGAGAAGATCCGATCGGAAGGTTGCCTTGAAATGGAGTCGCGAGAGCTCTGCGGGCGAAATTGGAAGATGAATGCCTACCGGAAAGAAGAGGCAAATGATTTTGGGTATATAAACTTCATTTTATAGTGGGAGCAGTAGTGTAAAAATGACACCCGTGAGAATAGGATAGTAAGTAGGGTGTACTTCAAAGTGTGTTTATGATATTTTTCATATATGTTTATATGAAATATTTGAAAATATATCAAAATTATATATAAAAATAGTTTTCTCCACCAAAATTTAAAGTTTTCAAATTAAATATTTTAGGAGAAATTTCAAAAGTTTTAAGGGACCAATTTGATTCAATTGGCTCTGACATTCAAAATAATAAATTGTGCGTTAGGAGTCAATTGCATGAAATTGAACACTTGAACAACTCAATTGAAATTTTTGTCAGTTACAAGGCCAAATTAAAATTGAATGGCAAATTAAAGGGATACTTTCGGGCAATATTTTATTACTTAAATACCCACTTATGTAAATTTAATTTTATTGGAATAATATATATATATATATATATATATATATATATATATATATATATAGTATATTATTGTATAAATATGGCTTTATTAATGTCTTTCTACTTTCACAAAATGAATTTTATATTACCAAATCTTCTTATAATCTATTAATTAGTAGACTTAGTTACCCAAAAAACCATTGAACTTTTGTTAAGCTATTCTGTAAGACCCCAACTTTTATGAATAAAGATTAATTTTTTTCTATAAATATCATTTTTGAATATTAAGGAGTCAATTTGATGTAATGTTATAGTTGTGAGTAATATTAATAAATTTTACAAAATAGACAAATTGTTATATTATATTCGATTGGTCGGGGAATATTCGTTTTAACAGAGAATGTAAGACCCCGAATTATATGAAATGAAAGTATCAAATTTTCTTATAATTATTCTATTTAATGAATGGTTAAATTGATAAAAGGTTAAAGTTAAGGGTGATATTTGAAAATTTTGCAAAGTAAGCAAGTTGATATAAAATATTCGTTATGTCGGAGAATATTCGTGTAAGACCCCAAATTATTAATAAATAAAATTTAATTTCCTCTATTTATTATTCTGAAATAGTAAGGGTTGATTTGATTAATGTGGTTAGTTATGGGTAAAATGCGCAAATATTTTAAATAAGCAAGTGGTTATAAAATATTCATTGTTGTCGGGGAATATTCGCTTGGTCGTGGAATATTCTTACTGTCGGAGAATATTCGTACGACGGCGCAGTCTTTTGTGGGCCCCATAACGGAAAGCGATTGGATGAAGAAAACGACAAAAATAAGTTGTTTATAAATAACGGCGTAGTTGTTACCGTCAATACTGTTGGAATACCCGGTGGTTAAAGCACGGTAATACGCGTTGTTGCACAGTAGTACACGGTATTGCACCAATTATTGATTCTTACGTAAGAAGGCACTTGTAAGACCCCAAATTATTAATAAATAAAATTTAATTTCCTCTATTTATTATTTTGAAATAGTAAGGGTTGATTTGATTAATGTGGTTAGTTATGGGTAAAATGCGCAAATATTTCAAATAAGCAAGTGGTCCTAAAATATTCATGGTTGTCGGGGAATATTTGTTTGGTCGTGGAATATTCTTGTTGTCGGGGAATATTCGTACGACGGCGCAGCCTTGTGTGGGCCCCATAACAGAAAGCGATTGGATGAAGAAAACGACAAAAATAAGTTGTTTATAAATAACGACGTAGTTGTTACCGTTAATACTGTTGGAATACCCGGTTGTTAAAGCACGGTAATACGCGTTGCTGCACAGTAGCACACGGTATTGCACCAATTATTGATTCTTACGTAAGAAGGCACTACTCAATAATGGTTACAGTAATTGCTGTTCAATATTTTATTTTATTGATTAAATAATTGCTACGTTGATATTTTATAATTGTCACTACACAATATTTTCTATTATCAGAGCAATAATTCATATTATCTGAATAATATTATTAGATAACATTATTGACAATGTCTAGAAAGTTCTGTCTAAAGAGAGGTTGGTCATCTAATTGCGCGCCAGTAAGGAGAAATCCTTATTGAAAAGCCCCCTTTTTCCTGGGAACGGCCTGGTTGCCAGTACTGTGATTCTGTAATATTATTTGTGTATAATTAATTATTGATTTATATGATGAGAAAAATATTGATTTTATGTGGATATAGATGGAGAAAAAAATTTTAATGTGACAATTGTTGAAAATTAATATTTTATTTTTTTCTGATAAAATAATTCATTTAAATATATTATTTTAATAATATATTGATGGTGATATTTTTACAATGAATGTGGGATATATGAGTATATGAGGAGGAAGAGTATTTTTGTGGCATTAAATGATTAACACATATTTTGTGTGTTGGTGGACACAATTCTTGACCGAAAATTTATTATTGACTGTAAAATCGCCCGTTTGTAAAATCGTCCGTTTGTGAATTTCGGTCAATTTTTGTTTGGAATTTGGAAAAACTTTCTTCTGCAAAGTTGTAGAGAATTAAATTTCCTATAAAAACTCGCGAGATTCGAATTTTCTAATAAAAGGGTTATTTATTATGAATTATTGAAGTTCTGAAGTTTCGAAATAATTAATTTTTAGAAGTTTTAATTATTATTTTAAAGAAAAGCGTTTTTTGCAAATTAGTGAGCTCAACATGTGATAAGAATGGGCTGAATTCAGATCTTCTAAGGTGGGCTTGACAATTTTGTAAATATAATATTATTATATTCAATTTTCTGCTTTGGTGTTCTAAGCATTTTCCTATAAATAGGGTGCTTAGGTTAGAATTGAAAATCACACCAGAAACTGAGATCTTCTCTCTCTTTCTCTCTCTATATTAGTGAGCGTATTCTTGTGAGTATTCTAATACTTTGAGTATTGCTATACGGTGCAAGTTCAAGTCATAGCCTATATCCGGTGTTTCAACTAGAAGTACTGTTTTTACTGAGGTAAGGGATGTTATTTCTTCTTAAATGATATTATTTTCTTCAATATCATTATGCCGAAGTATTGATCTGAACTTTTTATCAAATTTGGAACTTTTCATGTCGGGGTTACTATTCACGAGTTACTATTCACCGAAAAATGAAATTTTCTTCTTTTTATCCAGAATATCTATTATGGATACTAGCTTTGATTGTATCCATGTTTTGATCATTCTTGAATTTTACTCCACTATGATTATTTATGAGGTATTTTTGGACATGGAATAGTCGAAATACGAATCCTGAATATTTGTTATTTTATTTCACTGGATTCGTTTTCTTTAAAATATTTTTCATCATCCTCAGTCTTAAATGATGATATAACTGAATATCTTTGGCCTATAGTGCAAAGATGAATGATTTCTGATGAATATCTTTGGCCCGTAGTGCAAAGATGAACAGGTGTTGAAGTGGACATGACCAACTGATGAATATCTTTGGCCTGTAGTGCAAAGATGACTATTTAATTCAAGATATTTATTGATTGATGTTACAGGGATAAAATGTTGATGATGGACTTTTAAATTCATAGATAATCGTAGATTTCATTCTCTACGTAACTCTTCTATGAATTATTATTTTTCGCTGCGAATATTGATTTAAAACTTGTTGTCTATTGTATTCTATTAAATTTTTTTCTGTTGAAGACTAACGATAATTTGTTGTATATTATCTTAGTTATAATATTCTTTACTGGGCTAGTTGAGCTCACCCTTTTTCTTGTTGTTCTATTTTTCTTCTCAGGAGGCGAGAATGTAGCGAGTACTAGTCGGGGTATGGAATGATGGTTCAAGACAGTTATTTTAGTAGTCCTCACTATTTTGTAAAATAGTGTATCAATAAGTATAATGAGAACTTAATTGAGTATGAATACTGTCTAGATGACAATATTTGTATTTAAACTCACAGTATATATGTTGTCGTATTTTGCACGATAATTGTAATAATAAAGTTGTAGTTATTTTCTGTACCATGTATTTGGCGACTCAGAATGGGTTGGATGGATTGGACCTATTTTGGGGGCGTCACAGTTGGTATCAGAGCTTAGGGATATGATCTCTGGCGGAGATCGGGGAATAGAACTAGGAGGGGAGAGACGAGTAAATCCTTCGCTAGTGTGTCCTACCTAAGCTTATTTGTTGGTCGGTCATTATATAGGGGTATTATGTGATTTGTTAATTTGTTTAATTAACCTTTGTTTTATGGCAGTATTTGAGAATGTCGACTGAGAATGTTAACAGTGGAGTAAATGAAACCGTGGAGACGCCTGTACTCACCAACGAGGAGAACGTGCAACAGGCTGGCAATGTTCCTCCTGTGAACAACACCACTGAGCAGACGATGAACGATGAGATGTTTAGAAGCTTTTTGCGATTCATGCAAAACCAGACGAAGGAGATTCCTGTTCAAAATATAGGAAGAAACAATGGCAACGCACAGCTGGTCACAGCCAAGCAGTTCAAAGAGTTGGGACCACCAGAATTCTGGGGAAAGCCAGATCCGATTAAGGCGGAGACATGGGTCAAACAAATTACCAAGATATTTGATGTCTTGGGATACATAAAGGTTCCATTCGCCACCTTTATGTTCCGCGGCGAGGCAGACTACTGGTGGGAATCTGTGAAGCGTACCCATCCAGCCGCACTCAGCATGTCTTGGGAGACATTTCAGAAACTATTCAATGACAAGTACTTTCCTGAAAGTATTCGTCATATGAAGGAGGTAGAGTTTATTAGACTGGAGCAGAATAACATGACGGTGTCCCAGTACGAGGCGAAATTTACAGAGTTGTCCAGGTTTGCACCTCATTTGGTGGAGAATGAGGAACATATGACGCGGATGTTTCTGAGAGGTTTGAAACCTGACATACGTCAATATCTCATTTCTCATAAATTTTCTCTCTATTCAGATGTTGTCAACAGGGCTTAATTATTAGAGCGAGATAACGAGTACGGTCAATCGAGGGACCACAACCAGGATTATACCGGTGACAGCAGTCATCAGAACAATGATAACCAGCGGAGAAAGAAGAATACGGACAAGAACGACAACCACTCTGGTGGTAATCGTGGCCATGAATATAGAAGAAGCGAGTCGGGAGGAGATTTTAAAAAGAGGAGATTCAACAATGATAATACGAAGACGTCAGCACCAGCAGCAACTGGTTCCAAGGGAGGAGAACGACCACCAGTCATATGCTATAAGTGCGGAAAAGAAGGACATATCAGCCCAAACTGTCCACAACAGTTTAAGGTATGTTATAACTGTGGAAAGGAAGGACATATCGTTCGAGATTGCACTATAGCAAAACCAAGTCCAACGGGAGTGGTGACTCAAAAAGTTGTCCCAGAAAAGTTAAAGTCAACGGTTCTTGGAAGAGCGTTTTTCGTGACTGGTCAGAATGCGAGGAACCCGAACGAAGTTAGCACGGGTTAGTTAATTATAAATTTTTACGAAGTCTATACCTTATTAGATACCGGTTCTACCCATTCATTTATCTCTCCTGCTTATACTCAACGTTTAAAATTGACTCCGGAGAAAATTAGACTTTGACTTATCGGTTGAAACTTCGTTAGGAGAAACTTTCGTTACATCCACTGTTTATAAATCTTGTTTGATCCAAGTTAGCACCATCACATTACCTGTTGATCTTATCTCTTTAAAGATACTTGCTTTTGATGTGATTTTAGGAATTGATTGGTTAACTACTCATCATGCCAAAATTGATTGCTTTCGTAAGGTTGTTAGTTTTTATATTCCTGAGCAACCTGTTATTCAAATTCAAGCAACCAAACCATTGAAGTCAAACTCTTTCATATCAAGCCGTAAAGTCATTCGTTTATTAAAAAACGGATGTCAACCTTTCTTAGCTATGTTATGAACTTGAACAAAAATACGTCAGATTTGAATGATATTTCTATTGTTAATAAATCCCTGACGTATTTTCTGAAGAATTTCTTGGCCTACGCGTGTGTTCGGGAGTGTTTTCCCGACTCTCTTTTGGGCTGAAGGCTTGGGTCGGGTCAAAGGAGGTCGGGCTCGTATGTTCAGAGATGTAAGATCGGGGTCGGTTACCCGATCCCAATAGGCTGGGGCCGGTGGTCATCGTGAGGGTTGAGTTCGGGCCTATTGGGTTTGGCTATTGGTTTGGGCCTGAGCGTATGAGCAGTCCACATGCAGAGTTGGTGCGACAAGGAGTTCACGTGATTAAGGGTATCAACCCTAATCCTACGTCAACAAGGTAACTCTGGATGTAGTGGTGGAAAGGGATTTCACTTGCACTTTTTAAGGAGATTGTGTTGGACCCAAATATGGTAGCTAACATATTTAGGAGTCCTACTCTAATCCAAAGAAGAGGATACCAAGGTGGTGGGAGCTCTATAAATACAAGGCCAAGGTTACAATTAACAGGTAATATCTACTTTGAGCACTAAACATATAAACCTCCATTGTTAAACCTTGTGAACGGCCTGTACTTATTCTCACACCGGAGCTATCCCCCGGCGGTACGGCCGTCAAGCTTCTGTGTGATCTGTTATTGTGCAGGATTCAGCGCGTGAATTTTGTGATTAGACGCGCAGACGAAACTTGGCGTTAACAGCGTGATATTGAATTTTATATCATCTTTGAATCTGGTACAAAAACTCACTTCTAAAATCTCATATCGAATGGCTCCTATTGAACTTCAGGAGTTAAAAACCTAACTATAGAAGTTTGTACCCGAGCCTTTATCTGGTGACTTCCTTTGTGGAATGCACTGAATCCAGACTCTCCGTAGGGGACGCCATATTCGTGCGGTAGTAAACTGATAGGTGTCATTGTGATGTGCTATCTATGATTGGGATATGAGTCACAGTTGAGAGCAACCTAAGTCAGTAATCGAAATACATAACTTTCTAGGCTTAGCTGGTTATTATCGGAGATTTGTAAAAGGATTTTCTCGAATCGCTACTCCATTAACTCAGCTGACTCGAAAAGATACAAACTTCGAATGGACCGAGGAATGCGAGAAGAGCTTCCAAGAATTCAACATGCGACACCGACGTTGGCTCGAGCTGTTGAAAGATTTTGATCATACCATCCAATACCATCCTAAAAAGCGAACGCGGTAGCTGACGCATTGAGTAGAAGATCATATGCAGGAACGAGTGCGATGATGTCAAGTATACGCGTAGAATCAACTTTAATCGATAAAGTTAAAGTTGCTCAAGCTACAGACCCGGAGCTGATGCGTATGAAGAAGAAAGTGCAAGAAGGTCCTATTCCAGAAGCAAGAATCGATGAAGAAGGAATACTTCGAGTCCACTCCAGACTTTGTGTTCCTAACGATTCTGATTTGAAGTACAAGATCATGATGGAGGCACACAATACACCATTTGCAATCTATCGTGGAAGTACTAAAATGTATCGTAATCTTCGACATACATTTTGGTGGAACAATATGAAGAGAGAGATTGTAAAGTTTATCTCGAGGTGTTTAACTTGTCAACGTGTAAAGGCGGAGCATCAAGTACCAAAGGGTCCATTGCAACCACTTGAGATTCCGAAATGGAAGTGGGAACACATTACCATGGATTTCGTTACGGGTCTTCCCACGGTTTCTCAAGGCATAAATGCTATTTGGGTTATAGTTGATAGATTAACCAAGTCTGCTCATTTCTTGCTGATACGGGAGACTTATTCCCTTGAACGTCTTGCTAGTATGTACGTGAATGAGATTGTAAGGTTGCATGGCATGCCAGTATCCATAGTTTCGGATCGTGACCCAAGATTCACTTCAAGATTTTGGGTTAGCTTGCAAAAAGCTATAGGCACGGATTTACGATTTAGTTCAGCTTACCATCCTCAAATGGACGGACAATCAGAGAGGACTATTCAGACTCTTGAAGATCTATTAAGACTTTGTGTCCTAGATTTCAAAAGGAGTTGGGATAAGTACCTACCATTGGTGAAATTCTCCTACAATAACAGTTATCAGGTAAGTATAGGTGTGGCTCCATTTGAAGCATTGTATGGACGAAAGTGTCGCTCTCCAGTATGTTGGGATGAGGTGGGAGAAGCAACGTTGTTGGAACCAGAGTTGGTACGAATGACTATAGAGAAGATCCAAACGATTCGACAACGTATACAAACGACACAGGATCGACAAAAGAGTTATGCGGATCTTCATCGAAAGGACGTGGAATTTGATATTGAGGATCATGTATTGTTGCGAGTTACTCCATGGAAGGGAGTTACAAGATTCGGGAAGAGAGGAAAGCTCAATCCACGATTTATTGGTCCATTTCAGATTCTTGACCGAGTAAGAAATGTGGCCTATAGACTCGCGTTACCTTCAAGCATGTCTCGTGTTCATAACGTTTTTCACATATCTATGCTTCGTAAATATGTGAAAGACCCAAACCACGTTATTGAGTTAGAACTAGACGAGATAGCCGAAGACTTAATGTACGAAGAGGTACCTGTCAAGATCTTGGATAGGAAGGAGCATGTCCTACGCATGAAGGTCATACCACAAGTTAAAGTTTTGTGGAGAAACCATGCTATTGAGGAAATGACCTAGGAGTTGGAAACGGAAATGAAAGCGAGGTATCCTCAACTTTTCGAAACACCAGGTACGCATGTCAATTTCGAGGACGAAATTTCATAAGGAGGGGAGGTTGTATGACCCCAAATTATTAATAAATAAAATTTAATTTTCTCTATTTATTATTTTAAAATAGTAAGGGTTGATTTGATTAATGTGGTTAGTTATGGGTAAAATGCGTAAATATTTCAAATAAGCAAGTGGTCCTAAAATATTCATGGTTGTCGAGGAATATTTGTTTGGTCGTTGAATATTCTTGTTGTCGGGGAATATTCGTACGACGGCGCAGCCTTGTGTGGGCCCCATAACAGAAAGCGATTGGATGAAGAAAACGACAAAAATAAGTTGTTTATAAATAACGGCGTAGTTGTTACCGTTAATACTGTTGGAATACCCGGTGGTTAAACACAGTAATACGTGTTGTTGCACAGTAGCACACTGTATTGCACCAATTATTGATTCTTACGTAAGAAGGCACTACTCAATAATGGTTACAGTAATTGTTGTTCAATATTTTATTTTATTGATTAAATAATTGCTACGTTGATATTTTATAATTGTCACTACACAGTATTTTCTATTATCAGAGCAATAATTCATATTATCTGAATAATATTATTAGATAACATTATTGACAATGTCTAGAAAGTTCTGTCTAAGGAGAGGTTGGTCATCTAATTGCGCGCCAGTAAGGAGAAATCCTTATTGAAAAGCTCCCTTTTTCCTGGGAACGGCCTGGTTGCCAGTACTGTGATTCTGTAATATTATTTGTGTATAATTAATTATTGATTTATATGATGAGAAAAATATTGATTTTATGTGGATATAGATGGAATTTTTTTTTTAATGTGACAATTGTTGAAAATTAATATTTTATCTTTTTCTGATAAAATAATTCATTTAAATATATTATTTTAATAATATATTGATGGTGATATTTTTACAATGAATGTGGGATATATGAGTATATGAGGAGGAAGAGTATTTTTGTGGCATTAAATGATTAACACATGTTTTGTGTGTTGGTGGACACAATTCTTGACTGAAAATTTATTATTGACTGTAAAATCGTCCGTTTGTGAATTTCGGTCAATTTTTGTTTGAAATTTAAAAAAACTTTCTTCTGCAAAGTTGTAGAGAATTAAATTTCCTATAAAAACTCGCGAGATTCGAATTTTCTAATAAAAGGGCTATTTATTATGAATTATTGAAGTTCTGAAGTTTCGAAATAATTAATTTTTAGAAGTTTTAATTATTATTTTAAAGAAAAACGTTTTTTGCAAATTAGTGGGCTCAACATGTGATAAGAATGGGCTGAATTCAGATCTTCTAAGGTGGGCTTGACAATTTTGTAAATATAATATTATTATATTCAATTTTCTGCTTTGGTGTTCTAAGCATTTTCCTATAAATAGGGTGCTTAGGTTAGAATTGAAAATCACACCAGAAACTGAGATCTTCTCTCTCTTTCTCTCTCTATATTAGTGAGCGTATTCTTGTGAGTATTCTAATACTTTGAGTATTGCTATACGGTGCAAGTTCAAGTCATAGCCTATATCCGGTGTTTCAACTAGAAGTACTATTTTTGCTGAGGTAAGGGATGTTATTTCTTCTTAAATGATATTATTTTCTTCAATATCATTATGCCGAAGTATTGATCTGAACTTTTTATCAAATTTAGAACTTTTCATGTCGGGGTTACTATTCAAGAGTTACTATTCACGAGTTACTATTCACCGAAAAATGAAATTTTCTTCTTTTTATCCAGAATATCTATTATGGATACTAGCTTTGATTGTATCCATGTTTTGATCATTCTTGAATTTTACTCCACTATGATTATTTATGAGGTATTTTTGGACATGGAATAGTCGAAATACGAATCCTGAATATTTGTTATTTTATTTCACTGGATTCGTTTTCTTTAAAATATTTTTCATCATCCTCAGTCTTAAATGATGATATAACTGAATATCTTTGGCCTATAGTGCAAAGATGAATGATTTCTGATGAATATCTTTGGCCCGTAGTGCAAAGATGAACAGGTGTTGAAGTGAACATGACCAACTGATGAATATCTTTGGCCTGTAGTGCAAAGATGACTATTTAATTCAAGATATTTATTGATTGATGTTACAGGGATAAAATGTTGATGATGTGCTTTTAAATTCATAGATAATCGTAGATTTCATTCTCTACGTAACTCTTCTATGAATTATTATTTTCCGCTGCGAATATTGATTTAAAACTTGTTGTCTATTGTATTCTATTAAATTTTTTCCTGTTGAAGACTAACGATAATTTGTTGTATATTATCTTAGTCATAATATTCTTTACTGGGCTAGTTGAGCTCACCCTTTTCCTTGTTGTTCCATTTTTCTTCTCAGGAGGCGAGAATGTAGCGAGTACTAGTCGGGGTATGGAATGATGGTTCAAGACAGTTATTTTAGTAGTCCTCACTATTTTGTAAAATAGTGTATCAATAAGTATAATGAGGACTTAATTGAGTATGAATACTGTCTAGATGACAATATTTGTATTTAAACTCACAGTATATGTGTTGTTGTATTTTGCACGACAATTGTAATAATAAAGTTGTAGTTATTTTCTGTACCATGTATTTGGCGACTCAGAATGGGTTTGATGGATTGGACCTATTTTGGGGGCGTCACAGTACTACTCAATAATGGTTACAGTAATTACTGTTCAATATTTTATTGATTAAATAATTGTTACGTTGATATTTTATAATTGTCACTACACAGTATTTTTCATTATCGGAGCAATAATTCATATTATCTGAATAATATTATTAGATAACATTATTGACAATGTCTAGAAAGTTCTGTCTAAGAAGAGGTTTGGTCATCTAATTGCGCGCCAGTAAAGAGAAATCCTTATTGGAAAGCCCCCTCTTTCCTGGGAACGGCCTGGTTGCCAGTACTGTGATTCTGTAATATTATTTGTGTATAATTAATTATTAATTTATATGATGAGAAAAATATTAATTTTATGTGGATATAGATGGAGAAAATTTTTAATGTGACAATTGTTAAAAATTATTATTTTATCTTTTTTTGATAAAATAATTCATTTAAATGTATTATTTTAATAATATATTGATGATAATATTTTTACAATGAATGTGGGATATATGAGTATATGAGGAGGAAGAGTATTTTTGTGGTATTAAATAATTAACACATGTTTTGTGTGTTGGTGGATACAATTCTTGACCGAAAATTTATTATTGACTGTAAAATCGTCCGTTTGTGGATTTCGGTCAATTTCTGTTTGGAATTTGGAAAAACTTTCTTCTGTAAAGTTGTAGATAATTGAATTTCCTATAAAAATTCGTGAGATTCGAATTTTCTGATAAAAGGACTATTTATTATGAATTATTGAAGTTCTGAAGTTCCGAAATAATTGATTTTTGGAAGTTTTATTTATTATTTTGAAGAAAAATATTTTTTTGGCATTTAAGTGGGCTAAATGTGATATAAATGGGATGAGATCAGATGTCTAGAGGTGGGCTAAGGAAAATTTGATAAATATATTAGTATTATATTAAATTTTCTGTTTTGGTGTTCTAAGCATTTTCCTATAAATAGGGTGCTTAGGTTAGAATTGAAAATCACACTAGAAACACAAGTTTCTCTCTATTTCTCTCTCTATATCGAGCGTATTCTTGTGAATATTTGATAATTTGAGTGTTGCTATACGGTGCAAGTTTCCTTCAGCACTATATCTAGTATTCCAGTCAGAAGTACCGTCTTTTCGAGGTAAGGGATGTTATTTCTTCTTAAATAATATTATTTTCTTCAATATCATTATGCTGAAGTATTGATCTGAAATTTTTATCAAATTTAGAACTTTTCATGTCGGGGTTACTATTTATGAGTTACTATTCACGAGTTACTATTCACCGAAAAATGAAATTTTCTTCTTTTCGTCCAAAATATCTATTCTGGATATTAGCTTTGATTGTATCCATGTTTTGATCATTCTTAAATTTTACTCCACTATGATTATTTATGAAGTATTTTTGGACATGGAATAGCTGAAATACGAATCCTTAATATTTATTATTTTGTTTCACTGGATTCGTCTCTTTAAAATATTTTTCATCATCCTCAGTCCTAAATGATGATATAATTGAATATCTTTGGCCTGTAGTGCAAAGATTAATAATTTTTGATGAATATCTTTGGCCCGTAGTGCAAAGATGAACAGGTGTTTAGATGAACATGACCAACTGGTGAATATCTTTGGCCTGTAGTGCGAAGATGAATATTGATTGATGTTACAGGGATAAAATGCTGATGATGGACTTTTAAATTCATAGATAATAGTAAAATTCATTCTCTACGTAACTCTTCTATGAATTATTATTTTCCGCTGCGAATATTGATTTAAAACTTGTTATCTATTGTATTCTATTATATTTTTCCCTGTTGAAGACTAACAATAATTTGTTCTATGTTATCTTAGTCATAATGTTCTTTACTGGGCTAGTTGAGCTCACCCTTTTCCTTTTTGTTCCATTTTTCTCAGGAGGCGAGAATGTAGCGAGTACTAGTCGGGGTATGGAATGATGGTTCTAGAAGTTATTTTAGTAGTCCTCACTATTTTTGTGAAATAATGTATCAATAATTGTAATGAGGACTTATTTGAGTGTGAATATTATCTAGATGACAATATTTGTATTTAAACTCACAGTTCTTATGTTGTAATAGTAAAGATGTAGTTGTTTCTGTACCATGTTATTGACGACTCAGAATGGGTGTTGTAAACCTGTTTTGGGGGCGTCACAGTTGGTATCAGAGCTTAGGAATATGATCTCTGGCGGAGATCGGGGAATAGAACTAGGAGGGGAGAGACGAGTAAATCCTTCGCTAGTATATCCTACCTAAGCTTATTTGTTGGTCGGTCATAATATAGGGATATTATGTGATATGTTAATTTGTTAAATTAACCTTTGTTTTATGGTAGTATTTGAGAATGTCGACTGAGAATGTTAACAGTGGAGTAAATGAGACGGTGGAGATGCCTATACTCACTAACGAGGAGAACGTGCAACAGGATGGCAATGTTCCTCCTGTGAACAACTGTAAGACCCCGAATTTTATGAAATAAAAGTATTCAATTTTTCTTATAATTACTATTCAGTAAATGGTTAAATTGATAAAAGTTTAAAGTTATCAGTGAAATATGATTTTTTTTCAAAATAAGCAAGTGGTTATAAAATAATCATTGTTGTCGGGGAATATTCGTTTGGTCGTGGAATATTCTTTCTGTCGGGGAATATTCGTACGACGGCGCAGCTATTTGTGGGCCCCATAACAGAATAACTGTCGGGTGAAGAAAACGACAAATTTGAGTTTTTACAAATAACGGCGTAGTTGTTACCGTTAACACTGTTGGAATACCCGGTGGTTAAAATACAGTAATACGCGTTATTGCACAGTAGCACACGGTATTGCATAGTATTTTTGAAATTATTGATTCTTACGTAAGAAGGCACTACTCAATAATTGTTACAGTAATTACTGTTCAATATTTTATTTTATTGATTCAATAATTGCTACGTTAAAATTTTGTATTATTGTTGTTCAATAATTGTTACTGCACAGTATTTCCTATTATCAGATCAATAATTCATATTATTTGAATAGTATTATTAGATAGCATTATTGGCAATGTCTAGAAAGTTCTGTCTAAGGAGAGGTTTGGTCATCTAATTGCGCGCCAGTAAGGAGAAATCCTTATTGGAAAGCCCCCTCTTTCCTGGGAATGGCCTGGTTGTCATAAATGTGATTCTGTAATATTATTTGTGAATAATTAATTATTGATTCATATGATAAGGAAATATTTATTTTATGTGGATATAAATGAGGGATATATTTTTGTGGTTAAAAATGAAGGAGTTAATGTTGAGATTTTTATCCGTATTTTTGTCGGAATGGAGGTATTAAAAATCAGGGTTTTTTGAGAAATATTGCGGGTGTTATAATTTTTAATCCGATCGTTGGATCGTGGTAATATTTGGATATGTTATACATATATAAGTTGAGTATATGTCCACAAATTTTGAACCGTTAAAAATGAACGTATGATTTATTATGAATTTTACGAGATGACTGGTTCAGAAATTGTTGAATTTTCGGAGTTTATCATTTTGGTGGAAAATTCTAGAATTGGTGGGCCCCACTTGTGGTTGGTGAAGAAATGTGCTGAATTATATTTCAAATGTGGTAGGTGGGAATAGTAGCAGGTAAAGCCATCAGGTTGCAGGTCAAACCTACCAAAATTTTCCTATAAATAGAGGGCTAAGTTAGAATTGAAAATCACACCAGAAACATAAGCTTTCTCTCTTTCTCTCTCTAGATTATTGAGCATATTTTGTGAGTTTTTAGATACTTGGTGAGTTGCTATTCATCAGTGCAAGTTTCCTTCGGCTTTGCATTCCAGTCAGAAGTACTGCTCTTTTGAGGTAAGGGATAGTAAGGGATAGTAAGGGATTGTAAGGGATATTAAGAGATTTTAAGGGTTGTTATGATTTTCAGTTTCGTAATTTTTCTGATCTTCAAAAATTCTGGAAAAATTTGAAATGATATTTTGATGAGTTTTCTTGATTGTGTCCAAAAATGGTGATTTTTGGATGTATAGATTGAGAGTTATGAATTTTATGAGAAAAGATTATTTTAAAAGTAACCGCTTATAATTCCTTGTGGTTAACTCCAAAATTGATGAAATTTTTATTGGGAGTACATGTATATGATAGGAGTATACTCTGTGAATTTTAGAATTTTTAGATAAAAGTACAATTTTTGATAAATGTCTAAATATTCGGCTGTTTTGGCCATATGAAAAATAGTAAATGACTTTTAAAAATTCTGAGAAAAATATATGTTCACTATGGGACTATATTATGCTAAATTCTAGAAAAGAAATATTTTTGGAACTGATTTGGCATTTTTCATGAAAATGGTCTAGTTATGAGTAAATGAATTAAATATGTTTTGTGAAGAAAGAAAATTGGAAAATAGGATTTTATGGCTTGAGAATCCTATATGAGGTATATGAAGATTTTTGATGAGGGTTTTGGTTATTGATGATGAAATTGTAAGAGTTGGCATTTTATGATGATTAAATGCATTAATTAGTAAAGTGTAAACAATTAAAATAAATTGTTTATAAATTTAAGTAATGTTATTCTTTCAATATCATTATACCGAAATATTGGTATGGATTTTATTGTGGAATTTCTATCTTTTGTGTCGGGGTTACTATTCATGAGTTACTATTCACGATTTACTATTCACGATTTACTATTCATGAGTTACGAATATTACTCTTGAGATTAAAACTATATGTTGATCATATTATTTTTATCATCATATATAACATTTTTATAACCCTGATGTTGAAATTCTCTTTCACTGGAGTGTAAAGATGGGTAGATTATTGGTATGATCATGACTAGGGTTCTCTTTGGCCTGTAGTGCAAAGTTGAATTGTGACTGGTATGATCATGACCATTGAATTTATAATTGAATATCTTTAGCTTAAGTGCAAAGGTGAATTGATCTACATGGTTATAATTATTGTTTATATAAATTCTGAAATGATTATATATTTCTTTGAGATATTAATATATTTGGCCTGTAGTGCAAATATGAATTGTTGATGAATATCTTTGGCATGTAGTGCAAAGATGGCCTGTTGATGAATATCTTTGGCCTGTAGTGCAAAGATGAACTGTTGTTGAATATCTTTGGTCTGTAGTACAAAGATGGTTTGTTGATGAATATCTTTGGCCCGTAGTGCAAAGATGGATTTGTTAGTATGATTATAAACAGGAACTGTGATTTGGTATAACCATGATCTTTGATGTTTCAGGTAAAGACAGGTGATGAAAATATTCTTCGTCCTGGGTGCGAAGAAAAATTTAGAATCACAATTATGATTATGAGTTATTCATATGATTGTGGAAAGGAACTGTTGATTGATGTTACAGGGATAAAACATTGTTGATGGATTTTTAACATGGAGAAGATAATAGACTTTATAGTCTATTTGACTCTTCTAATGGATTGCTCGTTCCGCTGCAACTATGGTTGAAATTTTTATCATTTACCATATGTTCTAAATCTCTGATTTATTGTTGATGAAGACTATTGATAATTGAATTATCTTTAGTCATGATATTCTTTACTGAGCTAGTTGTGCTCACCCTTTTGCTTCACAATTTCTTTCAGGTAATAAGAGTGTAGCTGGGTCGAGCGGGGGTAACAAGGGAATAGAACGGTGGTCATCATTTAGTAGTTATATTTGGTGAAGAAAATAGGGTGAGGCGAACCCAACGTTGGAAGGGTGTTTTGTCACTATCATACAAGATGTCTAATGACATACAACCTCGTGTCATCATAAGACAGGGTTGTGCTCATCCACTTGCTGAGTATATATACGAGCACTACCTATATAATCTTGGTGTTTGTTTGAAGTATAATTCTCAATTAGAGATAGTAGAGATAATGATATGTCAAGAGAAGACTCACCATTGGGAAGAATATGATAGTAATCTTCTCGTTTTTCTTTGGGGTCTATTGGGTCAACCAAGGATAATTCTGTGGCCATATGATATCTATCATAACCTAGACGCGTGGCCTCCCATGTACGAAGGTTTCCTTGAGCACTTCCCAAAGATTCTAATTTCTAAAACAGTTTTTGACTATACCTTTATGTAAGGTGTTATTGTGAGGTGATGTCCACGGTTGGAACATGAGTCACATTTGGTATATATTTGTATCCAAACTCACAGCATATGTGTTGTTGTATTTTGCACGACAATTGTTGTAATAAAGTTGTAGTTGTTTTCTGTACCATGTATTTGACGACTCAGAATGGGTTGGGTGGAATGGACCTATTTTGGGGTTGTCACAACAACACCACTGAGCAGACGGTGAACGATGAGATGTTTAGAAGCTTTTTGCGATTCATGCAAAACCAGACGAAGGAGATTCCTGTTCAAAATATAGGAAGAAACAATGGCAACGCACAGCTGGTCACATCCAAGCAGTTCAAAGAGTTGGGACCACCAGAATTCTGGGGAAAGCCAGATCCGATTAAGGCGGAGACATGGGTCAAGCAAATTACCAAGATATTTGATGTCTTGGGATGCACGGAGGAAAAGAAGGTTCCATTCGCCGCCTTTATGTTCCGTGGCGAGGCAGACTACTGGTGAGAATCTGTGAAGCGTACCCATCCAGCCGCACTCAGCATGTTTTGGGAGACATTTCAGAAACTATTCAATGACAAGTACTTTCCTGAAAGTATTCGTCATATGAAGGAGGTAGAGTTTATTAGACTGGAGCAGAATAACATGACGGTGTCCCAGTACGAGGCGAAGTTTGCAGAGTTGTCCAGGTTTGCACCTCATTTGGTGGAGAATGAGGAACGTATGACGCAGATGTTTCTGAGAGTTTTGAAACCCGACATACGTCAATATCTCATTTCTCATAAATTTTTTCTCTATTCAGATGTTGTCAATAGGGCTCAATTATTAGAGCGAGATAACGAGTACGGTCAACCGATGGACCACAACCAGGATTATATCGGTGACAACAGTCATCAGAACAATGATAACCAGCGGAGAAAGAAAAATACAGACAAGAATGGCAACCACTCTGGTGGTAATCGTGGCTGTGAAAATAGAAGAAGCGAGTCGGGAGGAAATTTTAAAAAGAGGAGATTCAACAATGACAATACGAAGACGTCAGCACCAGCAGCAACTGGTTCCAAGGGAGGAGAACGACCACCGGTCATATGCTATAAATGTGGAAAAGAGGGACATATCAGCCCAAACTGTCCACAACAGTTCAAGGTATGCTATAATTGTGGAAAGGAAGGACATATCGCTCGAGATTGTACGGTAGCGAAACCAAGTTCAGCGGGGACTGTGACGCCCCCAAAATTAGGTATACATCACCCATCTTGGGTCGTCAGATACATAGTTCAGAATACAAATACAACTTACTAATACAACTGTCGTGTACAATACGACAAAACATAACTGTGAGTTTTAATACAAATATTATCTTCTAGAGAGTATTCATACTCAAAATGAGTCCTCATTACATTTATTAACACACCATTACATAGAATAGTGAGGACTACTAACTAATACTATCATTCGGACCATCACTCCGTTCCCCGACTTGCCCTAGCTACGTTCTCATTTCCTGAAGAGAACAGTGAAAGAAAGGGTGAGCTCAACTAGCCTAGTAAGAAATATTATGACTAAGATAATGCAGAATAAATTATCATTAGCCTTTAACAATGTTAAACTGATAAAATATAATAGACATCAAGTTTAACTGTAGCGGAACAATCAATCCATTAAAAGAGTCAAGTAGAAAATAAACTATACTATCTTTTATGATTTAAAAGGTTTTTCAACACTGTTATCGCTGGGACTCAGCTTAATAAAATAATCCACATCATCGAATCACCCCTGCACTACGGCCAAGGATATTCGTGTATTCATTAATGGTCATGATCATGTCAACAACTGTCCATCAATGCACTACGGGCCAATGAGGACTTTTACCACATCATTTGTAACATTACGGTCATAATTATACCGAATAATCCCTGGTCATAATCATACCAAGTCCATCTATGCACTACATGCCACAGATGACTTTTAACATTTTATAAACATGAGGATGATGACAATGATATAAGAATTCAATAAAACAAGTTCAAGAATTAATTTATCCAAGAATTAACAACGTCCAAATTGTCAACATGATACTGCTTTGTGGAGTAAAATTCAAGAATGCTTAGAAGAATATTTTCATGAAAAGATACTGGATGAAACGCAATTATCAAGGATATTCTACAAATTTTATAGAGTATAGAAGTCAAAACTTAACCAACTGAGTATAATAAAGAATGGAATAACAAAAGAAATCACCATGCATGCGATAGACCGCACAGATAGGTTATTCCAACAGAATAATAAATAATGGAACCAGGTCCGGCGTAAACGCACAGACAGGATATTCCGACAGAATAATAAATAATGGAACCAGGTCCAGTGTAAAACACACAGATAGGATGTTCTAACAGAATAATAACAAGACGGAACCAGGTCCGGTGTAAAACACACAGACATGATGTTCCAACAGAATAATAATAAAAGCAGAACCAGGTCCGGTGTAAAACACACAGACAGGATGTTCCAACAGAATAATAGAAGAATGTCACCAAGTATAGGGTAGACCGCGTATACAGGTTATTCCAACAGAATAATAAGAAATGGAATAACAACAGTTCTCTTCATGAATAAGAAAGACTAACACCCCTTACCGTTTTAAAAAAGAGGTGAAATAAGGAAGTAGTTAAGTAGCAGAATACTCTTCTTCTTTCTCTCTATAGTTTCTCTCTATAGTTTCTCTCTCTAGAGTTCAGTGAATTCGTAAGAAATAATGAAGGAATGAGTTGCTATTTATAGAAAAATAGAATGCATAGTAACTAATCCATGAACGGTCCAGATTGATTACTTTAATCTGACGGTCCATAATTAAAGAAAAATCTTTTAAATAAAATATAATATATTCTATTTATAGAATAACTTTAATAAAGTATTCTGTTTTATATAAAAAGATGTTTCTGTTTTATTACGTTAATAATACGAATAAAACAAAACGTCATTATCGCTAAATAATTCATATTATTAACTGACAATAATTGAATCAAACTGAGTGACTTCTCACATAAGCATTAATAATCAATACCGTGTGCTACTATGCAACCACACGTATTACTGTACTTTTACTACCGAGTAGTTCAACAGTATCAATGGTAAAACTTCCGCAGTTATTTTTAATAAAATATTTTTATCGTTTTCTCAATCCGACAATAATTCCGTTGTGGGGTCCACCAATGATTGTGCCGTTGTACGAATATTTCCTGTTAAAACGAATATTCCCCGACCAATCGAATATTATATAACAACTTGCGTACTTTGCAAAATTTATAAATATTACCCACAACTATAACATTATATCAAATTAACTCCATAATATTCAAAAATGATATTTATAAAAAATTCATCTTTATTTATAAAAGTTGGGGTCTTACAGGGACGGTGACTCAAAAGGCTGCCCCAGAAAAGTCAAAGTCAACGGTTCCTAGAAGAGCATTTGTCGTGACTGGTCAACATGCGAGGAACCCAAACGAGGTGATCACGGGTAAGCTAATCATAAATTCATGTGAAGTTTATACCTTACTAGATACCGGTGCTACCCATTCATTTATTTCTCCTGCTTGTGCTCAACGTTTAAACTTGACTCCGGAGAAATTAGACTTTGATTTATCTGTGGAGACTCCGTTAGGGAAAACTTTCATCACATCCACTGTTTATAAATCTTGTTTGATCCAAGTTGGCACCATCACCTTACCTGTTGACCTTATCTCTTTAAAGATACTTGCATTTGACGTGATTTTAGGAATTGATTAGTTAACTACTCATCATGCCAAAATTGATTGTTTTCGTAAGGTGGTTAGTTTTCATATTCCTAATCAACCTGTTGTGCGAATTCAAGCAACTAAGCCATTAAAATTAATCACTGTTATATCAAGCCATAAAGTCATTCGTTTATTAAAAAACGGATGTCAAGCTTTCTTAGCCCATGTTATGGATTTGAATAAAGACACGTCAAATTTGAATAATATTCCTGTTGTTAGTAACTTTCCTGACGTATTTCCTGAAGAACTTTCCGGTCTACCCCCGGAACGTGAAGTTGAATTCTTTATTGATCTTGAACCTGGTACAAAGCCTATTTCTAAAACCCCATATCGAATGGCTCCTATTGAACTTCAGGAGTTGAAGGTCCAACTACAAGAGTTATTGGACATCGGTTTCATTCGTCCTAGTACATCTCCTTGGGGTGCTCCTGTTTTATTTGTAAAGAAGAAAGACGGGAGTATGCGACTTTGTATCGATTACCGGGAATTAAACCATGTCACTTTTAAGAGTAGGTATCCGCTACCTCGTATTGATGACCTGTTTGACTAGTTACAAGGAGCATAATTCTTTTCAAAAATCGATCTTCGTTCTGGATATCATCAGCTGAAGGTTAAAATTGAGGATATTCCGAAGACTGCCTTTAGAACTCGGTACGGGCATTATGAATTCTTAGTCATGTCTTTTAGATTGGCTAATGCTCCTGCGGCTTTCATGAATATGATGAACCGAGTATTCAAGGATTATTTGGATCAGTTCGTTGTTGTCTTTATTGATGTCATCCTCATATATTCCAAAAGCCGTGAAGATCATGAGCACCATTTGAAGCTGGTACTCCAAAGGCTGCGTGAAAATAAGTTATATGCTAAGTTGAAGAAATGCGAGTTCTGGCTTGAGGAAGTAGCATTCCTACGGCACGTGGTGTCAAAACATTGAGTATCTGTGGACCCGGCGAAGATTGAAGCAATACAAAGTTGGGAGTAACCGAAGACGGTGACCGATGTACGTAGCTTTCTGGGCTTAGCTGGTTATTATCGGAGATTCGTAGAAGGGTTTTCTTGAATCGCTACCCCGTTAACTCAGCTGACTCGGAAGGATATCAAATTCGTATGGAGCGAAGAATGCGAGAAGAGTTTCCAAGAGCTTAAGAGGAGACTCATTTCGGCACCTGTTCTGACAATACCATCTGGTTCGGATGAATTTGTTATCTACAGTGATGCTTCAGGCAAAGGGTTAGGATGTGTTCTCATGCAACGTGGGAAAGTCATAGCCTATGCCTCGCGACAACTTAAAGAATATGAGAGGAATTATCCTACTCATGATCTAGAGTTGACAGCAGTCGTTTTCGCGCTAAAGATCTGGAGGCACTATCTATATGGGGAGAAAGTAGAGATATATTCAGACCATAAAAGCCTTAAATATTTCTTCACTCAAAAAGAACTCAACATGCGGCAACGACGTTGGCTCGAGCTGTTGAAAGATTACGACCACACTATTCAATACCATCCTGGAAAAGCAAACATGGTAACTGACGCGTTAAGTAGAAGATCATATGCAGGAACGAGTGCGATGATGTCAAGTATACTCGTAGAACCAACTTTAATCGATAAAGTTAAAGTTGCTCAAGCTACAGACCCGGAGCTGATGCGTATGAAGAAGAAAGTGCAAGAAGGTGCTATTCCAGAAGCAAGAATCGATGAAGAAGGAATACTTCGAGTCCACTCCAGACTTTGTGTTCCTAACGATTCTGATTTGAAGTACAAGATCATGATGGAGGCACACAATACACCATTTGTAATCCATCTTGGAAGTACTAAAATGTATCGTGATCTTCGACATATATTTTGGTGGAATAATATGAAGAGAGAGATTGCAAAGTTTATCTCGAGGTGTTTAACTTGTCAACGTGTAAAGGCGGAGCATCAAGTACCAAAGGGTCTATTGTAACCACTTGAGATTCCGAAATGGAAGTGGGAACACATTACCATGGATTTCGTTACGGGTCTTCCCACGGTTTCTCAAGGCATAAATGCTATTTGGGTTATAGTTGATAGATTAACCAAGTCTGCTCATTTCTTGCCGATACGGGAGACTTATTCCCTTGAACGTCTTGCTAGTATATACGTGAATGAGATTGTAAGGTTGCATGGCATGCCAGTATCCATAGTTTCGGATCGTGACCCAAGATTCACTTCAAGATTTTGGGTTAGCTTGCAAAAAGCTATGGGCACAGATTTACGGTTCAGTTCGGCATACCATCCTCAAACGGACGGGCAATTAGAGAGGATTATTCAAACTCTTGAAGATCTATTAAGACTTTGTGTACTAGATTTCAAAAGAAGTTGGGATAAGTACCTACCATTGGTGGAATTCTCCTACAACAACAGTTATCAGACAAGTATAGGTGTGGCTCCCTTTGAAGCATTGTATGGACGAAAGTGTCGCTCTCCAGTATGTTGGGATGAGGTGGGAGAAGCAACATTGTTGGGACCAGAGTTGGTACGAATAACTACAGAGAAGATCCAAACGATTCGACAACGTATACAAACGGCACATGATCGACAAAAGAGTTATGTGGATCTTCATCGAAAGGACGTGGAATTTGACATTGGGGATCATGTATTATTACATGTAGCTCCATGGAAAGGAGTTACAAGATTTAGGAAGAGTGAAAAGCTCAATCCACGATTTATTGGTCCATTTCAGATTCTTGACCGAGTAAAAAATGTGGCCTATAGACTCGCGTTACCTCCAAGTATGTCTCGTGTTCATAATGTTTTTCATATATTTGTGCTTCGTAAATATGTGAAAGACCCAAACCACGTCATTGAGTTAGAACCGGACGAGATAGCCGAAGACTTAACGTACGAGGAGGTACCTGTCAAGATCTTAGATAGGAAGGAGTATGTCCTACGCACGAAGGTCATACCACAAGTTAAAGTTTTGTGGAGAAATCATGCTATTGAGGAAATGACCTGGCAGTTGGAAACGGAAATGAAAGCGAGGTATCCTCATCTTTTCGAAACACCAGGTACGTATGTCAATTTCGAGGACGAAATTTCATAAGGAGGGGAGGTTGCAAGACCCCAAATTATTAATAAATGAAATTTAAGTTCCTCTATTTATTATTCTGAAATAGTAAGGGTTGATTTGATTAATGTGGTTAGTTATGGGTAAAATGCGCAAATATTTTAAATAAGCAAGTGGTTATAAAATATTCATTGTTGTCGGGGAATATTCGCTTGGTCGTGGAATATTCTTACTGTCGGAGAATATTCGTACGACGGCGCAGTCTTTTGTGGGCTCCATAACGGAAAGCGATTGGATGAAGAAAACGACAAAAATAAGTTGTTTATAAATAACGACGTAGTTGTTACCGTTAATACTGTTGGAATACCCGGTGGTTAAAGCACGGTAATACGCGTTGCTGCACAGTAGCACACGGTATTGCACCAATTATTGATTCTTACGTAAGAAGGCACTACTCAATAATGGTTACAGTAATTACTGTTTAATATTTTATTGATTAAATAATTATTACGTTGATATTTTATAATTGTCACTACAGAGTATTTTCCATTATCGGAGCAATAATTCATATTATCTGAATAATATTATTAGATAACATTATTGGCAATGTCTAAAAAGTTCTGTCTAAGGAGAGGTTTGGTCATCTAATTGCGCGCCAGTAAGGAAAAATCCTTATTGGAAAGCCCCCTCTTTCCTGGGAACGGCCTGGTTGCCAGTACTGTGATTCTGTAATATTATTTGTGTATAATTAATTATTAATTTATATGATGAGAAAAATATTAATTTTATGTGGATATAGATAGAGAAAAATTTTAATGTGACAATTGTTGAAAATTAATATTTTATCTTTTTTTGATAAAATAATTCATTTAAATGTATTATTTTAATAATATATTGATGGTGATATTTTTACAATGAATGTGAGATATATGAGGAGGAATAGTATTTTTGTGGCATTAAATGATTAACACATATTTTGTGTGTTGGTGGATACAATTCTTGACCGAAAATTTATTATTGACTGTAAAATCGCCCGTTTGTGGATTTCGGTCAATTTTTGTTTGGAATTTGAAAAAACTTTCTTCTGTAAAGTTGTAGAGAATTGAATTTCCTATAAAAACTCGCGAAATTCGAATTTTATGATAAAAAAGCTATTTATTATGAATTATTGAAGTTCTGAAGTTCCGAAATAATTGATTTTTGGAAGTTTTATTTATTATTTTGAAGAAAAACATTTTTTTGTCATTTAAGTGGGCTAACATGTGATATAAATGGGCTGAGATCGGATGTCTAGAGGTGGGCTAAGAAAAATTTGATAAATATATTAATATTATATTAAATTTTCCGCTTTGGTGTTCTAAGCATTTTCCTATAAATAGGGTGCTTAGGTTAGAATTGAAAATCACACCAGAAACACAAGTTTCTCTCTATTTATCTATCTATATCGAGCGTATTCTTGTAAGTATTTGATACTTTGAGTGTTGCTATACGGTGCAAGTTTCCTTCAGCACTATATCTAGTATTCCAGTCAGAAGTACCATCTTTCCGAGGTAAGGGATGTTATTTCTTCTTAAATGATATAATTTTCTTCAATATCATTATGCCGAAGTATTGATCTGAACTTTTTATCAAATTTAGAACTTTTCATGTCGGGGTTACTATTTATGAGTTACTATTCACGAGTTACTATTCACCGAAAAATAAAATTTTCTTCTTTTTCGTCCAAAATATCTATTCTGGATACTAGCTTTGATTGTATCCATGTTTTGATCATTCTTGAATTTTACTCCACTATGATTATTTATGAGGTATTTTTGGACATGGAATAGCTGAAATACGAATCCTTAATATTTATTATTTTTTTTCACTGTATTCGTTTCCTTTAAAATATTTTTCATCATCCTCAGTCCTAAATGATAATATAATTGAATATCTTTGGCCTGTAGTGAAAAGATTAATAATTTCTGATGAATATTTTTGGCCCGTAGTGCAAAGATGAACAGGTGTTTAGATGAACATGACCAACTGGTGAATATCTTTGGCCTGTAGTGCGAAGATGAATATTGATTGATGTTACAGGGATAAAATACTGATGATGGACTTTTAAATTCATAGATAATAGTAGATTTCATTCTCTACGTAACTCTTCTATGAATTATTATTTTTCGCTGCGAATATTGATTTAAAACTTGTTGTCTATTGTATTCTATTATATGTTTCTCTGTTAAAGACTAAAGATAATTTGTTCTATGTTATCTTAGTCATAATGTTCTTTACTGGGCTAGTTGAGCTCACCCTTTTCCTTTTTGTTCCATTTTTCTCAGGAGGCGAGAATGTAGCGAGTACTAGTCGGGGTATGGAATGATGGTTCTAGAAGTTATTTTAGTAGTCCTCACCATTTTTGTGAAATAATGTATCAATAATTGTAATGAGAACTTATTTGAGTGTGGATATTGTCTGGATGACAGTATTTGAATTTAAACTCACAGTTCTTATGTTGTAATAGTAAAGATATAATTCATACTCAAAAGGAGTCCTCATTACATTTATTAACACACCATTACATAGAATAGTGAGGACTACAAACTAATACTATCATTCGGACCATCACTCTGTTCCCCGACTTGCCCCAGCTACGTTCTCATTTCCTGAAGAGAACAGTGAAAGAAAGGGTGAGCTCAACTAGCCCAGTAAGAAATATTATGACTAAGATAATGCAGAATAAATTATCATTAGCCTTCAACAATGTTAAACTGATAAAATATAATAGACATCAAGTTTAACTGTAGCGGAACAAGCAATCCATTAAGAGAGTCAAGTAGAAAATAAACTCTACTATCTTTTATGATTTAAAAGATTTTCCAACACTGTGATCGCTGGGACTCAGCTTAATAAAATAATTTACATCATCGAATCACCCCTGCACTACGGCCAAGGATATTCGTATATTCATTAATGGTCATGATCATGCCAACAACTGTCCATCAATGCACTACGGGCCAATGAGAACTTTTACCACATCATTTGTAACATTACGGTCATGATTACACCGAATAATCCCTGGTCATAATCATACCAAGTCCATCTATGCACTACAGGCCACAGATGACTTTCAACAGAATATAAACATGAGGATGATGACAATGATATAAGAATTCAATAAAACAAGTTCAAGAATTAATTTATCCAAGAATTAACAACGTCCAAATTGTCAACATGATACTACTTTGTGGAGTAAAATTCAAGAATGATCAGGAGAATATTTTCATGAATAGATACTAGATGAAGCGCAAATGTCAAGGATATTCCACAAATTTCATGGAGTATAGAAGTCAAAACTTAACCAACTGAGTATAATAAAGAATGGAATAACAAAAGAAATCACCATGAATGCGATAGACCGCACAGACAGGTTATTCCAACAGAATAATAAATAATGAAACCAGGTCCGGCGTAAACGCACAGACAGGATATTCCAACAGAATAATAAATAATGGAACCAGGTCCGGTGTAAAACACACAGACAGGATGTTCCACAGAATAATAACAAGACGGAACCAGGTCCGGTGTAAAATACACAGACAGGATGTTCCAACAGAATAATAATAAAAACGGAACCAGGTCCGGTGTAAAACACACAGACAGGATGTTCCAACAGAATAATAGAAGAATGTCACCAAGTATAGGGTAGACCACGTATACAGGTTATTCCAACAGAATAATAAGAAGTGGAATAACAACAGTTCTCTTCATGAATAAGAAAGAATAACACCCCTTACCTTAAAAGAACTGGATATTGGAAAAGTGAAGTAGCAGAATACTTTTATTCTCTCTCTCTTATTCTCTTTATACTTTCTCTCTCTATAGCTTGAATGAATTCGTGAAAAATAATGAAGCCCTAGGCCTCTATTTATAGAAAAACTGAAGGTGGCTCTTGGTCTTAACGAAGGGTCAAATGACTCTTGGTCTTAACGAAGGGTCAAATGACTCTTGGTAATATTGAAGGGACAACTACTATTGACGAAAGTAATTACTATTGACCAAGGTAAATACTATTGACGAAGGTAATTACTATTGACCAAGGTAAATACTATTGACCAAGGTAAATACTATTGACGAAGATAATTACTATTGACCAAGGTAAATACTATTGACCAAGGTAAATACTATTGACGACGGTAATTACTATTGACGAAGAGACTCTTAGATGATGACATATGGGCCCCCCATAAAAAATAACTAAACTTACCACCACGTCTCAATTATTGATTTAATAATATAACATATTATACAGATGATATTATGACAATAATTTAAGAGATATGATGCAGCAATTACTGTAGCAATAATTGAATATAGCTGAGTGACTTCTCACGTAAGCATCAATAATCAATACCGTGTGCTACTATGCAATCACGCGTATTACTGTACTTTTACTACCGGGTAGTTCAAATGTTTTAACGGTTTTAACGGTAACACCTCAGCCGTTATTTTTATAGAAAGATAATTTTGTCATTTTTTAACTACGACTATACTTCTGTTGTGGGGTCCACCAATGATTGTGCCGTCGTACGAATATTCCCCGATAAAAAGAATATTCCCCGACCAAACGAATATTTTAAAACAACTTGCTTACTTTGCAAAATTTATAAATATTACCCACAACTATAACATTATATCAAATTAACTCCATAATATTCAAAAATGATATTTATAGAAAATTCATCTTTATTTATAAAAGTTGGGGTCTTACAACCTCCCCTTCTTATGAAATTTCGCCCTCGAAATTAGGGTACATACCTGGTATGTCGAAGAGGTAAGGATACCTTGATTTTATTTCAGATTCTAACTCCCAGGTCATTTCCTCAACATCTTGGTTTCTCCACAAAACTTTGACTTGAGGTATAACCTTGGAGCGTAGAATATGTTCCTTCTTATCCAAGATTTGAACAGGAACTTCTTCATACGTCAAATCCTCCGCTATTTCGTCCGGTTCTAACTCAATAATGTGGTTCGGATTTTCCACATATTTGCGTAACATGGATATGTGAAAAACGTTATGAACACGAGACATACATGGCGATAAAGCGAGTCTATAAGCCACAGTTCCTACTCGATCGAGGATTAAAAATGGACCGATGAATCGAGGATTAAGCTTTCCTCTTTTTCCAAATCTCGTAACTCCTTTCCATGGAGCAACACGTAAGAACACATGATCTCGTACATCAAATTCCACGTCCTTTCGATGAAGATCAGCATAACTCTTTTGTCGATCTTGTGAGGTTTTTATACGTTGTCGGATCGTTTGAATCTTTTCTGTAGTCATAAGTACCAACTCCGATCCTAACAATGTTACTTCACCCACCACATCCCAGCATACTGGAGAACGACATTTTCTTCCATACAATGCTTCGAATGGAGCCATGCCAATACTTGCTTGATAACTGTTGTTGTAGGAAAACTCCACCAATGGTAAGAACTTGTCCCAACTTCCCTTGAAGTCAAAGACACAGAGTCTTAATAAATCTTCTAGAGTTTGAATAGTCCTCTCTGATTGTCCATCCGTCTGAGGATGATATGCCGAACTAAATCGTAAATCTGTGCCCATAGCTTTTTGTAAACTAACCCAAAATCGTGAAGTGAATCTTGGGTCTCAATCAGAAACTATGGATACTGGCATACCATGCAGTCTTACAATCTCGTTTATATACATACGAGCAAGACGTTCAAGTGTATAAGTTTCTCGTATCGGTAAGAAATGAACAGACTTGGTCAGTCTATCAACAATGACCCAAATCGCATCTATACCTTGAGAAACCTTAGGAAGACCGGTAACGAAATTCATGGTAATGTGCTCCCACTTCCATTCTGGAATTTCAAGTGGTTGCAATGGACCTTTTGGTACTTAATGCTCCGCTTTGACTCGTTGACAAGTTAGACACCTTGAGATAAACAACGCTATTTCTCTCTTCATATTGCTCCACCAAAATGTATGACGAAGATCATGATACATTTTGGTACTTTCAGGATGGATTGTAAACGGTGTATTTTGCGCCTCCATCATGATTTTATACTTTAAATCAGGGTTGTTAGGAACACAAAGTCTGGAGTTGACTCGAAGTATTTCTTCTTCATCGATTCTTGCTTTCGGCATAGCACCTTCTTGCACTTTCTTCCTCATACGCATCAGCTCCAGGTCTGTAGCTTGAGCAGCTTTAACCTTATCGATTAAAGTTAGTTCTACTCGTATATTCGACATCATCACATGGGTCCCTGGAGTCTTTAACTCTATCTCCATCCTTTGCAAGTCACACAAAATGGGCCTTTGCGTTGTTAATATTGCACTTGTACCCGCATATGATCTTCTACTCAATGCGTCAGCTAACACGTTCGCTTTTCCAGGATGGTATTGAATGGTATGATCATAATCTTTCAACAGTTCAAGCCAACGTCGTTGTCGCATGTTGAGTTCCTTTTGAATGAAGAAATATTTGAGGCTTTTATGATTCGTAAAGATCTCCACCTTCTCCCCATACAAGTAATGCGTCCAAATTTTAAGTGCAAATACAACAGCTGCCAACTCTAGATCATGAGTAGGATAATTCCTCTCATATTCCTTGAGTTGTCTTGATGCATAGGCTATGACTTTTCCATGTTGCATGAGAACGCATCCCAACCCTTTGCTCGAAGTGTGACAACCCCAAAATAGGTCCATTCCACCCAACCCATTCTGAGTCGTCAAATACATGGTACAGAAAACATCTACAACTTTATTACAACAATTGTCGTGCAAAATACAACAACACATATGCTGTGAGTTTGGATACAAACATATACCAAATATGACTCATGTTCCAACCATGGATAGCACCTCACAATGACACCTTACATAAAGGTATAGTCAAAAACTGTTTTAGAAATTAGAATCTTTGGGAAGTGCTCAAGGAAACCTTCGTACATGGGAGGCCACGCGTCTAGGTTATGATAGATATCATATGGCCACAGAATTATCCTTGGTTGACCCAATAGACCCCAAAGAAAAACGAGAAGATTACTATCATATTCTTCCCAATGGTGAGTCTTCTCTTGACTTATCATTATCTCCACTGTCTCTAATTGAGAATTATACTTCAAACAAACACCAAGATTATATAGGTAGTGCCCATAGATATACTCAGCAAGTGGATGAGCACAACCCTGTCTTATGATGACACGAGGTTGTATGTCATTAGACATCTTGTATGATAGTGACAAAACACCCTTCCAACGTTGGGTACACCTTACCCTATTGGATTCACCAAATATAACTACTAAATGAACTTTTCTATACTGCTTCGGGAGAACCTCCACAGCTAGAGACCACCGTTCTATTTTCCCGTTACCCTCGCTCGACCCAGCTACACTCTTATTACCTGAAAGGAATTGTGAAGCAAAAGGGTGAGCACAACTAGCTCAGTAAAGAATATCATGACTAAAGATAATTAAATTATCAATAGCCTTCATCAATAATAAATCAGAGATTTAGAACATATGGTAAATGATAAAAATTTCAACCATAGTTGCAGCGGAACGAGCAATCCATTAGAAGAGTCAAATAGACTATAAAGTCTATTATCTTCTCCATGTTAAAAATCCATCAACAATATTTTATCCATGTAACATCACTCAACAGTTCCTTTCCACAATCATATGAATAACTCATAATCATAATTGTGACTATAAATTTTTCTTCGCACCCAGGACGAAGAATATTTTCATCACCTGTCTTTACCTGAAACATCAAAGATCATGGTTATACCAAATCACAATTCTTGTTTATAATCATACTAACAAATCCATCTTTGCACTACGGGCCAAAGATATTCATCAACAAACCATCTTTGCACTACGGGCCAAAGATATTCATCAACAGGCCATCTTTGCACTACATGCCAAAGATATTCATCAACAATTCATATTTGCACTACAGGCCAAATATATTCATATCTCAAAGAAATATATAATCATTTCAGAATTTATATAAACAATAATTATAACCATGTTGATCAATTCACCTTTGCACTTAAGCTTAAGATATTCAATTATAAATTCAATGGTCATGATCATACCAGTCACAATTCAACTTTGTACTACAGGCCAAAGAGAACCCTAGTCATGATCATACCAATAATCTACCCATCTTTACACTCCAGTGAAAGAGAATTTCAACATCAGGGTTATAAAAATGTTATATATGATGATAAAAATAATATGATCAACATATAATTTTAATTTCAAGAGTAATATTCGTAACTCATGAATAGTAACCCCGACACAAAAGATAGAAATTCTACAATAAAATTCATACCAATATTTCGGTATAATGATATTGAAAGAATAACATTACTTAAATTTATAAACAATTTATTTTAATTGTTTACACTTTACTAATTAATGCATTTAATCATCATAAAATGCCAACTCTTACAATTTCATCATCAATAACCAAAACCCTCATCAAAAATCTGCATATACCTCATATAGGATTCTCAAGCCATAAAATCCTATTTTCCAATTTTCTTTCTTCACAAAACATATTTAATTCATTTACTCATAACTAGACTATTTTCATAAAAAATACCAAATCAGTTCCAAAAATATTTCTTTTCTGGGATTTAGCATAATATAGTCCCATAGTGAACATATATTTTTCTCAGAATTTTTAAAAGTCATTTACTATTTTTCATATGGCCAAAATAGCCGAATATTTAGACATTTATCAAAAATTGTACTTTTATCTAAAAATTCTGAAATTCACAGAGTATACTCCTATCATATACATGTACTCCCAATAAAAATTTCATTAATTTTGGAGTTAACCACAAGGAATTATAAGCTGTTACTTCTAAAATAGTCTTTTCTCATAAAATTCATAACTCTCAATCTATACATCCAAAAATCACCATTTTTGGACACAATCAAGAAAACTCATCAAAATATCATTTCAAATTTTTCCAGAATTTTTGAAGATCAGAAAAATTACGAAACTGAAAATCATAACAACCCTTAAAATCCCTTAATATCCCTTACTATCCCTTACTATCCCTTACAATCCCTTACTATCCCTTACCTCAAAAGAGCAGTACTTCTGATCGGTATGCAAAGCCGAAGGAAACTTGCACTGAATAGTAACTCTCAAAGTATCTAAATACTCACAAAATATGCTTCATAATATAGAGAGAGAAAGAGAGAAAGCTTATGTTTCTGGTGTGATTTTCAATTCTAACTTAGCCCTCTATTTATAGGAAAATTTTGGTAGGTTTGACCTGCAACCTGATGGCTTTACCTGCTACTATTCCCACCCACCACATTTGAAATATAATTCAGCACATTTCTTCACCAACCACAAGTGGGGCTCACCAATTCTAGAATTTTCCACCAAAATGATAAACTCCGAAAATTCAACAATTTCTGAACCAGTCATCTCGTAAAATTCATAATAAATCATACGTTCATTTTTAACGGTTCAAAATTTGTGGACATATACTCAACTTATATATGTATAACATATCCAAAAATTACCACGATCCAACGGTCGGATTAAAAATTATAACCCCCGCAAACTATCTCAAAAACCGTGATTTTTAATATCTCCATTCCGACAAAAATACTGACAAAAACCTCAACATTAACTCCTTCATTTTTAACCACAAAAATATATCCCTCATTTATATCCACATAAAATAAATATTTCCTTATCATATGAATCAATAATTAATTATTCACAAATAATATTACAGAATCACATTTATGACAACCAGGCCGTTCCCAGGAAAGAGGGGGCTTTCCAATAAGAATTTCTCCTTACTGGCGCGCAATTAGATGACCAAACCTCTCCTTAGACAGAACTTTCTAGACATTGCCAATAATGCTATCTAATAATACTATTCAAATAATATGAATTATTGATCTGATAATGGGAAATACTGTGCAGCAACAATTATTGAACAACAATAATACAAAATTTCAACGTAGCAATTATTGAATCAATAAAATAAAATATTGAACAGTAATTACTGTAACAATTATTGAGTAGTGCCTTCTTACGTAAGAATCAATAATTTTAAAAATACTGTGCAATACCGTGTGCTACTGTGCAATAACGCGTATTACTGTATTTTAACCACCGGGTATTTCAACAGTATTAACGGTAACAACTACGCCGTTATTTGTAAAAATTCAAATTTGTCGTTTTCTTTATCCGACAGTTATTCGTTATGGGGCCCACAAATAGCTGCGCCGTCGTACGAATATTCCCCGACAGAAAGAATATTCCACGACCAAACGAATATTCCCCGACAACAATGATTATTTTATAACCACTTGCTTATTTTGAAAAAAAATTCATATTTCACCCATAACTTTAAACTTTTATCAATTTAACCATTTACTGAATAGTAATTTTAAGAAAAATTGAATACTTTTATTTCATAAAATTCGGGGTCTTACAATCTCCCCTCCTTATGAAATTTCGTCCCCGAAATTTACGTACCTGGTATTTCAAAGAGTTGAGAATACCTTCCTTTCATTTCAGATTCCATCTTTCCTGTCATCATAATTTCTCCATTGCTCATCTCCTGTATTTCAAATATCATTCTAGAATACAACTTCAAAACAAGGGTTAATTTAACAAATTAACATATCACATAATATCCTGATATTATGACTGACCAACAAATAAGCTTAGGTAGGACACACTAGCGAATGATTTACTCATCTCTCCCCTCCTAGTTGTATTCCCCGATCTCCGCCAGAGATCATATCCCTAAGCTCTGATACCAAATGTGACAAATGTCCCATCAGTGGACAGCACCTCACAGTGGTACCTATCAGTTTGCCACCGCAGAACGGCGTCCCCTACGGAGAGTCTGGCTTCGGTGCATCCCCCATCAACATGAAGTCACCAGCGAGAGGCTCGAGGCTCGGGGCTCTTTACTTATAGCTCTGATACCAAATGTGACAACCCCAAAATAGGTCCATTCCACCCAACCCATTCTGAGTCGTCAAATACATGGTACAGAAAACATCTACAACTTTATTACAACAATTGTCGTGCAAAATACAACAACACATATGCTGTGAGTTTGGATACAAACATATACCAAATATGACTCATGTTCCAACCATGGATAGCACCTCACAATGACACCTTACATAAAGGTATAGTCAAAAACTGTTTTAGAAATTAGAATCTTTGGGAAGTGCTCAAGGAAACCTTCGTACATGGGAGGCCACGCGTCTAGGTTATGATAGATATCATATGGCCACAGAATTATCCTTGGTTGACCCAATAGACCCCAAAGAAAAACGAGAAGATTACTATCATATTCTTCCCAATGGTGAGTCTTCTCTTGACTTATCATTATCTCTACTGTCTCTAATTGAGAATTATACTTCAAACAAACACCAAGATTATATAGGTAGTGCCCATAGATATACTCAGCAAGTGGATGAGCACAACCCTGTCTTATGATGACACGAGGTTGTATGTCATTAGACATCTTGTATGATAGTGATAAAACACCCTTCCAACGTTGGGTACACCTTACCCTATTGGATTCACCAAATATAACTACTAAATGAACTTTTCTATACTGCTTCGGGAGAACCTCCACAGCTAGAGACCACCGTTCTATTTTCCCGTTACCCTCGCTCGACCCAGCTACACTCTTATTACCTGAAAGGAATTGTGAAGCAAAAGGGTGAGCACAACTAGCTCAGTAAAGAATATCATGACTAAAGATAATTAAATTATCAATAGCCTTCATCAATAATAAATCAGAGATTTAGAACATATGGTAAATGATAAAAATTTCAACCATAGTTGCAGCGGAACGAGCAATCCATTAGAAGAGTCAAATAGACTATAAAGTCTATTATCTTCTCCATGTTAAAAATCCATCAACAATATTTTATCCATGTAACATCACTCAACAGTTCCTTTCCACAATCATATGAATAACTCATAATCATAATTGTGACTATAAATTTTTCTTCGCACCCAGGACAAAGAATATTTTCATCACCTGTCTTTACCTGAAACATCAAAGATCATGGTTATACCAAATCACAATTCTTGTTTATAATCATACTAACAAATCCATCTTTGCACTACGGGCCAAAGATATTCATCAACAAACCATCTTTGCACTACGGGCCAAAGATATTCATCAACAGGCCATCTTTGCACTACATGCCAAAGATATTTGTGACGCCCCCAGAATAGGTATACAACACCCATTCTGAGTCGCCAAATACATGGTACAGAAAGCAAACTACAACTTCAATAATACAATTGTCGTGCAAAATACGACAACACATACTGTGAGTTTAAATACAAATATTGTCTTCTAGACAATATCCACACTCAAATAAATCCTCATTACAATTATTCAAACACTATTTTACAGAAATAGTGAGGACTGCTAATACATCTTTCTAGAACCATCACTCCATATCCCGACTAGATCCTGCTATGTTCTCACCTCCTGAGAAGAAAAATGAAACAAAAAGGAAAAGGGTGAGCTCAACTAGCCCAGTAAAGAATATTATGACTAAGATAATATACAACAAATTATCGTTAGTCTTCAACAGGGAAAAATCTGATAAAATATAATCGACAACAAGTTTTAGATCAACAACTGCAGCGGAAACAGCAAACCATTAGAAGAGTCAAGTAGAGAAAGAATTCTACTATCTTCTAAGATTTAAAAGTCCATCATCAATATTTTATCCCTGTAACATCAATTAATAATCATCTTTAACCAAATATTCATCTTTGCACTACAGGCCAAAGATATTCATTTGTATCATCAGTCGGTCATGTTCATCTCAACACCTGTTCATCTTTGCACTACAGGCCAAAGATATTCATCAAGTAATTATACATCTTTGCACTACAGGCCAAAGATATTCAGTAATATCATCATTTAGGACTGAGGATGATGAAAAATATCTTAAAGAGAACGAATCCAATGAGACAGAAGGACAAATAGTAGGGATTCGTATAACAGTTTATCCAAGATCAATAATACTTCATAATAATCAATTGTGAAGCAGAATTCAAAAATAAAGATCAAAACATGGATACAATCAAAGATAGTAACCATAATAGACATCTTGGACAAAAAGGGAAAATTTTATTTTTCGGTGAATAGTGCCGTATTCGTGAATAGTGCCGTATACGTGAATAGTGCCGTATACGTGAATAGTAACCCCCGACACAAAAAGTTCCAAATTTGATAAAAACTCATATCAATATTTCAGCATAATGATATTGAAGAAAATAATATCATTTAAGAAGAAAATAATATCCCTTACCTCAAAATATCAGTACTTCTGGTCGGAATACCGGTATAAGGCTGAAAGAAACTTGCTCTGATGAATAGAAACTCTCAAAGTATCTAAATACTCACAAAATACACTCAATAATCTAGAGAGAGAAAGAGAGAAAACTTGTTTCTGGTGTGATTTTCAATTCTAACTTAGCCCTCTATTTATAGGAAAATTTTGGTAGGTTTGACCTGCAACCTGATGGCTTTACCTGCTACTATTCCCACCCACCACATTTGAAATATAATTCAGCACATTTCTTCACCAACCACAAGTGGGGCCCACCAATTCTAGAATTTTCCACCAAAATGATAAACTCCGAAAATTCAACAATTTCTGAACCAGTCATCTTGTAAAATTCGTAATAAATCATACGTTCATTTTTAACGGTTCAAAATTTGTGGACATATACTCAACTTATATATGTATAACATATCCAAAAATTACCACGATCCAACGGTCGGATTAAAAATTATAACCCCCGCAAACTATCTCAAAAACCCTGATTTTTAATACCTCCATTCCGACAAAAATACTGATAAAAACCTCAACATTAACTCCTTCATTTTTAACCACAAAAATATATCCCTCATTTATATCCACATAAAATAAATATTTCCTTATCATATGAATCAATAATTAATTATTCACAAATAATATTACAGAATCACATTTATGACAACCAGGCCGTTCCCAGGAAAGAGGGGGCTTTCCAATAAGGATTTCTCCTTACTGGCGCGCAATTAGATGACCAAACCTCTCCTTAGACAGAACTTTCTAGACATTGCCAATAATGTTATCTAATAATATTATTCAAATAATATGAATTATTGATCTGATAAATGAAAATACTGTGCAGCAACAATTATTGAAACAACAATAATATAAAATATCAACGCAGCAATTATTGAATCAATAAAATAAAATATTGAATAATAACTACTGTAACAATTATTGAGTAGTGCCTTCTTACGTAAGAATCAATAATTGGTGCAATACCGTGTGCTACTGTATTTTAACCACCGGGTATTCCAACAGTATTAACGGTAACAACTACGCCGTTATTTATAAACAACTTATACTTGTCGTTTTCTTCATCCAATCGCTTTCCGTTATGGGGCCCACACAAGGCTGCGTCGTCGTACGAATATTCCCCGACAGCAAGAATATTCCACGACCAACCGAATATTCACCGACCAAAAATAAATATTTTATAACCACTTGCTTATTTTGCAAAATTTGCACATTTCACCCATAACCAAAGTATTATATCAAATTAACCCCTTATTATTCACAATAATATTTAGAGAAAATTTGATTTTATTCATTAATAAGTTGGGGTCTTACAACCTCCCCTCCTTATGAAATTTCGTCCTCGAAATTGACGTACGTACCTGATGTTTCAAAAAGGTGAGGATACCTCGCTTTCATTTCTGATTCCAACTCCCAGGTCATTTCTTCAATAGCATGGTTTCTCCACAAAACCTTAACTTGTGGTATAACCTTCGTGCGTAGGACATGCTCTTTCCTATCCAAGATCTTAACAGGTACCTCCTCGTACGTTAAATCTTCAGCTATCTCGTCTGGTTCTAACTCAATAATGTGGTTCGGGTCTTTAACATATTTACGAAGCATAGATATGTGAAAAACATTATGAACACGAGACATGCTTGGAGGTAATGCGAGTCTATATGCCACATTTCCTATTCGCTCAAGAATCTCAAATGGACCAACAAATCTTGGATTGAGCTTTCCTCTCTTCCCAAATCTTGTAACTCCCTTCCATGGTGCAACACGTAACAATACATGATCCCCAATATTAAATTCC
This sequence comes from Panax notoginseng, assembly GCA_016801055.1. NCBI lineage: Eukaryota > Viridiplantae > Streptophyta > Magnoliopsida > Apiales > Araliaceae > Panax > Panax notoginseng. The sequence continues at coordinate 10,261,278 of CM029023.1, read as the reverse complement.
ACGTCCTTCCGATGAAGATCCGCATAACTCTTTTGTCGATCCTGTGCCGTTTGTATACGTTGTCGAATCGTTTGGATCTTCTCTGTAGTAATGCGTACCAATTCTGGTCCCAACAATGTTGCTTCACCCACCTCGTCCCAGCATACTGGAGAACGACATTTTCTTCCATACAACGCCTCAAATGGAGCCATACCTATGCTCGCCTGATAACTGTTGTTGTAGGAGAATTCCACCAATGGTAGGTACTTATCCCAACTCCCTTTGAGATCTAAGACACAAAGTCTTAATAGATCTTCAAGAGTTTGAATAGTCCTCTCTGATTGTCCGTCCGTTTGAGGATGGTATGCTGAACTGAATCGTAAATCCGTGCCCATAGCTTTCTGCAAGCTAACCCAAAATCGTGAAGTGAATCTTGGGTCACGATCCGAAACTATGGATACTGGCATGCCATGCAATCTCACAATCTCGTTCACGTACATACTAGCAAGACGTTCAAGGGAATAAGTCTCACGTATCGGCAAGAAATGAGCGGACTTGGTTAATCTATCAACAATAACCCAAATCGCATCTATGCCTTGAGAAACCTTGGGAAGACCCGTAACAAAATCCATAGTAATGTGTTCCCACTTCCATTTCGGGATCTCAAGTGGTTGCAATGGACCCTTTGGCACTTGATGCTCCGCCTTTACACGTTGACAAGTTAAACACCTCGAGATAAACTCCGCGATCTCTCTTTTCATATTGCTCCACCAAAATGTATGTCGAAGATCGTGATACATTTTGGTACTCCCAGGATGGATTGCAAACGGTGTGTTGTGTGCCTCCATCATTATTCTATGCTTCAAGTCAAAATCGTTAGGAACACAAAGTCTGGAGTTGACTCGAAGTATTCCTTCTTCATCGATTCTTGCTTCTGGAATAGCACCTTCTTGCACTTTCTTCTTCATACGCATCAGCTCTATATCCGTAGCTTGAGCAGCTTTAACTTTATCGATTAAAGTCGGTTCTACTCGTATATTTGATATCATCATGTGGGTACTTGGAGCCTTCATCTCTATCTCCATCCTTTGCAAGTCATACAAAATGGGCCTTTGTGTTAAAAATATTGCACTCGTACCCGCATATGATCTTCTACTCAATGCGTCAGCTACTACGTTTGCTTTTCCAGGATGGTATTGGATGGTATGATCGTAATCTTTCAACAGCTCAAGCCAACGTCGTTGCCGCATGTTGAGTTCCTTTTGGGTGAAGAAATATTTGAGGCTTTTATGATCTGTATAGATCTCCACTTTCTCCCCATACAGGTAGTGTCTCCAGATCTTCAACGCAAAAACGACTGCTGCCAACTCCAAATCATGAGTAGGATAATTCCTCTCATATTCTTTGAGTTGTCGTGAGGCATAGGCTATGACTTTCCCATGTTGCATGAGAACACATCCTAACCCTTTGCCTGAAGCATCGCTGTAGATAACAAATCCATCCGAACCAGATGGTATTGTCAAAACAGGTGCCGAAATGAGTCTCCTCTTGAGTTCTTGGAAACTCTTCTCGCATTCCTCACTCCATACGAATTTTGTATCTTTCCGAGTCAGCTGAGTTAACGGAGTAGCGATTCGAGAAAATCCTTCCACAAATCTCCGATAATAACCAGCTAAGCCCAGAAAGCTACGTACTTCGGTTACCGACTTCGGTTGCTCCCAACTTTGTATGGCTTCAATCTTCGCCGGGTCGACAGATACTCCATGTTTTGACACCACGTGCCCAAGGAATGCTACTTCCTCAAGCCAGAACTCGCATTTCTTCAGTTTGGCATATAGCTTGTTTTCACGAAGCCTTTGCAGTACCAGCTTCAAATGGCGCTCATGATCTTCACGGCTTTTGGAATAGATGAGGATGTCATCAATAAAGACAACAACGAACTGATCCAAATATTCTTTGAATACACGGTTCATCATATCCATGAAGGCAGCAGGAGCATTAGTCAATCCAAAAGACATTACTAAGAATTCATAATGCCCGTACCGAGTTCTGAAGGCAGTCTTTGGAATATCCTCAGTTTTAATCTTCAGCTGATGATATCCAGAACGAAGATCGATCTTTGAAAAGAATTGTGCTCCTTGCAACTGGTCAAACAGGTCATCAATGCGAGGTAGCGGATACCTATTCTTGATAGTGACATGGTTCAATTCTCGATAGTCGATACAAAGTCGCATACTCCCGTCTTTCTTCTTTACGAATAAAACAGGAGCACCCCAAGGAGACGTACTAGGACGAATAAAACCGATGTCCAACAACTCCTGTAGTTGGACTTTTAACTCCTGAAGTTCAATAGGAGCCATTCGATATGGAGTTTTAGAAATGGGCTTTGTACCGGGTTCAAGGTCAATAAAGAATTCAATTTCTCGTTCCGGGGGTAGACCGGGAAGTTCTTCAGGAAATACATCGGAAAATTCTCTAACAATAGAAATATTATTCAAATCTGACTTGTCTTTGTTCAAATCCATAACATGGGCTAAGAAAGCTTGACATCCGTTTTTCAATAAACGAATAGCTTTGTGGCTTGATATGACAGTGACTGATTTTAGTGGTTTAGTAGTTTGAATTCGTATGACAGGTTGGTTAGGAATATGAAAACTAACAACCTTACGAAAACAATCAATTTTAGCATGATGAGTGGTTAACCAATCAATTCCTAAAATCACATCAAAAGCAAGTATCTTTAAAGAGATAAGATCAACAGGTAATGTGATAGTGCCAACTTGGATCATGCAAGATTTATAAACTGTAGATGTAACGAAGGTTTCACCCAACGGAGTTTCAACAGATAAGTTAAAGTCCAATTTCTCCGGAGTCAAGTTTAAACGTTGAGCACAAGCAGGAGAGATAAAAGAATGGGTAGAACCGGTATCTAGTAAAGTATAAACTTCGCAAGAATTCAAGATTAGCTTACCCGTGATCACCTCGTTCGGGTTTCTCGCGTTTTGGCCAGTAACGACAAACGCCCTTCCAGGAACCGCTGATTTCGACTTATCCGGGATAACTTTTGGAGTCACCATCCCCGCTGAACTTGGTTTTGCTACAGAACACTCTCGAGCTATATGACCTTCCTTTCCACAGTTATAACATACCTTGGATTGTTGTGGGCAGTTTGGGCTGATATGTCCCTCTTTCCCACATTTGTAACATACGACCGGTGGTCGTTCTCCTCCCCTAGAAACAGTTGATGTTTGTGCTGACGTCTTCACGTTATCATTGTTGTACCTTCTCTTCTTGAAATCTCCTCCCGACTCGCTCCTTCTATTATCACGACCACGATTACCACCAGAGTGGTTACCGCCTTTGTTCGTATTTTCCCTCCTCGTTGGTTATCATCGCTCTGATGATTGCTGTCACCGGTATGACCCTGGTTGTGGTCCCTCGGTTGAGTATACTCATTATCTCTCTCTAATAATTGGGCCCTGTTGACAACGTCTGAATACAGAGAAAATTTATGAGAGATAAGGTATTGACGAATCTCAGGTTTTAAACCTCTCAGAAACATCCGCGTCATTCGTTCCTCATTTTCGACCAAATGAGGTGCAAACCTGGATAACTCTGCAAACTTCGCCTCGTACTGGGACACCGTCATGTTGTTTTGTTCCAGTCTAATAAACTCAACCTCCTTCATATGACGAATACTTTCAGGAAAGTACTTGTCATTGAACAGTTTTTGAAATGTTTCCCAGGACATGTTGAGTGCGTCAGGCTGGGTACGCTTCACAGACTCCCACCAGTAGTCTGCCTCACCGCGGAACATAAATGTGGCGAATGGAACCTTCTGTTCCTCCGTGCATCCCAAGACATCAAATATCTTGGTAATTTGCTTGACCCACGTTTCCGCCATGATCGGATCCGGCTTTCCCTTAAATTCTGGTGGTCCCAATTCTTTGAACTGCTTAGCTGTGACAAACCGCGCGTTGTTATCATTTCCACCCGTATTCTGCACACGAGTCTCCCTCGTCTGATTTTGCATGAACTGCAAAAAGCTCCTAAACATTCCATCATTCATCGTTTGCTCGGTAACGTTGTTTACAGGAGGAATATTGCCTTCCTGTTGCACGTTCCCCTGGGTAGTGATCAAAGGTGTCTCCACAGTCTGATTTACTCCATTATTAACGTTCTCAGCTGCCATTCTTAAATACTGCCATAAAACAAGGGTTAATAGTCATGTCATATATTATCCCTATACTCTGACCGACCAAATAGACACCAAATAAACTTAGTCAGGTCATACTAGCGAAGGAATTCCCCGTCTCTCCCCTCCTAGTTCTTGTCTCACATCTCAGCCAGGGATCATATCCCTAAGCTCTGATACCAACTGTGACGCCCCCAAAATAGGTATACAACACCCATTCTGAGTCGCCAAATACATGGTACAGAAAACAAACTACAACTTCAATAATACAATTATCTTGCAAAATACGACAACACATACTGTGAGTTTAAATACAAATATTGTCTAAGACAATATTTGTATTTAAACTCACAGTATGTGTTGTCGTATTTTGCAAGACAATTGTATTATTGAAGTTGTAGTTTGTTTTCTGTACCATGTATTTGGCGACTCAGAATGGGTGTTGTATACCTATTTTGGGGGCGTCACAATATTCATCAACAATTCATATTTGCACTACAGGCCAAATATATTCATATCTCAAAGAAATATATAATCATTTCAGAATTTATATAAACAATAATTATAACCATGTTGATCAATTCACCTTTGCACTTAAGCTTAAGATATTCAATTATAAATTCAATGGTCATGATCATACCAGTCACAATTCAACTTTGCACTACAGGCCAAAGAGAACCCTAGTCATGATCATACCAATAATCTACCCATCTTTACACTCCAGTGAAAGAGAATTTCAACATTAGGGTTATAAAAATGTTATATATGATGATAAAAATAATATGATCAACATATAATTTTAATTTCAAGAGTAATATTCGTAACTCATGAATAGTAACCCCGACACAAAAGATAGAAATTCTACAATAAAATTCATACCAATATTTCGGTATAATGATATTGAAAGAATAACATTACTTAAATTTATAAACAATTTATTTTAATTGTTTACACTTTACTAATTAATGCATTTAATCATCATAAAATGCCAACTCTTACAATTTCATCATCAATAACCAAAACCCTCATCAAAAATCTGCATATACCTCATATAGGATTCTCAAGCCATAAAATCCTATTTTCCAATTTTCTTTCTTCACAAAACATATTTAATTCATTTACTCATAACTAGACTATTTTCATAAAAAATACCAAATCAGTTCCAAAAATATTTCTTTTCTGGGATTTAGCATAATATAGTCCCATAGTGAACATATATTTTTCTCAGAATTTTTAAAAGTCATTTACTATTTTTCATATGGCCAAAATAGCCGAATATTTAGACATTTATCAAAAATTGTACTTTTATCTAAAAATTCTGAAATTCACAGAGTATACTCCTATCATATACATGTACTCCCAATAAAAATTTCATCAATTTTGGAGTTAACCACAAGGAATTATAAGCTGTTACTTCTAAAATAGTCTTTTCTCATAAAATTCATAACTCTCAATCTATACATCCAAAAATCACCATTTTTGGACACAATCAAGAAAACTCATCAAAATATCATTTCAAATTTTTCCAGAATTTTTGAAGATCAGAAAAATTACGAAACTGAAAATCATAACAACCCTTAAAATCCCTTAATATCCCTTACTATCCCTTACTATCCCTTACTATCCCTTACCTCAAAAGAGCAGTACTTCTGATCGGTATGCAAAGCTGAAGGAAACTTGCACTGAATAGCAACTCTCAAAGTATCTAAATACTCACAAAATATGCTTCATAATATAGAGAGAGAAAGAGAGAAAGCTTATGTTTCTGGTGTGATTTTCAATTCTAACTTAGCCCTCTATTTATAGGAAAATTTTGGTAGGTTTGACCTGCAACCTGATGGCTTTACCTGCTACTATTCCCACCCACCACATTTGAAATATAATTCAGCACATTTCTTCACCAACCACAAGTGGGGCCCACCAATTCTAGAATTTTCCACCAAAATGATAAACTCCGAAAATTCAACAATTTCTGAACCAGTCATCTCGTAAAATTCATAATAAATCATACGTTCATTTTTAACGGTTCAAAATTTGTGGACATATACTCAACTTATATATGTATAACATATCCAAAAATTACCACGATCCAACGGTCGGATTAAAAATTATAACCCCCGCAAACTATCTCAAAAACCCTGATTTTTAATACCTCCATTCCGACAAAAATACTGACAAAAACCTCAACATTAACTCCTTCATTTTTAACCACAAAAATATATCCCTCATTTATATCCACATAAAATAAATATTTCCTTATCATATGAATCAATAATTAATTATTCACAAATAATATTACAGAATCACATTTATGACAACCAGGCCGTTCCCAGGAAAGAGGGGGCTTTCCAATAAGAATTTCTCCTTACTGGCGCGCAATTAGATGACCAAACCTCTCCTTAGACAGAACTTTCTAGACATTGCCAATAATGCTATCTAATAATACTATTCAAATAATATGAATTATTGATCTGATAATGGGAAATACTGTGCAGCAACAATTATTGAACAACAATAATACAAAATTTCAACGTAGCAATTATTGAATCAATAAAATAAAATATTGAACAGTAATTACTGTAACAATTATTGAGTAGTGCCTTCTTACGTAAGAATCAATAATTTTAAAAATACTGTGCAATACCGTGTGCTACTGTGCAATAACGCGTATTACTGTATTTTAACCACCGGGTATTTCAACAGTATTAACGGTAACAACTACGCCGTTATTTGTAAAAATTCAAATTTGTCGTTTTCTTTATCCGACAGTTATTCGTTATGGGGCCCACAAATAGCTGCGCCGTCGTACGAATATTCCCCGACAGAAAGAATATTCCACGACCAAACGAATATTCCCCGACAACAATGATTATTTTATAACCACTTGCTTATTTTGAGAAAAAATTCATATTTCACCCATAACTTTAAACTTTTATCAATTTAACCATTTACTGAATAGTAATTTTAAGAAAAATTGAATACTTTTATTTCATAAAATTCGGGGTCTTACACGAAGCATCACTGTAGATGAAAAATCCCTCCGAGCCAGATGGTATTGTTAGAACAGGTGCTGAAATGAGTCTCCTCTTGAGTTCTTGAAAACTCTGCTCACATTCTTCGCTCCAACCGAACTTTGTATCTTTCCGAGTCAGCTGAGTTAATGGAGTAGCGATTCGAGAAAATTCTTCTACGAATCTCCGATAATAATCAGCTAGACCGAGAAAGCTACGTACTTCGGTTACTGATTTAGGTTGCTCCCAGCTTTGAATTGCTTCAATCTTTGCCGGGTCAACAGATATTCCACGACTTGATACTACGTGCCCAAGGAATGCTACCTCTTCCAGCCAAAACTCGCATCTCTTCAACTTGGCATAAAGTTTGTATTCACGAAGCTTTTGGAGTATCAGCCTCAAGTGTTGCTCATGATCTTCACGGCTTTTGGAATAAATAAGGATGTCATCGATAAAGACGACCACAAAGTGATCCAAATATTCCTTGAATACCCTGTTCATCATATCCATGAAGGCAGCAGGAGCATTAGTCAATCCAAAAGACATAACTAAGAATTCATAATGCCCATACCGAGTTCTGAAGGCAGTCTTTGGAATATCCTCAGTTCTAACCTTCAGCTGATGATATCCAGAACGAAGATCGATCTTTGAAAAGAATTGTGCTCCTTGCAACTGGTCAAACAGGTCATCAATACATGGCAATGGGTACTTATTTTTGATGATGACATGATTCAACTCCCGATAATCAATATAAAGTCGCATACTCCCATCTTTCTTCTTCACGAACAGAACAGGAGCACCTGTAACGACCCCAAAATAGGTCCATTCCACCCAACCCATTCTGAGTCGTCAAATACATGGTACAGAAAACAACTACAACTTTATTACAACAATTGTCGTGCAAAATACAACAACACATATGCTGTGAGTTTGGATACAAATATATATCAAATGTGACTCATGTTCCAACCGTGGACATCACCTCACAATAACACCTTACATAAAGGTATAGTCAAAAACTGTTTTAGAAATTAGAATCTTTGGGAAGTGCTCAAGGAAACCTTCGTACATGGGAGGCCACGCGTCTAGGTTATGATAGATATCATATGGCCACAGAATTATCCTTGGTTGACCCAATAGACCCCAAAGAAAAACGAGAAGATTACTATCATATTCTTCCCAATGGTGAGTCTTCTCTTGACTTATCATTATCTCCACTGTCTCTAATTGAGAATTATACTTCAAACAAACACCAAGATTATATAGGTAGTGCTTGTAGATATACTCAGCAAGTGGGTGAGCACAACCCTGTCCTATGATGACACGAGATTGTATGTCATTAGACATCTTGTATGATAGTGACAAAACACCCTTCCAACGTTGGGTTCGCCTCACCCTATTTTCTTCACCAAATATAACTACTAAATGATGACCACCGTTCTATTCCCTTGTTACCCCCGCTCGACCCAGCTACACTCTTATTACCTGAAAGGAATTGTGAAGCAAAAGGGTGAGCACAACTAGCTCAGTAAAGAATATCATGACTAAAGATAATTAAATTATCAATAGCCTTCATCAATAATAAATCAGAGATTTAGAACATATGGTAAATGATAAAAATTTCAACCATAGTTGCAGCGGAACGAGCAATCCATTAGAAGAGTCAAATAGACTATAAAGTCTATTATCTTCTCCATGTTAAAAATCCACCAACAATGTTTTATCCATGTAACATCACTCAACAGTTCCTTTCCACAATCATATGAATAACTCATAATCATAATTGTGACTATAAATTTTTTTTTCGCACCCAGGACGAAGAATATTTTCATCACCTGTCTTTACCTGAAACATCAAAGATCATGGTTATACCAAATCACAATTCCTGTTTATAATCATACTAACAAATCCATCTTTGCACTACGGGCCAAAGATATTCATCAACAAGTCATCTTTGCACTACAGGCCAAAGATATTCGTCAACAGTTCATCTTTGCATTACTGGCCAAAGATATTCAACAACAGGTCATCTTTGCACTACGGGCCAAAGATATTCATCAACAGACCATCTTTGCACTACAGGCCAAAGATATTCATCTACAATTCATCTTTGCACTACAGGCCAAAGATATTCCTCAACAATTCATATTTGCACTACATGCCAAATATATTAATGCCTCAAAGAATATATAATCATTTAAGAATTTATATAAACAATAATTATAACCATGTTGATCATTTCACCTTTGCACTTAAGCTAAAGATATTCAATTATAAATTCAATGGTCATGATCATACCAGTCAACAATTCAACTTTGCACTACTGGCCAAAGAGAACCCTAGTCATGATCATACCAATAATCTACCCATCTTTACACTCCAGTGAAAGAGAATTTCAACATCAGGGTTATAAAAATATTATATATGATGATAAAAATAATATGATCAACATATAGTTTTAATCTCAAGAGTAATATTCGTAACTCATGAATAGTAAATCGTGAATAGTAACTCATAAATAGTAACCCCGACACAAAAGATAGAAATTCCACAATAAAATACATACCAATATTTCGGTATAATGATATTGAAAGAATAACATTTCATAAATTTATAAATAATTTATTTTAATTGTTTACACTTTACTAATTAATGCATTGAATCATCATAAAATGCCAACTCTTATAATTTCATCATCAATAATCAAAACCCTCATAAAAAATCTGCATATACCTCATATAGGATTCTCAAGTCATAAAATCCTATTTTCCAATTTTCTTACTTCACAAAACATATTTAATTCATTTACTCATAACTAGACCATTTTCATGAAAAATATCAAATCAGTCCCAAAAATATTTCTTTTCTGAGATTTAGCATAATATAGTCCCATAGTGAACATATATTTTTCTCAAAATTTTTAAAAGTCATTTACTATTTTTCATATGGCCAAAATAGCCGAATATTTAGACATTTATCAAAAATTGTACTTTTATCTAAAAATTCTGAAATTTACAGAGTATACTTCTATCATATACATGTACTCCCAATAAAAATTTCATCAATTTTGGAGTTAACCACAAGGAATTATAAGCGATTACTTTTAAAATAGTCTTTTCTCATAAAATTCATAACTCTCAATCTATACATCCAAAAATCACCATTTTTGGGCACAATCAATAAAACTCATCAAAATATCATTTCAAATTTTTCCAGAATTTTTGAAGTTCAGAAAAATTACGAAACTGAAAAACATAACAACCCTTAAAATCCCTTACTATCCCTTACTATCCCTTACCTCAAAAGAGCAGTACTTCTGATCGGTATAAGGCTGAAGGAAACTTGCACTGATGAATAGCAACTCACCAAGTATCTAAATACTCACAAAATACACTCAATAATCTAGAGAGAGAAAGAGAGAAAGCTTATGTTTCTGGTGTGATTTTCAATTCTAACTTAGCCCTCTATTTATAGGAAAATTTTAGTAGGTTTGACCTGCAACCTGATGGCTTTACCTGCTACTATTCTCACCCACCACATTTGAAATATAATTCAGCACATTTCTTCACCAACCACAAGTGGGGCCCACCAATTCTAGAATTTTCCACCAAAATGATAAACTCCAAAAATTCAATAATTTCTGAACCAGTCATCTTGTAAAATTCATAATAAATCATACGTTCATTTTTAACGGTTCAAAATTTGTGAGCATATACTTAACTTATATATGTATAACATATCCAAAAATTACCACGATCCAACGGTCGGATTAAAAATTATAACCCCCGCAAAATATCTCAAAAATCCTGATTTTTAATACCTCCATTCCGACAAAAATACGGATAAAAACCTCAACATTAACTCCTTCATTTTTAACCACAAAAATATATCCCTCGTTTATATCCACATAAAATAAATATTTCCTTATCATATGAATCAATAATTAATTATTCACAAATAATATTACAGAATCACATTTATGACAACCAGGCCGTTCCCAGGAAAGAGGGGGCTTTCCAATAAGAATTTCTCCTTACTGGCGCGCAATTATATGACCAAACCTCTCCTTAGACAGAACTTTCTAGACATTGCCAATAATGCTATCTAATAATACTATTCAAATAATATGAATTATTGATCTGATAAAGGAAAATACTGTGCAGCAACAATTATTGAAACAACAATAATATAAAATATCAACGCAATAAAAATAAAATATTGAACAGTAACTACTGTAACAATTATTGAGTAGTGCCTTCTTACGTAAGAATCAATAATTTCAAAAATACTGTGCAATACCGTGTGCTACTGTGCAATAACGCGTATTACTGTATTTTAATCACCGGGTATTCCAACAGTGTTAACGGTAACAACTACGCCGTTATTTGTAAAAATTTAAATTTATCGTTTTTCCTTCACCCGACAGTTATTCGTTATGGGGCCCACAAATAGCTGCGCCGTCGTACGAATATTCCCCGACAGAAAGAATATTCCACGACCAAACGAATATTCCCCGACAACAATGATTATTTTATAACCACTTGCTTATTTTGAAAAAAAAATTCATATTTCACCCAATACTTTAAACTTTTATCAATTTAACCATTTACTGAATAGTAATTATAAGAAATATTGAATACTTTTATTTCATAAAATTCGGGGTCTTACAGCACCCCAAGGAGAAGTACTAGGACGAATAAAACTAATGTCTAACAATTCCTGCAGTTGGGTCTTTAACTCCTGAAGTTCAATAGGAGCCATTCGATATGGGACTTTGGAAATGAGTTTTGTACCGGGTTCAAGGTCGATACAAAATTCAATTTCACGCTCTGGGGGTAAGCCAGGAAGTTCTTCGGGAAATACGTCAGGAAATTTATTAACAACAGAAAAATCATTCAAAGCTGACGTATTTTTGTTTAGATCTGTGACATGAGCTAAGAAAGCTTGATATCCGTTTTTCAATAAACGAATAGCTTTATGGCTTGAGATGACAGCGATTGATTTTAATGGTTTGGTAGCTTGAATTCGCATAATATGTCGATTAGGAATATGAAAGCTAACAACGTTACGAAAATAATCAATTTTTGCATGATGAGTAGTTAACCAATCAATCCCTAGAATCACGTCAAATGCAAGTATTTTTAATGAAATCAGATCGACAGGTAATGTGTGGGTACCAACTTGAACCAAACAAGACTTATAAACCGTGGATGTAATGAAGGTTTCTCCCTATGGAGTTTCAACAGCTAAGTCAAAGTCTAATTTCCCCGGAATCAAATTTAATCGATGAGCGCAAGTAGGAGAAATAAAAGAATGGGTAGAACCGGTATCAAATAAAGTATAAACTTTGTTAGAGTTTATGATAAGCTTACCCGTGATGACCTCATTCGGGTTCCTTGCTTTCTGGGAGTTCACAACAAACGCTCTCCCTTGCACAACCGGTTTTGATTTTTCTGGGACGGCCTTTGGTGCCTCCATCCTAGCTGAATTTGTCTTCGGTAAACGATAAAATCGGGCTAAATGACCTTCTCTTCCATAATTATAACATGCTTTGGACGGCATCACGCAGTTTGGACTGATGTGCCCCTCCCCTCCGCATTTGAAACATATGATAGGTGGTCGTTCTCCTTCCTTAACGACAGGTGCTGGTGCTGACGTCTTTCCATCATTGTTGAATCTCCTCTTCTTGAAATGTCCATTCTTATTGCTTTGGCCCTGATTACCACCGAAGTGGTTACCATTTCTGGCCTGTTGATTCCCTCCACGCTTGTTGTCACCGCTTCGATGACTGCTCTCACTGGTATTATCATTTTGCCGGCTGCTCTCTTTTGGTTGCGTTGTCTCGTTATCGCGCTCCACCAACTGAGCCCTATTTACAACATCTGAATACAAACACAGTTTATGAGAAACAAGATGTTGACGTATCTCCGGCTTCAAACCTCTTAAAAATATCCGCGTCATTCTTTCTTCATTATCCACCAGGGGGGACGCAAACCGGGATAACTCCGCAAATTTTGCCTCGTACTGCGACACGGTCATATTATTCTGCTCCAATTTGATGAACTCCACCTCTTTCATGTGACGAATACTCTCGGAAAAGTATTTGTCGTTAAACAGCTCTTGGAACTTCTCCCAGGATATCTTCAGTGCGGCAGGTTGAGTACGCTTTATCTATTCCCACCAGTAATCTGCCTCTCCTCGCAACATAAAGGCGGCAAAGGGAACCTTTTGCTCCTCGGAGCAACCCAAGACATCAAATATCTTGGTGATCTGCTTTATCCATGTTTCAGCTACAAGTGGTTTGGGTTCTCCCTTAAACTCCGGTGGTCCCAGCTCCTTAAACTGTTTAGCGGTGACCGCTAGAGAGTTTTCAGTATTTCCACCTACGTTGTGGACAGGAGCCGCTTTCACTTGTTGTTGCATGAATTGCATAAAGCCTCTGAACATTTGATCATTCATCATTTGGTCAGTGTTGTTGTTTGCATGAGGATTGTCACCTTTCTGATGCACATTATCCTTATTATTGATATGTGGTGAATTAACAGTCGCCTGTGCTCCATTGCTATTCTCAACATTCTCAGATGACATTTTTAGATACTGCCACAAAATAAAAATTAATTGATATGTCATATTTTATCCTTATATTATGACCGACCAATTAAATACCATGCAAATAAACTTAGGTAGGTCATACTCGCGAAGGAATTCCCCGTCTCTCCCCTCCTAGTTCTATTCTCACATTTTAGCCAGGGATCATATCTCTAAGCTCTGATACCAACTGTGACGCCCCCAAAATTAGGTATACATCACCCATCTTGGGTTGTTAGATACATAGTACAGAATACAAATACAACTTACTAATACAACTGTCGTGTACAATACGACAAAACATAAACTGTGAGTTTGAATACAAATATTATCTTCTAGAGAGTATTCATACTCAAAAGGAGTCCTCATTACATTTATTAACACACCATTACATAGAATAGTGAGGACTACAAACTAATACTGTCATTCGGACCATCACTCCGTTCCCCGACTTGCCCCAGCTACGTTTTCATTTCCTGAAGAGAACAGTGAAAGAAAGGGTGAGCTCAACTAGCCCAGTAAGAAATATTATGACTAAGATAATGCAGAATAAATTATCATTAGCCTTCAACAATGTTAAACTGATAAAATATAATAGACATCAAGTTTAACTGTAGCGGAACAAGCAATCCATTAAGAGAGTCAAGTAGAAAATAAACTCTACTATCTTTTATGATTTAAAAGATTTTCCAACACTGTGATCGCTGGGACTCAGCTTAATAAAATAATCCACATCATCGAATCACCCCTGCACTACGACCAAGGATATTCGTATATTCATTAATGGTCATGATCATGCCAACAACTGTCCATCAATGCACTACGGGCCAATGAGAACTTTTACCACATCATTTGTAACATTACGGTCATGATTACACCGAATAATCCCTGGTCATAATCATACCAAGTCCATCTATGCACTACAGGCCACAGATGACTTTCAACAGAATATAAACATGAGGATGATGACAATGATATAAGAATTCAATAAAACAAGTTCAAGAATTAATTTATCCAAGAATTAACAACGTCCAAATTGTCAACATGATACTACTTTGTGGAGTAAAATTCAAGAATGATCAGGAGAATATTTTCATGAATAGATACTAGATGAAGCGCAAATGTCAAGGATATTCCACAAATTTCATGGAGTATAGAAGTCAAAACTTAACCAACTGAGTATAATAAAGAATGGAATAACAAAAGAAATCACCATGAATGCGATAGACCGCACAGACAGGTTATTCCAACAGAATAATAAATAATGAAACCAGGTCCGGCGTAAACGCACAGACAGGATATTCCAACAGAATAATAAATAATGGAACCAGGTCCGGTGTAAAACACACAGACAGGATGTTCCAACAGAATAATAACAAGACGGAACCAGGTCCGGTGTAAAATACACAGACAGGATGTTCCAACAGAATAATAATAAAAACGGAACCAGGTCCGGTGTAAAACACACAGACAGGATGTTCCAACAGAATAATAGAAGAATGTCACCAAGTATAGGGTAGACCACGTATACAGGTTATTCCAACAGAATAATAAGAAGTGGAATAACAACAGTTCTCTTCATGAATAAGAAAGAATAACACCCCTTACCTTAAAAGAACTGGATATTGGAAAAGTGAAGTAGCAGAATACTTTTATTCTCTCTCTCTTATTCTCTTTATACTTTCTCTCTCTATAGCTTGAATGAATTCGTGAAAAATAATGAAGCCCTAGGCCTCTATTTATAGAAAAACTGAAGGTGGCTCTTGGTCTTAACGAAGGGTCAAATGACTCTTGGTCTTAACGAAGGGTCAAATGACTCTTGGTAATATTGAAGGGACAACTACTATTGACGAAAGTAATTACTATTGACCAAGGTAAATACTATTGACGAAGGTAATTACTATTGACCAAGGTAAATACTATTGACCAAGGTAAATACTATTGACGAAGATAATTACTATTGACCAAGGTAAATACTATTGACGACGGTAATTACTATTGACGAAGAGACTCTTAGATGATGACATATGGGCCCCCCATAAAAAATAACTAAACTTACCACCACGTCTCAATTATTGATTTAATAATATAACATATTATACAGATGATACTATGACAATAATTTAAGAGATATGATGCAGCAATTACTGTAGCAATAATTGAGTATAGCTGAGTGACTTCTCACGTAAGCATCAATAATCAATACCGTGTGCTACTATACAATCACGCGTATTACTGTACTTTTACTACCGGGTAGTTCAACAGTTTTAACAGTTTTAACGGTAACACCTCAGCGGTTATTTTTATAGAAAGATAATTTTGTCATTTTTTAACTACGACTATACTTCTGTTGTGGGGTCCACCAATGATTGTGTCGTCGTACGAATATTTCCCGACAAAAAGAATATTCCCCGACCAAACGAATATTTTAAAACAACTTGCTTACTTTACAAAATTTATAAATATTACCCACAACTATAACATTATATCAAATTAACTCCATAATATTCAAAAATGATATTTATAGAAAATTCATCTTTATTTATAAAAGTTGGGGTCTTACAGGACCCCACAACGGAAGTATTGTCGTAGATAAAAAACGACAGAAATATCTTTTTATAAAAATAAAGGCGAAAGTTTTACCGTTAAACTGTTGAACTACCCGGTGGTAAAAGTACAGTAATACGTGTGGTTGCATAGTAACACACGGTATTGATTATTGATGCTTACGTAAGAAGCCACTCAGTTTACTCAATTATTACTACAGTAATTGTTGCATATTATCTCACGTAATTTGATTCAATTATTGTCATAGTATCATTTGCATAATATTTTATATTATTAAATTAATAATTGAGACAACAAAGTTATTCATATTATTATTTGCAGTATTGACGATGTCTAGAAAGTTCTGTCGAGGAGAGGTTTTGTCACCTAATTGCGCGCCAATAGGCTTATCGAAAAGCCCCCTCTTTCCTGGGAATGATCTGGTTGTTAAATATTATGAGTTGTAATATTAATGATGAATAATTGTTGAAGTATTAAGAATGTGTTTATTGAAGATAAGTGAATTACAATAGTTAGAGGGGAATAATACAAACTTGAAAAATTTTCGGGCTACTAAAGTGTAATAAGTTAAATCAATCTGGACCGTCAATTATGGTTTTAATAGTAAATCAATCTGTACCGTCGGTGGTGGTTTTAATAGTAAATCAATCTGGATTGTCAGTGGTGGTTTTAAAAGTAAATCAATCTGGACCGTCGGTGGTGATTTTAAAAGTAAATCAATCTGGACCGTCGGTTGTGGTTTTAATAGTAATCAATCTGAATCGTCCGTTCTATAGTAAAGTAATCTGGACCGTTCATGAATTAGTTACTATTTAGTCATTTCTCCTATAAATAGAAGCTTAATTCTTATTTCATTCTCACCAATTCACTGAGACTCACAAGAAAAACTATAGAGAGCAAGAAAAAGGGTATTCTGCTACTTCACTATTGCAGTATCCTGTCTTCTACTAAGGTAATTGGTATTATTTATTTCGTATTCATAAGTAATACTATTTTTCGTATTCATCCTTTAATATGTCGGAATAACCTGTCTATGCGGATTACGTACCGTATGACAGGTGAAAATCTATTTGCAGTTTCGTATGTTATTTCTTTTCATATTCTTAAATCTAACCTTATTATGGTAAGTATCGCTTCTATAATCCTTGAAATTAGTGGAATATCTTTGAGTTTTGCGCTTCATCAAGTATCATTTCATTGGAATATTGATATGAACTCTCTTATCAAATATCAATATTTTCATCGGGATACTATTCACGGGTTACTATTCACCCAGTTACTATTCACTAAAATATTATTCACTCGAGTATTCGGAACACTTTTCATGCCGGGATACTATTCACGAGTTAATATTCTTGGGTTACTATTCACCCGATTACTATTCACTCAAATATTATTCACTCGGGTATTATGGACACTTTTCATGTCGGGATACTATTCACAGGGTACTATTCCCGAAGTACTTTTCACGGGGTACTATTCACCGAAAAATTTATTTATTTTCTGGCCAAATTATTTTTGATAAATGGATATTATTCTTGAATTTTACTCCACGAAGAGTATAATGTTGACAATTTGGACATTATTGAATACTGGATAAATTAAATTATAAATCTTTAAAATTTATCATTTGTTTTCTTTTAATTGAATTCTGATATTATTGTCATCATCCTCATGCTTATATTGTGATGAAAGTCATATTTGGCTTACGTGCATAGATGGACTGTTGATTTGTATGATTATGACCAGGGATCATTCGGTATAATCATGACCCCTAATGTTATAAATGATGTGGTAAAAGTCCTTATTGGCCTGTAGTGCATTGATGGACAGTTGTTGGTATGATTATGACCAGGGATTATTCGGTATAGTCATGACCACTGATGATTACATGAATATCCTTGACCCATAGTGCAGGGATGATTCGATGATGTGGTTTATTTATTTAGCTGAGTCTCAGCGATAAAATTGATGAAAAACTTTATAAATCATAGAAGATAGTAGATATCATGCTCTACTTGACTCTTCTAATGGATTGCTTGTTCCGCTGTAGTTAAACTTGTTTTCTATTATATTCTATCAGTTTAACATTGTGAAGGCTAACGATAACTTATTCTACATTATCTTAGTCATAATATTTTTTAGTGGGCTAGTTGAGCTCACCCTTTTGCTTTCGTTGTCCTCTTTAGGAAATGAGAACGTAGCCGGGACAAGTCAGAAAACGGAGTGATGGTCCTAGATGGTGTTATAGTAGTCCTCACTATTCTATGAAATAATGTAATAATAATTGTAATGAAAACTCCATTGAGTGTGGATAATAATAGTCGCCAAATACATGGTACAAAATTCAAATACAACTTAATTATATAACTGTCCTGTAACATACGACAAAACATAAGCTGAGAGTTTTAAAGCGAATATCGTCTTCTAGATAATATCTACACTCAATGGAGTCCTTATTACAATTATTATCACACTATTTCATAGAATAGTGATGACTACTATAACACCGTCTCAGACCATCACTCCGTTCCCGGACTAGTCCCGGCTACGTTCTTATTTTTTAAAGAGGACAATTAAAGCAAAAGGGGTGAGTTCAACTAGTCCAGTAAGAAATATTATGATAAAGATAATGCAGAATAAATTATCGTTAGCCTTCACAATGTTAAACTGATATAATATACTACCTCCATCCCATAATAACTGTCGTTTTAGAAGGAAATTTTTTTCCCAATTTATTTGTCGTTTACAACTTTCTAGGAGAATAAATTATTTACTTTTCTATATCACCCCTACCTTCTCTCATTGTCCCAAGAAATTTTTCCCTTGTATTAATAGTTTTCAACTTCCCATAAAGAGGTAGTGATGAAATTTCACACCAATTTTAATTAATAAATGATAGCACTAAATGACTTTCTTAATCCATGTGCATCAAGCTAAAGCGACAGTTATTATGGGATGGAGGGAGTAATAGACAACAAGTTTAACTGCAGCGGAACAAGCAATCCATTTGAAGAGTCAAGTAGAGCATGATATCTACTATCTTCTATGATTTATAAAGTTTTTCATCAATTTTATCGCTAAGACTCAGCTAAATAAATAAACCACATCATCAAATCATCCCTGCACTACGGGTCAAGGATATTCATGTAATCATCATTGGTCATGACTATACCGAATAATCCCTGGTCATAATCATACCAACAACTGTCCATCAATGCATTACAGGCCAATAAGGACTTTTACCACATCATTTATAACATTAGGGGTCATGATTATACCGAATGATCCCTGGTCATAATCATACAAATCAACAGTCCATCTATGCACGTAAGCCAAATATGACTTTCATCGCAATATAAGCATGAGGATGATGACAATAATATCAGAATTCAATTAAAAGAAAACAAATGATAAATTTTAAAGATTTATAATTTAATTTATCCAGTATTTAATAATGTCCAAATTGTCAACATGATACTCTTTGTGGAGTAAAATTCAAGAATAATATCCATGTATCAAAAATAATTTGGACAGAAAAGAAATAAATTTTTCGGTGAATAGTACCCCGTGAAAAGTACTTCGGGAATAGTACTCTGTGAATAGTACCCCGACATGAAAAGTGTCCATAATACCCGAGTGAATAATATTTGAGTGAATAGTAATCGGGTGAATAGTAACTCATGAATATTAACTCGTGAATAGTACCCCGAATACCCGAGTGAATAATATTTTAGTGAATAGTAACTGGGTGAATAGTAACCCGGTGAAAATATTGATATTTAATAAGAGAGTTCATATCAATATTCCAATAAAATGATATTGGATGAAGCGCAAAACTCAAAGATATTCCACTAATTTCAAGGATTATAGAAGCAATACTTACCATAGTAAGTTTAGATTTAAGAATATTAAAAGAAATACCATACGAAACTGGAAATAGATTTTTACCTGTCATACGATACGTAATCCGCATAAACAGGTTATTCCGACATATTAAAGGATGAATATGAAAAATAGTATTCCTTATTAATACGAAAGAAATAATACCTCTTACCTTAGTAGAAGACTGGATACTGTAATAGTGAAGCATCAGAATACTCTTCTTCTTGCTCTCTATAGTTTCTCTCTCTATAGTTTCTCTTGTGAGTCTCAATGAATTGGTGAGAATGAAAGAAGAATTAAGCTTTTATTTATAGAAGAAATGACTAAATAGTAACTAATTCACGAACGGTCCAGATTGATTTACTATTAGAACGAACGGTCCAGGTTGATTACTATTAAGACCACAACCGACGGTCCAGATTGATTTACTTTTAAAACCACCACCGACGGCCTAGATTGATTTACTTTTAAAACTACCACCGACGGTCCAAATTGATTTACTATTAAAACCACCACCGACGATCCAGATTGATTTACTATTAAAACCACAACTGACGGTTCAGATTGATTTACTTTTAAAACCACCACCGATGGTCCAGATTGATTTACTATTAAAACCACCACCAATGGTCCAAATTAATTTACTATTAAAACCACAGTCGACGGTCTAGATTGATTTACTATTAAAATCACCATCGACGGTCCAGATTGATTTACTATGAAAATCACCATCGACGCTCCAAATTGATTTAACTTATTACACTTTAGTACCCCTAAAGTTTTCTAAGTTTGTATTATTCCCCTCTAACTTTTGTAATTCACTTATTTTTAATAAACACATTCTTAATACTTCAACAATTGTTCATCATTAATATTATAGCTCATAATATTTAATAACCAGATCATTCCCAGGAAAGAGGAGGCTTTTCGATAAGGATTTCTCCCTATTGGCGCGTAATTAGGTAACTAAACCTCTTCTCGATAGAACTTTCTAGACATCGTCAATATTACAAATAATAATATAAATGACTATGTTGTCTCAATTATTGATTTAATAATATAAAATATTATACAGATGATATTATGACAATAATTGAATCAAATAACGTGAGATACTATGCAACAATTACTGCAGCAATAATTGAGTAAACTGAGTGGCTTCTTACGTAAACATCAATAATCAATATCGTGTGCTACTATGCAACCACGCGTATTACTGTACTTTTACCATCGGGTAGTTCAACAGTTTAACGATAAAACTGTCGCCGTTATTTTTATAAAAAGATATTTCTGTCATTTTCTATCTACGACAATACCTCCGTTGTGAGGTCCATCAATGATTATGTCGTCGTACTAATATTTCCTGTTAAAACGAATATTTTCTGACCAATCGAATATTCCCCGACACAACGAATATTTTATATCAACTTGTTTACTTTGCAAAATTTTTAAATATCACCCTTAATTTACCTTTTATCAATTTAACCATTCATTAAATAGAATAATTATAAGAAAATTTGATACTTTCATTTCATATAATTTGGGGTCTTACAACCTCCCCTCCTTATGAAATTTTATCCTCGAAATTAGGATACATACCTGATATGTCGAAGAGGTAAGGGTACCTTGACTTCATTTCAGATTCTAGCTCCCACGTTATTTTCTCAGCATTGTGGTTTCTCCACAAAATCTTAACTTGAGGTATAACCTTGGAGCGTAGAATATGATCCTTCTTATCCAAGATTTTAACAAGTACCTCTTCATATGTTAAATCTTCCGCTATCTCGTCCGGTTCTAATTCAATAATGTGGTTTGGGTCTTTCACATATTTACGTAACATAGATATGTGAAAAATATTATGAACACGAGACATACTTGGCGGTAAGGCGAGTCTATAGGCCACAGTTCCTACTCGGTCAAGAATTTCAAATGGGTCAATGAATCGAGGATTGAGCTTTTCTCTCTTTTCAAATCTTGTAACTCCTTTCCATGGAGCAACACGTAACAACACATGATCTCCAACATTGAATTCCACGTCCTTTCGATGAAGATTAGCATAACTCTTTTGTCTATCTTGTGAGATTTTTATACGTTGTCGGATCATTTGAATGTTTTTTATAGTCATACGTACCAACTTCGGTCTCAACAACGTTGCTTCACCCACCTCGTCCCAGCATATTGAAGAACGACACTTTCTTCCATACAACGCCTCAAATAGAGTCATGCCAATACTTACTTGATAACTGTTGTTGTAGGAAAACCCTACCAATGGTAAGAACTTGTCTCCACTTCCTTTGAAGTCAAAGACACAGAGTCTTAATAAATCTTCAAGAGTTTGAATAGTCATCTCCGACTGCCCGTCCATTTGAGGATGATATGCCGAACTAAATCGTAAATTTGTGCCCATACCTTTTTACAAACTAACCCAAAATCGTGAAGTGAATCTTGGGTCTCGATCAGAAACTATGGATACTCGCATACCATACAATCTTACAATCTTGTTTATGTACATACGAGCAAGACGTTCAAGTGTATAAGTTTCTCGTATCGGTAAGAAGTGAGCAGACTTGGTCAATCTATCAACAATGACCCAAATCGCATCTATGCCTTGAGAAACCTTGGGAAGATCAGTAATAAAATCCATGGTAATGTGCTCCCACTTCTTTTCTAGAATTTCAAGTGGTTGCAATGGACCTTTTGGCACTTGATACTCCGCCTTGACTCTTTGATAAGTTAGACACCTTGAGATAAACTTCGCTACCTCTCTCTTTATATTGCTCCACCAAAATATATGTCGAAGATCACGATACATTTTAGTACTCCCAAGATGGATTGCAAACGATGTGTTGTGCGCCTCCATCATGATCTTATACTTTAAATCAGGGTCGTTTGGAACACAAAGTCTGGAGTTGACTCGAAATATTCCTTCTTCATCAATTATTACTTCCGAAATAGCACCTTCTTGTACTTTTTTCTTCATACGCATCAGCTCCAGGTCCGCAGCTTGAGTAGCTTTAACTTTATCAATTAAAGTCGGTTCTACTCGTATATTTGTCATCATCACGTAGGTCCCTGGAGTCTTTAACTCTATCTTCATCCTTTGCAAGTCATACAAAATGGGCCTTTGCGTCGACAATATCGCACTCGTACCCGCATATGATCTTCTACTCAATGCGTCAGCTACCACGTTCGCTTTTTCAGGATGGTATTGAATGGTATGATCATAATCTTTCAACAACTCGATCCAACGTCGTTGCCGCATGTTGAGTTCTTTTTGAGTGAAGAAATATTTGAGGCTTTTATAATCCGTATAGATCTCGACCTTCTCTCCATACAGGTAATGCCTCCAAATCTTAAGTGCAAAGACAACAACGACCAACTCTAGATCATGAGTAGGATAATTCCCTTCATATTCTTTGAGTTGTCGAGAGGCATAGGCTATGACTGTTCCATGTTGCATGAGAACACATCCTAACCCTTTGTCCGAAACATCACTGTAGATGACAAATCCCTCCAAGCCAGTTGATATTGTCAGAACAGTTGTTGAAATGAGTCTCCTCTTGAGTTCTTGAAAACTCTTGTCACATTCCTCGCTCCAACCGAATTTTGTATCTTTTCGAGTCAGCTGAGTTAATAGAGTAGCGATTCGAGAAAATCCTTCCACGAATCTCCGATAATAACCAGCTAAGCCCAGAAAGCTACGTACACTAACTTGGGTTGTTCCCAACTTTGAATTGCTTCAATCTTTGCTGGGTCAACAGATATTCCGTGATTTGAAATCACGTGCCCCACTTTCTGAAGCCAGAACTCGCAGTTCTTCAAGTTGGAATAAAGCTTGTTTTCACGAAGCTTGTTTTCACGAAGCTTTTGAAGTATCAGCCTCAAGTGTTGCTCATGATCTTCACTGTGACGCCCCCAAAATAGGTCCATTCCACCCAACCCATTCTAAGTCGCCAAATACATGCTACAGAAAATAACTACAATTTTATTATTACAATTATCGTGCAAAATACGACAACACATATATTGTGAGTTTAAATACAAACATATACCAACTCTGACTCTTATCCCAACCTTGGATAGCACGTCACAATGACACCTTACATAAAGGTACAGTCAATAACTGTTTTAGAAATTAAATTTTTTGAAAAATGCTCAAGGAAACCTTCATACATGGGAGGCCATGCATCTAAGTTATAATAGATATCATATGACTGGAAAATTATCCTTTGTTAACCCAATAGACCCCAAAAAAAATGAGAAGATTACTATCATGTTCTTTTCAATGGTGAGTCTTCTCTTGACATATAATTATCTTTATTGTCTTCAATTGAGAATTATATTTCAACCAAACTCCAAGATTATATAGGTAGTGCTCGTAGATATGCTCAGCAAGTGGATGTGCACAACCCTGTCTTATGATAACATGAGGTTGTATGTCATTAGACATCTTGTATGATAGTGGCAAAACACCATTCTAAAGTTGAGTTCGCTTCACCCTATTTGATTCACCAAATATAACTATTAAATGACGTATAAAATATGACACATTTATCCAAAATTCTCAATAAAATTATTTTCATACTGTTTTGGAGGAAACCTCAACAGCTATCGACCACCGTTCTATTCCTCTATTACCCTTGCTCGACCCAGCTATACTCTTATCACCTGAAAGGAATTGTGAAATAAAAGGGTAAGCACAACTAGCCCAGTAAAGAATATCATGACTAAAGATAATTAAATTATCAATAGCCTTCGTCAGTAATGAATCAGAGATTTAGAACATATGGTAGATGATAAAACTTTTCAACCATAGTTGTAGCGGAATGAGCAATCCATTAGAAGAGTCAAATAGACCATAAAATCTATTATCTTCTCCATGTTAAAAGTCCACCAATAATATTTTTTCCCTGTAACATCAATCAACAGTTCCTGTCCACAATTATATGAATAACTCATAATCATAATTATGGTTCTAAATTCCTCTTCGCACCCAAGACGAAGATAATTTTTATCACTTATCTTTACCTGAAACATCAAAGATCATGGTTATACCAAATCACAGTTCCTGTTCATAATCATACTAATAAATTCGTCTTTGCACTACGGGTCAAAGATATTCATCAACAGTTCATCTTTACACTACAGGCCAAAGATATTCAACAACAGATCATCTGTGCACTACAGGGCAAAGATATTAATATCTCAAAAAAATATATAATCATTTCAGAATTTATATAAACAATAATTATAACCATGTTGATCAATTCACCTTTGCACTTAAGCTAAAGATATTCCATTATAAATTCAATGGTCATGATCATACCAGTCAACAATTCATCTTTGCACTACTGGCCAAAGAGAACCCATAGTCACAATCATACCAATAATTTACCCATCTTTACACTCAAGTTAAAGAGAAATTTTATCACCATGATTATAAAAATGTTATATATGATAATAAAAATAATATAATCAAAATATAGATTTAATTTCAAGAGTAAGATTCATAAATCAATTATAATTTGGTCAGAAAAAGAAACCAATTTTGTCGTGAATAATATCCCGTGAATAGTAACTCGTGAATAGTAACTTATGAATAGTAACTCGTGAATAGTAACCCGTGAATAGTACCTCGTATTCATACATAGTACCGTATACGTAAATAATGTCATATACATGAATAGTATTGTATACGTGAATAGTAACTCCGACACGAAAAAGACAAAGTTTCACAACAAAATTCATATCAATATTTCGTTATAATGATATTAAAGAAAATAACATCATTTACTTCAAAAAATAACATCCCTTACTATCCCTTACCTCAAAAGAGCAGTACTTCTGACTGAAATATCGGATATAACGCTGAAGGAACTTGCACCGTATAGCAACACTCAAGATATCTAAATACTCACAAAAATACGCTCGGTAATATAGAGAGATAAAACTTTAGTTTCTGATGTGATTTACAAATCTAACTTAAGCATTCTATTTAGAAGAAAATGCTTAGAACACCAAAGTAAAAAATTTAATAAAATATTAATATATTTATTTTATTTTTCTACGCACACCTTGCCATCTGATTTCAGCAACTAACACATGCTAGTGGGTCCCACCAACACACCAAATATGTTTTAAATAATTTTTGTAACAAAATCAATTCAGACCCAATATTCTGGAACTTCAATAATTCATAATAAATAGCTCTTTTATCAGAAAAATTCAAAATTTATGTCTTTTCCATAGAAAATTCAATTCTCTACAACTTTGTAAGTTTAAGTTTTTCCAAATTCCAAACGAAAAATGACCGATATCCAGATACAAGTGATTTTACAGGCTATAATCAAATTTCAGTCAAAAATAGGGTCCACTAATACACAAAACATGTGTTAAACATTTTTTTGTAACAAAAATACTCTTCCTCATTATTTATTCATATATCACACATTCATTGGAAAAATATCATCATTATTATATTATTGTAATATAGTAATATATTTAAATGAATTATTTTATCAAAAAAGATAAAATATCAATTTTTAACAATTATCACTTTTTTAAAAATTCTTGCATTTATATCCACATAAATAAATATTTTCCTTATCATATAAATTAATAATTAATTTTTCACAAATAATATTACAGAATCACAATACTGACAATCAGGCCGTTCCCAAGAAAGAGGGGGTTTTTCAATAAGAATTTCTCCTTACTGGCGTGCAATTAGGTGACCAAACCTCTTCTTAGATAGAACTTTCTAGATATTACGAATCATTCTATCTAATAATATTATTCAAATAATATGAATTATTGATCTGATAATGAAAAATACTGTACAGTGACAATTATTGAAACAACAATAATATAAAATATCAACGTAGCAATTATTAAATCAATAAAATAAAATATTGAACAGTAATTTTTATAACAATTATTTAGTACTGCCTTCTTACGTAAGAATCAATAATTGGTGCAATACCATGTGCTACTGTGCAATAACGCGTATTACTTTTTTTTAACCACCGGGTATTCTAACAGTGTTAACGGTAACAACTACGTCGTTATTTATAAAAATTCATACTTGTCGTTTTCTTCACCCGACAGTTATTCTGTTATGGGTCTCACAAATAGCTGCGTCGTCGTACGAATATTCCCCGACAGCAAGAATATTTCACGACCAAACGAATATTCCCCGACAGAAATGAGTATTTTATAACCACTTACGTATTTTGAAAAAAAATTCATATATCACCCTTAACTTTAACTTTTTATCAATTTAACCATTTACTGAATAGTAATTATAAATAAAATTGAATAATTTTATTTCATAAAATTCGGGGTCTTACATTCACGGCTTTTAAAATATATGAGGATGTCATCAATAAAGACGAATACAAAATGATCCAAATATTCCTTGAATACTCAGTTAGCAGGAGCATTAGTCAATCCAAAAGACATGACTAGGAATTCATAATGCCCGTACTGAGTTCTGAAAGCAGTCTTTGGGATGTCATCGATTTTAATCTTTAATTGATGATATCCGGAACTAAGATCGATATTTGAAAAGAATTTGGCGCCTTGCAACTGGTCAAACAGGTCATCAATGCGAGGCAACGGGTACCTATTTTTTATGGTGACATGATTCAACTCCCGATAATCAATACAAAATCGTATACTTCTATCTTTCTTCTTTACGAAGAGAACATGAGCACCCCAATGAGACATACTAGGACGAATAAAACCGATGTCTAAAAATTTCTGTAGTTGGGTCTTTAACTCCTGAAGTTCAACATGAGTCATTTGATATGGTGTTTTGAAAATGGGTTTTATACGGGTTCAAGGTCGATACAAAATTCAATTTCACGCTCTGGGGGTAGGCTAGGAAGTTCTTCAGGGAATACGTCAGGAAATTTATTAACAATGGAAATATCATTCACATCTGACGTATTTTTATTTAAATCTGTGACATAAGCTAAGAAAGCTTGGCATCCGTTTTTCAATAAATGAATAGCTTTATGGCTTGATATGACCGTGATTGACTTAAGTGGTTTGGTCGCTTGAATTCGCATAATAGGTTGGTTAGGAATATGAAAGCTAACAACCTTACAAAAATAATCAATTTTTGCATGATGAGTAGTTAACTAATCAATCCCTAAAATCACATCAAACGCAAGTATTTTTAAGAAAATAAGATCGACAAGTAACGTGCAATTATCGATTTAAATCAAACAAGACTTATAAATAGTGGATGCAATAAAGGTTTCCCCCAACGGAGTTTCAACCGATAAGTCAAAGTCTAATTTCTCCGGAGTCAAATTTAAACGTTGAGCGCAAGTAGGAGAAATAAAAGAATGGATAGAATCGGTATCAAATAAGGTATAAGCTTCGCAAGAGTTTATGATTAGCTTTCCCGTGATCACCTTGTTCAGATTCCTAGCTTTTTGGGAGGTTACGACAAACGCTCTCCTTTGAACTACCGGTTTTGTCTTGTCCGGGACGGCCTTTGATGCCTCCATCCCAGCTGAACTTGACTTTGGTGCACAACAAAATCGGGCTAGGTGACCTTCTCTTCCACGATTGTAACATACTTTGGACTGCTACGTACAGTTTGGACTGATGTGTCCCTCCCCTCCATATTTGTAACATACGATCGGTGGTCGTTCTCCTTCCTTAACAAAAGGTGTTGGTGCTGACGTCTTTCCATCATTATTGAATTTCCTCTTCTTGAAATTTTCACTTCTATTATCTTGGCCATGATTACCACCAGAGTGATTACCATTTCTGGCATGTTGATTCCTTCCACGTTTGTTGTCACCGCTTCGATGACTGCTACTACTGGTATTATCGACTTGTCGGCTGCTCTCTCTTGGTTGGGTTGACTCATTATCGCGCTCCAATAACTGAGCTCTATTTACAACACCTGAATACAAACACAGTTTGTGAGAAATGAGATATTGACGTATTTCGGGTCTTAAACCTCGCAGAAACATTCGCGTCATTCTCTCATCATTATCAACCAAATGGCATGCGAACCGAGACAACTCGGCAAACTTAGCTTCGTACTGCAACACGGTCATATTATTTTGCTCCAACTTGATAAACTCCACCTCCTTCATGTGACGAATACTTTCGGAAAAGTACTTATCGTTGAATAGCTCTTGGAACTTCTCCCATGACATTTTGAGTGCGGCAGGCTGAGTACGCTTTACTGATTCCCACCAGTAATCTATTTCTTCTCTCAACATGAAGGTGGCAAAGGGAACCTTTTGTGACAACTCCAAATAGGTCCATTTCACCCAACCTATTCTGAGTCACCAAATGTATGGTACAGAAAACAACTACAACTTTATTATAACAATTGTCGTACAAAATACAACAACACATATACTGTGTAAGACCCCGAATTTTATGAAATAAAAGTATTCAATTTTTCTTATAATTACTATTCAGTAAAAGGTTAAATTGATAAAAGTTAAAGTTAAGGGTGATATATGAATTTTTTTTCAAAATACGCAAGTGGTTAATTATAAAATAATCATTGTTGTCGGGGAATATTCGTTTGGTCGTGGAATATTCTTTCTGTCGGGGAATATTCGTACGACGGCGCAGCCATTTGTGGGCCCCATAACAGAATAACTATCGGGTGAAGAAAACGACAAATTTGAGTTTTTACAAATAACGGCGTAGTTGTTACTGTTAACACTGTTGGAATACCCGGTGGTTAAAATACAGTAATACGCGTTATTGCACAGTAGCACACGGTATTGCATAGTATTTTTGAAATTATTGATTCTTACGTAAGAAGGCACTACTCAATAATTGTTACAGTAATTACTGTTCAATATTTTATTTTATTGATTCAATAATTGCTACGTTGAAATTTTGTATTATTGTTGTTCAATAATTGTTGCTGCACAGTATTTCCCATTATCAGATCAATAATTCATATTATTTGAATAGTATTATTAGATAACATTATTGGCAATGTCTAGAAAGTTCTGTCTAAGGAGAGGTTTGGTCATTTAATTGCGCGCCAGTAAGGAAAAATTCTTATTGGAAAGCCCCCTCTTTCCTGGGAACGGCCTGATTGTCATAAATGTGATTCTGTAATATTATTTGTGAATAATTAATTATTGATTCATATGATGAGGAAATATTTATTTTATGTGGATATAAATGAGGGATATATTTTTGTGGTTAAAAATGAAGGAGTTAATGTTGAGGTTTTTATCAGTATTTTTGTCGGAATGGAGGTATTAAAAATTAGGGTTTTTGAGATATTTTGCGGGGGTTATAATTTTTAATCCGACCGTTGGATCGTGGTAATTTTTGGATATGTTATACATATATAAGTTGAGTATATGTCCACAAATTTTGAACCATTAAAAATGAACGTATGATTTATTATGAATTTTACGAGATGACTGGTTCAGAAATTGTTGAATTTTCGGAGTTAATCATTTTTGGTGGAAAATTCTAGAATTGGTGGGCCCCACTTGTGGTTGGTGAAGAAATGTGCTGAATTATATTTCAAATGTGGTGGGTGGGAATAGTAGCAGGTAAAGCCATCAGGTTGCAGGTCAAACCTACCAAAATTTTCCTATAAATAGAGGGCTAAGTTAGAATTGAAAATCACACCAGAAACATAAGCTTTCTCTCTTTCTCTCTCTATATTATGAAGCATATTTTGTGAGTTTTTAGATACTTTGTGAGTTGCTATTCATCAGTACAAGTTTTCTTCAGCATCATATCCGATATCCAGTCAGAAGTACTGCTCTTTTGAGGTAAGGGATTGTAAGGGATAGTAAGGGATTGTAAGGGATTGTAAGGGATAGTAAGGGATTGTAAGGGATAGTAAGGGATAGTAAGGGATAGTAAGGGATTTTAAGGGTTGTTATGATTTTCAGTTTCGTAATTTTTCTGAACTTCAAAAATTCTGGAAAAATTTAAAATGATATTTTGATGAGTTTTATTGATTGTGTCCAAAAATGGTGATTTTTGGATGTATAGATTGAGAGTTATGAATTTTATGAGAAAAGACTATTTTAAAAATAACAGCTTATAATTCCTTGTGGTTAACTCCAAAATTGATGAAATTTTTATTGGGAGTACATGTATATGATAGAAGTATACTCTGTAAATTTCAGAATTTTTAGACAAAAGTACAATTTTTGATAAATGTCTAAATATTCGGCTATTTTGGCCATATGAAAAATAGTAAATGACTTTTAAAAATTCTGAGAAAAATATATGTTCACTATGGGACTATATTATGCTGAATTTCAGAAAAGAAATATTTTTGGAACGGATTTGGTATTTTTCATGAAAATGGTCTAGTTATGAGTAAATGAATTAAATATGTTTTGTGAAGAAAGAAAATTGGAAAATAGGATTTTATGACTTGAGAATCCTATATGAGGTATATGCAGATTTTTGATGAGGGTTTTGGTTATTGATGATGAAATTGTAAGAGTTGGCATTTTATGATGATTAAATGCATTAATTAGTAAAGTGTAAACAATTAAAATAAATTGTTTATAAATTTAAGTAATGTTATTCTTTCAATATCATTATACCGAAATATTGGTATGAATTTTATTGTAGAATTTCTATCTTTTGTGTCGGGGTTACTATTCATGAGTTACGAATATTACTCTTGAGATTAAAACTATATGTTGATCATATTATTTTTATCATCATATATAATATTTTTATAACCCTGATGTTGAAATTCTCTTTCACTGGAGTGTAAAGATGGGTAGATTATTGGTATGATCATGACTAGGGTTCTCTTTGGCCTGTAGTGCAAAGTTGAATTGTGACTGGTATGATCATGACCATTGAATTTATAATTGAATATCTTAAGCTTAAGTGCAAAGGTGAATTGATCAACATGGTTATAATTATTGTTTATATAAATTCTGAAATGATTATATATTTCTTTGAGATATGAATATATTTGGCCTGTAGTGCAAATATGAATTGTTGATGAATATCTTTGGCATGTAGTGCAAAGATGGCCTGTTGATGAATATCTTTGGCCTGTAGTGCAAAGATGAACTGTTGTTGAATATCTTTGGCCCGTAGTGCAAAGATGGTTTGTTGATGAATATCTTTGGCCCGTAGTGCAAAGATGGATTTGTTAGTATGATTATAAACAGGAACTGTGATTTGGTATAACCATGATCTTTGATGTTTCAGGTAAAGACAGGTGATGAAAATATTCTTCGTCCTGGGTGCGAAGAAAAATTTATAGTCACAATTATGATTATGAGTTATTCATATGATTGTGGACCAGAATTGTTGATTGATGTTACAGGGATAAAACATTGTTGATGGATTTTTAACATGGAGAAGATAATAGACTTTATAGTCTATTTGACTCTTCTAATGGATTGCTCGTTCCGCTGCAACTATGGTTGAAATTTTTATCATTTACCATATGTTCTAAATCTCTGATTTATTATTGATGAAGGCTATTGATAATTTAATTATCTTTAGTCATGATATTCTTTACTGAGCTAGTTGTGCTCACCCTTTTGCTTCACAATTCCTTTCAGGTAATAAGAGTGTAGCTGGGTCGAGCGAGGGTAACGGGGAAATAGAACGGTGGTCTCTAGCTGTGGATGTTCTCCCGAAGCAATATAGAAAAGTTCATTTAGTAGTTATATTTGGTGAATCCAATAGGGTAAGGTGTACCCAACGTTGGAAGGGTGGTTTGCCACTATCCTACAAGATGTCTAACGACATACAACCTCGTGTCATCATAAGACAGGGATGTGCTCATCCACTTGCTGAGTATATATACGAGCACTACCTATATAATCTTGGTGTTTGTTTGAAGTATAATTCTCAATTAGAGATAGTAGAGATAATGATATGTCAAGAGAAGACTCACCATTGGGAAGAATATGATAGTAATCTTCTCATTTTTCTTTGGGGTCTATTGGGTCAACCAAGGATAATTCTGTGGCCATATGATATCTATCATAACCTAGACGCGTGGCCTCCCATGTACGAAGGTTTCCTTGAGCACTTCCCAAAGATTCTAATTTCTAAAACAGTTTTTGACTATACCTTTATGTAAGGTGTTATTGTGAGGTGATGTCCACGGTTGGAACATGAGTCACATTTGGTATATATTTGTATCCAAACTCACAGCATATGTGTTGTTGTATTTTGCACGACAATTATTGTAATAAAGTTGTAGTTGTTTTCTGTACCATGTATTTGACGACTCAGAATGGGTTGGGTGGAATGGACCTATTTTGGGGTTGTCACATACTGTGAGTTTGGATACAAATATATACCAACTGTGACTCGTGTCCCAACCGTAATGTGACAAATGTCCCATCAGTGGACAACACCTCACAGTGATACCTACATAAAGGTATAGTCAAAAACTATTTTAGAAATTAGAATCTTTGGGAAGTGCTCAAGGAAACCTTCGTACATGGGAGGCCATTCTTCTAGGTTATGATAGATATCATATGTCCACAGAATTATTCTTGGTTGACCTAATAGACCCCAAAGAAACACAAGAAGATTACTATAATATTCTTTCCAATGGTAAGTCTTCTCTTGACATATCATTATCTCCACTGTCTCTAATTGAGAATTATACTTCAAACAAACACCAAGATTATATAGATAGTGCTCGTAGATATACTCAGCAAGTGGATGTGCACAACCGTGTCATATGATGACACGAGGTTGTATGTCATTAGACATCTTGTATGATAGTGACAAAACACCCTTCCAACGTTGGGTTCGCCTCACCCTATTTGATTCACCAAATATAACTACTAAATGATGACCACCGTTCTATTCCTCTGTTACCCCCGCTCGACCCAGCTACACTCTTATTACCTGAAAGGAATTGTAAAACAGAAGGGTGAGCACAACTAGCCCAGTAAAGAATATCATGACTAAAGGTAAATAAATTATCAATAGCCTTCAACAGTAATAAATTAGAGATTTAGAACATATGGTAGATGATAAAAAATTTCAACCATAGTTGCAGCGGAACGAGTAATCCATTAGAAGAGTCAAATAGACCATAAAGTCTATTATCTTCTCTACATTAAAAGTCCACCAACAATGTTTTATCCCTGTAACATTAATAAACAGTTCCTTTCCACAATTATATGAATAACTCATAATCATAATTGTAATTCTAAATTCCTCTTCGCGTCCAGGACGAAGATAATTTTCATCACATGTCTTTACCTGAAACATCAAAAATCATGGTTATACCAAATCACAGTTCCTGTTTATAATCATACTAACAATTTTATCTTTGCACTACGGCCAAAGATATTCATCAACAGACCATCTTTGCACTACAGGCCAAAGATATTCAACAACAGGTCATCTTTGCACTACGGGCCAAAGATATTCATCAACAATTCATCTTTGCACTACAGGCCAAAGATATTAATCAACAGATCATCTTTACACTACAGGCCAAAGATATTCGACAACAGGTCATCTTTACACTACGCGCTAAAGATATTCATCAACAATTCATCTTTGCACTACAGGCCAAAGATATTCCTCAACAGTTCATATTTGCACTACATGCCAAATATATTCATCAACAGTTCATATTTGCACTACAGGCCAAATATATTAATATCTCAAAGAAATATATAATCATTTTAGAATTTATATAAACAATAATTATAACCATGTTGATCATTTCACCTTTGCACTTAATCTAAAGATATTCAATTATAAATTCAATGGTCATGATTATACTAGTCAACAATTCAACTTTACACTACTGGCCAAAGGGAACCCATAGTTATGATCATACCAAAAATATACCCATCTTTACACTCAAGTCAAAGAGAAATATCATCATTAACGTTATAAAAATGTTATATATGGTAGTAAAATTAATATAATCAAAACATCTAGTATAATCTCAAGAGTAATATTCATAAATCAACTATAATTTGGTTAGAAAAAGAAACTAATTTTATCATAAATAGTAACTTGTGAATAGTAACCTCTGAATAGTAACTTCGTAAATAGTAACTCATGAATAGTAACTCGTGAATAGTAAATCCGACACAAAAAGATAGAAATTCCACAATAAAATCTATACCAATATTTCGGTATAATGATATTGAAATAACATTTCTTAAACTTATAAACAATTTATTTTAATTGTTTACACTTTACTAAATAATGCATTTAATCATCCTAAAATTCTAAACTCATAAAATTTCATCACCAATAACCAAAATCCTCATAAAAAATTTACATATACCTCATATAGGATTCTCAAGCCATAAAATCCTATTTTCTAATTTTTTTACTTCACATAACATATTTAATTCATTTACTTATAACTAGTCTATTTTCATAAAAAATACCAAATCAGTACAAACAAATTTTCTTTTATGAGATTTAGTAGAATATAGTCTCATATTGAACATATATTTTTCTCAAAATTTTTAAAAATCATTTACTATTTTTCATATGGCCAAAACAGCCGAATATTTAGATATTTATCAAAAATTGTATTTTTATCCAAAAATTTCAAAATTTACAGCGTATACTTCTATCATATACATGTACTCCCAATAAAATTTTTACTAATTTTGGAGTTAACCACAAGGAGTTATAAGCGGTTACTTTTAAAATAGTCTTTTCTCATAAAATTCACAACTCTTAATCTATACATCTAAAAATTTTCATTTTTGGACACAATCAAGAAAAATCATCAAATTATCATTTCAAATTTTTCCAGAATTTTTGAAGGTCAGAAAAATTACGAAACTGAAAAACATAACAACCCTTAAAATTCCTTACTATCCCATACCTCAAAAGAGCAGCATTTCTGACTAGATATCGGATATGATGCTGGAGGAATCTTGCACTGATGAATAACAACTCACCAAGTATCTAAATACTTATAAAATACACTCGATAATCTAGAGAGAAAACGAGAGAAAACTTATGAATTCTAGTGTGATTTTCAATTATAACTTAGTCCTCTATTTATAGGAAAATGTTAGCACGCCGAAGCAGACTTGACCTGCTACCTGATGGCTTTACCTGCTACTATTCTACCCACCAAAAATTAGCCATCTTCCCCAACAACCAAAAGTGGAGCCCACCCAATTCTAGAATTTTCTACCAAAATTATTTATAAACCTAATTTCCGAATCAGTCACCTCTTAAAATTTATAACAAATCGTTCGTTCATTTTTAACGGTTTAAAATTTGTGAACATATACTCAACTTATATATGAATAACATATCCAAAAATCACAACGATCCAACGATCGGATTAAAAATTATAACTCACGCAATATATCTTAAAAATACTGGTTTGATATTTTAAAACCTCCAATCCGATAAAATACTGATAAAACACTTTAATATTAATTCCTTCATTTATAATCACATAAATAAATCCATCATTTATATCCACATCAAATAAATATTTTCTTATCATATAAATCAACAATTAATTATTCACAAATAATATTACAGAATCACAATAATGACAACCAGACAGTTCCTAGGAAAGAGGGGGCTTTTTAATAAGGATTTCTCCTTACTGACGCGTAATTAGATGACCAAACCTCTCCTTAGACAGAACTTTCTAGACATTATTAATAATGTTATCTAATAATATTATTCAAATAATATGAATTATTGATCTGATAATGGGAAATACTGTGCAGTGACAATTATTGAACAACAGTAATATAAAATATCAACGTATCAATTATTGAATCAATAAAATATTGAACATTAATTACTGTAACAATTATTGAGTAGTGCCTTCTTACGTAAGAATCAATAATTCAAAAATATTGTGCAATACCGTGTGCTACTGTGTAACAACGCTTATTACTTTACTTTACCCACCGGGTATTCCGACAGTGTTAACGGTAACAACTACGCCGTTATTTATAAAAACTCAATTTTTGTCGTTATCTTCATCCGACCGTTTTCCGTTATGGGGCCCACAAATGGCTGCGTCGTCGTACGAATATTTTTCGACAGAAAGAATATTCCACGACTAAACGAATATTCCCCGACAACAATGAATATTTTATAACAACTTGCGTATTTTGGAAAAAAAATTCATATATCACCCTTAACTTTAACTTTTATCAATTTAACCATTTACTGAATAGTAATTATAAGAAAAATTAAATACTTTTATTTCATAAAATTCGGGGTCTTACACTTTTTGCTCCTCAGAGTATCCCAAGACTTCGAATATCTTGGTGATCTACTCTATTCACATCTCCATCTTAAGTGGTTCTGGCTTTCCCTAAAACTCCGATGGTCCCAGCTCCTTGAATTGCTTAGTGGTGACCATCTGTGAGTTGCCAGTGTTTCCACCTGTATTTTGAATAAGAGTCGCTCTCACCTGATGTTGCATGAATTGCATAAAGTCTCTGAACATCCCATCGTTCAACATTTGATTGGGGTTGTTGTTTACCTGAGGATTATTATCTTCCTGTTGCACATTATCCTGGGTATTGATCATTGGTGACTCAACGGTCTCATGTGCTTCATTGTTGATCTCAACATTTTCATATACCATTTTTAAATATTATCACAAAATAAGGGTTAATTGACATGTCATATATTATCCCTATACTCTGACGGACCAATTAAATACTAAATAAACATAGGTAGGTCATACTAGCGAATGAATTCCCCGTCTCTCCCTTCCTATTTCTTGTCTCACGTCTCAGCTAGGGATCATATCCCTAAGCTCGGATACCAACTGTGACGCCCTTAAAATAGGTATACATCACCCATCTTGGGTCGCCAAATACATGGTACAAAATTCAAATACAACTTAATTATACAACTGTCGTGTAACATACGACAAAACATAAGCTGAGAGTTTTAAAATGAATATTGTCTTCTAGACAATATCCACACTCAATGGAGTCCTCATTACAATTATTATTATACTATTTCATAGAATAGTGATGACTACTATAATACCATCTCGGACCATCACTCCGTTTTCCGACTAGTCCCAGCTACGTTCTCATTTCCTGAAAAGGACAATGAAAACAAAAAGGTGAGCTCAACTAGACCAGTAAAAAATATTATGACTAAGATAATGCAGAATAAGTTATTATTAGCCTTCACAATGTTAAACTGATAGAATATAATAGACAACAAGTTTAACTGCAACGGAACAAGCAATCCATTAGAAGAGTCAAGTAAAGCATGATATCTACTATCTTCTATGATTTAAAAAGTTTTTCTTCAATTTTATCGCTGAGACTCAGCTAAATAAATAAACCACATCATCGAATTATCCCTGCACTATGGGCCAAGGATATTCATGTAATCATCAATGGTCATGACTATACCGAATAATCCCTGGTCATAATTATACCAACAACTGTCCATCAATGCACTACAGGCCAATGAGGACTTTTACCACATCATTTGTAACATTACGGGTCATGATTATACCGAATGATCCCTGGTCATAATCATACAAATTAACAGTCCATCTATGCATGTAAGCCAAAGATGACTTTCATCACAATATAAGCATGAGGATGATGACAATGATATCGGAATTCAATTAAAAGAAAACAAAGGATAAATTTTAAAAATTTATAATTTAATTTATCCAGAATTCAATAATGTCCAAATTATCAACATGATACTGCTTTGTGGAGTAAAATTCAAGAATAATATCCATGTATCAAAAATAATTTGGACAGAAAAGAAATAATTTTTTCGATAAATAGTACCCCGTCAATAGTACCCCGATATGAAAAGTGTCCCGAATACCCGAGTGAATAATATTTGAGTGAATAGTAATCAGGTGAATAGTAACCCGTGAATAGTAACTCGTGAATAGTATCCCGGCATGAAAAGTGTCCCGAATATCCGAGTGAATAATATTTTAGTGAATAGTAACTGGGTAAATAGTAACCCGTGAATAGTATCCCAATAAAAATATTGATATATAATAAGAGAGTTCATATCAATATTCCAAAGAAATGATACTTGATGAAGCGCAAAACTCAAATATATTCCACTAATTTCAAGGATTATAGAAGCAATACTTACCATAGTAAGTTTAGATTTAAGAATATGAAAAGAAATAACATACGAAACTGTAAATGAATTTTCACCTGTCATACGGTACGTAATCCGCATAAACAGGTTATTCCGACATATTAAAGGATGAATACGAAAAGTAGTATTCCTTATGAATACAAAAGAAATAATACCCCTTACCTTAGTAGAAGACTGGATACTGCAATAGTGAAGCAGCAGAATAGACTTCTTCTTGCTCTCTATAGTTTCTCTCTCTCTCTCTCTATAATTTCTCTTGTGAGTCTCATTGAATTGGTGAGAATGAAAGAAGAATTAAGCTTCTATTTATAGGAGAAATGACTAAATAGTAACTAATTCACGAATGGTCCAGATTAATTTACTATTAGAACGGACAGTCTAGATTGATTACTATTAAAACCACAACCGACGGTCCAGATTGATTTACTTTTAAAACCATCACTGACGGTCCAGATTGATTTACTTTTAAAACCACCACCGACGGTCCAGATTGATTTACTATTAAAACCACCATCAACGGTCCAGATTGATTTACTATTAAAACTACCACCGACGGTCTAGATTGATTTAACTTATTACACTTTAGTACCCCTAAAGTTTTTCAAGTTTGTATTATTTCCCTCTAACTTTTGTAATTAACTTATCTTCAATAAACACATTCTTAATACTTCAAAAATTATTCATCATTAATATTATAACTCACAATATTTATCAACCAGATCATTCTCAGGAAAGAGGGGGCTTTTCGATAAGGATTTCTCCCTATTGGTGCGCAATTAGGTGACCAAACCTCTCCTCGACAGAACTTTCTAGACATCGTCAATATTGCAAATAATAATATGAATAACTTTGTTGTCTCAATTATTGATTTAATAATACAAAATATTATGCAGATGATACTGTGACAATAATTGAATTAAATAACGTGAGATACTATGCAACAATTACTGTGACGCCCCCAAAATAGGTATACATCACCCATTTTGAGTCGCCAAATACATGGTACAGAAATAAATACAACTTTATTACTACAATTATAGTGCAAAATATGACAACATATAAACTGTGAGTTTAAATACAAATATTGTCTAATAGACAGTATTAAAACTCAAAAGGAGTCTTCATTACAATTATTGATACACTATTTTATAAAAATAGTGAGAACTGCTAAAACAACTTCCTAGAACCATCACTTCATACCCCGGCTAGTTCCTGCTATATTCTCACCTCCAAAGAAGAAAAATAGAACAAAAAGAAAAAAGGTGAGCTCAACTAGCCCAGTAAAGAATATTATGACTAAGATAATATACAACAAATTATCATTAGTCTTCAACAGGAAAAAATCTGATAGAATATAATAGACAACAAGTTTTAGATCAACAACTGCAGTGAAAATAATAATTCATTAGAAGAGTTAAGTAAAGAATGAAATCTACTATCATTTATGAATTTAAAAGTCCATCATCAATATTTTATCCCTGTAACATCAATCAATATACATCTTGAATTAAATATTCGTCTTTGCACTATGGGCCAAAGATATTCATTTGTATCACCAGTTGATCATGTTCATCTCAACACCTGTTCATCTTTGCACTATGGGCCAAAGATATTCATCAGATAATCATTCATCTTTGCACTACAGGTCAATGATATTCATCAAGTATCACCATTAAGGACTGAGGATGATGAAAAATATTTTAGAGAATAAATCCAGTACGATAAAAGGACAAAATTTAGAGATTCGTACTTTAGATAATTCAAGTTTAAAAATACACCATAATAAAACATAATGGAGAAAAATTCAAGAATAACGATCAAAACATAGATACAATCAAATATAGTAACCATAATAGACATATGGGACAAAGAAAAGAAAATTTCATTTTTCGATGAATAGTGCCGTATTCGTGAACAGTGTCGTATACGTGAATAGTGCCGTATACGTAAATAGTAATCCCGACACAAAAAGTTTTAAATTTGATAAAAAGTTTAGACCAATATTTTGGCATAATGATATTGAAAGAAATAATACCATTTACAAAAAAATAACATCCCTTATCTTAAAATACAGTATTTTTGACCGGAATATCAGATATGACGCTGAAGAAAATTTGCACTGAATAACAACTCTTAAAGTATCTAAATACTCATAAAATACGCTCGATAATATATATATATATAGAGAGAAAGAGAGAAAAAACTTATTTTTAGTGTGATTTTTAATTCTAACTCATCACCCTATTTACAGGAAAATGTTAGAACACCGAAGCAGACTTAACATGCTACTAGATGCATTTACCTGCTGCTATTCCCGTCCACCACTTTTGAAATAAAATTTCAGCACATTTCTCACCAACCAAAAGTGGGCCCACTAATTCTAGAAATTTTCAAAATATTTTAAATAATCAGTAACTTCAATAATTCATATAAAATAGCCCTTTTATCAGAAAAATTTGAATCTCATGCCCATTCCACACGAAATCGAATTCTCTACAACTTTGTAGCTTTAAGTTTTTTTAAATTCTAAACCGAAAATATTCGAAATTCACAAACGGATGATTTTCAATACCTCATAAAATTCATAACAAATCATACATTAATTTTTAACGGTTCAAAATTTGTGGACATACTCAACTTATATATGTATAACATATCTAAAAATCACAACGATCCAACGGTCGGATTAAAATTATAACTCACACAATAAAGCTTTAAGAACACTGTTTTGATTTTTAAAACCTCCATTCCGACAAAATACTGATAAAACACCTCAAAATTAAATCCTTCATTTATATCCACATAAAAATAAATATTTCCTTATCAAATAAATTAATAATTAATTATTCATAAATAATATTACAGAATCACAATTATGACAACCAAGTCGTTCTCAGGAAAGAGGGGGCTTTCCGATAATGATTTCTCCTTACTGGCGTGCTAGGTGACCAAACCTCTCCTTAGACAGAACTTCCTTAGACATTGTCAATAATGTTATCTAATAATATTATTCAAATAATATGAATTATTGATCTGATAATGGAGATATTGTGCAGTGACAATTATTGAAACAACAATAATATAAAATATCAACGCAGCAATTATTGAACCAATAAAATAAAATATTGAATAGTAATTACTGTAACAATTATTGAGCTTTTTACGTAAGGATCAGTAATTCAACAATACTATGCAATACCGTGTGCTATTGTGTACCCACGCGTATTACTGTATTTTAACCACCGGGTATTCCAACAGTGTTAACGGTAACTACTACGCCATTATTTATAAAAACTCAAACTTGTCATTTTCTTCATCCGACCGTTTTTTGTTATGGAACCCACAAATAATTGCGCCGTCGTACGAATATTCCCCGACAGCAAGAATATTCCATGACCAAACGAATATTTTCCGACAAAATGAATATTTTAAAACCACTTGCCTATTTTGTAAATTTTCCACATTTCACCCATAACCAAAGTATTATATCAAATTAACACCCTATTATTCAAAATAATAATTAGAGAAAATTTGATTTTATTTATAATAAGTTGGGGTCTTACAACCTCCCCTCCTTATGAAATTTTGTCCTCGAAATTGACGTACGTACCTGGTATTTTGAAAAGGTGAGGATACCTCGCTTTCATTTTCGATTCTAACTCCCAGGTCATTTCCTCAATAGCATGGTTCCTCTACAAAACCTTAACTTATGGTATAACCTTGGTGCGTAGGACATGCTCTTTCCTATCCAAGATCTTAATAGGTACCTCATCGCACGTTAAATCTTCAGCCATTCTCCTATAAATATGATGCTTAGTTTAGAATTGAAAATCACACCAGACTCAGAGAATTCTTCTTCTATAATATTGAGTGTATT
The DNA here is from genome assembly GCA_016801055.1 of Panax notoginseng. Lineage (NCBI taxonomy): Eukaryota > Viridiplantae > Streptophyta > Magnoliopsida > Apiales > Araliaceae > Panax > Panax notoginseng. The sequence continues at coordinate 10,218,080 of CM029023.1, read as the reverse complement.
TCTTTAGAGTTTTAAGAAGCTTTGAGCGTAGAAAACAGTGAATTTTTTTTTTCAAAAATATCCACACTATACCAGTTAGAATACTCTTCTTTTTAAGGTAAGGGATATTATTTTTGTTCAGTATTCGTAAGAAATAATATTTTCTTCCATACTCTGTAGTGTGTAAGTAATATTATTTCGTTTCAGATTTCGAATTCTACACTCATTTTGTTAAAGTTTTGGCTTCTATACTCCATGAAATTAGTAGAATATCCTTACAAGTTGTGTTTCATCCAGTATCTTTTCGTAAAAATATTATTCTGAACATTCTTGATAAGTTTTAACTTTTTCATACCGGAGTACTATTCACGAGTTACTATTTCTGAAGTACTATTCACTCGAGTACTATTCACCCGGAGCACTATTCATGATAAAAATTGATTTTTTTTCGGTCTAAATCATTTTTGATACAATATTATTCTTAAATTTTACTCCACAAAGCAGTATCATGTTGACAATTTGGACAATATTGAATTCTGGATAAATTAAATTATAAATATTTAAAATTTATCCTTTGCTTTCTTTTAATTGAATTCTTATATCATTGTCATCATCTTCATGCTTATATTGTGATGAAAGTCGTCGGTGGCTTACGTGCATAGATGGACTGTTGATTGGTATGATTATGACCAGGGTTTATTCGGTATAATCATGACCGTAATGTTACAAATGATGTGGTAAAAGTCCTCATTGGCTCGTAGTGCATTGATAGACAGTTGTAGGCATGATCATGACCATTGATGAAAACACGAATATCCTTGGCCCGTATTGCATGGATAATTCGTGGTCATGATTCTAATAAATATCCTTGGTCGTAGTACATGGATGATTCGATGATGTGGATTATTTATTAAGTAGAGTCTTAGCGATAAAATTGATGATAAACTTTTTAAATCATATAAGATAGTAGATATCATGCTCTACTTGACTCTTCTAATAAATTGTTTGTTCCGCTGCAATTAAACTTAATGTTTATTATATTTTATCAGTTTAACACTATTGAAGGCTAACGATAATTTATTCTGCATTATCTTAGTCATAATATTTCTTACTAGGCTAGTTGAGCTTACCCTTTGCTTCCATTGTTCTCTTCAGAAAATAAAAATATAGATGAGACTAGTCGGGGAACAGAGTGACGGTCCAGATGTTTGCATTAGTAGTCCTCACTATTCTGTAAAATAATGTGATAATAATTGTAATAAGGACTTATTTTGAGTTTGAATATTGTCTAGAAGACAATATTTGTATTAAAACTCACAGCTTATGTTTTGTCGTATTCTACACGACACTTAACAATTGTATAAATTAAGTTTGTATTTGAATGATGTACCATGTATTTGGCGACTCAGAATAGGTGATGTATACCTTTTTTTGGGGCGTCACATATCCAAAAAAACATTCAAATAATTTTTTAACACCAATATCATTAAACTTTTAAGCAATGATAAAAAATACCCAAAAATTGAGCAATGTGACATCTCACGTGTAAAATATATATTTTCTAAATCATTTCAAAATCTTTAAGTAGCAAAGTGATTCGCTATCTTTCAAACAAACTTAAATACATTATACTCCCTCTGTCCCATAATGTTTGACGTTTTAGAGTTGCCAGAAGACTAAAAAAATGATTGTATATCATTAAATATAATATTAATTGTGCATAATACCTTTACTATATATTTATATCATACTCTCTCTCATCTATAACATTTTTAAATGAAAGATAATTTTAAAAAGATTGTGGTTAATTTTCCTAGATTATATAAAATGTCAAATAATTTGAAAAAAATAAAATCATTTAAAACGTTATATATCATGGGACGGAGGGAGTAGTTGTTAAAGAATGTTCTTCATTGGGGAGACCCTTCCCACATCTGTCTTCTCCCTCTCTCATATTTACTCGTCAATGTTTTTAAATTTGTACTAGTCATCGAATCAAAAAGTTATCAGGTGGATGGGTCATTGATTCAATCAGTGGTCAAAATGTCATAAATATATAAAAATATACATTACCATAATTAATAAAATTTTAAAAGATCTTATTTTTTTATTAACTAAAATATAATGAACTTGTTTTATAATGGCGCTTAAAGTGGTTATTTATAATATTAAAAAAAATTTGGTACCAAAAAAATAATAAAAAGTAATTAAAAATCGTGTCATTTGGTCAGTTTAACAAGTTTAACCAAAATCGGTTGAACCACTAGTTCAACTTGAGTTTTGATCAAATTGGTTCAACTGAGCCAAATATGACCGGACATAGGATACGTTCTCGGTTCAACCAATAGGACCCGTCGCCATAGTTATTTTGGGTTACGGCGGCAGGTGAATCGTCACCATAACCCAAAAAATAAGTCGTCATAGTCCGACTGTGTAATACAAAGTCGTGTATATACATATAGCCCAATATATATATATATATATATATATGGTAATGATTCATAACATATATTTGTTACGAATTAAAAATTGGCATACACCATCTCTATCGCTCAATATAAGAACTAATACCGAGATTAAAACTGAAAATTTCACGTCCGCTACTAATCATCGTCCGTTACTAATAATAGCGGACATGAATTTTTCATTATTAATATCGACCGTTTGTTCTTCTATTGACACTAATGATGATATTTGTTCTAATATTGACCGATGATGCTTGTATTGAACGATAATAATAGTGTTTGTCCATTTTTAATAGTGTTTGTATTGGACGATATTTTGATAGTGTTTGTATTTTTAATTCTTGTATTGGATGATGATAGTGTTTGTTCATTATATATGTTAGTATTCATATATAATGATAGTGTTTGTATTTTTAATTCATTTTTAAGTACTTGTTATTGATTATTGTTGATATATATATATATATATATGTGTGTGTGTGTGTGTGTGTGTGTGTGTGTGTGTGTGTGTGTGTGTGTGTGTGTGTGTGTGACTCCCCCAAAATAGGTATACAACACCCATTCTGAGTCGCCAAATACATGGTACAGAAATCAAACTACAACTTCAATAATACAATTGTCGTGCAAAATACGACAACACATACTGTGAGTTTAAATACAAATATTGTCTTCTAGACAATATCCACACTCATATAAGTCCTCAATACAATTATTCAAAAATTATTTTACAGAAATAGTGAGGACTGCTAAAACATCTTTCTAAAACCATCACTCCATACCCCGACTAGATCCTGCTATGTTCTCACCTCCTGAGAAGAAAAATGGAACAAAAAGGAAAAGGGTGAGCTCAACTAGCCCAGTAAAGAATATTATGACTAAGATAATATACAACAAATTATCATTAGTATTCAACAGGGAAAAATCTGATAGAATATAATCGACAACAAGTTTTAGATCAACAACTGCAGCGGAAACAGCAAACCATTAGAAGAGTCAAGTAGAGAATGAATTCTACTATCTTCTAATATTTAAAAGTCCATCATCAATATTTTATCCCTGTAACATCAATTAATAATCATCTTTATCCAAATATTCATCTTTGCACTACAGGCCAAAGATATTCATTTGTGTCACCTGTCAGTCATGTTCATCTCAACACCTGTTCATCTTTGCACTACAGGCCAAAGATATTCATCAAGTAATCATACATCTTTACACTACAGGCCAAAGATATTCAGTAATATCATCATTTAGGACTGAGGATGATAAAAAATAGCTTAAAGAGAACGAATCCAGTGAGACAGAAGGACAAATAGTAGGGATTCGTATAACAATTTATCCAAGATCAATAATACTTCATAATAATCAATTGTGAAGCAGAATTCAAAAATAAAGATCAAAACATGGATACAATCAAAGATAGTAACCATAATAGACAACTTGGACAAAAAAGGGAAAATTTTATTTTTTGGTAAATAGTGCCGTATTCGTGAATAGTGTCGTATACGTGAATAGTAACGTATACGTGAATAGTAACCCCGACACAAAAAGTTCCAAATTTGATAAAAACACATGTTAATATTTCAGCATAATGATATTGAAGAAAATAATATCATTTAAGAAGAAAATAATATCCCTTACCTCAAAATATCAGTACTTCTGGTCGGAATACCGGTATAAGGCTGAAAGAAACTTGCTCTGATGAATAGACACTCTCAAAGTATCTAAATACTCACAAAATACACTCAATAATCTAGAGAGAGAAAGAGAGAAAACTTATTTCTGGTGTGATTTTCAGTTCTAACTTAGCCCTCTATTTATAGGAAAATGTTAGCACGCCGAAGCAGACTTAACCTGCAACCTGATAGCTTTACCTGCTACTATTCCCACCCACCACATTTGAATAAAAATCTTAGCACATTTCTTCACCAACCAAGAGTGGGGCCCACCAATTCTAAAATTTTCCATCAAAATGATAAACTCCGAAAATTCAACAATTTCTGAACCAGTCATCTCGTAAAATTCATAATAAATCATATGTTCATTTTTAACGGTTCAAAATTTGTGGACATATACTCAACTTATATATGTATAACATATCCAAAAATTACCACGATCCAACGGTCGGATTAAAAATTATAACCCCCGCAAAATATCTCAAAAACCCTAATTTTTAATACCTCCATTCCGACAAAAATACTGATAAAAACCTCAACATTAACTCCTTCATTTTTAACCACAAAAATATATCCCTCATTTATATCCACATAAAATAAATATTTCCTCATCATATGAATCAATAATTAATTATTCACAAATAATATTACAGAATTATATTTATGACAACCAGGCCGTTCCCAGGAAAGAGGGGGCTTTTCAATAAGGATTTCTCCTTACTGGCGCGCAATTAGATGACCAAACCTCTCCTTAGACAGAACTTTCTAGACATTGCTAATAATGTTATCTAATAATATTATTCAAATAATATGAATTATTGATCTGATAATGGAAAATATTGTGCATCAACAATTATTGAAACAACAATAATATAAAATATCAACGCAGCAATTATTGAATCAATAAAATAAAATATTAAACAATAACTACTGTAACAATTATTGAGTAGTGCCTTCTTACGTAAGAATCAATAATTGGTGTAATACTGTGTGCTACTGTATTTTAACCACCGGGTATTCCAACAGTATTAACGGTAACAACTACGCCGTTATTTATAAATAACTTATACTTGTCGTTTTCTTCATCCAATTGCTTTCCGTTATGGGGCCCACACAAGGCTGCACCGTCGTACGAATATTCCCCGACAGCAAGAATATTCCACGACCAAACGAATATTTCCCGACAAAATGAATATTTTATAACCACTTGCTTATTTTGCAAAATTTGTACATTTCACCCATAACCAAAGTATTATATCAGATTAACCCCTTATTATTCACAATAATATTTAGAGAAAATTTGATTTTATTCATTAATAAGTTGGGGTCTTACAACCTCCCCTCCTTATGAAATTTCGTCCTCAAAATTGACGTACGTACCTGATGTTTGAAAAAGGTGAGGATACCTCGCTTTCATTTATGATTCCAACTCCCAGGTCATTTCTTTAATAGCATGGTTTCTCCACAAAACCTTAACTTGTGGTATAACCTTCGTGCGTAGGACATGCTCTTTCCTATCCAAGATCTTAACAGGTACCTCCTCGTACGTTAAATCTTCAGCTATCTCGTCTGGTTCTAACTCAATAATGTGGTTCGGGTCTTTAACATATTTACGAAGCATAGATATGTGAAAAACATTATGAATACGAGACATGCTTGGAGGTAATGCGAGTCTATATGCCACATTTCCTATTCGCTCAAGAATCTCAAATGGACCAACAAATCTTGGATTGAGCTTTCCTCTCTTCCCAAATCTTGTAACTCCCTTCCATGGTGCAACACGTAACAATACATGATCCCCAATATTAAATTCCACGTCCTTCCGATGAAGATCCGCATAACTCTTTTGTCGATCCTGTGCCGTTTGTATACGTTGTCGAATCGTTTGGATCTTCTCTGTAGTAATGTGTACCAACTCTGGTCCCAACAATGTTGCTTCACCCACCTCATCCCAGCATACTGGAGAACGACATTTTCTTCCATACAACGCCTCGAATGGAGCCACACCTATGCTCGCCTGATAACTGTTGTTGTAGGAGAATTTCACCAATGGTAGGTACTTATCCCAACTCCCTTTGAGATCTAGGACACAAAGTCTTAATAGATCTTCAAGAGTTTGAATAGTCCTCTCTGATTGTCCGTCCGTTTGAGGATGGTATGCCGAACTGAATCGTAAATCCGTGCCCATAGCTTTCTGCAAGCTAACCCAAAATCGTGAAGTGAATCTTGGGTCACAATCCGAAACTATGGATACTGGCATGCCATGCAATCTCACAATCTCGTTCACATACATACTAGCAAGACGTTCAAGGGAATAAGTCTCACGTATCGGCAAGAAATGAGCGGACTTGGTTAATCTATCAACAATAACCCAAATCGCATCTATGCCTTGAGAAACCTTGGGAAGACCCGTAACAAAATCCATAGTAATGTGTTCCCACTTCCATTTCGGAATCTCAAGTGGTTGCAATGGACCCTTTGGTACTTGATGCTCCGCTTTTACACGTTGACAAGTTAAACATCTCGAGATAAACTCCGCGATCTCTCTTTTCATATTGCTCCACCAAAATGTATGTCGAAGATCGTGATACATTTTGGTACTCCCAGGATGGATTGCAAACGGTGTGTTGTGTGCCTCCATCATTATTCTATTCTTCAAGTCAAAATCGTTAGGAACACAAAGTCTAAAGTTGACTCGAAGTATTCCTTCTTCATCAATTCTTGCTTCTGGAATAGCACCTTCTTGCACTTTCTTCTTCATACGCATCAGCTCCATGTCCGTAGCTTGAGCAGCTTTAACTTTATCGATTAAAGTCGGTTCTACTCGTATATTTGATATCATCATGTGGGTACTTGGAGCCTTCATCTCTATCTCCATCCTTTGCAAGTCATACAAAATGGGCCTTTGTGTTAACAACATTGCACTCGTACTCGCATATGATCTTCTACTCAATGCGTCAGCTACTACGTTTGCTTTTCCAGGATGATATTGGATGGTATGATCGTAATCTTTCAACAGCTCGAGCCAACGTCGCTGCCGCATGTTGAGTTCCTTTTGGGTGAAGAAATATTTGAGGCTTTTATGATCTGTATAGATCTCCACTTTCTCCCCATACAGGTAGTGTCTCCAGATCTTCAACGCAAAAACGACTGCTGTCAACTCCAAATCATGAGTAGGATAATTCTTCTCATATTTTTTGAGTTGTCGTGAGGCATAGGCTATGACTTTCCCATGTTGCATGAGAACACATCCTAACCCTTTGCCTGAAGCATCGCTGTAGATAACAAATCCATCCGAGCCAGATGGTATTGTCAGAACAGGTGCCGAAATAAGTCTCCTCTTGAGTTCTTGAAAACTCTTCTCACAATCCTCGCTCCAATCGAATTTTGTATCCTTCCGAGTCAGCTGAGTTAACGGAGTAGCGATTTGAGAAAATCCTTCCACAAATCTCTGATAATAACCAGCTAAGCCCAGAAAGCTACGTACTTCGGTTACCGACTTCGGTTGCTCCCAACTTTGTATGGCTTCAATCTTCGCCGGGTCGACAGATACTCCATGTTTTGACACCACGTGTCCAAGGAATGCTACTTCCTCAAGCCAGAACTCGCATTTCTTCAGTTTAGCATAAAGCTTGTTTTCACGAAGCCTTTGCAGTACCAGCTTCAAATGGCGCTCATGATCTTCACGGCTTTTGGAATAGATGAGGATGTCATCAATAAAGACAACAACGAACTGATCTAAATATTCTTTGAATACACGGTTCATCATATCCATGAAGGCAGCAGGAGCATTAGTCAATCCAAAAGACATGACTAAGAATTCATAATGCCCGTACCGAGTTCTGAAGGCAGTCTTTGGAATATCCTCAGTTTTAATCTTCAGCTGATGATATCCAGAACGAAGATCGATCTTTGAAAAGAATTGTTCTCCTTGCAACTGATCAAACAGGTCATCAATGCGAGGTAGCGGATACCTATTCTTGATAGTGACATGATTCAATTTTCGATAGTCGATACAAAGTCGCATACTTCCGTCTTTCTTCTTTACGAATAACACAGGAGCACCCCAAGGAGATGTACTAGGACGAATAAAACCGATGTCCAACAACTCCTGTAGTTGGACTTTTAACTCCTGAAGTTCAATAGGAGCCATTCGATATGGGGTTTTAGAAATGGGCTTTGTACCGGGTTCAAGGTCAATAAAGAATTCAACTTCACATTCTGGGGGTAGACCAGGAAGTTCTTCAGGAAATACATCGAGAAATTCTCTAACAATAGAAATATTATTCAAATCTGACTTGTCTTTGTTCAAATCCATAACATGGGATAAGAAAGCTTGACATCCGTTTTTCAATAAACAAATAGCTTTGTGGCTTGATATGACAGTGACTGATTTTAGTGGTTTAGTAGTTTGAATTCGTATGACAGGTTGGTTAGGAATATGAAAACTAACAACCTTACGAAAATAATCAATTTTAGCATGATGAGTGATTAACCAATCAATTCCTGAAATCACATCAAAAGCAAGTATCTTTAAAGAGATAAGATCAACAGGTAATGTGATAGTGCCAACTTGGATCATGCAAGATTTATAAACTGTAGATGTAACGAAGGTTTCACCCAACGGAGTTTCAACAGACAAGTCAAAGTCCAATTTCTCCGGAGTCAAGTTTAAACATTAAGCACAAGCAGGAGAGATAAAAGAATGGGTAGAACCGGTATCTAGTAAAGTATAAACTTCGCAAGAATTCAAGATTAGCTTACCCGTGATCACCTCGTTCGGGTTTCTTGCGTTTTGGCCAGTCACGGCAAACGCTCTTCCAGGAACCGCTAATTTTGACTTATCCGGGACAGCCCTTGGAGTCACCATCCCCGCTGAACTTGGTTTTTCTATAGAACACTCTCGAGCTATATGACCCTCCTTTCCACAGTTATAACAAACCTTGGATTGTTGTGGGCAGTTTGGGTTGATATGTCCCTCTTTCCCACATTTGTAACATCGACCGGTGGTCGTTCTCCTCCCCTAGAAACAGTTGATGTTTGTGCTGACGTCTTCACGTTATCATTGTTGTACCTTCTCTTCTTGAAATCTCCTTCCGACTCGCTCCTTCTATTATCACGACCACGATTACCACCAGAGTGGTTACCGCTTTTGTCCGAATATTTTCCTCCTTGCTGGTTTTCATTGCTTCGATGACTGCCGCCACCGGTATGACCCTGGTTGTGGTCCCTCGGTTGCACATACTCATTATCTCGCTCTAATAATTGAGCCCTGTTTACAACATCTGAATATAAAGAAAATTTATGAGAGATAAGATATTGTCGAATCTCGGGTTTTAGACCTCTCAAAAACATCCTTGTCATTCGTTCCTCATTTTCGACCAAATGAGGTGCAAACCTGGATAACTCTGCAAACTTCACCTCGTACTGGGACACCGTCATGTTGTTTTCTTCCAGTCTGATAAACTCCACCTCCTTCATATGACGAATACTTTCAGGAAATAACTTGTCATTGAACAGTTTTTGAAATGTTTCCCAGGACATGTTGAGTGCGTCAGGCTGGGTACGCTTCACAAACTCCCACCAGTAGTCTGCCTCACCGCGGAACATAAAGGTGGCGAATGGAACCTTCTGTTCCTCCGTGCATCCCAAGACATCGAATATCTTGGTAATTTGCTTGACCCACGTTTCCGCCATGATCGGATTCGGCTTTCCCCTAAATTCCGGTGGTCCCAATTCTTTGAACTGCTTAGCTGTGACAAACCGCGCGTTGTTGTCATTTCCACCCGTATTCTGCACACGAGTCTCTCTCGTCTGATTTTGCATGAACTGCAAAAAGCTCCTAAACATTCCATCATTCATCGTTTGCTCGGTAACGTTGTTTACAGGAGGAATATTGCCTTCCTGTTGCACGTTCCCCTGGGTGGTGATCAAAGGTGTCTCCACGGTCTGATTTACTCCATTATTAACGTTCTCAGCTGCCATTCTTAAACACTGCCATAAAACAAGGATTAATAGTCATGTCATATATTATCCCTATACTCTGACCGACCAAATAAACACCAAATAAATTTAGTCAGGTCATACTAGCGAAGGAATTCCCCGTCTCTCCCCTCCTAGTTCTTGTCTCACATCTCAGCCGGGGATCATATCCCTAAGCTCTGATACCAACTGTGACGCCCCCAAAATAGGTATACAACACCCATTCTGAGTCGCCAAATACATGGTACAGAAATCAAACTACAACTTCAATAATACAATTGTCGTGCAAAATACGACAACACATACTGTGAGTTTAAATACAAATATTGTCTTCTAGACAATATCCACACTCATATAAGTCCTCAATACAATTATTCAAAAATTATTTTACAGAAATAGTGAGGACTGCTAAAACATCTTTCTAAAACCATCGCTCCATACCCCGACTAGATCCTGCTATGTTCTCACCTCCTGAGAAGAAAAATGGAACAAAAAGGAAAAGGGTGAGCTCAACTAGCCCAGTAAAGAATATTATGACTAAGATAATATACAACAAATTATCATTAGTATTCAACAGGGAAAAATCTGATAGAATATAATCGACAACAAGTTTTAGATCAACAACTGCAGCGGAAACAGCAAACCATTAGAAGAGTCAAGTAGAGAATGAATTCTACTATCTTCTAATATTTAAAAGTCCATCATCAATATTTTATCCCTGTAACATCAATTAATAATCATCTTTATCCAAATATTCATCTTTGCACTACAGGCCAAAGATATTCATTTGTGTCACCTGTCAGTCATGTTCATCTCAACACCTGTTCATCTTTGCACTACAGGCCAAAGATATTCATCAAGTAATCATACATCTTTACACTACAGGCCAAAGATATTCAGTAATATCATCATTTAGGACTGAGGATGATAAAAAATAGCTTAAAGAGAACGAATCCAGTGAGACAGAAGGACAAATAGTAGGGATTCGTATAACAATTTATCCAAGATCAATAATACTTCATACTAATCAATTGTGAAGCAGAATTCAAAAATAAAGATCAAAACATGGATACAATCAAAGATAGTAACCATAATAGACATCTTGGACAAAAAGGAAAAATTTTATTTTTTGGTGAATAGTGCCGTATTCGTGAATAGTGTCGTATACGTGAATAGTAACGTATACGTGAATACTAACCCCGACACAAAAAGTTCTAAATTTGATAAAAACACATGTTAATATTTCAGCATAATGATATTGAAGAAAATAATATCATTTAAGAAGAAAATAATATCCCTTACCTCAAAATATCAGTACTTCTGGTCGGAATACCGGTATAAGACTGAAAGAAACTTGCTCTGATGAATAGAAACTCTCAAAGTATCTAAATACTCACAAAATACACTCAATAATCTAGAGAGAGAAAGAGAGAAAACTTGTTTCTGGTGTGATTTTCAATTCTAACTTAGCCCTCTATTTATAGGAAAATGTTAGCACGCCGAAGCAGACTTAACCTGCAACCTGATGGCTTTACCTGCTACTATTTCCACCCACCACATTTGAATAAAAATCTCAACACATTTCTTCACCAACCAAGAGTGGGGCCCACCAATTCTAAAATTTTCCATCAAAATGATAAACTCCGAAAATTCAACAATTTCTGAACCAGTCATCTCGTAAAATTCATAATAAATCATACGTTCATTTTTAACGGTTCAAAATTTGTGGACATATACTCAACTTATATATGTATAACATATCCAAAAATTACCACGATCTAACGGTCGGATTAAAAATTATAACCCCCACAAAATATCTCAAAAACCCTGATTTTTAATATCTCCATTCCGACAAAAATACTGATAAAAACCTCAACATTAACTCCTTCATTTTTAACCACAAAAATATATCCCTCATTTATATCCACATAAAATAAATATTTCCTCATCATATGAATCAATAATTAATTATTCACAAATAATATTACAGAATCACATTTATGACAACCAGGCCGTTCCCAGGAAAGAGGGGGCTTTCCAATAAGGATTTCTCCTTATTGGCTCGCAATTAGATGACCAAACCTCTCCTTAGACAGAACTTTCTAGACATTGCCAATAATGTTATCTAATAATATTATTCAAATAATATGAATTATTGATCTGATAATGAAAAATACTGTGCAGCAATAATTATTGAAACAACAATAATATAAAATATCAACGCAGCAATTATTGAATCAATAAAATAAAATATTAAACAATAACTACTGTAACAATTATTGAGTAGTGCCTTCTTACGTAAGAATCAATAATTGGTGCAATACTGTGTGCTACTGTATTTTAACCACCGGGTATTCCAATAGTATTAACGGTAACAACTACGCCGTTATTTATAAATAGCTTATACTTGTCATTTTCTTCATCCAATCGCTTTCCGTTATGGGGCCCACACAAGGCTGCGCCGTCGTACGAATATTCCCCGACAGCAAGAATATTCCACGACCAAACGAATATTCCCCGACAAAATGAATATTTTATAATCACTTGCTTATTTTGCAAAATTTGCACATTTCACCCATAACCAAAGTATTATATCAAATTAACCCCTTATTATTCACAATAATATTTAGAGAAAATTTGATTTTATTCATTAATAAGTTGGGGTCTTACAATATATATATATATATATATATATATATATATAGGGATATGATCCACAACAAGTATTTGCTATGGATGTAAATTGGGCAAATAGCATCATATCCATTCATTTTATGAATCAAGGGCATAGATTAAAAGTTATATATTGCCTTACGCCACTTCGTCTAGCGTATGTTAAAAATTTTAAAGACCAGTACGCTACACCAAGTAGCGTACTATAAAAAAAATTACGGTGTTTGCCTGCCAAGAGATAAGCCAATAAGCCTACGCTACTTCGTTATCAGCCACCAGTTAGAGTTTAGTAGGACTCAAACTGAAGGAATATCACAGAAGAAAGAAATTAATTTTTTGGACCCAGACTGAAGGAATATCACAGCACGTAGGACTCAAACTGAAGGAATATCACAGTAGGCCTGAATTTTTTTTTGCAACTTCTTAAACCAAAGAAAGAAATTAATTTTTTGGTATAAAAAAGAAGTGAATTCCAACTGCCCACGCAAATGATCGAACAGAGGCAGATAAGTTTACTCTAAGACCTTAATTTCACGATCTAACAACAATATTGCCCCTAATCTAATTTCAAATAAGAATAAAACATACAAGTGAATCGGTCTCCTTGAAGAGGCTTGTATGACCGAAGGACACAAATTCCACAAGACCACATTCACATCACACAGTAAACACTTGAATTTCCACACGTATATATAACAAGGGTTTATTAAAAGAGTGAACCCGGGCGTTGTCGGCGAGCTGAACAACGAGGCGACCAACGGGGAGAGGAGACTCGTAGGAGTAGCTGTAATTAATACACTCGGATCTCATGTAACGAGAGAGAATTCGGCCGTCAGCGGTGATTCCGGCGATGGCGACTCCGATGTGGTCATCGGCCTTGAAGATCACTCCTTCAAGCCTCAATGACAAAATACTAGTAGCTAGTAACAAAAATGGTGTATATATTGGGCATCGTAATTTTTTTTTATAGTACGCTACTTGGTGTAGCGTACGAGACTTTAAAATTTTTAACATACGCTAGACGAAGTAGCGTAAGGCAATATATAATTTTTAATCTACGCCTTTGATTCATAAAATGAACGGATATAATGCTATTTGCCCAATTTACATCCATAGCAAATACTTGCTATGAATCATATATATATATATATATATATATATATATATATATATATATATATATATATAAAGAACATTGAGGTGCATAGTCGTGTAACTTTTAAAGTTTTGCGATCTACGATCGTAAAATGAATTCACTCTACGATCGTATTGTAGTCACTTCATGATTTGTGAATTCACTCTACTATCGTAAAGTGACTACTCTACGATCGTATAATCGTAGACCGTATAACTTTAAAAGTTACACGGCTGTGTACCTCAATTTTTACGTATATATAAATAGTACTCCCTCCGTTCCTTAATATAGGTAGTTTTAGAGAAATATTTTTGTTCCTAAATATAAGTCGTTTGAGAATTTCAATTAAGTATTAATTGCTTAGTTTCTAATATTACCCCAAGTAATAAATATAACTTTGGTTCTTTCACTATTTTTTGCCCAATAAATAACATTCTCTTTTTCTAATACAAGGATAATATAGACAATTGACAGTATATTTAATGTTTTATAATTATTTACAACTCTAAAACGACCTATATTAAAGAACGGAGGAAGTATAAAACATAGAAAAGAGCTAAGTACTTTGACACCTAAATCACAGTTAATCTTCCATTCCCTAGTGTCCGTTGCCCTAATTTGCCCCACGATCACCCTACTTCACCAGCCAAACACGCCCTCAAAAATCTCAAAAAACCACCTCATTCCCTCTTTTAACATTAGAGATAGAATAGTGTTGCGAATTTGCTGTGAAACATAATATATATACATACACGTACATATAGAGAGAGAAAAAGGGAAAACGCCACCCTTATCAACCAAAAGACCCTAATTCGCCGCCGCGATTAATTCTTCTCAGATGCAGCAAGCTCAGCTAGCGGCGATTTTGGGACCTGATCCCGCCCCATTTGAAACCCTAATTTCTCACCTGATGGCCTCATCGAATGAGCAAAGATCGCAAGCCGAAGTCATTTTCAATCTCTGCAAGCAAACCGATCCCAACTCGCTCGTTCTCAAACTCGCTCAGCTCCTCCAGTTCTCCCCTCATGTTGAAGCCCGAGCCATGTCCGCAATTCTACTCAGAAAGCAATTGACTCGTGATGACTCGTACATATGGCCCCGGTTGTCTCCTTCAACTCAGTCATCGCTCAAATCGATCTTCCTTGCTTGCGTTCAACGCGAAGAAGCTAAGACTATAATTAAGAAGCTTTGCGACACTGTTTCGGAGCTCGCCTCCGGGATTTTACCGGACAATGGATGGCCGGAGCTATTGCCTTTCATGTTTCAATGC
Source organism: Panax notoginseng (assembly GCA_016801055.1). Taxonomy (NCBI): domain Eukaryota; kingdom Viridiplantae; phylum Streptophyta; class Magnoliopsida; order Apiales; family Araliaceae; genus Panax; species Panax notoginseng. Next base: position 10,202,900 of record CM029023.1, on the reverse strand, counting down.
GTATCGTCCGATTCGCATAAGCTTCAGGAATCTGCGTTTTTGATATTTGCCCAATTGTCTCAGTACATAGGTGAAACACTAATTCCCCACATAAAACACCTGCATACTGTGTTTTTACAGTGTTTGACTACTTCGTCGAGCTCGGATGTGAGGATTGCGGCGCTTAGTGCTGTTATTAATTTCATTCAGTGCTTGTCCAGCTCCAGCGACCGTGATCGTTTCCAGGATTTATTGCCTGCGATGATGAGTACTTTGACGGAAGCATTGAATTGTGGGCAGGAGGCAACAGCTCAAGAAGCTTTAGAATTGATGATTGAATTGGCTGGGACAGAACCAAGGTTTTTGAGGAGGCAATTAGTGGAAGTAGTGGGGTCTATGTTGCAAATTGCAGAAGCGGAAACTCTAGAAGAAGGGACAAGACATTTAGCTATTGAGTTTGTAATTACTCTTGCCGAGGCCAGGGAGAGGGCACCTGGAATGATGAGGAAATTGCCCCAGTTTATTAGTAGGTTATTTGCAATTTTGATGAAGATGTTGTTAGATCTTGAAGATGATCCGGCGTGGCATACTGCAGATACTGAGGATGAGGATGCCGGAGAGACTAGTAATTATAGTGTTGGGCAGGAGTGTTTGGATAGGTTGGCCATAGCTTTGGGAGGGAATACTATTGTTCCTGTTGCATCGGAGCAGTTGCCAGCTTATTTGGCTGCCCCTGAATGGCAAAAACATCATGCTGCATTAATTGCACTTGCGCAGATTGCAGAAGGATGCTCGAAGGTAATTCGCTGTTACTTGAGATGCAAACACTGTTTATTTGTCGATATTATTTACTAGTTTGACTTTACTGGTTGGTGTTTGTGTCGCCGCGTGGTTTATGTGTGTTCGACAGTAACAAAATGTAATCTTTTTAATATATTGTTGCAGGTGATGATAAAAAACTTGGAGCAAGTGGTAACCATGGTATTAAATTCATTTCAAGATCCCCATGCTCGAGTACGATGGGCTGCTATTAATGCGATTGGACAATTATCTACTGATTTGGGACCAGACTTGCAAGTTCAGTACCATCAAAGGGTGCTGCCAGCACTAGCTGCAGCTATGGATGACTTCCCGAATCCGCGCGTACAGGTTAGTAGGGTTGGTCATTAATTCATATGAGCGGTTTTTCAATTGCCTTTTTGTGCACAAATGAATTATAGTATAACAATTTGCTTACACTGGCCTAATCATTTTTGATATTCTTATACTACTATGATCTATAGTTTTGATAGTTCTTGATACCTATATATAGTAGCTTAATACTTTTTAAATTGATTGTATTGTGGTTCAGAAAAATCTTGGCATTGATAGCTGTTGTGGTAAATTAAACAAGAACAAGGAATAAAGTACTATTTGAAAGAAGCTAGTAACGTATTGTATAGGGGCTTAGCTTTGTATAATTTTTGACATACTGTATTCAATTGTTCAGGGTCAGGTGGGGTGGGGAATACTTTTTACGTATTTGAGATGCTATCTGCATAAAAAAGTAGCTTGAAAGCACTTTCTAGATAAGGGTTTGATCTCACCGAATATGAAAATTTCGATTTTAAACCTTGAAAACTGTTCAAGTTATATGTGTTGTAGGCAATAATCTTATTGCAAGTTGATAGCTCCTGTGGATGAATGGATGGTATGATTGATCAAGAAAATGTTTGTTGAAGGAAATTGTAATATGATATTTGTGAAGCACTACTGTTAGTTGTGATGCATGTTTGAAGGTTTAAAATATTGTGGATAGTATTATGGCCGCCAACTACTTTTATCTTACGTTGGAAGAACATGAGATGCCCTTTGTTTTGTAGGAGTTTTTAGCAAATGAACTTAAAGATGTTATTCCCTTTGTTCTGTATTCAATTGTTCAGGGTCAGGTGGGGTGGGGAATACTTTTTACGTATTTGAGATGCTATCTGCATAAAAAAGTAATCTAACAAGAAGGAAACCCTGGAATTTATAAAACACAACATGGAATGAGCCAACGATTCATTTGATAGTGCAAGATTCTGTATGGTATTACTTTGTTGCCGAAACAAATAGTCTAAACGGGTATGTCCTTTAGTGATCTATTGAACAAGAAACTGCATGATATCTATATTTTCATTGATATTAGTAGCTTGAAAGCACTTTCTGGATAAGGGTTTGATCTCACCGAATATGAAAATTTCGATTTTAAACCTTGAAAACTGTTCAAGTTATATGTGTTGTAGGCAATAATCTTATTGCAAGTTGATAGCTCCTGTGGATGAATGGATGGTATGATTGATCAAGAAAATGTTTGTTGAAGGAAATTGTAATATGATATTTGTGAAGCACTACTGTTAGTTGTGATGCATGTTTGAAGGTTTAAAATATTGTGGATAGTATTATGGCCGCCAACTACTTTTATCTTACGTTGGAAGAACATGAGATGCCCTTTGTTTTGTAGGAGTTTTTAGCAAATGAACTTAAAGATGTTATTCTAAGTAAATATCTGAATATTTCAGATCGAGTCAAGTTTGCATGAGGGACATGCTACTATTTGATATTTATCTTCTATTGAACAACTAAGAGGGTTTTGGTGGACTTAAAAAAATAAAATAAAAAATTCAATCATAGTAGGATTTGTTGCCCACAGATGTATATGTGATGTTTCTCACTGCATTGCCAATGTAAGATTTGTCTTGCATAAAAAGTGGCATTTTTTCCAATCTCATTAAGGACTGGTTCATGTTATATTTCTCTTTTGAGGTATGTTAACCTTTTGTCTTCTAGATGGTGATTTCTTATGTTACTATGATTATTTAAACTGTTAAGGAATTTAGAATGCCAAGTGATGATGAAACTCTTGGGTGAGTTACCATTACTGTTAGATGGTGGTGTTGAAGTGGGAAGGGGGGAAGGGGGGAAGAGGGGGGGGGGAGTTTCAAAGCTTTTATACGTTTCTCATCGAGTTTAATGGACATTTTTACTAACTTGTGTTGCTAATATTTCTTTTTCCTTTGGTATTTTAGCTGCAGAATCGTAATTCCAGTAAATGTTATCTAGGTAATTTTAAATAGGTAATTCTATTCTGTATCTATCAGTTTATGGATATAGGGAAGTATAATGTCTTTATGTGATATGTAGTGTATATTTTTGGACATTTGGTACTGTTATAGTCAAATACTCAATCTCTTACTCAATCTGGTTTAGATTAGCTAGGTTTTCCATTACATATTTATGTAGTGATAGTTTTGCTTTTAGTTGTTTATTTGCTCTTTCCTTGGTCCTTTTGGTTCTCATTGTATTTGCATCCCTTGTCATTATTAGTAGAATTTGTTCAGGTTATGTGTTATAGAATATTTTAGAAGTCGTATCACACCTTCATGTCATGGTGTACACGCTATCTAATCTATACTTTTACATTTGTTAGAGCAGCTGAGAATCAGCCCTCTAATCCATTATTCTTACTAAAACATATATAAACTAATTGTTAATCATTTTCTACAGGCTCACGCGGCTTCAGCTGTGCTCAATTTCAGTGAGAACTGTACCCCAGATATATTAACGCCTTACTTGGATGGAATAGTGAGCAAGCTACTTGTGCTTCTACAGGTATAACAGCAGAGGCAACAAGTGCCACAAAAGAAGACATATATAAAGATCTTTTCACATTTATAGACAGTCCATATTGTTTCTTGATATACAATGATGTTTGTTATGCAGAATGGCAAGCAAATGGTGCAAGAAGGGGCCTTGACTGCTTTAGCCTCTGTTGCTGATTCATCTCAGGTGTAATATTATGTCATATAATTTATAATTTGCTAGCAACTTAAAATTTTATGCCTTTGTCATGGGTATCTTTCTGATGCTTGGTGTGTCAATAGGAGCATTTCCAAAAATATTATGATGCCGTTATGCCCTACTTGAAAGCTATTTTGGTGAATGCAAATGACAAATCCAACCGCATGCTTCGCGCCAAAGCCATGGAATGCATTAGTTTGGTAGGAATGGCTGTTGGAAAGGATAAGTTCAGGGATGACGCTAAGCAGGTAATTTGCTGTAATATATATATATATATATATATATATATATATTCTTGCTGACATACTTTTTAGCTTACAACAATACAAGTGCATGATGCACAATGTGTTGAATTTGGCTAGTTGAATTCCTTGCACATTTTATTCAACTTAGTGGGCTTCATGCTTGAATTGGGAGTTCTTTTGGGTCTCTTATTCCTCTTTTTTTTTCAATTTTTTTTGGTTTTTGTTCAAAAATAGAAGATATAGCTTGTTAAAGTTTGTGCATGATTTCAAATTCTAAATATGTTCAATTCAAGGTAATGGAAGTGCTTATGTCACTGCAAGGATCTCAAATGGAGACTGATGATCCTACTACAAGCTACATGCTACAAGTATGTGTCTACCCTTAATTATAAACAAAGAAAAATGTTTATTTATACATACATTTTATATGTCCGAGCTAATTGAGAAATTACTTCTATTTTTTTCTATAGGCATGGGCAAGACTTTGCAAGTGCTTGGGGCAGGATTTCCTTCCTTATATGAGTGTAGTCATGCCTCCATTGCTTCAGTCTGCTCAACTAAAACCTGATGTGATCATTACATCTGCTGATTCAGATAATGAAATTGATGAACCCGATGATGAAAGGTCTGTCTTCATTCTTGTAATTCGATTTATATAGATTTTGATGTCTAAAGTTAGCAAAAGGATAATATTGCTAAGCATTGGTGGCAAAATATGGTTGCTTTAGTTGGTGGAGTTGAAGCTTTCTTGTACTATAACAGGATTTAGATAAGAGACTTTTTGTGTGAATCATCTTTTCCCTTGTTAATAAGCTCAAGGACCATATAATTTGGCCTTGTCCTCATTAATAAGCTCAAGGACCATATTATTAGGCCTTGTTGGCAAAATATGTTGTCGTAGTTGGTGGGTTTAAGTACAGAGTATCACAGGGTTCTGATAACAGCTTTCACCTTTGAACCAGACACTCTTATAATGAGTGTCTGACAATTTAAAGTAGCTCTGCAGTTATACTTCAATTTATCTGGGAGTCAGAAATATAATCCTTAGAAAAGTTACGGGCCATTATAGAAGTTTAATGGTCATAACGCCAATGGGCTGCAAATTGAGGGTGAATTCCAGCTCATTTCTCATATTACTTGTCTTATGAAAGGAACTTGATAGCTGATTAGAATTCAGTGTGTTCTATTTTAGGTTCTTGTCCTGAATGTAAGCTCCATTAGCTACTTTTTTTAGAGATAGAAAAAGAACAACCACAAATTTACAAATTTTGTTTTAAGCTACTTAGTCTGGGTACAAAATCTTGTTTTCACTGTAACTACTAATCTTTTTGTAGTGTCGTCCATTCGCAATGTCTTTCACCATCTCATCTGTTTTTACTAAGCCGTCATTAAGTTATCACGACTTGTTTCTCTTGAATGTGCAAGTCTCATTAATGTTTTGATCCTAATTTTCCCCTTTACTTTATGTGCATATTACTTTCTTTATCTTGTTTCAATCTGTGTCTAGCTTAGGTGTTTCTGCTGTTGAATAATGTCTAGCATATTAGTAAGGATTCTATGTCTTGTATATTTGTAAGGATTGTATGTTTTGTATATTAGTAAGGATTGTATGTCTTGCAGCATGGAGACCATCACTTTAGGTGATAAAAGAATTGGGATCAAGACTAGCGTCCTAGAGGAGAAAGCTACAGCTTGTAACATGTTATGTTGCTATGCTGATGAGCTGAAGGAGGGTTTCTACCCATGGATTGATCAGGTTGATCTTGAAGTGAATTTATGAATGTGTGCATTTTAGGCTGCTCAATGGAAATATTTTCATGAATTGCTCTTAATACATGAAACAGGTTGCCCCAACTTTGGTTCCACTTCTTAAATTTTATTTTCATGAAGAAGTCAGGAAAGCAGCTGTTTCAGGTTTGTCCATACTCCATACTGTTTTCTTTCTTCAATCGTGACAAATATTTTCCCAGTCCTGTTGATGATTTTTCTGTATTTCCTGATGTGTAACATATATTTCTGTTTCTAGCCATGCCGGAGCTGTTGCGTTCTGCCAAATTAGCTGTAGAGAAAGGACTTGCTCAGGGTCGAAATGAGTCTTATATTAAGCAGTTGTCCGACTACATAATACCAGCTCTGGTGGAAGCTTTACATAAGGCATGGCCGTGTGTAGTTACTAAAAGTTTCAGTATGTTCTGATTTCTAAATTTGTGCGAGTATGTGGTGCTCATTATCCAGGTAATGATTTGTATAAATTGCATTGCTTGCAGGAACCTGATACAGAAATCTGCGCAAGTATGTTGGATGCCTTGAATGAATGCGTTCAGGTTAGTTAATTCTTACCATTTCTTATATTTTTTCTTTGCTTCCTTACTACCGAGCATAGAACGGAGCTATTTCTTCTAGATTTCGTCTTTGTTACATTTCTAGCTTTATAGAGTTCTGGGAACAATAAAATTTATGAAACAAGTGTTCCATATTTTTAAATTTGTCTACCTGTGTTTTTTTGTTTTCTTATTTATCTTCTTGGTTGTATGCAAATGACTGAACAATCAAGCACTGTTTGTTAGATAAATCAGGTGTCATAATGATACCAAACATTTTACGTATTTGTACATCTATGGGTTTGTTCTCCATTTGCTTGGAGCTGTAGCATGGTGCAGAGGAAATATCCATGCTCTGTTGTAATAGTTTTGTTGTGCTTGTACTTCTGTTTTGGGTGTTACTGCTTTTTTTCAATTGCATTTTATTCAAAAGTTCTCTGATAATCTCCCTTTTTTTACAGATCTCTGGACCAATTTTGGATGAAAGTCAGGTGAAAAGCATTGTGGACGAGATAAAACAGGTGATAACAGCCAGTTCTAGTAGGAAAAGAGAACGAACAGAGAGGGCCAAAGCTGAAGACTTTGATGCGGAGGAGGGGGAGTTGCTTAAAGAGGAAAATGAGCAAGAAGAAGAAGTTTTTGACCAAGTTTGTCCCCAATAACCATTTTTGAGTCTCCACCTACAAGCAAAGCATTGTTACTGTTTCAGTATAAAATTTCTTTATTTTTTGCATGGATTGTATATGTTCTTTTTCCCTTGAAAATAAATCCTGGTTTCAGGTCGGTGAAATTTTAGGAACCTTGATCAAAACATTCAAAGCCTCTTTCATACCTTTCTTTGATGAGCTATCTTCATATCTAATGCCTATGTGGGTAAGTTGTGGCACCGGTTATGATTCTTGTTACTTCCTAGTTTCATTTTTCTTTCAGATTGATTGTTGATTCTTGTGCAAGCAGCTCCTTTTGAAATGTACTTCACGTGCTTACGCTTAATGCAGGGTAAGGACAAAACGGCAGAAGAGAGGAGGATTGCAATTTGCATCTTTGATGATGTTGCAGAACAGTGCCATGAAGCAGCTCTGAAGTATGTATGCTTTATAGTCATATTGTTAGTGTCATGGGAATTCATCCTATATAACAACTCACTGTTTACACCAGGTATTATGATACATATCTTCCTTTCCTTTTGGAAGCATGCAATGACGAAAGCCCGGATGTCCGACAGGTTTGCACAATGCCATTTGTTATGCATTTAGTTGCTAAAGTACTTGGATTGCATTGTAACCAAGTCATCTTATTATATTTAGGCAGCCGTATATGGACTTGGTATTTGCGCGGAATATGGTGGTTCTGTTTTTAAACCACTCGTTGGAGGTAATCTACATACCTATATTGTAGTTCTTGATTTATCTGTGAAGTTTATTTAACTTGGTCCTTTATTTTTTACCTTGCTCAGAGGCTTTATCAAGGTTAAATGTTGTGATAAGGCATCCAAATGCGTTGCAACCAGAGAATGTAATGGCATGTGATAATGCTGTTTCTGCTTTGGGGAAAATATGCCAATTTCATCGAGACAATATTGATTCAGCTCAGGTAGTTTTGCCTTTTCCTTTATTTACAGAAATCTTTTGTATTTTTAAAGTGGCACGTTATGGTATTATAAGTCGGGACGTTAAAGGTGTGTGCTCAATAGGCAAAGTTGTTAATTAAGCTACTTGTATTTAATGAATCGAACAACTATTTGAAGACTAAACATTACCCCCAAATCCAAATCACTGTTAAAATAAAAAAAAAAATACTTATCCATAGTCAGTTAGAGGTAAAAAACGTGAATCATAATTTTCATTTTTGAAATTGGGAATGTGAATGAAATTAGAATAATATGATTTACTACATAAAAAAAAAGTTATAGACAAGGCATAATAAGATTCAATGAGTACCATAAGCTTGTAGAGTAGGAAAAACAATGAGCAATGAATCTTATTGTCGCTAGATTACGCCATTGCGGTCATTTTTGTCTGATTTTTTAAACAGTTTTTACTTGGAAACTTGTTCAAAAAAATAGTTTTTATTCTTTGATCAATAGGTGATTTTGTTTACTTCTCTTGTATTTTTTATTTGTTCTCTCTGACTTCTTAATACACTGTTCCTTTCCAAGTAAAAACTTGTAAGCAAATTGTGATGTATATATGATGCATTGTTTTAATTTATTCAAGATGGTATCATTTTCCCATTCCTTTTTTGTCCTTTCTCGTAAAGAATTTGAAAGAAGCATTTTGAAACATGTCACAAGTATCTACACATCCTTCAATCATTGTAATGACAATTAAATATAAAGATTAAGGTCTAAAAAGACTGGCTCCCCATTCCCACCCCAAAAAGGGTTTAAATAAAAGGAAAGATGCGAAGATTCTAAAACACCAAATGAATGACATAATCAAGCTATCTGTACTTACAATGGGAGAAACTCAAGACATACCAAATGTAATCACAACATTGTGGGTTAAGTTCTTCCCTCCCACTCATTTTTCCCAATTTGTTAAGCTATGAAGCATGTATTTTTCTTGGAAGTCGACATATCCGTATCTGATCTGATACATGTTGGAACTGACACTCCATGGACACCTCTGAATACATATCAGATACTTCAGATTTACTATTTTCAATCTTGTTAATTTCGGATACTATAGGATAATGTAGGGATTTTTCCGGATACTGTGGGGATATATCTGGATAATGTAGGGATACTTCAGGCAAGGGATACTAGATGCTTCCTGATACGTAATACATTATGCTAGTTATTATTGAACTTAATACTTTGAAGTTAACCACTTCCTTATGGTTATCTTAAACTTTGAAGTTAACCACTTGTTATGGTTATGTAAATATACCTTACTTATCATACGTGTGTGTGTGGTGGGGTGTGTGTGTATGAAAATTCCATCTGGATTGCATGGTTAATTTTGACGAGCGTTTGTGGATAACTTACTAGTCTCCTAATATGTATGGCTAGTTTATTTATTTCTTTAGTTTTAATTTGTTATACCATTAGTATTCAGCTGCATATCAGCTATATAATTAGAAGGATTAAATAAAGGGTACAACTTCTCTACTGATACAACTACACATCTTCCTTAAATATGGTCATCTCTTAAAAGTTGTATGTTATAATCTTATTTGTTATTTAGACTTATGGTGCTAGTGTTCCTTATCATTTTGCTTGATTTTTATCACGTTTTATTGAAATTTAATTATATATATATATAATTCAATGTATTCCTCAATGTATCATATCCTTTTTTTGGGAAATATTTTGTGTCCCGTATCGTGTATTGTATCGAATCCGTGTTCCGTGTCCATGCTTCCTACTTGGTAAGCATTCTTTATCGAGTATTCCCTCTATCCAGAATTGTATGTCTCAACTGGGTCTTAGTTTTGCAGTGAAAATATGACCTGAAAAGTAACTCAAAAATATTGTAATTTTGTGGTGTTCAAAATTTGCTGAGAAATAAACAATAATTTTGGGGCAAAATACTATCAATCAATTTGAGAGACGTCATTATCGTTGTCAATGCACATAAAGCTCAATCTCTACATTCTTTGCAGCAGCATGTATGCAGTCCAATTTATCCAAAATATGTTAATACGATGCTGCAGCTCTTTCCAGAGTAACTCCCTTTTTATAGGTTTATTATTTAAGGGAATTAATATTTTCACAAGCAAAAGTGAGAGTTCTTCAAGGTCTCTCTCACATGTATAGTAAATGGGTCCCACACTCATGTGAGAGAAATCTTGTGGAAATACCAATTACCTTGTTTAATTACCTAAACAATAAATGAAGAAAAAGACATCCCTTACAAAAGATCTTTCTTAAATCCTTTTTCTGTGATAGAAGATAGCAAGTTGCATCTCTCATGGTTGTCCTTTGTGTTTTTGATGGCGTTTCTCACCCAAGTATTATACGTGTGGCTTTTTTAGTGACAGGTCCTTTCAAGTGTGCACTTTTCTTTCATTGTATTAATTGTGCATGCATACAATCTAGAACTTGTTTGTATGATGATATCTTGGTTCTTGGTTTAGCTCCTAGATATAGCTTTTATGTAAAACCTCAGACCTTGTGGAATTTCTTCAGATTGTGATTGCTGTTTTGTTTGACAGGTTCTTCCTGCCTGGTTAAGCTGCTTGCCTATAAAAGGTGATCTGATTGAGGCCAAAGTTGTCCATGACCAACTTTGTTCAATGGTTGAAAGGTAAAGGGCATTCAGGCCTTCTTCAGCCTGTTCTACTATTTTTCCAATTTCTTGTGCAAGGATACTCCCCTAGAGAGTTGATCAATGTTTCTTACTACAGGTCAGATGCAGAGCTTTTGGGTCCCAACAATCAGTATCTCCCTAAAATAGTTTCAGTATTTGCTGAGGTTAGCATTCTATATTTGAGTTTTTTTAGCAACCTAAGATTTTATTTATTTTTGTTTGAAAGAAGTTTTCAGAAATAGAAAAGACGGTACAGAAAAGGAGGACTATCAGGCCTTCAAAGAAATGCAAATGTGAAAATGAGGAAAAACTATTATATGTTCGTCTACCAATAAAGTTGTTTGTAATGCTTTAGTATGTCGTGTGATACTTTTGCCGGTATTATTCATTCTTTCAGTTTATAATTACTATTACCTTTTGCGGTAGGTTCTATGTGCTGGCAAGGATCTTGCAACTGAGCAAACCGCCAGCCGGATGATTAATCTGTTGAGACAGCTTCAACAGACGCTACCACCAGCTACCTTGGCTTCAACATGGTCATCATTGCAGCCCCAGCAGCAGCTTGCATTGCAATCCATCCTCTCATCATAGCAGGTTATAATCTTGATTGAGAAGAGCACAGCTCGCTGTTAATGGGGAAAACTGCTTTGCCCAGTTGGTTTGTGTCAATCATATATTGGTTACCCATTCTTTACCATAAGGTGTTCCCCACATTCATTTTTGCATGATGTTGTGCCGCAACCTGTTATCGGTTGTTTGGTTGAGTGTGAATGTCATTGCGAGTAAAATGAAAGCCACCCGTTTTTGTAGCATGTGTAAATTTATAAGTGCTGTAGTGCGCTCATGCACCCATAATTAAGGAGGGTCTGTATTTGTGATTGTGAGAGTCTTGTTGGTTCATGCATGAGGCTTGAGGATTGTCTCGCAGGCAATTCTTGTTGCAGTTTTGATCTTGTCTGTTTCTTTTTCCTATGTCGAATGTGTACAAGAATCAAATTATAAACTATGATTCTTTTGTTACTCTGCTCTCGGTCATAAATTATATAAATGGATTGCTGGTGTTTCGGTTTAAACGCTTTTGTGCAAGCAATTTGGTTTTACAGCTGTATGTCGAGACTGTTATCTTTGTGCAATTGTTCCTAGCTAGTGAGTGTTACTGAAATTAATTAGAAAGTTTAAAAGTCTGTTTGTTGCAACATACGTTTTTTGGATGATACGCAACTCCTTGTTATTGAAGAGGATCAAACACTACTTAAAATAACATTTAAATACTTGATTGGTTGTCTTATAGCTCTGGCTCTGGCTCTGAATTTTTAGGTATGTAATTAATGAACTAATTTCGCAAGTATTTTTTATATCTTAAATCACATTTTCATAGCATAATGTTTGGTGGTTTATGGGATAGAAGATTCCAATGATAGAGCGTGCAGAAAAAGGTTCTAGCTAGCCTATTAAAATGATGTTTATTATTATTCAAGTTCTAGTAGTAGTAGTTGAAAAGAGTTTCATAGAGTTGTGGCATGCCATGTATCCAAGTGGCATGAACAAAATTTTCAATGTTAAAAATTAAGAGGAGAGGCAGGCAGGCCTTCGTGATTGCAACTAATTAGGTTTATCGTTGACCAAGTGTGTGTTTTTGTGTGGGGGAGTAGGTTAGGTTCGGTTGGATCAGACTATGTTTGACTTTGTGGATTATCAAACTCTTGTTTTTGTTTTGTGGGATCATCTTGTTTAGGGTGAAATGGCTTGTATGTCTGTCTAAGGGATCCCATCCCTTCTTTGGTGTCACAATGAGATCAAGAGAATATCATTTATTTAATCGAGTTGGGTTGATTAAATTTCAACAATTTATTGAATGTGTATAGTGAATAATATATATATATATATATATATATATATATATATATATATATATATATATATATATATATATATGCATAATACAAATATAAAAGAGCTTAGATTCAGGCTTACTAATTTTTTTAACTAGTGAATATTGTGATTATTATGTGTGCAAGACTACACGTAGCCAGTCAGATCTTACCGTGTAGTTATAATTTTAATGTGATGCGTGATTGGGTCAGTTTCTCATCGGTAGAGAGGTGACTAAGAAGAACTTGTTTGTCACATGTAAGATGAGTGGCAGCATGCCTTGCAGGAATGGAATGGGCACTACAAACAACCAAAAGTGACTACATACTTGGAACTAGTCCCAACTCAACATTGAAAAATCAGTCAACCATATACAAGGAACAAATAATATCCAACAACCAAACAACGAAGTGGGGACAAGCCAAGCACTATATAAACCCTCCTTGTTCTCACCAATAATTTTAATTCCTTACTCTTTTTCATTTCCATCAACAATAACAATTCTCTCCAAACATACATAATGGAACTTGAGTTCCAAACACAACAGAAACAAGTTTCCAAACAGAGGGACAGAAACAGAAGCACCCCCAAAAAATCCAAGTTTGTTGGAGTTAGGCAAAGGCCTTCAGGAAAATGGGTAGCAGAGATCAAAAACACAAGTCAAAAGATCAGAATGTGGCTGGGGACATTCGATACTGCTGAAGAGGCTGCTCGGGCATACGATGAAGCTGCCTGTCTTCTTCGTGGCTCCAATACGCGTACCAACTTTGTGGATAATATTCCTCCAAATTCTGCTCTCTCTTTGAAAATCAAGAACTTGCTCAACCAGAAAAAACATGGTGCCACACAAAAAACAGCTGCCCAAAATACTACTGCTATAGCTGGTAGATATAGTAGTTGTAATATTACTAGCCCAAGTGCTAGTAGCTTGAACCATGATGATATGCAGAGTTTTGATAATGATGATGCATATAAGCCAGATTTGAGCAATTTTAATGGAGGAATTGAAATGGGTAATTTGCAGTTTGATCACTCATCATCATCTTCAGAGTTTGATCTTATTAGTACTACTGGTGGATTTGATGGGATTTTTTCAAATCAAGAAAATGGATTTGAGGAGCCAAAAAGCACTGCTACTACTACTACTAGTGATAATCAGATAATTCCAGATTATTTTGAAAAGTTGAAGGTGGAAAGGCAGATTTCAGCATCACTATATGGAGTGAATGAGTCTTGGGAGAATGTTGATGATTGTAGTGGTGATGCCTTTTGGGATCTTCCAATGTTGTGCCAAATGTTTTACCTAAGTTGACTATTTGTAGTTGTCATTATTTAGTTAGATTATTGAGTAGCATTTTCGAAATTAAATGCTTTAGAAAGTAAATAATACTCTTGCTTTAATTTTTAAATTTTTTTTGGGTACTTTTTATATAATTGTTATCACAAGGTCACAAGGAGGAGAGGGGAGGGAGGGGGGGGGGGTGTTAACCCATCACATACATCAATTCATAAACCAAATTGAAAAGAACAACTAAAACTAGAGTAATGCTATAAAAACAGAAAATAGAAATTGAGACCTACAGTTCACTACAACTAAAACTAGAGTAATGCTAGTCTATTTTTTTTGTGGCAATTCCAAATTAGGGCATTTGTGTTTCACTATTTTTTGACTGCGGAACTTGAAGTCTTGATCATAATAAATAAATTATATTCGGGTGACCTCAAAAGAAATTGGTATCTTTGTTTAAATATTAAATCCATGATATATACTTTTTGTAGCACTTGTAAATAGACTCCTTATCATCAATGAGTTAAACACATGAAAAGATTTAAAATATAAATTAAAACGGTGGAATAAACTAGGGTCAAATGACCCAAAAATGATATTATTATCTTTATAAAAAATTAAACCTTATGACATATACTAATATTTAAGCACTTGTCGTAGCATCTCCAACAGTCTCTACAATCACTTTGGGATACTGAAATAGATAAGCCACATTAGAAAAATTATCTCCAACAGTTTCTTCAACTTTAATCATCAAATTTGCAACCTCGTTCTCTCTCTTCAGAACATTTATTTTGTTTTGAGAGAATCAAACTCATATAAAAAAGGCTAAAAACTTTTATTTTGTTTATTGGGTTTGATGTACAACTTATTAAATTGAAGAGGGTGAGGTGACACAAAATATAAAAGTAACAAATAATACTCTTCAAATTACCACGTGGATCAACAAATTTTAATTTGAAAATATTTTTACTACTAGTTTTAAAAATGCTCTCAATAGATTAACTATCAATTGAGCTAACCCCTTAAATCTTATAGTCTTATGGTTGAGCACTTGAAAATAAAAAAACTTTTTATAATGATGGAACTTGAATAGTAATAAACTAGGTTCAAATGATCTAAGGAGATATTACTCTCTTCATTTCATTTTAATAGTCATTCTAATTTTATATTTTTATTGCACAGCATTAAACGTTTGAGAGTAAAAAGTTTACTTACCTAAATTACCCCTATTAACTTTAGCTTTTCAAAAAAGTTTACACAATAATAATAGAAGAAAAATACAATAATAAAGGAAAAAGTTGAAAAATCACACTAAAATTAATACTATTAATGAAGACTTTAATACGCGTGATTTTCTCCAAAATCTCTACTAAAATGGAGTGATTTTCTCCAAAACGTCTATTAAAATACTCTCTCACTCCCTTAATATAAGTTGTTTAAAAAAAAAAATATTTTTGTCTCTTAATATATATCGTTTGAGAATTTCAATTAAACATTAATTGCTTAGTTTTTAATATTACCCTAAATATTAAATATAATTTTAGTTCTCTCATTATTTTTTTTCCGATAAATAATATTTTTTTTTCAATATAAAGACAACATATGTAACTGATATTATATTTAATATTATACAATCATTTGTACAACTCTAAAACGACTTATATTAAAGGACGGAAGAGTAAAATAGAATAAAATATTATCTGACGAATATTATTTTTATGTGTGTTTAATATTTTCATACGGTCTTTCGACGTAAAAATATCAGTTGCTTATTATATTTGTTGTGTAATAGAGAATTACATATCACTGAGCTACCCCAATAATTAAAACATTTTTTTTTAAAAACAAATATTATTGAAAATTTTCACAGAGCAAATATTGACGGCAGTAGTAGTGCCAATCATCAATCGTGGGTCCAACTTTCCGTTCCCCATACAAGAACGAACGTGTCACCTTTCGCTTTTGAGATTCTCAGAGTCATAAAGTAATCCAAAAAAACAAAATCACTGTCAATCATCAACAAAGCTACTCTCCTCTTTCTCTCTCACTATCCTTTCTTTTTCCTATAGTTGAAGAACTAAATCACTCATTTTTATCCAAATCTAAGTCGGGTAAAGTTCTATAAACTCTGTATAATTTCAACAATCTCTTAAATTTCATGTATCAATATTTTTATTGTATGGACATAGTTATATAAATATATTCATGTAGTGTAGTTGTTATGTTCTTGGTAAAGATTCAATTTTTATTGCATATTTTATTGGATAATAATTTGGTAATTACATGTTGATGATTAATGGCTAGTGACCCTTTCTTTGTTATAGATATGAAGTCGTAAACCCTAACCCCTTACAAAGTTTGGCTCTTTTTGGTTTTAGTAGTTACTTTCTTGCAAAGGCCAAGGGTCTGTGAGTTTCTTATTTTGTGGGAAACAGTTTATTGAAAGGATGAAAATTCCCCTCAAGGGTTTATATATTGAAGTAAGTTTGTCATGTTGAATCTTGGTGTTAGATTGTTAATTTCAAAAGGAAGAAACTTTGGTTGATTAGAAAAAGTGGGGTCTGAGAACAAATGTAGTGGGGATGTTAATATGCTTACCTGGTTTTGTGAGGTGGATCCATTTCTTGTTTCTCGTTCCTTCGATTTATTCTTTTGTACTCCAACTAGTTTGATGTATCTTCAGTTAGCCCTGAGGAAATTTTTTGTCTTTCTACATTTCCATGTTGGAGTTTGTTTGGCCTTTATGGCGCATGTTGAAACATCAGTTTTTCCAGTATGTCCATAGGTAATACAATGAAAGATTAGAGTTTGAGTTTATTATTTGGCATCTAAAGCAATAAATATAGCAAATTCCTTTCATTCTCTGAATTTTTCTTATAATGGCTGTCACCAGAAGGGATTCTCAGCTCCCTAGTGATCAAACCAAATTTGGCTATCATGTGTACCATGCTAATGGTACACCTCCATTGCTTTCCATTGCTTCCTCCTTCCTTGTACCTGCATATGTATTTACCAGGTATCTAGGATGTTTTGTCAAAGCATTTTCTACTGGCTATTAGAATGTATTTCAACTCGCGCAAAAGAAACGAATGGATTTCAGTGTCTTGTTATGTCTAGGTTCCGTCTCCATAAAAATTGGTTAATACTAGGTTTGGAGATTTTAAATTGATATGAAAGAAGTGAGAAGAGTTGTACTGTAAAGCTCTTAGAGTTTCTGTTTGTTCACTTATAACTATTGAAAATAGGCTACTGGAAGCATTAAATAATTAACCTATACCCTAAAACAAAGAAGGAGGAGGCCGCCCTTATGGAGGGCTGTTACCAGCTGGATTTCTAGGGACATAGCTGGGTTCGTAACTCAGGCTACCATATAGACCATCCACTCAAGTGGTAGTGAGTCTAGTAATAAGTGTCCAAGGCATAAGTCATGGTTCAATAGTCTGCCAAGCTAAAGATCTCCTTGGAGACACCCACACATTGACTAATAGGAATTACCCTGTGCGCGTGATTGGTGAGTACTGAGTGCACCCGGTGGTTTTTCCAGTGCACACCCTAAGGATAGTGTTTGTGGGTTCCTCTGTTAACCCAAAAAAAAGATCATTCACTGGCTGGCCACCTCCCAAGCATGACCCAGCTAGTATCTTGGAACCCTGTCTGGCACTCCACCCTATGAATACTCTTAACTAGATGGTGAACAGCAGTAGCAAAAGAAGTAGGTGTAAAACTTAAAGGCGTGCAAGAAAGAGATGTATATGTTGGGTGTTTTGAATAATATTGGGGAGCAAAAAATTTTAATTGTTAATGGATTTTGGGTTGCTAGACTTGAACATGTTAGATGACTTTTGATAGGATAAGTTTGATCCACGTGCTGTTTGGGTCAATGAATTGAGCAGGGTTTGTTTTGGGATCAGGTTATTACACCTAAAGCTTCTAAGTTCTAAAAAGTAAAACCTATATAAATGTGGGTTCCTTCTCTGTTTGATTGTTTCCCGAAGAAACTCACATCCACTTCCAACTACCACCACCCTCTCGCAAAAAATATCAAGCCCCTTGACATTCCAAGACAGTATTCTAAGCCTTGGTGAGATGTAGATCTACCCCCTTTTGGATTTGAGGACTTTATACTTTCTCTTTCCAGTTTCCTTATTTCGTTGGAGGACTTCTTGTCCTCCTAGTAGTCACTCTTCTTCTTTCTAATAATTCTCTTTTCTTTCTAAATATAATGAAAACAGATAAACTTTTGCTTTCCTTCGATAGTTAATGATTCCCTCCCCTCATCAACTCTCCTAGCCTTAGTTGATGGAGAATTCAAGTGTTTACAGCTTCCTCTTCTTTTTTAAAGATACCCTTATCATTCAAGCTACGTCCTGTTCTATTGAAAATTGAAAACCCTCAAGTCTTACTGTTTTATCTATTTCCTAGAAACGTGATGAACAACATTTCCCTTCATTTATGATCTCAAAAATTTAGCAAAACCTCTACTTCTATTCATCTCAGCCAACATATCTTCACACAAGTACAACTGTATTTCCCCTCCTCGTGTGCAATCACATCTGTAGTATGGTTTCCAAAACTCTTGGAGTGGCTGTGTGTTTTAATATCCGTGAATGGGAACAAAAAAAAATCTCATAAAAAATTTAAATCTCTTGATGTGATTTGGTTGCAATAACTTACCTCATATGAGCGGACTTTTTCTTTCTCTAGATGCCTACCCTTGGTACTGGGTACCTTGAATAGAAGTCCTATAGGGGTTATAGAATGTCCGAAAGGTGCATTTGTACAAAAGGAAGAGTGAGAAGCCCGATCTAGACATTATACATTTAGAAGGATGTTCAGACGTAATTTTCTATGTAGTACGAATCAAGTTGGTTCTTCCTTGTCTCATTTATTGGAGCTGAAGTTGAGGTGTGCGGTCATTTTTAGTATCTCGGAAAAGGGAAAGGAAGTCCTTCCTTTTTACATCCCTTCCGGCACATCGAGCTCATCCTTGTGGAAGGAGTATTTCTTCGAAATGCGGGTCTTGTTAGAGCTTTTCTGTTCAAGGCTCACAATGAGTGATAAAGAGAGCGGTGAACTCAGTATTTCATGTGTCGCATGCTAAACCTTGTGTAATAATGGTTCAAATATGATTATTTTTGTTTTTCTTCATGTGAAGTTAGTAGTGGAGCATATTTTGGTAATTATGAATACGTTATTTTTTTGCACTTGAAATTTTGTCTTCTGTTTGATTGCCTTTAATATATTGATAATAGCTGACTCTGGAAATTTTTTTGTAATAGCTAACTCAATGAACATTTTCATAATTTTTTTTTGCAGGTTATATACATTGCTTAACCAGTATTAAGTTAGGAGGAAATCATTAGGATTCCGAACTACAGTAGCTGGCAAAGCGAATTGGGTTATCTTTTGTATCATTTGTTTGATTTGGTACCTTAATGAAATGTCTAGCGAGGAGCCCAGAAAAGTTTCAGGTCAAGATATACAATTGGTATGCTACTGAGTTTAAATTTTGTTTGACTATCATTGTATCAGCCACCTTATTACTATTCTACATAGATCCTCAACACTGGTAAAGGATAGCAAGAATAGCACATATCGAACAACCAATATATAAATATTTAGAAAGCAACTGTGAACGAAGAAAGAATGTTTAAAAAAACAAATACTGCCCCCCATCAGCCAAATGGTACCAGTATCTTTTCTCATTTTTAAGTTGTAGGATTCTTTTGTGGTTCTTAACTCCATAAATTTCAGCAGAAAACTCTAACCTCTTTTTTTTTTTTGCTAATTTAGACATGAATTGAAACTCACACACCCAACCTTGGCATGCCAAGGCTCGATCTCATCCCTCAACCTCATTGTTACCGTGAGTTGAGTAATACCACTCGGGCCAAAGGCCTTCCAACTTCTTTTTACCCAGGCTTCTACGTTTGGGACTAAATTTATTAGAGAAATAATTTCCTATATCCACAGAGGACGTAACAAAAATATTAGGATGAATAATGAGTTTTTTTCCTTTGCAAACCAAATCCTAACAAATGTTATTACTAAAATATTCTGATCAATGGATCCTAAGTAGCGCTGTGCACAAGTCAATGCAGAGTAGAGGTTTATAATGTTCTGAGACTTCAGCCTTCGCTGAGCTTATTTTAACTATATTGAATTCGTCTTTAGTTTGTGATACTTAATTCCTTTCGTTGGGCTAGGGTAGCAATACTTGAGTGGTTCAAGTAAGACTTCTGACCCAAGTCAGGCTATTAAAGTAATGCTCTACATAAACTGAGATTTAGAGCGTTCGGAGGCTTCTGCCGTAGCTTCCCTTGCTTTAACTATATTGAACTTGGCTTGAGAACATTGAGCTCAATTTCTTCTTCCGGGCTATGCTAGCATCAATTTGAGTGGCTCAAGTTAGACCTGGCAGCTCATCAAGGCCTTCAAACCACTGGAAGTCTGGCAGGACTTTGGAGTACCTGATTAGTTTAATAGCTACATTCCTTTACAAGATTAAGATCCTTGTTAACTTGATTTTACTCAGTTCATTTCACAAACAAGCCTTGAGATGTAGCTCAAGCTTTTTTCGTGTTACTTATAAAGGAGCTTGAACAAGCTTTTGCGACTAGCAAAGCTAATGTGTCCATACAGCACTTGGTTCTTGTGCAGCCTCTTGTACAAGATTAATGTCTGAAATATGAACTATTAGGGGTCAAGAGGCCCCTTGTACAAGATTAATGTCTGTAATTTTTATTTATCAATTCCCTACGAAATTTACTCAAAGATGTTGGATAAAAGCATCTATTACCCCTGACCCCCCAAAACCACATCCTCCAGCAAGCCCCCAATGTGGCTAATCGTCGAAATTGGGCATGCGATGCACATGACTTATGTAATAATTTTAGGATATCAATACATACAGCCAATTAATGACAATCGTTACTGACTTTTAGATTCTTTATTTATATTCTTTTGATTCTATGTTTGTTTAAACATGTTCGTTGCGCATGCTAATAACTTTAGAGAAGATCATGAGTTTCTTTGTCAAATTAGAGGATACATAATATAAAAATACCATCATCATTCTCTTTGAAGATGGTGCTGATTTATACGTTTGGTGGACTGCAAAACTAGGATGGTGTTTTATCATTTGTCCATGGTGCAAGAGATATTGATAATTTAAAAAAAAAACAATTCTTAAAACAAAGTTTGGGAATAGAAGAAAGTTATTAGATTTTTGAAATGCCAGTACTGCAAATACAAGTTTCATTTCTTAAAATTACTTCATGGTAGAAAAATGAGATCTCGCATCTCAGAACTAAGACCTGTCATTCAGCCACTATGGGTCCATTTATATAGCCTGTCACATTGACCATCTCTTTTCTGAATCTTTCTTGTCAAACAGGCAGTTTCTGCAATTTTCTTTTACTCTATTAAACAACAAAAGTTGTAGTAGTAGTAGTACCAAAAATGTCTTCTGTCATGATTAATGATCATTGAGTTCTCTATATTTGATTGCAGGTGCAAAATTTTATTGAACAATGTCTCCGGCTTTACATGACCCAAAAAGAAGTTCTGAATATTCTCTTTGTACAGGAGAAGATAGAGCCTGCTTTTACTGAACTTGGTACTAGCATTTTCTTTTCTTTTCTTTCTTCATCGTTTGATAAATTAAGTGCCATCTTTTTCTTTGACCGGTCATACATCCTCAATTCAGATGTAATATGTAAATCTGGCGCACATGTGATGAATGACATTGTCAAGTGATTTACTATTTGTTTGTTCTTGGTAGTTGAATAGGGACTTTATTTTTGCTACTCCAGATTTTAACCTTCTTTCACTCGTTCAGCCACGATAAATGAAATCTGGTTTTAAAATGTTTTCTTGTTGATTGACTATCTCTTGAATGAATGATAAAGTAATGATGCTCCTTGTATTCTTGTAAAAGAAATTCTTGTTGCATGTGGCAGTCTATAAAAGTTTCAGGCATACATCAATTAGCAACAGTTTACATATCCTATTTGTATATATGTTTAATATATGAATTAAAAATGGGATTTTATTCTTAGCTCTCTTTCTCTTTCACACACATGTGCGCACGTACGCATCTGTGTGTGTGTGTGTGAGAGAGAGGAAGGAAGAGAGAGAAAACACATTGTTCATAAATGAGTGGCTGAAACGCAGATGTTAGATTATCGAATTGGGCCCATATGGTAGCTTAAAGACATCAAGCTCTTTATTCAAAACCAAACATTTAGTCTTCCCCACTTGCCTTTCATTTCGGGTCAAAGTTACCGATTTACCTTCTAATATCCACTTATTAATAGGGTCAATAAGTTACCCTTGGGTTTACTAGCTTCCTTCTCTGTAGTTGTGTGGGTCTCAGAGTCGTATGATACACGTTCAACCATAGCCAATTGAATACTTGTCCAACATTGAATACTTTGAGAAAGTTTATCTAGTATATATTAACTAGGGTCAACTCTACCCATAGCCAATTGATTTTGGGTTAGAAAGCTTGATGACCCATTTTATAGTCTAACGAGAATAAAGAATTTTTGGGAATTTTAGGGAGAGGAAAGCTCTTGTCTGGAAGAGATGATGAGATTAATAGGTTAGAAGATTTGGGGTCGAGATTCTGAGGATTTAGCTGCCAAGTGAGCTCAGCTGAAAAGAGAGTTTAAGAAGGTTCTTTTGCACAAGTAGTATAGTTGGAGGCAGAAAACTAGGATTAAGAATGAGTATTGTAATTATAAACTTTGTTGCGAGTTGGCCACTTGTGGAAGTTGTCGGAATTTCGTTAAGGAGAATGAACTTGAGTAGTGAGGGCAATTGACATACTTCTCTGACTAGTGATGAGATTACGACTTTCTGAAGTTGTAGGAGGAAAATGTGTTGTTTTGACCTTGGTTTGAGGACCTTGATTTGTTTCCTACAGCATTTGAGAGGGGAGTTTTGTAGGAGAATCGAATTGAAGAGGAAATCAGGAGATCTGAAGTCTTTAAGACGGACCATATGGATCTCGGTACTGTTGAGTTTTCTTTTTTATCAAGTCTGCATGGGATGTGGTGAAGGATAATCTACTTAAAGTCTGTCAGGAGTTCTTTGCTAATAAGGTTGTCAGGAAGAGTATTAATTGTAATTATATATTTTATATTATTATAAATTTAAGCAGTTTTATTTAAGAATCCAAGTTTTTGTAACGTCATCTGCCCAATCAACATTAGTGTCCTAGCAGTACTTGTTTGCTTGGTTATTCCAGCCTGCGTCATACTTCAGTTGGAGTCTCATTGAACAATCTTGATTTGTTGCAAAAGTTAGTTTGCCGGGATGTCTTGCTATTTCGCACCAATATATACGATGTTTAGTCCTGCTGATCAGATTAGCTAAGGCAGTCTAGGCCTTTAGCCAACCTATTGTACATCTAACAGTCATAGATGCCAACAGAGCTAGTACGAACCTAGACTCAAAACCTTATGCATCTTTATTATCAATTTGCTATTTGTTCTTATTTAGTAAATGTACAAGACTGAAATATAGTTTACTTGTCTTCCAGTTTGGCAAAAACTTGAACAACAAAATCAGGAATTTTTCAAGGCATATCATCTGAGATTGATGTTGAAAGAGCAAATAATGGAATTCAACAGGTTGCTTGGTAGACAAGTTGCGCTGATGCATCATGTAGAGACAGCTGGAGTTTCTTTCCAACCTATTAATGGGTCTCAGATCCCACTTAGTAAGACAGCTTTCTTTAAACATGTGTCTTGTGGCTAACCTCATCTTTATTTCAATTAGTACGAATGAATTTTATGCTTGTGTACTTTAAAATCCGTGGTTTGGTGTATGCATAATGTAGTATGTATTTATATAAATAGGTGACCGACTTGATAAAAGTTGTTTTATGTATATCCATAGGATTCAGCCCATTGATGGACATTTTATTTACCTAAATAATTAGCTTTTTCTTCAGCAATGCACAATCTCTTTATATAATTTGCTAAATCCTTGGACCCTATGATGTTTCTACATTCTTTAATCTTAATTCTAATTGTCACTGAGTAGGAAATTTGGGAAAAACCCTATTGTACAAAAAATAATTCTGAGGCATAGGTGCCTTAGAGGCAAAGTATAACAAAATATATTGCCACCTGACTAAGCTCATAGGGGAAGTTTTAACAGACAATGGGGATTAGATAGGTTCAACTGAATAACTGGGCAAATTACAGAATTTTCATAACTTTTCTATCTAAAAGAATAATTTGTGTGAAGCTTGGGAAAAAGTTTGAGTATTCATTTTTCATCTGGTGTAATTGTATGGTGTAAGAATAACTATTTTTCATCTGGTGTAAATGTATCCTAACCCCTCCCATACCCTATATCTACGATTCAACTGTTAATGTCACACTTGCTATCAGTAACATTTCATACGTTAAAAGTACCAGTAGTTTCTTTTGTATTTTATGATGTATCCCATTCAATTCCATTACAAAAATCCAAAATCCACAGTTTATGTTTCATTGCCAAAATATTTAAGTTTTTCATTCTTTGGCAGCACTTCGGAACTTAGCATGTTATGCCCCAGAAAATATGGGACCTGCTTTAAAGACAGAGAACATGCAGCAGCCCCTTACTCCCAACATACCTAATGAATTCACTAACTGTGGTTTGTTAATGCCCTCAAGCATGCAAACAACTGTTGATATGTCTGCTCATTCCAGACAGATTGATATTTCGCCAGACATGTTGTTGGCTCAGAGTTCAAATGTGGGCATGTCACAAGGAGTGAATGGGGGAATGATCAAAACAGAAACTGGCTATCCTGGCATGTCGCAGTTCATCTATGGTGCTGATGGCAATGTCATGGAAACACATCCTGCATCTATATCGTCTTTCAGTAGTGTAGAGTCGAATTCAAAACCCCTGAATGAAACAATGATAAATGCTGATACTACTTCGTATGGATTGTTGGTGCAGATTTCTCCGAACTTTGGTCTATCAGACTTAACACCTGAGTTTTCCCATAATTCTGGTTTGTTCTCTCTCTCTCTCTCTCTCTATATATATATATATATATATATATAGATATATATATATACATATATAATGTATATATTAGTAAATATATATAATTATGTAGTATGTGTCTGTGTGTCTGTTTGACTTAGTTTGAAATCAGTCAAACAGACAGAGACGCACAATGCACACACACAACGTAATTATATATAATTACAAATATTAAGAACATGGTAGATATATTTGCATTGATCATCTGATCTCAATGAACCAACGATAAAAATTACTGCTTAATATCTTTTTTTCTCTCCGATTATTTTCAGATATATTGGAGGACTATTCTAGGTCCCCCTTCTTAGGAACAGATTCAGACAACTTCTTTAATTCCCACGGTAGAGACGAGAACCAAGGTAAGATTTTAGGCTTTTGTAAATTTATCTCAAATTCGAAACACTGTAATTATGATTGGTTCCTGGTCTTTCAGGAGAAAATAGGAGGTTGGACACCATATCAGAGGGCTTGAGTTATGAAGATTTTGGTAGTGATTGATTGGATGATTCCACTGGTACTTATTCTAGTTCATATACTATTTGACCATTAATTATGTCCATTTAACTTCAAAAACTTGCATGTCCATTTCCTAGAAATACTATGTTTAAACTTTTTGAATTACCGTGTTCAGTAACATATAAATGCTGATTTTTGGTTTTGGTTTTGGTTTTTTTGAATTTCGTACCTGAATAAGAAGCACAAGGTAAAAAAGAATTAGATGGCTGTTACTTGTTGCAGGCCCAGCTGCACTCTGTTGATGAAAAGACTTGTACATAGCTTCTTAGAAATGCAGAGGATTCCGCATTTTGACCTTTTTTAATAGACTGCTGTGTAGAGGTAATGAAGTAGTTATGGGGGATGACAATGGTAGTTAGGTATGTTTCGAGGACAAGGAGGAGAAGAAAAATAATATTGTTTCTTCGACATAACACTGTTTTATTACACTGGTGCTTTTGGTATATGTTCTGGAGTATTTCAGTTGTATTTTATTTTAAACTAGAGGTTGTAATGATAAGATACACTTCCCCATTTCTTTATGAATGAGGAGTTACAATCATTGTTGAGGTGTATTTTTTTGAGTTTTCATGGATTGGTACTTGTTTGATCACATCTCAAAATCTTTTTCCAAGCAATGTCGTTCTCAAGTTTCAAATAACAAATAGAATAAGAGTTCACTTTTGTTGAAATAATCAATTTCTAAAACGGCTTATAATCACTTTTTTATTGAGATAATCATAATTTTCAATTAATTTTTAAAACGGCTTATAATCACTTATTATAGAAATAATCAAAAATCAAAAACCCAAGTTTGGAGCTTCTCATTGTATGTAGTACTTGCGAGTATATTTATGTACGCACTCAAATTATACTCCAAACAAACACGAGTATAAAATTGTACTCCAAAGAAACCCAAGATTGTAAAATGATTGTAAAATATTCCTCTCTCTCTCTCTCTCTACAACACTTTCTCTCGCTCCTCGTGAGGTCAAACTTGTGGTCAATCTGATTCAGAATGTGCTCACAAATCCGTTCTTCTCATCAGAATCCTTCAGTAAGGGCAAAAACTCGGCCAGCCAAAGGAGGAGGCAATGCAGACAGAGCATCTTGAATAACCTGATAAAGTATAAGCACACAAATAACTTAATTATATCAGGGGGAAAAGGAGGGGCCGGGGAAAGAAACTGTTACTATTTTATTAGGACAGTAAATGTACCGCTCATATTTCTTATGCAAAAACATGATACAAAAAGGTGGGGTGAAAAAATAACTATTACTTACATCTAACTGATAGCGAGCAGAAAAGTGGATCAGAAGAATTGCTTTGTTCTGAAACCTATTCGCATAGTTGATTATCTGATAGAAGTTCATCAAAACAGCATAAACATGCATAAGAATCCAAGGTTGCAGCATGAAACACAGACAATAAAATGACAAAGATCACCTCAGACAAATGAGTGTGCCCATGATCTCTTGCATTTTCCACTGTTGTTGAACTATCAACGTAGGTGCTCTGCATTTGATACAGAAATCAATAAAAAAAGCTTCAAGAACAAAAAAAAATCTTGGGACCAAGGTATACTTTACAAGTGTTTCCCTTTTCTAGCTATATACTTGGCTGCTAACCTTGAGATATAAGCGAATAGATTGGAAAATCATTGAGATGCAAAAAGAGCAACACTAAGCCGAGCAGATAAAACATCCCATAAAGTATACATTTAATTCTGAATGCAATGTCAAAAGTGTCACCAAAAGCTTAAGCTTATCATTAAAGAAGTAGTAACAACTTTAAATTTACTACCTCCATGATAAGAATCTTTGCGTTCAAAACTTCACTATTAGCATCATCAACGATGAAGTCCGACATTGTGTCACCAGTAAAAGCTATTTCAGGTGCTGTTGTAGTGTAAGTAACCTGTCAAAAAAAACCCTGAAAATGTTAGATACTAAATATTTAAAAAAGTGGTTAAAGAAGATATCATAATGTGCAATAATGCATTAAATATAACATTATGCACCCTTACCACGCCATGGAACAATTTATGTAGTCTAATAAATGCATCAAACAATCCCAAAAATCTCACACACTGACACACTCAACCCCAACCCTCCCAAAAAAAAATCCATAAACTAAATAATAAGGTCTTGAGATTTGAATATTTTACATTCTTTATTTCATGAATTGAATCTCCAAACTTCATTTTCTACTTCTTATCAGTTTCAATATAAGATAGTTTTTACATTAATAATAATAGTGTTTACATCAGTAATAATATGTAAAAATGGATCTATAAAATCCCAACTAGCATTGACAATTATTCAGAAATCATATGGTAATTTGGCAACAGCCAAATAAGTACTATTACGTCAAAAAATCCTAGCAGCAGTTCACCATGTCCATAGCATAAAACCTAGCCTCAAAATACACAAGGAAATAAGGTAGTAGCAGGTTACAAGATCATGTCTCCGCTAAAGCTGGATCAAATTAATGCCTCCATTGAGGTTCAAATCCATGAAAGGGGGAGTCTTATACCAATTGAGGTAGATCTCGTTTGGTAAGGGGTGAAAATTTAAAAAGATAAATAAACAAATCTTTTAAAAAAATTAATAATAATAAATTATGCAATTTGTGCTTCTTTAATGAATATAAGAACCAAGCAAAGAATTACGAATTCTGAAGATTAAACTTTTTACAATTACAAGCTTACTTCCAGTATTTAAGAAGATATGCTTTCTATTAGAAGGGAAAAGGGAAAGGAAACTAAGTTGGTACTTAACTACAAGAAGAGGAGAAAGCATACTTCCTTGATTAGTAGTAACATGCATACAAGGGTTGTATGTTTATCCTGTATGAAGGACTCATATTAGGTCATTAGCTCACTCCCTCTGTAGCTCTCTTCCCTGAACTTTATGTGCTATGGGCAAGAGGTCCATGAGTGTGTTCCCTCGCACCGGAAAACAAAATAGTTGAGTTTCCGCTAGCAGCGTCGCCCCTGATAGTCATTTGTCTAGATGAACGAACTTCTATAGTTATGCTCATACATATATGGTGATTGATTACGCAAAAGTGTCGCGATCAAATTGAATGAAGAAAAACTGTGGGAAAGAGAATAAAACTTGAAAAATGTTCTCCAAATTTTCATGATGGCTGAGAGTTTCCTACAGTCTGCTGTGTCAAATACCATCTGACCAGAAGATACAGAGTAACAGCAAACTTAAACTATTTATCTATTAAAAAAAATTGAAAAAGAGGCAAAACTATAGAATGGGAAAGTAATGTAGTATAAAATCTAATTCCAATTTAAACTCCTTCCATCACTGCATCTGGTAAGAAACCCATCTTCAGAACTACTCCAGTTCAAATTCCTGACCCCAATTTTTGTTCTTAAATTGCTCTTAAATGCCTGATCCCCAAAAAAATAAATCCTAATATCTCTATAACATAGATAACCATCCATGCACACACTTATCACTTACACACACGCACAAACACACCAACACAAATATAGTGTGTACCACTTACACACATAAACTCAAATAATGTGTGTATATTAGTGTCTATGTATTACATATACATTCAAAGGGAACAATACGAAATTGTAAAAGTTTGCACACATATCACCAGCATTGACACTTTATAGTACACATATTATTGTGGTTGTAATTGTCATGAGACTCGAGACAAACCTCCACACCAGAAAACTTCAAATCCTTAATCTCATTTGCTGGGAGGCCAACAAATTCCTTCTTAAGTTTCTGTTTTACAGAATAAACTATATATCCCTGTCATTAATCACATGCAAAATTGATTAGTACCTTGATATTGCTCAGAGAAAATCTTGTTTCTAGAGCATCTTAACGAGATTAAGGAGGGACACCTGGCTTGGAATTGTGTGGTAAGTCCTAAATGCTTTTACTTTCACATCCTTTCTCAAGTGAAATTCTTCTCCTTTAAATGTACATGCCATATTGCCATTAACTTTGTTTAAAGAAAATAGACCGAAAATGTTAGACTGATTAAAAAGATTGGATTAAAAATTGGGAACATTACCAACATCCAAGCCAATTAGTGTATGATTCAGGTCTGATTGGTCCATTGATCTATGTGCCTCAAATAGCCTTTCAACACTTTGTTTTATAACTGTTGGTACAATAATTGTTGGGGGCGTCATACTGTATAAGCCCCGAGTTGCAACATACATGGGCAGCCCTCCCTATATAAAATAAAGATTATTTTTAATAAGTATCATAAACACAAATAGAACTGATGCGAGAATTTGCAGCCCAATACTGAACGGAAGAAAAATTGTCTATTTGAGCAATTAGTGTTCTGTATGTACATACATCATTAGATACAGCATACCCACCAACTACAAAAAAAGAAGAGGAAAATTCATATAGAGGGAGAGGGAGGGGTATGGAGAATTACGATGTGATCCATGTGGCCATGAGAGATGAAGAGGAATGGCTGGGAAATAGCGCGTTGAGGACACCTGCCGATGTCGAATGATAAATTGAGAGTGGGGAGAATTACGCATGTTTCGTGCCCTGCGATGGATAAACCCTCAATTTGATACCCTTCTATACTCATACCTCTTTTATTCTTATCATTCTTCTTGGTCGAATTTGAATTTCTCGTTTCTTCCATTGAAAGTACAAACCCTAATTTTGTTATGCCGATTCAAGAGTTTCGCGCTCAATAAGTCAATATTTACTCCTTATTTTTACTCTTGTTTATTTATAAAATAGATGTATTTTTCTGAATATAAGAAATTTTTTTACGACATTGTATAGTATAATAAAATAAAAGACTTCCTCGTAAACTTAATTGACGTAAACAAGATGGATGGAAATTACATTGGTCGGTTTCCACCATTAAAGCAATATGATCACTCTCTTGCTCTCTCGGTTAGCATGAAGTTGTAGATCACCGGTCAGTTAGCATGCCGATACGTCACTATATGGCAAATTAATAGGAGAGATTCATTTGGACAACACGCCGTTATTTGACAAAACTAATTAGAATGCAGCGATCAAATAAGAAGTAATCGAGCAATTCAATCGATTTGTCAGGAAAATTGGTGCTGTCATATATAAATCGCTTGTCAAGTGCCGATTACTTCTTGGAGTATTTGATTTTGATTGTTGCATCCTAATTAGTTTTGTCAAACGACGCCCAATCAAATCTGATCCATTAATTTGCTTTATATTGACGTGTCGGCAAGATATTAAAAATTCATGCTAACCAAACTCCATAAATTACCTATTCCTAGGGTAAGATAGGGGAATTCGACAATGGCGGCAACATACATAAACAATTTTGGTTTAATTTTAATCAATTTATTGCAAGTTATCTTAAATTTATTATTTTATAATTTTTAATAAATTATTTTATTTTTAAATTTAAAAATATCTCAAATTAATTTTTAAAAATTAATAATAATCTTAGTATTATTTTAATTTTTTTTATTGAGAAAAGTTTTAAATTAAAAATTTTGAGTTGAATACTCCAACAAAAACTCTACATTTTTTGCTGATTGAATTTAAGTTTATCCTTGAACAAGGAATAAGAAAGATTGATTGAAGTTTTGTTTTTTTTCGAAAAAACGACTTGAAATCAACTAACAATATTTTTAGATTTTGGAGCTTTATATTGATCTAGCATTGCTCATGTTTTCATAACAAGTACAAAACACTTCAAAATCTCGAAAAAAATTGTTTAATCTTTTTATTTTGTTAAAAGATAGGAGAGAAGTGAATTACTCTCTTGCCCTTTTTCTATTTGGCCCCAATTCGCGTCTGTCGAGCAAATTTATCATCAGTGAAAATAAGTGCATCATGTCTGGAGTCTGATGGTGTTATAACTAAATGGTGTCTTGTTCACGATCACAAGGAATGATGTTCTGCAAACGAATGAACCATCAAGTTTGAAGGCACAAACAAAAAATATACAATTTGAATCCAATTTAATACACAATTATGATACCAACAAAAGACTAGTCTAGTCATGACCATAGTTTACACTCTGCTAAACCTCCTAAATGAACATCTGCAGTAAATCTTTTACGACAAACAAACAAAAAACAAAGGCAGGCAAGAGAATGTACTGCTCCTGATAGAGATAGATGGGCACCTTAAAAATCACTTTTTTAATAGCACAAGAAATATTCCATTCACAACATAGAAGAAACACAACTTTAACAAATTCATACCATAGGTTAGAGAATGGTGTAATACACAAAAGAAGAAAGGGTAGAACAGAAAGATAAAGGCCAGTGCTCATATCTTGCCAAATTTTTGCATACCACTTCAATAGTCTTCAGGATCTTCTTCATCATCGACACCTTCTGCACCAACTTCCTCGTAATCTTTCTCAAGAGCCGCAAGATCTTCACGGGCTTCGGAGAACTCTCCTTCTTCCATACCTTCGCCCACATACCAGTGCACAAATGCTCTCTTTGAATACATGAGGTCAAATTTGTGGTCAATACGTGAGAACACTTCTGCCACTGCTGTGTTGTTGCTAATCATGCAAACAGCTCGCTGCACCTTGGCAAGATCGCCTCCCGGCACCACTGTTGGAGCTTGATAGTTGATACCACATTTAAAGCCAGTCGGGCACCTGTGAAAACACATAAAGACCAAGTCTTCAGATTGGACACATAGATAAAATCAAAAGAGACAAGACAACTAAAGGGGTTACAAAATCATGATGTAGATACATCTATGCATTTCTAATCCAAGTTGCATTATAAAGAACATTGGTCTAATAATCTGCGGCCAGAACTTAATGGTCTAGAACAGAGTAACCCTATTCCAAACTTCATTGTTTGTTAATCACAAAAATCAGACCATGATGAGTAATGACCCCTTAACAACCCTGCTACTCCACTCCCCAAATAAAAAACAAAAGTATAAGGCTCCTCTCTTTCCTGACAACTCATCACTCCTCTTTATCATACTTTATTGAAAATCTCATCCTGCTGATTTGACATTGATTTTTTTTTTTTTGGGATTTAATACCATCTTAGATATAATTATTTGTGCCCATAAATATATAGCCATTTATGATACACCAAATCCATCCTGATCCAGCCAGTTTAACTGTGACCCAGTACCTAGATCAGACTGGATTGCTTATTGGGTCATTAACCCAAGGTCGAACCGCTCAGAGGGCTGAGGAGAGAGAAGGGGGAGGGGGCTGGAATAAACCTGTGAACCAAGACAGGTTTAACAGCAAGGCTTGAACTGAAAACCTAAATATATGAATAACCTAGCCAAATTCATATTCATATTCATATAAGAATATACTTGATATTCGTATAAGAATATACATTTAATATTCATATTCATATAAGAATATATATTCATAACACCTGTACATTTATATGGAAAATTAAATATATTTTCACGAGGAAAAAGAAACCTTTAATTACTTGTTATCCTTGAAGACATAAAGGAACTTATTTTATCCAGAAAAAAGTGTATGCAAATAACAAATATATAACAACAGTGATGTCCTATGTTAAATACATTTAAAATATTTTTCTTGAGTTTATTATTAATTTTATTTATAAATTTGAAATTATTTATCGTGATCATGATTTGACAGGTCAAACCATCAGTTGAACCAATGAATCACCCAACCCGGTACCTTTTCCGTGCTAGTGTAGTAAATATGTACACAATCCTTCCTCAATGGGATATCCTCAACTTTCCGCTATATAAAAAAATATGATCCTTACCAGTCAACAAACTGAACAGTTCGCTTGGTTTTGATAGTGGCAACAGCTGCATTGACATCCTTGGGGACAACATCTCCACGGTACATCAAGCAGCATGCCATATACTTTCCATGTCTGGGATCACATTTTGCCATCATGCTCGAGGGCTCAAACACTGCATTTGTGATTTCAGGAACTGATAATTGCTCGTGGTATGCTTTCTCAGCTGAGATCACGGGAGCATATGACGAAAGCATGAAATGGATTCGAGGATATGGTACCAGGTTGGTCTGGAACTCTGTAACATCCACATTAATGGCTCCATCAAACCTCAAGGAAGTAGTCAAGGACGATATGACTTGAGATATCAATCGGTTCAAATTAGTGTAAGTGGGCCTCTCAATATCTAGGGATCTCCGACATATATCATAAATGGCTTCGTTATCCAGAAGCACAGCCACATCTGTGTGCTCAAGAAGGGAATGTGTTGAAAGTACACTGTTGTATGGCTCCACAACCGCAGTTGAAACCTGCAATCAACAACAATGTGCCTTCAGCCAAGTCCTAAATATACATATGGAACAATAATCAATCCGTAATACCATTTTTAAACATTTATTCAGATTCTGGCCAATGAGGCCATTATACGCACACACTTAATATTAACTAGTATCTCTCTAGTTTTATGTTATAAATCTTTCAAGTTCCATTGTCATGCATAGACCACTAATCTACAGCTCATCACTGCTAAAATCCAATTAGGAACAAAGGCCATTACTGAAACATGTCTAATGTAAAAAATGCACATAATTACATAGAAAAAAAATGCTACTAATAAAGAGATACAGCATTAAGTTGGTAAATATAAGCACCTGAGGAGAAGGATAGATGGTGAACCCAAGCTTAGACTTCTTTCCGTAGTCAACTGACAAGCGTTCCAACAACAAAGACCCCAGACCAGAACCAGTGCCACCCCCAACAGCATTAAAAACCAGAAACCCTTGTAAACCAGTGCAGTTATCGGCCAACTTCCTCACTCGGTCAAGGCATAGGTCAACAATTTCCTTCCCCACTGAGGACATCACCAAATTCAGGTTTGCAAAAAGTGAACAGACATGTAAAGGAATTGCTCAAGAATGAAAAAACAATGTGAATACCTGTATAGTGCCCCCTTGCAAAATTATTTGCAGCATCTTCCTTTCCAGAAATTAGCTGTTCAGGATGAAAAAGCTGGCGGTATGCCCCTGTCCTGACTTCATCAATGACCGTTGGTTCAAGATCAAGAAATATGGCTCTGGGAACATGCTTTCCAGCACCAGTCTCGCTAAAGAACGTATTGAAAGCATCATGAGCAACACCCACTGTATTGTCACTAAAAAGACAATAACAACATGTTAGGAACCATTATAATTCTCACTCCAGATAACTGTCCTTGCAAATTTGCGTACAAACACAAAATGGAAAGCATGATATCACAGTTATAGTTGTAGATATAGGACATGATGGGGGGAAAACATCTTCAGAGACCACCATTAATTTAAAACATACGGTTCAGTTCAGTAGAGCTTTCATTCATTAGGAACAGTTTGATTTTTATCCTGGAAACAAATTGATCAGACTGGAAACATAGGGTTGGAATTTAAAAAGGTCGTATTAACAACTCTACCAAACTATTTTCTTCAATAAAACATATGTGAAAAATGAGATCAGTGCTAGTAATAATAAATTAAAACATCAGATGACCAGAAAATCTAGGTCACCAGTATATATACCCATATTAAATCTCATTTCACACCCCAAACATAGAAAATTCAACTTCACTTACAAGTTACAACATATTCAGCTGTGAGATTCAAACACAAATCTTTCAAACTCAATACTACACACAAAGACGCACAGAGATTAGATCTCACAAACAAATTCCAGATCCACCACAAGTATCTCAAGCAAATCCCATATGCTTCATTTCAATCAAATGTAAGAAAACACAACCAATATGAAAAAAAAATGGAAACATATATGTTAAAGTACAGATCGAACAGGTCTTTGTAATTATACTCAATTAAATTCATGTACTATAAGTTAATACTTTGCATTTAATGAACACACACACACAAACAACAAATAAAAATCCAAAAATAAGTAACCTAATAATGAATTCCATATATGTACCTAGGCATAATGCCATCGGGTTGAATTCCATGTTCGAGGCAATAGAGCTCCCAGCATGAATTTCCAACCTGAATTCCAGCTTGACCTATGTGTATGCTTATAATCTCTCTCATTTCTTAGATTCAAAATTTCCTTCAGACAAACCCTAACTTTCTCTCTCTATATCTCTCTCTCTCTGTCTTTCTTTAGACCGGCCAATTTAAGAGTTTTTCTCTCTATGCTATGCGTGTATTCTGTCTGTTTCTCTCTAAAATGGAGTAGGCGAGAGTAGTAATATTGGGTGAATAAAAATGGGAATAGATAAAAGTTTGAAATCCGATAGAGTAATGCCGCCGCTAGCATCAGGCGCCAGGCTTTCGTTAGACCCCACTTTTAATATCATCCGTTGGATGTTTTGGGTCAGCCTTTGGTAAATTACTTTTTTTGCCCTTTGCCATTTGGTGAAATTAGGGGAACCTCAAGAAAAACCTTTACATTAAATGAAAATAATTTATATATTCATAAATTTTATGACGAATTTAAATTATTCTTGTCAATTAATTTCATAAATAAAATATTTCATCATATAATAGAAAAGTAATTAGCATGGAGTTAACTTTGATCAATTGATTAATACAGTGTCGATACGCAGATCGAAAGTTGATATTTCTGCATGTCAATACTGTATTGGTCAAATTAACCAATTTACCATGAAGTTAATTTTAAAATAACCGAATTCTAATATCAGAGTTAAACTAGTCATCCCCTTCTTTCATTCAAGCAAACGGTGAATATTACTACTACTATATAAGATTATTTTATTCTCTTTTTTTTTTTACTTTTTTTTTTATTAAGAGGAGTTATTAATTGAATTTATCACTAATCTCAAGTTCTCACTTAAACTACTGAGGCAATTAACGTAGTTTTATTCACTTCTTTCGTATACCCAATAATGCATTTATTAATAAACCGTCCCATGCCTACGTGGAGGTTTATTAAGTTAAAGCTAATTATGGATTAATAAATTTGGTTTATTAGGTTAAAGCTAAAAGAATCATTAGGAGGAGAGAGATGGAAATGAGGGGGTAGAATGGGAAGAGGACCCCGGTGTACCATGTGCAATTATTACACAGGGCAAGTGCACTTGCATTGGGTGGTGGTGGCCCTACTGACTTGCTGTTGCCGAATGGATCTCATGTACTGTAACTGCCTCGTTGTCCCTCTAATATTTCAAATAAGGAGAGTTAAAGTCGGGTATTAAGTTATTCAAATTTGATTCATAAAAATTATTGAATAGATTATAAAATAAAATTCGATTAAGATTCATTTAGTTATCAAATTGAGTACGATCTCGAATTAAGGTCGAATAATTTAAAATTTTCGAATAAATATGATCCGAGTATACAATTTGAGGAGTTTCGAGTAATTTATTAAATTTTAGAATTTGTTCATATTTGAATTATTTATATTTCGAGTAGAGCGAATACGAATCGAGCCCAAACTGTTTGTTCATTTTATAGCCAAATGATGCCAACATCCCATAATTAGAAGCAACCAATTTTGTAGTTATATTTTTTGAAAATTATTATTTTTATTTAATTTAATTTAATTAGTTAATTAGGGTTAGGTTTTCAGTGTATAGCAAAAAAAGAGAGTGTCTAAAAGTTACTAGTAAATAAAAAAAGAAATAAAGGATGAAGTATAAACTAAAAAGTTGAGTAATATTGATAAATTTGTAATAAGTTAGATGATAGAATGTTAACATATATTTTATCTGTATCAAAATATAATTTTAAAGCGATTGAGTATTTAAAGAGAATTGATATTTTTTACGAGTAAATTTAATAATTTCACAAGCTCTTGTTCACGTGAATAGTAAATAGGGTTCACCCTTATATCAGAGAGTATTTTATAAGATTAATATTTTGAAAATATGAATTCTCTATTTAAATATCAACAAATATTGGAATTTTTCTTATAATATACTATTTTTAGTTATCAAGTAAAATGAAGATCTTGGGAATTAAGCATTCACCGAATATAATGTGCTTCAAAAGGGTAAAAAAGAAAATTTGTCAGTTTTTGCTTTATGCTTCTTTATCTTTTTGTTTTTCTTGCAATATTCAATTTAGAATAAGAATAAAAGCAAACTCAAAACAAATTAAAATTGATATTTTAAAAAAAAAGAATAGGACACGTATGTGTGTGTGTATATATATATATCTATAGTCCGATTCTTTTTAGCGAACGAGAGGAAACGAACCGACTATAACGATAAAAAAAATAATCGCTATAACCGATTCGTTCTTAATTTATTTTTTTAATTTACTGAAAAAACGGACTATATACATGTGTGTAGACGGGGGTGGGGGAGGTATGACAGAGTGTAAGTTACTCATATTGACAAAGATATATATATATATATATATATTATAATAAAACAAAAAGGAGGTAGGTTAGAACAATTATATGGGGCAAGAGATAGTGCTGCCGGGTGTTGGAGTAACAAGAGCAGTTACAAAACATTTATCATCTAAAAATCACCAAATTAATACTTGTCTATATCATGAATTGATGTATGATTATATGACCTTGGTAACACAGGGAAATATAAGATAAAAGGTTCTTTAACTGTGTAAACCGATTGCTATAAATATTATTTTAACAATCATAATTTTCGCAGTTGATTTACAAAATAGCGACAACAACAAAATTTGTAATGGCTAGGCTAATTACTCTCATACCCCTCCCATATTATTATATTATTATATGTTTTATTGCTGTAACTGTCTTTCTTAATTGCTACACTGCCTGCCTGGCGCTATAGGATGTAGCGGCGGCAGCGTAGCAATTTTACGATTATGCCCCTCCGTTTCATTGTTGCTGCTACTTTATGATGACAATTTGCGATTGCACCTAGTTTTTATGCCTTAGTTTCATGGATTCAAATGCGATAAATTTATGCCGATTTATAGTTACGAACATAAGATTTGTAGAAATTATAGGAGGACCCCAATTATTTCACATATTTTCAAAAAAAAAATACCACTACTTTTTATTGACGATTAATGAATCGACAAAAACATTTGTATCATTCTTCTATTCTTTTAAGGTTTTCAAGGAAAATGTGAGCCGTACTGTATTTGTAGTAGTTTACCACATTTGTGATCTTATTCTATTTGGACTTTTAAGCCTAGAGTCCAATACCCAACTGCAAACCTACTCGGATAAGTTAGGCCGTCTTTCGGCTGGCCCAATCCATGCACTTATTAAGCCTATTTAAAGAATACAGTTGTAACTTAGACAAAGGGTCCGACTTTAGCCTATTTGGAATTATATAAATAGAGAGCGGTGATATCTCCATGCGTATCAGTATTGTATTGGTCAATTGACCGGATTCATATAATTTAAATTAAATAAATTTAATTTAAAAATACATTTCCTACTATAACAAATGAAAAGTTTAAAAAAAATGACAGAAAATAAAAAAAAAGGTTTAAAGCTAATAATAGAGAGAGAGGGAGAGAGAGGGAGAGAGAGAGAATTCACTAGTGTTGTTAAAAGATAGAATGGGCCAAAAAACAGCTCAAGGCTTTATCGGTTACGGGTACTAAAAGTAATTTATATTTTATTTAAAAAAATAAAATAGTTATCCTTGTTTTTTCGTGTCCATATAAAAAAGAAGAAGAAGAAGAAAAAACACAAGACAAAACGAATGAAAAGCATGCAACAAACTCTATAACGATAAGCCCTTATCACAAAGGCATGAGAATATTTGTACCACTAAAAATGGGGTACTTTACAAAAGTCCTAAAATAAATTGATTGATCTATAAAACACAAAAAATGATACGCCATATATATATATATATATATATATATATATATATATTGTGACGTCGATTTTTTAATTGATAGCTAGGCGAATAAGTATTAATAGTAATTATTTTAAGATAAATATGTAATAAGTGAGGCTTTTTTATAATTTTTATCAACTCCATATATTAATAAGCTTCGTAATTGTAATTCGACGTAGATTTATAGCAATACATAGCAGGACTCGTAAAACACGTAGTACTATTATTGTAAGAGGATCGTATCGTGTGAACTTCATCAACTAATCAATCAAATTTTATTTATGTTCAGTTTATTTATTATTCTTTCGCACTTCTTCTCTGAGCGGTTACGGAGAAGGAAACGCCGATCTCTAACTTCGTACAACAAGTAATTAAACTACTCCCTCCATCCCATAATAACTGTCGTTTTAGCTTGATACACATGAATTAAGAAAGTCATTTAGTGATGTCATTTATTAATTAAAATTGGTGTGAAATTTCATCACTACCCTTTTATGGGAAGTTGAAAACTATTAATACAAGGGAGAAAATTTATTGGGACAATGAGAGAAAGTAGGGGTGATATAGGAAAGTAAATAATTTATTCTCCCGGAAATTTGTAAACGACAAATAAATTGGGAAAAAAATTTCCTTCTAAAACGACAGTTATTATGGGATGGAGGTAGTAATTAATATAAATTTGAAAATCAATCCTCAAACAATGAACCGCATTAAGGTGAATAATGACCATTATGGCTTCACAATCTATAATCTTAATTATTTAAAAAAAATGTTTTTTTTGCATTTCATTTCATTTCATATATTTGGATTATGAATTCTAATTTGTGTAAATATAGGAAGTTTC
Organism: Panax notoginseng; assembly: GCA_016801055.1. Classification (NCBI taxonomy): domain Eukaryota; kingdom Viridiplantae; phylum Streptophyta; class Magnoliopsida; order Apiales; family Araliaceae; genus Panax; species Panax notoginseng. Next base: position 10,162,992 of record CM029023.1, on the reverse strand, counting down.
AAGGATACTATATATATATATATATATATATATATATATATATATATATATATATATGTGTGTGTGTGTGTGTGTGTGTGTGTGTGTGTGTGTGTGTGTTCTTTCCAAATCCTCATACTATTAATAAATAAGTGTTGTAATAAAAAAATATATGTAAAATATTATTAAAAATTGGTATATATAGAAATGGTGTTGTTAATTCCGCTCCAATGGGATTTTAAATAAAATTTCGCATCGGAAAGTCCGTTGGATAGGGTGGCCAATATGTGGCCCTCGATTGGCGAACGATATAAATGCTCATAAATCAAAACTATTCCAACAATATCCTCGTGACATATGTCTATTTACCTTTTAACTTTCTGTATTGCTTATTCTCTTCGTTCTTTAATATAAGTGTGTGCACAAATATTAAGAAAATAATTATATAATATTAAATATAATAATATTAATTATCTATATTCTCCTTGTATTAAAAAAAAGAATATTATTTATTGGACAAAAAATAGTGAGAGAACCAAAGTTATACTATTTAATATTCGAGGTAATATTAGAAACTAAACAATTAACGTTTACTTAAAAATCTCAAACGACTTATATTAAGGGACAACAAAACTAATCTAGATTAAGGAACGGAGGAAATATTTTACTAGGCGGTAATCTCGACGAATCTGTTAATACTACTACCTCTGTTTCGAGATCACTTTTCAAAGTCAATTTAAGACATTCTCAAACTCAAAATTGACATGAATTTCTTTAATTTTTTAATCAATGCATCGATTAAAATTATAAATTATCTAAAAAATACTAGCCATTGTAAGATTTATTATTTCATAATTTTCGATCTTAATTTTGAGTTTAAAAATGTCTTAAATTAACTTTTAAAAATCAATAATAATAAAAACGAATGGAGTATTATTATTTAGTATTTTAGTTGATGTAACAAAGTCCAAAAATTAGTTTTTTTAAATGAAAAGAAATAAATGAAGTTGATGCAATTGTTATAAATTTATTACAAACATTGCATGCAAGAATACTGAAGATATATCCAAATAAGGAAAAGTAATTAAAACTTAGACTTATAAAAAAGATTGAATCAAAGTTATAAAAGTGAATAAATACTTAAAACTTAAGAATACTTAGTTGTAATAAATACTAATATTAAGAAGAAAAACCTTTTCAGGGGTATGAAATGTGAATATGGTTAAAGTAGAGGGATTAAAAAAGAAAAATCGAATCACACAGTAAGGGCATTTTATTCGTATCGCTTATGCTCCAGTATGCAAACCCTTCTTCTGCTTTTGCTTTGTGCTCCTTACTCTCCATCTCTCTCCCCTTTTAGTTGATTCCAATTTTTGAAATTCAAAGAAATGGGAGAGGAGAAGCCAAAATCTTTTGGTGTATGGCCCACCGTGAAGCCCTTCGTTAATGGCGGAGCCTCTGGTATGCTCGCTACCTGTGTCATTCAACCCATCGATATGATCAAGGTAAATGCAAAATCCCTTTATCTGTCCATCTAAATATGTGTTTTGAATGTTAACCATGATGGGTTTTGTTAGATCTTAGATTCAGTTTAATGTTATACTAAATATGCGGTAGTTTTGGATTGGTTGATATTTTGAATTTTGGGATCTTAAAATGACATTTTTTTGAAGGGATTTATATCTTGGGTCAAATGGGTGTTTTGTCAGATCTCGAGCTGTTTTGAGCAATTCACTTGTATTTAAAGATTTGGGATTGTTTCTACTTGTTGTGGCTGAGCTGAAAGTTGACATTTTTATGTTTTTAGATCTTATGTTGACATGTTTTTATTTTCGGTTTTGAGTCCGAATAAATATTTTTTTAGGAAGACATACTGTGTAGTTCTAAGAATATGAGGTCTATTATAAATTGCAGGTGAGAATTCAATTGGGTCAGGGATCAGCAGCTCATGTGACGCGGGAAATGCTTAAAAATGAGGGGATTGGTGCCTTTTACAAGGTTTGCTTCATGTATTCGGATTTCGATTTAGTTTTCTAAAACTTGCCAAGGAATATATATATATATATATATATAATACATTCATTTTAAATACAACGTTCAAGGTTGTCCATCTTCATTGAAAAGAAGTCAAAATTAACTTGATTACATGTCTGACTATTCCACAAGAATGTAAGGTTCTAATAACATTTGAATCATATTATAACAATGCTTACCTATGCGCCCGAGGAAAGGAAGGAATGATTACGGCTACAAGGTTGGCCATTGTCTCCAGAGTTTATGGGGAAATAAAACATATTAGTAAATTAAGTTAATCCAATAATCCATAATTGTCTGTGGTAAGATTGTATGCACTTGCAGCAAAGGGCCATCTGTTGAATTGTTATAAATAATGATTGGGCAGGAATTAAAAAAAACAAAAACAAAAAAGAAGAGAAGCCATTAGGGTTTAATATTAAGGAGATGACAGCTTGTATATTGACATGGCTCAACAACATAGAGTTTAAAAGAAATTTTCATGTAAGGTGCCTGTAATAGTTGCGATGAGGCTTTTCCGAGTTTAGTTGATTATTAGAAAATTTTCAACTTGATTGGACATTTGGATTTATAATGAAAATGATCAGCCTCATTTTAGCAGATATTTTTACTTGACTTGCACCAGAAAGGGTAATGATTCAATGAAGTAATTATACATGGAGTCTGTATAATTTAGTTGGAGATTTTGGTGATGGCAGAGGTGAAGAGGCATTATCCTTTTGACCATTAACATCCTTGTGATCCCTTGTAGATCTGACATGTCATCTGTAGCATTGAACTTATCATATTTGGCGTTATACTTCTCATGTGGATTGCATTGCCTAAATATTATTATCCTGAGCAGGGGTTATCTGCTGGACTGCTTAGACAAGCTACATACACAACTGCCCGACTTGGATCATTCAGGTAAATGTTCCTAAACTTTGTTGCTTGAACTTATTCATGATGAATGTTCCTTATTTTAATTAATTTTTTATTGTATTTTGGTTCTTGAGAAGATGGTTATATGTTACTTGATATATGGGATATTATTTTTTAGGGTTAATTGCGTATTTGACCCCGAAGTATGCACCCTTTTGTACTCGGTACCTCTAAGTTCAAAAACTCTCATCCCGCTGGGTACTGTCAAGTTTTACATTTTTTAGTTATTAAACAATTTTATGTGGGAGCGGGATGAGAGCTTTTGAGCCTGGGGTACCAAGTGCAAAAGGGTGCATACTTCGGGGTAAGATATGCAGTTAACCCTATTTTTTTTAGTTAATACTCCATATTCGGTGGTTCCAATCCCCATATTTGTGGCTAGATGGTAATATCAACAAAAATAATATATAGTTGTTAGTTAATACTCCCTCCATCACAATATGGATCTGTTTCCTTAATGATGTTCCAAACCATTGTCATGGTAGTCTAACATATACAGACATTATCATTTTACCTTCGTTTTGTAAAGTTGAAAACGGCACTTCTTCTTGGAGATAATAAAGGGCAGTTTTAAATTCTGCACAAAAATTTTACTTTAACATCTTCAATTTATAATGTGTGAATCCCAGTGGGGACAAAAGGGAGTATTATATATATATACATGTGTGTGTGTTCAAGAGTACACCGTCTCGTCAAGGGTTTATATTCTTTAAATGCAATTTGTTGGGCGCATCCTACTAAATTTCAAATTCTTTATATGCACATATAGATGTTTTTGATGCACCTAATACAGTCTGCTGGAAGTATGTGTTTGTGCGAGTCTCCTGAACCAGCTCTAGATTGGACTTATCTGCTTATGTATAGTATCCAACTGTATTGCAAATGTAAACCTTAATCCTTACGTGGTTTGGAAAATAATATTTACTTCTCACGTTCATGGGAACATCTTTTTTCTTCAGAATTTTGACCAACAAGGCAATCGAATCCAATGACGGGAAGCCCCTGCCTTTGTATCAGAAAGCTTTGTGTGGACTAACTGCTGGAGCAATTGGAGCTAGTGTTGGTAGTCCAGCAGATCTAGCACTAATCCGTATGCAGGCTGATGCCACCTTACCTGTTGCTCAGCGTCGCAATTACACCAATGCATTCCATGCTCTCTATCGAATTACTGCAGATGAAGGAGTTTTGGCGCTGTGGAAAGGTGCTGGCCCTACTGTAGTGAGAGCAATGGCACTGAACATGGGGATGCTTGCATCTTATGATCAAAGTGTGGAGTTTTTCAAGGATTCTCTTGGTTTTGGTGAGGCTGCTACGATTCTAGGTAAGATACTTTTCAAATTTACCTAATATCTGAAGTTCCTTAAACTTATTTTGTATTAGTTCTGCAGCAAAAATTTCAGTCAACTTTTCTTTTTTTAAACTGCATTTTCACTCTCTCCTGTGCTGGAGTTGGCCCTCAGACTATTAGTTTCAATATCACAATTCTCTAATATTAATGCACGTCGTATTACTTAAATGTGAAACTTGGCATCCCGCCACCATTGAAAGAGTTAAGCTATTGGTCTGGGTGTTGACATCTTTATTTATGTAGATGTGCCTCTCCAGACCTAGTATCCATCAACGTTAACAGCATGTCTAAATCGCTTAAATTTCAAATTTTGGCTCGATTAGTTTATTGTCTTCTTTCCCCTCCCACAAATTATAAAGAGAACATTGCTCAGAATTATTTTATAAACTTTTTAGTTATATTGTAGCAAACAAACCAAAAAACTCTTGAAGGTCCTGTATTTACTTGTTTTTCTGTGTAGGATTTTTAAGTTGTATAGTCAGTATCCAGGAATTACATTTTTTGGGCCGTACACGTTTGGTTGAGTGATTCTTCTGTTTAGGGCTTGTGGTACTTCTTAAGCAGGCCCTATGTTTTTTTGGTATATGGGAGTGAACATTGGTGCTGTCCCCGTTTTGACATCAAGTATATTTTTACTCATCAAAAAAAGAAAAAGAAAAGAAAAGTCGACATCTGGGATCACTTTATTAATTGTTTTTTGGTTGAAATACTGAATCTCCTAAATGTGGATCTAACCTTGTATCATGTGCTCTGTTAAAGTATTTTGCTGTACGGGCACTTTGGTGCATGTTTTTTATTGGATAAATGGTGTATGGTAAACAACTTTCATGATGGTAGTAGCAGAATGTTTAGCAATTAGCATCTTGTTTGAATTGTCTCTCCTATTTACTTATGAAAAACTCTTTATTTTTCTTCAAATTTGTATCCATGCCTGATTTTAATTTAAACTTTTTCCCCTGTTTCTTTCAGGGGCCAGTTCGGTATCTGGATTCTTTGCTGCAGCTTGCAGTTTACCCTTTGATTATGTCAAAACCCAAATACAGAAGATGCAACCTGATGCTCAGGGGAAATATCCATACACAGGTTCTTTAGATTGTGCAATGAAAACCCTGAAGGCAGGAGGCCCCTTCAAGTTTTATACAGGATTCCCAGTATATTGTGTTAGGATTGCCCCTCATGTCATGGTACTTTCTCTCCCTCCCTGCCGCTTATACTCCTGTGTGCTTAAACACCACACACGTATCCAAATTATATGCACTTGACTTAATTTCTGATTGCTAAATGGCATATTTTGCAGATGACATGGATATTCCTTAACCAAATTCAGAAACTGGAGAACTCCGCCGGGTTATAGAATTTTGAGAAAGAGAGATCTGCATTTTGAGTTGAGCTCTATCAGAATAATACTTTGGTTGTGTTGTACTTCTTGGTTTTTAGTAACTTCACAACCTCAAGTCAAAACGGTTGCCTCAGAAGATTTTTTACAGCGACTGATAAAACTATTGTACTGAACTAAATTGGAAATTTTAGGGTAGGACTAAATTCGGAATTTTACATATTTATCCCCAAGTGCTTCTGGGAAGGTTAGTAATTTGGAGATTCTGCTGGAGAAATTTGTTTTGAGTAATAATCTATGTACTATGAATCATTACTACTGCCTTGTAAGGGTCTGGTTTTTGCCATCATTTTGGTAATTTTCTTTTACACGTTAATGGGTAAGATTGGCCAATTTTCATCTTGGTTGTTTTCTTTTATTTTTGCACATGGATATTGCAAGGTAAAAAGCTTTGTGAACATGTCATGTGAAAATATCAAAATTTTCAACGTGGACTTGATAAAAAGAAACCTTTGATTATCAGCGTTGGATGGACATTTATACCCTTATTTATATTAAATATATTGTTGTCTTTTACCACACAATTAATGAATTGGAGGGTAATTTTGTCTATCTAGCAATGAATTTTCAATATCATTGCCCTTATTTTATCAAGAAAAAGTTACTCATAGGATTATTTTTGTCCCCGTTACGTATTAGTTCAATTTCTCAAGTAATATAACCAGTTTTGCCCCCTCAGATAAATATTCTGGCTCTTGGCAGCTTTCTGTCAATCTCTTGGTGGAATCTCTTTGCTTAAGTTTACTACTTGATAAATAATAACAATAATGTTAACCAGGTGGTCAAATTCAACAAGTCTACAACACACAAGAATACTACAGCAAAATTGTGACGCTCTCAAAATTAGGTATATGTCATTCATCTTGGGTCGTCAGATACATTGTACAGAATACAAATATAACTTACTAATACAACTGTCGTGTACAATACGACAAAACATAACTGAGTTTGAATACAATTATTGTCTACTAAAAATTATACAAACTCAAAAAGAGTCATCATTACAATTATTGTCACACTATTTAATAGAATAGTGAGGACTACTAATACTATCATCTGGTCCATCACTCCGTTCCCTGACTCGTCTCAGCTATATTCTCATTTCCTGAAGAGAACAGTGAAACAAAAGGGTGAGCTCAACTAGCCCAGTAAGAAATATTATGACTAAGATAATGCAGAATAAATTATCATTAGCCTTCAACAGTGTTAAACTGATAAAATATAACGAACATCAAGTTTAACTGCAGCGGAACAAGCAATCCATTAAAAGAGTCAAGTAGAGAATAAAATCTACTATCTTCTATGATTTAAAAGGTTTTTCAACACTGTTATCGTTGGGACTCAGCTTAATAAAATAATTCACACCATCGAATCACCCCTGCACCACGGCCAATGATATTCGTGTATTCATTAATGGTCATGATCATGCCAACAACTGTCCATCAATGCACTACGGGCCAATGAGAACTTTTACCACATCATTTGTAACATTACGGTCATGATTACATCGAATAATCCCTTGTCATAATTATACCAAGTCCATCTATGCACTACAGGCCACAGATGACTTTCAACATTTTATAAACATGAGGATGATGACAATGATATAAGAATTCAATAAAACAAGTTCAAGAATTAATTTATCCAAGAATTAACAACGTTCAAATTGTCAACATGATACTGCTTTGTGGAGTAAAATTCAAGAATGCTTAGAAGAATATTTTCATGAAAAGATACTGGATGAAACGCAATTATCAAGGATATTCCACAAATTTCATGGAGTATAGAAGTCAAAACTTAACCAACTGAGTATAATAAAGAATGGAATAACAAAAGAAATCACCATGCATGCGATAGACCGCACAGACAGGTTATTCCAACAGAATAATAAATAATGGAACCAGGTCCGGCGTAAAACGCACAGACAGGATATTCCAACAGAATAATAATAAAGACTGAACCAGGTCCGGTGTAAAACACACAAACATGATGTTCCAACAGAATAATAATAAAGACGGAACCAGTTCCGGTGTAAAACACATAGACAGGATGTTCCAACAGAATAATAATAAAGACGGAACCAGGTCTGGTGTAAAACACACAGACAGGATGTTCCAACAGAATAATAGAAGAATGTCACCAAATATAGGGTAGACCGCGTATACAGATTATTCTATCAGAATAATAAGAAATGGAATAACAACATTTCTCTTCATGAATAAGAAAGAATAACACCCCTTACCGTTTTAAAGAAGAACTGTAATAAGGAAGTAGTTAAGTAGCAGAATACTTTTCTTCTCTTTCTCTGTAGTTTCTCTCTATAGAGTTCAGTGAATTCGTAAGAAATAATGAAGGAATTAGCTGCTATTTATTAAAAAATAGAATGCATACTAACTAATCCATGAACGGTCCAGATTGATTACTTTAATCTGACGGTCCATATTTAAAGAAAAATCTTTTAAATAAAATATAATATATTCTATTTATAGAATAACTTTAATAAAGTATTCTGTTTTATATAAAAAGATGTTTCTGTTTTATTACGTTAATAATACGAATAAAACAAAACTTCATTATCGCTAAATAATTCATATTATTAACTGACAATAATTGAATCAAAATGAGTGACTTCTCACATAAGCATTAATAATCAATACCGTGTGCTACTATGCAACCACACGTATTACTGTACTTTTACTACCGAGTAGTTCAACAGTATCAATAGTAAAACTTCCGCCGTTATTTTTAATAAAATATTTTTGTCGTTTTCTCAATCCGACAATAATTTCGTTGTGGGGTCCACCAATGATTGTGCCGTTGTACGAATATTCTCTGTTAAAACGAATATTCTCCGACCAATCGAATATTATATAACAACTTGCGTACTTTATAAAATTTATAAATATTACCCACAACTATAATATTATATCAAATTAACTCCATAATATTCAAAAATGATATTTATAGAAAAATCATCTTTATTTATAAAAGTTGGGGTCTTACAACCTCCCCTTTTTATGAAATTTCGCTCTCGTAATTAGGGTACGTACCTGGTATGTCGAAGAGGTAAGGATACCTTGATTTCATTTCAGATTCTAACTCCCAAGTCATTTCCTCAACATCGTGATTTCTCCACAAAACTTTGACTTGAGGTATAACCTTGGAGCGTAGAATATGTTCATTCTTATCCAAGATTTGAACAGGAACTTCTTCATACGTCAAATCCTCCGCTATTTCGTCCGGTTCTAATTCAATAATGTGGTTCGGGTCTTCCACATATTTACGTAACATGGATATGTGAAAAACGTTATGAACACGAGACATACTTGGCGGTAAAGCGAGTCTATAAGCCACAGTTCCTACTCGATCGAGGATTAAAAATGGACCGATGAATCGAGGATTGAACTTTCCTCTCTTTTCAAATCTCGTAACTCTTTTCCATGGAGCAACACGTAAGAACACATGATCTCCTATATCAAATTCCACGTCCTTTCGATGAAGATCAGCATAACTCTTTTGTCGGTCTTGTGAGGTTTTTATACGTTGTCGGATCGTTTGAATCTTTTCTGTTGTCATACGTACCAACTCCGGTCCCAACAACGTTGCTTCACCCACCTCATCCCAGCATACTGGAGAACGACACTTTCTTCCATACAACGCTTCGAATGGAGCCATGCCAATACTTGCTTGATAACTGTTGTTGTAGGAAAACTCCACCAATGATAAGAACTTGTCCCAACTTCTCTTGAAGTCAAGGACACAGAGTCTTAATAAATCTTCCAGAGTTTGAATAGTCCTCTCTGATTGTCCGTCCGTCTGAGGATGATTTGCAGAACTAAATCGTAAATCCGTGCCCATAGCTTTTTGTAAGCTAACCCAAAATCGTGAAGTGAATCTTGGGTCTCGGTCAGAAACTATGGATACTGGCATACCATGCAGTCTTACAATCTCGTTTATGTACATACGAGCAAGACGTTCAAGTGTATAAGTTTCTCGTATCGGTAAGAAATGAGCAGACTTGGTCAATCTATCAACAATGACCCAAATCGCATCAATACCTTGAGAAACCCTAGGAAGACCGGTAACAAAATCCATGGTAATGTGCTCCCACTTCCATTCTGGAATTTCAAGTGGTTGCAATGGACCTTTTGGTACTTGATGCTCCGCTTTGACTCGTTGACAAGTTAGACACTATGAGATAAACAACGCTATCTCTCACTTCATATTGCTCCACCAAAATGTATGACGAAGATCATGATACATTTTGGTACTCCCAGGATGGATTGCAAACGGTGTGTTGTGCGCCTCCATCATGATTTCATACTTTAAATCAGAGTCGTTAGGAACACAAAGTCTGAAGTTGACTCGAAGTATTCCTTCTTCATCGATTCTTGCTTCCGGCATAACACATTCTTGCACTTTCTTCCTCATACGCATCAGCTCCAGGTCTGTAGTTTGAGCAGCTTTAACTTTATCGATTAAAGTCGGTTCTACTCGTATATTCGTCATCATCACATGGGTCCCTGGAGTCTTTAACTCTATTTTCATCCTTTGTAAGTCACACAAAATGGGCCTTTGTGTTGACAATATCACACTCGTACTTACATATGATCTTCTACTCAATGCGTCAGCTACCACGTTCGCTTTTCCAGGATGGTATTGAATGGTATGATCATAATCTTTCTACAATTCAAGCCAACGTCGTTGTCGCATGTTGAGTTCCTTTTGAGTGAAAAAATATTTGAGGCTTTTATGATCCGTAAAAATCTCCACCTTCTCCCCATACAAGTAATGTCTCCAAATTTTAAGTGCAACGACAACAGCTGCCAGCTCTAGATCATGAGTAGGATAATTCCTCTCATATTCCTTGAGTTGTCTTGATGCATAGGCTATGACTTTTCTATGTTGTATGAGAACGCATCCCAACCCTTTGCTCGAAGCATCACTGTAGATGACAAATCCCTCCGAGCCAGATGGTATTGTTAAAACAGGTGCTGAAATGAGTCTCCTCTTGAGTTCTTTAAAACTCTTATCACATTCTTCGCTCCAACCGAACTTTGTATCTTTTCGAGTCAGCTGAGTTAGTGGAGTAGCGATTCGAGAAAATCCTTCCACGAATCTCCGATAATAACTAGCTAAACCGAGAAAGTTACGTACTTCGATCACTGATTTAGGTTGCTCCCAGCTTTGAATAGCTTCAATCTTTGTCGGGTCAACAGATATTCCACGACTTGATACTACGTGCCCAAGGAATACTACATCCTCCAGCCAGAACTCGCATTTCTTCAACTTGGCATAAAGCTTGTATTCACGAAGCTTTTGGAGTACCAGCCTCAAGTGTTGCTCATGATCTTCACGACTTTTGGAATAAATAAGGATGCCATCAATAAAGACGACCACAAAGTGATCCAAATATTCCTTGAATATCCGGTTCATCATATCCATGAAGGCAGCAGGAGCATTAGTCAATCCAAAGGACATGACTAGGAATTCATAATGCCTGTACCGAGTTCTGAAAGCCGTCTTTGGAATATCCTCAGTTCTAACCTTCAACTGATGATATCCAGAACGAAGATCGATCTTTGAAAAGAATTGTGCTCATTGCAACTGGTCAAACAGGTCATCAATAAGTGGCAATGGGTACCTGTTTTTGATGGTGACATGATTCAACTCCCGATAATCAATACAAAGTCGCATACTTCCATCTTTCTTCTTCACGAATAGAACAGGAGCACCCCAAGGAGAAGTACTAGGACGAATAAAGCCAATGTCTAACAATTCCTGCAGTTGGATCTTTAACTCCCGAAGTTCAATAGAAGCCATTCGATATGGGGCTTTGGAAATGGGTTTTGTACCGGGTTCAAGGTCGATACAAAATTTAATTTCACGCTCTGGGGGTAGGCCAGGAAGTTCTTCAGGAAATACGTCAGGGAATTTATTAACAATAGAAATATCATTCAAAACTGACGTATTTTTATTTAGATCCGTGACATGAGCTAAGAAAGCTTGACATCTGTTTTTCAATAAACGAATAGCTTTATGGCTTGAGATGACAGCGATTGATTTTAATGTTTTGGTTGTTTGAATTCGCATAATAGGTCGATTAGGAATATGAAAGCTAACAACCTTACGAAAATAATCAATTTTTGCATGATGAGTAGTTAACCAATCAATCCCTAGAATCACGTCAAATGCAAGTATTTTTAATGAAATAAAATCGACAGGTAATGTGTGGGTACCAACTTGAACCAAACAAGACTTATAAATCGTGGATGTAATGAAGGTTTCTCCCAATGGAGTTTCAACATATAAGTCAAAGTCTAATTTCTCCGGAGTCAAATTTAATCGATGAGCGCAAGTAGGAGAAATAAAAGAATGGGTAGAACCGGTATCAAATAAAGTATAGACTTCGTTAGAGTTTATGATAAGCTTACCCGTGACGACCTCATTCGGGTTCCTTACTTTTTGGGAGGTCACAACAAACGCTCTCCCTTGCACTACCGGTTTTGACTTTTTTGGGACGGCCTTTGGTGTCTCCATCTTGGCTGAACTTGTTTTTGGTAAACGACAAAATCGAGCTAAATAATATTCTCTTCCACAATCATAACATGCTTTAGACGGCATCGCGCAGTTTGGACTAATGTGCCCCTCCCCTCCGTATTTGAAACATATGATAGGTGGTCGTTCTCCTTCCTTAACAACGGGTGCTGGTGCTGACGTCTTTCCATCATTGTTGAATCTCCTCTTCTTGAAATGACCATTCTTATTGTTTTGGCCCTGATTACCACCGAAGTGGTTACCATTTCTGGCCTGTTAATTCCCTCCACGCTTGTTGTCATCGCTTCGATGACTGCTCTCACTGGTATTATCATTTTGCCGACTGCTCTCTTTTGGTTGCGTTGACTCGTTATCGCGCTCCACTAACTGAGCCCTATTCACAACATCTGAATACAAACACAGTTTATGAGAAATAAGATGTTGACGTATCTCAGGTTTCAAACCTCGCAAAAACATTCGCGTCATTCGCTCTTCATTATCCACCAAGTGGGACGCAAACCGGGACAACTCAGCAAATTTAGCTTCATAATGCGACACGGTCATATTATTCTGCTCCAATTTGATGAACTCCACCTCCTTCATGTGACGAACACTTTCGGAAAAGTATTTGTCATTGAACAGCTCTTGGAACTTCACCCAAGACATCTTCAGTGCGGCAGGTTGAGTACGCTTAATCGATTTCCACCAGTAATCTGCCTCTCCTCGCAACATAAAGGCGGCAAAGAGAACCTTTTGCTCCTCGGAGCATCCCAAGACATCAAATATATTGGTGATCTGCTTTATCCATGTTTCCGCTATAAGTGGTTTTGGCTCTCCCTTAAACTTCGGTGGTCCCTGCTCCTTGAACTGTTTAGCGGTGACCGTCCGAGAGTTTTCAGTGTTTCCACTTATATTTTGGACAGGAGCCGCTCTCGCCTGTTGTTACATGAACTGCATAAAGCTTCTGAACATTCTATCATTCATCATTTGGTCAGTATTGTTGTTTGCATGAGGATTGCCGCCTTTCTGATGCACATTATCCCGATTATTGATATGTGGTGAATCAACAGTCGCCTATGCTCTATTGCTATTCTCAACATTCTCAGATGTCATTTTCAGATACTGCCACAAAATAAAAGTTAATTGATATGTCATATATTATCCTTACATTATGACCGACCAATTAAATATCATGCAAATAAACTTAGGTAGGTCATACTAGCGAAGGAATTTCCCGTCTCTCCCCTCCTAGTTCTATTCTCACATCTTAGCCAAGGATCATATCCCTAAGCTCTGATACCAACTGTGACGCCCCCAAAATTAGGTATACATCACCCATCTTGGGTCGTCAGATACATTGTACAGAATACAAATATAACTTACTAATACAACTGTCGTGTATAATACGACAAAACATAACTGTGAGTTTGAATACAATTATTGTCTACTAAAGACTATACAAACTCAAAAGGATTCTTCATTACAATTATTGTCACACTATTTAATAGAATAGTGAGGACTACTAATACTATCATCTGGTCCATCACTCCGTTCCCCGACTCGTCCCAGCTATATTCTCATTTTCTGAAGAAAACAGTGAAAGAAAGGGTGAGCTCAACTAGCCCAGTAAGAAATATTATGACTAAGATAATGCAGAATAAATTATCATTAGCCTTCAACAGTGTTAAACTGATAAAATATAACGAACATCAAGTTTAACTGCAACGGAACAAGCAATCCATTAAAAGAGTCAAGTAGAGAATAAAATCTACTATCTTCTATGATTTAAAAGATTTTTCAACACTGTTATCGCTGGGAGTCAGCTTAATAAAATAATCCACATCATCGAATCACCCCTGCACCACGGCCAAAGATATTCGTGTATTCATTAATGGCCATGATCATGCCAACAACTGTCCATCAATGCACTACGGGCCAATGAGAACTTTTACCACATCATTTATAACATTACGGTCATGATTACACCGAATAATCTCTGGTCATAATCATACCAAGTCCATCTATGCACTACAAGCCACAGATGACTTTCAACATTTTATAAACATGAGGATGATGACAATGATATAAGAATTCAATAAAACAAGTTCAAGAATTAATTTATCCAAGAATTAACAACGTCCAAATTGTCAACATAATACTGCTTTGTGGAGTAAAATTCAAGAATGCTTAGAAGAATTTTTTCATGAAAAGATACTGGATGAAACGCAATTATCAAGGATATTCCACAAATTTAATGGAGTATAGAAGTCAAAACTTAACCAACTGAGTATAATAAATAATGGAATAACAAAAAAAATCACCATGCATGCGATAGACCGCACAGACAGGTTATTCCAACAGAATAATAAATAATGGAACCAGGTCCGGCGTAAAACGCACAGACAGGATATTCCAACAGAATAATAATAAAGACGGAACCAGGTCCGGTGTAAAACACACAGACAGGATGTTCCAACAGAATAATAATAAAGACGGAACCAGGTCCGGTGTAAAACACACAGACAGGATGTTCCAATAGAATAATAATAAAGACGGAACTAGGTCTAGTGTAAAACACACAGACAGGATGTTCCAACAGAATAATAGAAGAATGTCACCAAGTATAGGGTAGACCGCGTATACAGATTATTCCATCAGAATAATAAGAAATAGAATAAAAATATTTCTCTTCATGAATAAGAAAGAATAACACCCCTTACCGTTTTAAAGAATAATTGAAATAAGGAAGTAGTTAAGTAGCAGAATACTTTTATTCTCTCTCTATAGTTTCTCTCTCTAGAGTTCGGTGAATTCGTAAGAAATAATGAATGAATGAGCTGCTATTTATAGAAAAATAGAATGCATAGTAACTAATCCATGAACGGTTCAGATTGATTACTTTAATCTGACGATCCATATTTAAAAAAAAATCTTTTAAATAAAATATAATATATTCTATTTATAGAATAACTTTAATAAAGTATTCTGTTTTATATAAAAAGATAATTCTTGTTTTATTACGTTAATAATACGAATAAAACAAAACTTCATTATCGCTAAATAATTCATATTATTAACTGGCAATAATTAAATCAAACTGAGTGACTTCTCACATAAACATTAATAATCAATACCATGTGTTACTATGCAACCACACGTATTACTGTACTTTTACTACCGAGTAGTTCAACAGTATAATTGGTAAAACTTCCGCCGTTATTTTTAATAAAATATTTTTGTCGTTTTCTCATTCCGACAATAATTCCGTTGCGGGGTCCACTAATAATTGTGCCGTTGTACGAATATTCCTCGACCAATCGAATATTATATAACAACTTACGCACTTTGCAAAATTTATAAATATTACCCACAACTATAACATTATATCAAATAAACTCCATAATATTCAAAAATAATATTTATAAAAAATTCATCTTTATTTATAAAAGTTAAAGTCTTACAAAAATTCTCATGCAAATCCTTCTATAGTCTTCATTAGAAACACCATAGGAATTAAGCATTTCAGGCCTACAAAACTGTGCAGGCTCTTGATTGAATCCCACATTTATAGCGACAGACTCAAACATATAATCCTCATCAGATGAAGATTGTGAATCCGAATAAATAAACAATCATTTAATTCTATTCTAGTTTCTTGTGTCCATAATCTAGGAAAATCGCATGCTGATGCTCTTGGAAAGCAGTAACAAAGCGATAATGCAGAACCGACTTCATCTGGTACAATACTGAGATTTCCTCTTACGCCCTGCAATAAGAAATAAGAATCACAATTACCAACAATTACGGTAATTACTAAATTGCTTTTAAACAAAATAAATATGCAAACATGCGTGTATATATTTTTCCGGAAAGGGCGAGTATATTGTATGAATGTATATGCACACAAACACACATATATATGGAAGATGATCCATAGAACATTTTTTGACCAACTGATCTGCCATTCATCTCAAATAGTAACGACTTGGATTAAAGTGAAAGTCAGACCACTCATTCTCTCCTAACCCAATTATATCTCTTTTAACCACAATTTTGGTCATTTTAATTGGAAAAAATATATCAACAATGGATCTCGTTTTGAAGATCTTGATGAGAGCTTTCTAGCGATATATAGATTGACAATTTTGGATTTGTAACAAACAATTATTGAATTTTATAATTTTTTACTACAAATCCAAAATTGTCAATCTATATATCGTTAGAAATCTCTAATCAAGATTTTCAAAACAAAATCCGTTGTTGATATTTTTTTTCTAGTTAAAATGACCAAAATTAAGGTTAAAAGAGAAAAGGTTGGGTTAGAAGAGAGAATAAATGGTTTGACTTTTAACGTAAAAATTTATTTCTTGTGGAAATTAATTACTCACCGCAAGAAGTTTTTGCGGATAGTAATGTGGTCTTTCTAATCTCATTGCAACAGATGGCGCAAGATGGGTTGACTGGAATATGATTCATAGCCAGCGGTGGCTATGGATGTCCCTATATATATACACACACACACACACACATGCACACCCAAAAAAAATAGTGTTCAAATATATGGTACTCACTCTATCCTGCATTGAATTTGACAACTAACTGGTGGTTATTCTTACGGGAAAATGACTGTAAAAGCAACTCAAAATGGTGTAAAATATACCCAATTGTGACGTTAATTGAAGGACGAAGGGAGTTTATGGCTCCCTATCCCTGTCATTTCTATCTCGCATTTTACTTTTAGCAGTGTTACAGAACTAGCCAAACAATAGTTTATGTTGTCCAAAACAATGACAAAAGAATGAAGACACAGAATTCTGTGTACTCATCCACAAATATGCAGGAGATATACGAACTGTATTATGAGAACAACTACTAAATGGCGAGCTACGTCATTTCTTAATTGATAACAAAATATATATTACTCACCTGCTCATGTAAGAATTATCAGCAGTACTGATAAGTATCTGTTCTCCAGTTAAGAGATAAGCTGGTACCTACAAATGAGTTGGAAATAAGAAAAATAAGAAGTTAATGCAATTTCAGAGTTAAGAGTTGTATACAAGTTGATGTGGTCCAAGTAAATCAAATTGGCATGCAGGACTTGCAACAAATAAATGTGAACTACCAGATTTAAAATCTTTTACACAAACTATGCTGCCAAAGAAGTTTAAAAGTGAAAAAATAAATATAGTGATTTGATTTGAGATATCATGGTGTAACATCCCAACAGAGTGAGCTCTGATAGTTGGCTCTCATAACAGAGCTAAATCTTTCAAGTTGTAAAATTATAATAGTCTAGATATAAGTCTCAGTTAGTTTGCTCAACAGTTGCTTCATATAAAATTGTTCTAAATACTATTAATGTCACATTAAACATTCGAACAGTGTTGGGACTTGAGAACCCCCATATCATTGTTCGTTTCATGACATACGGCTAAAATTTCGGATTATATTTCAAGAAAAATTAACAAGATAGACCTTTCAAACTGAAAAAAAAATTCTTGGAATGACAGTAACTTTCTTGAGGTAATCAATCAATTTAGAAAGAGTATATAAACTCACCTGAACAGTGAGACCATTGTCCAATAAAGCCTTCTTAGTACTGTAGATATAAAAAAAAGAAAAAAGGAGACGAGAATTATCAAGTTCCAATCATTAAGAACAACAAGAATCCAACAAGGAAGTATGATAGTATGGCCTTGAAGTAACAGATATATTATCCCTCCACAAAAAGAGTCCCATTTGCAAAATCTATAAAATTTAGGGATACACTTTTATTCCATGTTTATCCCTAAATTTATTGTGCGTTAAGTTAGTAGGTTATGGCATGATAATGAAATGATAAACTTGAGACGGTGTGTCATTTAATATTATCATCAAAAGAAAATGAAAAGTTTTTTTAGAAATAACAAAACTGGAACTCTTTCTGTGGAACAGAGGGAATACTAATTATATCAACTTTTATTTATATATGATGGTTAAACTTCACTAGATAATGAAATGAAACTTTTGAGATAAGATGCATCGTCTTTACTGAGGAGTGGCTCCAATGTTCTTCACTGGAGCTTGTGTTTCTACAATAGTGCATGTCACCCGTGTAGGAATTGATGCAGACATTGGTTTATCATCATACAGCCCAACAGTGACCGTCATATCATCTATTCACCAAGAAATAATAAAATTAAACATGAAATTTACCAAGAAATAATTAAATTAAGCATGACCCCATAGCATGTAAACAATAAAATTAGTATTTACTAGCCAAAATCACAATGAAAGTTTCAAATATTTGAAGTGATAACACACAAAAAGCATTTCACATTTAGAAAATGAAATTTAAAAAAGACACTTCATTAAAATATAAAATACTAGATTTTTGTTACCTTTTAAATACAAAACAGATTCTCCGAACAATGTTTTCGGCACATCCACTTGCACAAATGTCTTGGGGCTGATTACAATTACAAAGGAAAACAATGAATTGCTTCAGTTTGTAACCATGGGGATAGGCACATCAAATAGAACATGGGGTGTATACAGAACGGGGGTTTACTCACTCCATTAGCACAACACAGTCAGTTTCTTCATCGGTATAAAGGTACGTGAAAATCTTTTGTTCAACAAATACTCCTGTGTAACATCACACTTGATAAGTTTAGTCTTAGGTTATTAGGTAAAACATTAACCATTAACATTAAGAAACTTGGATATATAACAAAAATATATGACCCTGACCCATTAGCTAAACATTCGTGAAAACTGACTTACCAAGATACACACAAAATAGGTTAATTTGGAGTTTACTAATTAATTGTAAGATGAGTATTATTAGCTGAATTTAAGGTAAAAAGAAGCCGTGAATATGAGATACAAGTTTGTTGCAAAAGGTCATCAGCATCAATAGGTCCTACTTGATGTTTCATCCAATGGAGCCCAGTTCTTTTTTAAGATAAAGAAGAACACATCAGATAACACGGAGAGGAAATTAAGTCCTTCTAGGATACAAGATAAGTGGAAGAAATAAAAAATATAATCCTCAACCCAAGACGGCTATCCACTCTATAAACATCAAAAAATACAAACTCTTGATATTAAAGGAGCCATAGTCTTCCAAATGTAGGATACTAAAGGAAACCAGACTATGGGGTCTGAACAGATTAGATACTCAAATAAATAAGAAGTTAGACAAAAACAGATTTCACTGATCACTCAAAAGAAAAAAGATAACTATGTGGCTGCCATTTTGTAGGACAATAGAGAAAAAGATACGAATGGGCACATACTACATACACAGAACAGAAACATCCAGGGAAAAGCTAGTGAGGGCTGCAAAGCTAAAGCAAACCACTAGTGTTTGAGCCTATTAAGAAACATAGTTCAACAACAATCTTGATAATGGAGGGAGCCATAGCCTTTCAAATGTAGGATGTTAAAGAAAATCAGATTTTGGAATGTGAACAGATGAGAAACTCAACCAAAAATAAGAACCAGCGGAGCCCAGAGTCTGTGATATCTGAAGAAAACGAAAAAAGAGGAAGAAGCAAAGAAGCCAAGTCCTCAGACTCCTGATTGGCCGATTGTTTAAGTTGCATAAAATAGAAATTTCAAGGGGTAGTTAATTTTGTCGAGCAAAAAAACATAAATTAGGACACTGTGAAGAGACATAAGATAAAATGGGCAAAAAGGTACTGTGGTCATATTGAATGCATTACTGTTCAGTTTTTAAAAATTCTGCCTTGAGCTTCTTGTTTTCCTTGAGACCTTCAGGGTTTTGATTAGTCTAGAAACATATATGACGATTTTCTTTCGTTTTCCTTAAGAACATTAGACATCAACATGTAAGACCTTGTAGGCTCTGACTTATGAACTGTGAGAGACTAGAGAGAAGAGATAGAGAATTCAGAGGTTAGAGAGGAAGAAGGATAGAATTTAGGTTGACATTAGAGAAGAACTTGAGATTTCAATGGAGAGAGAAGTGACAGAAAGGGAGAAATTGAGAGCAAACATGCTTCACAGCTTTTCAATTATCATGCAATGCATAAGAAATGAAATTACAGACTCAAATACTTATTTATAGAGCTACTTGCTGTGAAAAAGAAGCTTAAACTACACCCTCAATCCCTCATTACTCCTAACAAGCACCCTTGTAACTAACTCATACTGACTCACTCACTCATACGCTACTATCTGACTCAGCATATATCAAATAATGACCTCGTCCTCTCGAGCTCCCTGCTGCATCACTTTTGCATGTTAAGTCATTTCAAAAACAACATTTTGGAAAACACATCCAACTTGAGACCACAACCAATTAGGTTTCCGTGGAGCAAAAGAAATTACCAGAGACAAAAAAATACTGCTGCTATATACACATATTTTCAACTTTCATTATATTTTAAGTCAGTAAACATATATTAGAAAATAGATATCACATACTCAATGGCGTGAATAAAACACTTTTAACCAAGTAGCTTCCAAGGTCAGAAAGGTATTTTAACTCATAGCCATCATTCAGCTCAAATATCCAACTCCCAAGTTTTAATGACTAAAAACATTTGAAAATTTGGCAACTGTAAAAGTAAAATCAAATACCACGAGTAACTTCTGTCTAAAAAGAGAAAATTAGGAGAAAGATTCAAATGAATGTGCTAGCATCTTTAGTTCTTAAATGAAAGCGTCACATGGTTAGCTACCAAATAAAAAGCATTCTGTTTAAAATACTTTAAATTTATGCACCCAGTGATCCAAATAGAGTGTATCATACCTCTTTTCCAAGTTCCATTCAGATTTAGTTAATGTGCATATACGGAAGCGATGAAAGGTGTTTACAAAGTCTATGACACAAAACAAAAGAAACAAATTAAACTAGTTACATTTACAAAAAGATACAAATTTGAGATGCTTACTTTCAATTGCCTCATCTGTCCGTAATCGTTCATTTACTTTGTTTCCACTATCAACATCCCGAAGCTCAACCTGTAGAACCAGGACAAAAGAAGAAAAGGGAGTATTTAAGAAAGGCACAGCCACAGAAATGTCCAGTTAAGAAAATAAATTGAACAAGTTAGTGAACAATAGAAGATGAAAAATGCAGGGTAGTAATAATAATAAATAATTGTTTTTCATTCCACCGCATGTATAGTTCTACTCGGTAAAAACAGTGATCAGAGATAACAAATGCTCGAGAAATCACCACTACAACAGACATTGAGGGAACCAGACATACTGAACTATGCCTTGACTTTCTCATGGCATATATACTGTGATTAGAAACCAAGAATTGAGAATCAACAGAATTCAACACCAATGACATTGGTAAATAATAAATTCTTATGTCAATAAAGGAGCAGAGTAAGTGAGCTTTGTCAAAAAAATAAATAATAAAAACAAACATTAGCCGTAAAGGGAGTATATAGGAAGAAAAAAAGTATTTACAGTCTGCTAATATTTCATTGCCGTGCCAAAGCAGGCTATGCTTTTAGGTTGATCACATTAATGGTACCAAACTAAGGTATGTATACCACAAAATATGTCACCTGAGAACCATGTAGCAGCAGTTGGCATACAACTTAACAGGAATGGATTCGTTGGTGTCTTCTTTCAAGAAAAACAAAACAATTACCATTGTTGATGTTGAGTTAGTTCCAAATGCCTAGAGTTGTTACACAGTTCAGTACATAAAACAAAACTTTCTCTAATTGCCTTTGTTTCGCTTTTGAAGAAATGGGAGGAAAAGTACTTAAAAAATTGCTATCATAGAGCACAAAATGAATGACTTCGCGTCCAAATGCTTAGCAAGAGTACTATGGTTCAAAATATGTCATTCCACCGCAATAACCTCATGTAAAAGAAAATGCGACTTATTTCATCTTAATTGGCATAACTTTTTTTTTTTACAATAACAATAAATAATACTCCCTCTGTACCACAAAAAGAAGTCATTTTGTAAAATTTATAAACTTTAAAAATATATACTTTGTTTCATGTTTACCCCGATATTTATTGAGTTGAGTGTTAGTGGTGACAGCATGACAATGAAATTGTGATGGTAAAATTGAGGACATTGTCTCATTTTGTACTACATTTCAAAGAAATGGGACTTTATTTTGGAACAAATTTTTTTGGCAAATGGGACTCTTTTTATCGAAGAAAAGGGAGTATTTGATGATGTTAAAAGCAAAAACATATAAAACATAAAAGGACTATAGAAACCTGTATTAAAGCTCCTCCCTTTCCTGGTGTTCTATGTAGTGCCTTCACAACCTAAACCATAAAAACATGCGTAAACAACACAACACCCAAATAATATACAATTACAAACTATAATTCCTAATATTGGAAGGGAAAACAAATAATACCTGGTATATTCTCCCTGAGGTGGGTAAATTGCCAAAAGATTAGAAATTTCACAGTTAGCAATGGACTCATATATACATAGAGTGTAAGTGTCTATATTTACAATCAATCAGATTGTGTAAAAAATAATTAAAAATAAACCTTTTCTTTCAATAACATTTCCTGGCCTCACCTGCACCAAACCAAGAACAGCAAAAATTGAAAACAAATTCTTGATGAAATTTAAATTTGTATTTACATAACAACTTTCATATGCTTTTAAGCATAGCCAAATGTTATAGATATAGATACACAAGTATGCATGTATATTGAAGAAAAAAATGACTTACGTCGGAGCCGCAATATTTGGGGCGGAGCTGGGTGGCGGCCCATGGAGTAGAGAGGAGGCCGAGGTTGGGAGAGTTGAGTGATTGCATTCGGGTTGTGAGTGTTCTTCGTGAGATCAGAATTGGAAAAGGAATAGGAATAAGAGGATTCGAATTGGAAGATATGGCAGTCCAATTGAGAGATTTTTGGGAAAATCGATTGGCGAAAACTCGCAATTTGTATAAGTGGAGGGGATTCATTGAAATTTTTCGAGCAGAGAAAAACAATACTGAGGGAGGTTTATTCCAGGTTTTAGATGAACACTTTTTATGTTTTTATATACTACTAAGTTTTTAAATTTAAATAGTTATATCTATATTTATTAAGATCATTTTCCCATTTGTTTACATTTATTTACTACTAATTTTAATTTTATATATTGAGATAACGTTAGACAGGTTTTAAAATTGCCTCAAAATTATATGCCATTATTATATTTATTAGATATATATATATATATATTATATTATCAAAATATTTAATTTTATATTATTTAAAACTCGACGTGTTTAGCTGTCATGTTAAGTTTATCTTTTCCTTGGATTATCAATTCTTCTCTTTTGATTTTTCGTGTGGCCAGAAGTTTAGTCCAACAATCTCATTCCTTGGCTACAATAATTGGATATCACGTTCAAGGTTCTAATAATAATCGGACCTTTCATCGAACCGTTATTAACTCAGTAACGTCATTAATATATAAAAAATATATATTATTAATAATTAATAAATTTTTTAAAAATCTCATTTTTTAATGAACTAAAATATAATAAAGATGAACTACAATATCAATAAAAGTGATTAATTTTAATATTAAATTTTTTTGATAAAAAAATTAAAAATCAAATCAACTGAGTTAATTAACCGGATTTACTTGTTAGACCACCAGTTGAATCGGTAGTCCACGAGCCAATAAGGGTTTTGACCAAAATTGAATCATTGGTCCAAACCGGATCGAAAGACGGACAGGTTCCTGTTTCTACCAGTCCGGATTTTAAAACATTGATCACGTTTATTCTTAATTTGCCGTTACTTTTTCACTACCATTTTCAATATCATACCACCACAATAAAATTACTATCTAGTACTAAGACTATATTTAAGAACCTAAAACTATGGTCGTTTTACTGAGGTCGGATGATGTTCACCCAAGTCTTCCATACTCTGTTAGGACTTCTTTTTCTTATCTTTTTTTCCCCATTTTTCTTAGCTAGTAAATGAGTAACCAGGTTCGTCCGATCACCCACAAAATAAATAACATCTTATGACAAGATTAAAAGAAAGCCTTTTTTTCAAAGAACCCTTCAGTAAGGGGCGCGTCTCATTGAACAGGCTGTGCCATGCCTTTAGACCCAGGCGAAGGCCTAAATCTAGGCCTCACTGTGCCTTGAGCACCGGCAAGCAACTCGGAGGCCGCGCAATGGGTACAACCTGTTCATTTTAACAAGTGGAAAGATACAAACTATATACTATAAAAACCTTGTTGCTCATCATACTACATGAAAAAAGTTTACAAGCCTGCTGAAGGAGACGATGCTCTTGCCAGCGACGTTTCGCCCAATGAAACCGATGCCAAGGATGAAGCCCAAACCCGTGCTTTCCGAGCCCCGTCGTGGAAATTCCTACTTTTCCACAGGTTCAACTTGTTGTAAATCCTCTTCACGTCAATCACATGGAGGACACGCCCCAAAAGCTGGTTTGACTCTCCAAATACACCCAGACTCAGATGTGGAACATATGCAACCCATAAAGCTTTTAGACGAGAGACTATTTCTGGGGAGAGATATATGAAGGCCTTCAACAAGAGGAACACTATCGATAGTACTAGATAAGGTTCTTCCGTGAATATCACCTTTAAAGAATTATGATTCCATGGTTGAAGAATTCTAGGGCCAATTCTTGCAGAAGAGCTGATTTGAACCTTGGTCATGTCAACAACTGGATCAAGCCCTACAATAATAGCAACAAGGTGAGATAAAACCAGAATTTGAAGAGTAATATTAAGGAAAAAATAGTTGAATAGAATATAAAGAACAATAATATTATGAACCACCAAGAAGACATTGGAAAAGGAATAATATATATATATATATATATATATATATATATATATATATATATATATATATATCACAGCTACTTCTATATTAAAAAGGCTCCCGAGTAAATACAAGCATAAACCTCTTCAAGTCGCATTTTCTTGAAGGTGAGTCGCTTTTTATATTGACGAGAGGAACAACAAATGAGATACAATTGACTTTCTACCTATTCTTTTCATGAGGATATTACAGATATTTCAAACCTTTTTACGCATACTTTCTAGCAAGCTGAAACTACTGTTCTTAGTAGTGGGGATTCTAAGGCACAGAGTGGAGCCTGTTCTAGAAATAAAACAACAGAGACATTGAAGATCATTATCTAAAGAAAGAGGAAACAGTAATGAAGAGGCACAGGATTGATGAGCATCAGAGCATGCTATCTATTTATCAAACAAAAATGCTATACAAGACGATTTTTACTTCCATGCTAAAAAAATCCCATTTACAAGTCTTGAATTACAGACTTCTCAAGTCTCAACTAAGATATCTTGGTTTTTATCTCATGCCATTAGAAAACATATACTCCCTCCATTCCACAAAAAAGAGTCCCATTTGCAAAATTTACAAATATTAAGAATTTATTTTTGTTCCATGTTAATCCTACTAAGAGATAACAGAGACAGAAGGTCATGGGAATTTGGCTGGGGAATGAGGGGAGAAAGGGAACAGGAAGAAATTTATTAGGGACTTGGTTAATATGTAAAAAGATTAGAACGAGGGTAGAATAGGGACAAAATAAGTTGGGCCAGGTCAATTATGGATCGGACACTAACAGGACTTAATTAAACTAAAAAAATACAGTGAAAGGACAATCAAACAAATTGAAAATATAGAGATGAACTAAAAAAAGTAGTCAAGGAGGACAAAAAGATGATTTTGCCCAACTACTATATGTTATCTCACAAGCGTCAGTCTCTCTAATATACTCAATAATACTCCCTTATACCCTCTTCTCTCATCTCCAACCTCCCCCTTTCCAGCAAAACATATTGCAGCATAGCAAAACTCTTTTTGTGGAACCTTTTTTTTGTTGCACATGGGAGTCTTTAATGCAGGTAATATATTAAAAGCTTTTCAAGCTCAAAAACTTCTATTTTTTACAATTACAATTCAAAAAAAAATTTATTACTAAATTCATATGCTTCCCATACAACGCCACGCGTTTATAACTAGTAAATCACTTTAGATTAATTATTAGACTAGCAAGACACCACAACATTCACTACTGTACTTAATTAAATCCAGAAGTACGAGTACCTGTAGTCCTCTTATAGAAGTGCACAAGTGAGGATAGATCTTTTGAACCATGATATTGCACTTTCCCAGTCTGATTCACCATCAAAATCGAGGGCAAGCTATGAATTCCACATCTTGAGAAGACACTGCAAATATGACAAAACGCAGTTCAGTATATTATAAAGACAATTGCACATATAAAATTGTGAAGAATATGGAGGAAAGAATGTATCTCTGACTTTTTTCTCTATTCTTTCGTAAATAGGTAATAAATCCACCATGACCTATCAGAAGTTAATTAACTATTCCACCAATAGTAATAGCTGAGTCTAAACCAGGAAAAAGAAAATTTGCAATCCAATATGTAGGAGTCTAGCTCTTCAATCATGCAATCCCACAGAAAAAATTATCACCTCAGCAACTACACCGAGATTGCTTAAGAGGGGACTTAATGTTATTCAACCGCATGGAGAAGGGGGGAGGGGTAAATATAAAAATAAAAACCAACCATAAGCCTTCAAACCCTTCTCTCCAAAGCAAAAAAAAAGAATAAAAAAAAAGCTTTAACTTCTCAGTCTTTCGCAGGATCAGCAGCATTTAAACATTCAATACCACATCCACAAGGACATAGTGAGTTGAACATACACTCTTAACCAACTAAGACTGGAAATAGAGTAAAAAGCACCAACGCACCTAGGCAATGCAGAAGATTCTTCAACCATTACATGCTTGATCAGAGGAAACATGGAACTCAGAGCACCAAATTTGGATTGGACCTCACTTGAAAAGGGACACCAGGAAGCATAAAACAAAACAGCAGTATTTACTTTCATCGGACTGGATCTAAGAGTTCTGTCAAGGGATTCCCCATCCATCTATAAAGATAAAAGAAAATTAAGAAAATATCCAAATTTCTTGTTGCTGTTCTACAATGAAATATATTCATATGAAACTTACAATTTCTATATGAGAATTTAATACAAACACCAGTACAATCATAACCAACACCCACCACGCACATAACCATCACCAATTGTGTGCAACCACTATGATCTTAATTGTTATAATTAAAATATAATATCATCATCATAAGCAAAACTAGTCTGAACAACATTTATCCCCCCCCCCCAAAAAAAAAAAAAGAACTAGATTTAATAAAAAGAGATTAATAAAGGGGATAACGAGAAACCCAAAAGGCAAATTAAAGAAATCAAATACCAGGCAATGTCATATTGCAAGAATGCAAGACAATAATCTCCAATATTGCCAAGTTGAACAACTGAAAAATTATGCGAGGATAATAATACATTTGAAAGATTATCCAACTGTTACAAAGTGCACATTTTGACAACCTCGTAAAAAATTCTTTGGGTTGGGGGTTGGGGGGTTAACAATTGAGGGCACATTTGAACAATTTTATATGAGGATACCAAGACTCGAGTTCACAGTATGAATCAATTTTCAAGGGTTTTACCACTAAAGTACTCAAAGCTCCTGGTTACCAAGTGAGTGCATATTTATATGATAATAAATTACACAAGGATGACCTGTAAAACTAGTGTTTTACACCATCCAATAGAAACATGCCATGCAATTAAATTTAAGAGAAAATCAAGAGATCTTAATTATAATAACATATTATGTATATAATATATTCTCTATCCACCAAGATGAAAATCAAAAACTAAAACATATACGAAAGCTAAAAGAGCACCTAATTAAATTTAATTTATCTATATTTGTCCATCACTAACATGTAAAATGCATATTACCATTCACTAGAAATGGTAACCATCCATAAACAATCAATTTCCAACTAATGAAAAATAAAGCATTTAAATTTCTGATTTGTAAACAATGTTTTAAAAAATCACTAGGCGGAGGGAGGAGGGGGCGCCTAGTGCCTAAGGTCGCCTAGGCGGTGACTAGGCGTTTTCCTAGGCGGAATAGATTTTCTTAGGCGGACTCATTTATTTATTTTTCTATTATATATGATTGTTATACTATACAAGTATATAGTAGATGTAATTTTTTTAAAAAAAGTTTACATGAAAAATTACCAAAAAAACATCTTTTATGGCTTAAAATATTCATTTCAAGTATTGTAGAGTTTCAAAGTAGAGATATGATTCTGTCTCGGTGGGAACCTAGGCGCCTAGTCAAATCAAGGCGGTAGAGGATTACCTAGCGCTTAGGAGGAGATTAATTGAACCTAGGAGGTGATTTTTAGAACACTGTTTGTCAAAAAGAAAAACATGCACATTCCTATCATCTTTGTAAGTGAACGTGGATAAAAGTAAGCAAACAAGAGTCGAACAGTAACATCGTATAATTAGTACATCCATTTTACAAGTTTAAAGGACATGTGAAGACAACCAATGAAGATCAGCTCATAGAAGGAAGGCGGAGGCTAACACGTCAGGTAGAACTCAATTTGAAACATTGTTCTGCTAAAATATTTACAACAATAAATATGAAAAAGATTGCGCCATTATACAATAGAGTGAGGGAATGACCTCAATAATTTATTCTGTTCACAAATGCATTCTTGAGACATATCAAAAGAAATCTAAGTGGTTGAAAAGCTTGGACATTATACAATAGAGTAAAAAGGCAGAACAGGGGACATCAATTTCAAGATTAGTGAAAATAATTTTTCATGGAAAAACAAAGCTTTTCAAAGATGACACAACATCAATATATAGAAGCAATTCACTTTAAGAAACACGCACAAAGAACATACGAATACTTCAGGCCATAAAGCTTAGTGCCTTAGGAATTAGAACATCCGCTCTTTATCTTACCTCCGTTCCAAAATTGGAGATACATTTTGACTTTTTAAAGCCAATTTGTGAAATCCTAAAATTCAAAATTGGTATGAATCTAAAAGTTTTGAAAACAACAAATATGATAATTAGTAGTATTTTTAGTTAGTGTATAGCAATGATAATTGTCTATACTAAAATCTAAAACTTTCGTATTGATTTTGAATTTAAGTTTTTGCAAATTGACCAAAAATATGAAATATCAAAATATATCTCTAATTTTGTATTGGAGGGAGTAAGATTTAAGGGTTGATCACCCATCAAGATAAAGATTTAAGGTTCAATTACCAGAAACTTATACGATATAATTTAAAAGAACTACAAGAAAACTGTAGGAATGTACGGAAGAACCTAAGACGCTGACAATCACATAAGAGATTTATAGATTTACAATTTTCTATCACTTCTAACCAAAAACTTGACAGGCCAAAAAGAATTCACTCTATTACTCCAACCTAATCAAATCCCCAAATTGTAGAAGAATAAAGAGACAAGATGAAAATATATGCCCAGTCAACGGTAAAAAATGTTATTAAAATCCTTGTAAGTCTGTCTAGGCCCTAGGCGATCATCGACCAACTTGATTTGGTTGGGGCACCTAGGGGCTAGGATCATGCTTAGGCAGAATTAGACCTTTAACACATCAATTCAACGAAGGCTTTGACAATCTACTATACTTGAAAGGTATTGTTGTGCCTTGTGAGTTTTTTGTAGCATATTTTAGAACATTGTTTGTAACCAGTTTGGCGAGGGACAACAAATTAGAACTATACAAGTTCTAGGAGAGAAAAAAATAATTTGCTAAGTGATAACATGTCTGACATAGTTCATAGAGTGCTAGTGCCTCCAAAGTTAAATTCTTTTTCTACTTGGAGAATATTTGTTTAGAGATGAATGGTTGAATGGCTGAATCGGTCAGCCATTCAGTACGTTTGTTTTAAATAAAAATCGTCTAAATGGCCAAGTGTAATTTTTTTTGCTGAATGAAATATTTTATATTTAATTTTTTTTACAATATTAATTATTATATTAAGTAATATTAAATAAATTTACAACAATTTTAAATTTTTTCAGAGGGATAAAATAATAAAAATCTGTTATTCAAATGTTTTAGACATGTCAATTATCTAACAACTTTTTTCATTCGGTATTCAGAATTTTGCTTAATTCAGCTCATTCAAATTACTTAAATATTCAGAACTATTTCATTCAGTTTTATCAAACACCCTCTTATTTTAGTGTTCTACACACTCAAGATCCACTTCAAAAAGTCCTCGAGAGTCCAAGACAGAAAGATATACAATGATACACACAAGCGCACAAGTGACCGACCAAGTTTGTATCATTCAACACAATATTCTCAAACGAAGTGATAAGACTCATAACTAAAATTCTAGGCTTTCTTGTGAACAAACAACTGATGCCCCTGATATTCTCCTCTAGGGAGCTCTAATTAGTTTCCTCCTAACATAAAAAGATCACACCCTTAACCATGGAAATGCTGGAGCTTCCAAGTTGGAAACTTTATACAGAATGGAAATCAAGAATTCATTAACCAGCCAAGAAAATCAAAAGTACTCCATTAACAAGTAAACACTCGAATACAACAATTGCATCTGCAATTTCTCCGTTCATGCAGCAAAAACTACCAACTATTGCACAGAATTAACAAATACATGTACATATAATGATATAAATCGATTAAACGACGTTATTATGTACAACAGCCAAAGCCCAACAACAATCTCAGAAACCGTATGAAATTAAAACTAGTATAACAAACAAATCAATCCATAATTCATATAATTAACATGACAAATAGGCAAAACACCATAACCAAGCAAATAATTGAGAAAAGGGAAATAAATTCAGTACCCGGATTGGCGGAGAGTAGGAGATCGATAAAGGGCATTGAAACTTTAGATCGTGGGTAAAAGAATTAGATTCCGGATGACACAAGGATGATGACGAAGAAACATAAGATGCTACTGTGAAAATATACATCATCATCATCATCAATTCAATGTATTTCTTCGATGCCGCCATTAAAATTCAATACAAATCCAATTTTCTCTCCCCCCTTTATGATTATCAACTCTATGAAATTATGCCTCCCAGAATCGATTCGAATTCGATGTTTCTCTCTGCAAATCGCTCTATCTTCTCTCGGCCACTTTCGTCGATGGACAAATTTGACGTTGATATTTTTGTAATTTTTTAAAATTACGTATATTTCTATGATCAGGGATCCAGTAATTGGTTGATCTGTGCTGGACATATTTGTGTCACGGTGGAATTTGATTGGTTAATAAGTTCACGTGTCGTTGGGTTTGATGATGCATTGATATTGTAAAGTGACAGGTTGGTAGAGATGGTCAGTTGACCTGGCTTAATCCTTCCGTGTGGTTCCATTCTCCTGGTCCGAGTCCGACTACCAAAACACGGCCACACGGCTTAAGCTTATTGAATTTACGATTTGAACCTCAGGTTTTGGCCAAAAATAAATATAGTACCTAAATTGTTAAAGGGTTAAAATTTGATACAATAACCGTGTATATACAAATGCAGTTAAGATAATAACACGTAATTAAAATAAAAATAATGTAATTAAAATAAGAATAATGATGTCTAATATAAATATTTTATTAATGAAGTGTCGTGAATATAGCACATGCTCCAATTTGTCATGTCAATATAATGATTATGGGACCACGAGTATGCGGGCGCAAAGCCGTGTGAAAAGCCTAACCAGAGTGAGAGATTAGTCAGATTGCGGACCAAATATTCTAAATTATCAACAACAACAAGTGTCATGAATCATGATCTTAGCACGGTTTGTATATGCATGAGTTTTTAATTTAATTTTTCTGCTTCAAATTATAATATCATTACCAATTTTAAAAATCAATTTAAAATTTTGTCGTACCCCAAAACACTTTGACAACAACTCCTCCCGATTGTACTTGTTGGAAGATACTTTGGCATCAAATTGAATGGAATGGTTAAAGCCCCCAAATTCTATTACTTTGGCATCAAATTGAATGGAAGGGTTGAAGCCCCCAAATTCTTTGTATCCAAAAGTTCCCCAAGAACAAGTTCTAGATAAGAAATTGCTTTATAAAAGATATTCAGCAGTACCTTCATTACGATCAATTTTCTAATTTAGTTGTAATCAATGTTCATTCTAGTTTCTATTGCTTTTCTGCTTATCATTTATGCTAATAGATGGCTAGTTCAAGATGCTGAACAATAAAGTTTAATTTTGAAAAAATACCATCATTATGGGAATGTACATGCGGTAGAAAATATATTGAACTAAGGTCATGTTTGTTTGTAAATATTATAATCCTGGTACTGTGTTTTCATGGATTATAATATCAAAATTATTAATCGTATGGTTAAATAATTTTAGTCACATGTATGTTTGTTTTTTATGAGATTATTTATGGAATAACTTAAAATAATTTCATGTTATGTTTGTTTTTTCCAATTCATACGAAAATATCAATTTTTTATGTGAAAATATCAGCTCCCATAATTTAATTATTCTACTTCTGGCATCTTTCTTCATTGAGCACAACATTTCAAATACCGACTCATTTAAGTCAATTGATGATTGAGCAACATTTTTTTTTTTGTGATTGCCAACTCTAAAATTTAGCAATAATAGTATCTGATACTTCTCTGTCCCATAATATATAATCTTTTAGATAATTTCATTTTTCCTAAATTATTTGACGTTTTATATAATTTATAAGAATTAATTACAATTTTTTCAAAATTATTTCTCATTGGAAAATGTTACGGATGAGAGAGTATGAGACAAGTATATGGTAAAGAGTGTTATAGACAATTAATATTATATTTAATATTGTACGTACAATCATTTTCTTAATTTTTGTGTCATATATTATGGGCGACTGAGGGAATAACTCGTGCAAGTCGCGAGTTAACATCGATAATATAACCTAAATTTATGATGCGTGTCATTTGGAATTATAATTTAAGTATAAATAGTATAATATGGATGGTATTGAACAAATTCAATTAAATGTATATATGTTGTACATGCATGAATATAATACAATAAATGATATGAAAATTTTAATATAATTATGAAGATTATGTATATTGTTAATTGTGTTAGTAGATATGATTAACTCGGGACTAACCGGGAGATTAACACGTTGACAAACAAAAATAACTTGTTAATTTGGAGAAAATCTGCATTTGCATTGAGTTTATGTGTTATTTCATTCTATTTTTTACTTATTCCCTTGTCTGTTCTTTTCCCCTCCCTGCAAATGTATAGTGTTTAGCTTCATTTATTTATATTTTTGGAAGAAAATGGTGGCCTAAATGCACAACCTACCTTAGTCCTTACAAACGTGTAAAGTCTGTGTGCATTGTCATCTTTTGGAACTAAAATCCAACATATATTAATCTTCTATTTTGTATTTATGTTTAAGACGTACTCAGTTTGTCTATCACCTTCTTCTATTTACACCGTGCGTCTCTTTCTTTATGTGGACTATATATATATATATATATATATATATATATATATATATATATATGAAAAAAATAGAAATATATAGCTGTGCAATTTTTAAAAGTACAGAATCTACGATCGTAAAGTTAAGTTATCCTACGATGGTAGAGTAGTCACCCTACGATAGTAAAGTAGCCACTCTACTACCGTAAAAACGTAGAGTGAATCCTCATATCGTAGAGTGACTACTCTACGATCGTAAAATGACTTAACTCTACGATCGTAGACTATGCACATTTGGAAGACTGCACAGTTGTACAGTCCTCTAACTCTTTGATCGTAGACTGTGTACATTTGAGAGTCTGCATAATCATGCAACTCCATTAACCCATATATATAGTGTGACGCCCCCAAAATTAGGTATACATCACCCATCTTGGGTCGCCAGATACATGGTACAGAATTCAAATATAACTGTTGTGTACTATACGACAAAACATAAACTGTGAGTTTGAATACAAATATTATCTTCTAGAGAGTATCCATACTCAAAAGGAGTCCTCATTATAATTATTATCACACTATTACATAGAATAGTGAGGACTACTAATGCTATCATCTGGTCCATCACTCCGTTTCTCGACTCGTCCCAGCTATATTCTCGTTTCCTGAAGAGAACCGTGAAAGAAAGGGTGAGCTCAACTAGCCCAGTAAGAAATATTATGACTAAGATAATGCAGAATAAATTATCATTAGTCTTCAACAATGTTAAACTGATAAAATACAATAGGCATCAAGTTTAATTGCAGCGGATCAAGCAATCCATTAAAAGAGTCAAGTAGAGAATAAAATCTACTATCTTTTATGATTTAAAAAGTTTTTCATGACTTTTATCTCTGAGATTCAGCTTAATAAATAATCCACATCATCGAATCACCCCTGCACTACGGCCAAGGATATTCTTTAGTATCACGACCACAAATTATCCATGCACTACGGCTAAAGATAATCATGTTTTCATCAACGGTCCTGATCATGCCATAAAACAATTCATCTTTGCACTACGGCCAAAAAGAATCCATAGCCATAATTATACCAAAACCTGTCCATCAATGCACTACGGGCCAATGAGAACTTTTTCCACATCATTTGTAATATTACGGTTATGATTATACCGAATAATCCCCGGTCATAATCATACCAAGTCCATCTATGCACTACAGGCCACAGATGACTTTCAACATAATATAAGCATGAGGATGATGACAATGATATAAGAATTCAATAAAACAAGTTCAAGAATTAATTTATCTAGGAACTGATAACGTCTATATTGTCAACATGATACTGCTTTATAGAGTAAAATTCAAGAATGCTCAGAAGAATATTTTCATGAAAAGATACTGGATGAAGCGCAAATATCAAGGATATTCCACTAATTTCATGGAGTATAGAAGTCAAAACATTAACCAACTGAGTATAATAAAGAATGGAATAACAAAAGAAATCACCATGCATGCGGTACTTCGCATAGACAGGTTATTCCAACAGAATAATAATAACGGAACCAGGTCAGGTGAAATTCACACCGACAGGATGTTCCAACAGAATAATAAAGACGGAACCAGGTCCGGCGTAAAACGCACAGACATAATATTCCAACAGAATAATAAATAATGGAACCAGGTCCGGCGTAAAACGCACAGACAGGATATTCCAACAGAATAACAATAAAGACGGAATCAGGTCCGGTGTAAAACACACAGACAAGATATTCCAACAAAATAATAATAAAGACGGAACCAGGTCCGGTGTAAAATACACAGACAGGATGTTCCAACAGAATAATAGAAGAATGTCACCAAGTATGGGTAGATCGCGTATACAGGTTATTCCAACAGAATAATAAATAATAGAATAACAGAAGTTCCCTTCATGAATACAAAAGAAATAATACCCCTTACCGTTTTAAAGAAGAACTGAAATAAAGAAGTAGTTAAGTAGCAGAATACTTTTCTTCTTTCTCTCTATAGTTTCTCTATCTAGAGTTCAGTGAATTCGTAAGAAAATAATGAAGGAATGAGCTTCTATTTATAGAAAAATGGAATGCATAGTATGTAACGACCCCAAAATAGGTCCATTCCACCCAACCCATTCTGAGTCGTTAAATACATGGTACAGAAAACAACTACAACTTTATTACAACAATTGTCGTGCAAAATACAACAACACATATGCTGTGAGTTTGGATACAAATATATACTAAATGTGACTCATGTTCCAACCGTGGACATCACCTCACAATAACACCTTACATAAAGGTATAGTCAAAAACTGTTTTAGAAATTAGAATCTTTGGGAAGTGCTCAAGGAAACCTTCGTACATGAGAGGCCACGCATCTAGGTTATGATAGATATCATATGGCCACAGAATTATCCTTGGTTGACCCAATAGACCCCAAAGAAAAACGAGAAGATTACTATCATATTCTTCCCAATGGTGAGTCTTCTCTTGACTTATCATTTTCTCCACTGTCTCTAATTGAGAATTATACTTCAAACAAACACCATGATTATATAGGTAGTGTCCATAGATATACTCAGCAAGTGGATGAGCACAACCCTGTCTTATGATGACACGAGGTTGTATGTCATTAGACATCTTGTATGATAGTGACAAAACACCCTTCCAACGTTGGGTTCGCCTCACCCTATTTTCTTCACCAAATATAACTACTAAATGATGACCACCGTTCTATTCCCTTGTTACCCCCGCTCGACCCAGCTATACTCTTATTACCTGAAAGGAATTGTGAAGCAAAAGGGTGAGCACAACTAGCTCAGTAAAGAATATCATGACTAAAGATAATTCAATTATCAATAGCCTTCATCAACAATAAATCAGAGATTTAGAACATATGGTAAATGATAAAAATTTCAACCATAGTTGCAGCGGAACGAGCAATCCATTAGAAGAGTCAAATAGACTATAAAGTCTATTATCTTCTCCATGTTAAAAATCCACCAACAATATTTTATCCCTGTAACATCAATCAACAATTCTGGTCCACAATCATATGAATAACTCATAATCATATCTGTAGTTCTAAATTCCTCTTCTCATCCAGGACGATGATAATTTTTATCACCTATCTTTACCTGAAACATCAAAGATCATGGTTACACCAAATCACATTTTCTGTTCATAATCATACTAATAACTTCATCTTTGCACTACGTCCCAAGATATTCATTTGTATCACCAGTTGGTCATGTTTATCTCAACATCTGTTCATCTTTGCACTACTGGCCAAAGATATTCAACAACATGTCATCTTTGCACTACGGGCCAAAGATATTCATCAACAATTCATCTTTGCACTACAGGCCAAAGATATTAATATCTCAAAGAAATATATAATCATTTCAGAATTTATATAAACAATAATTATAACCATGTTGATCAATTCACCTTTGCACTTAAGCTAAAGATATTCACTTATAAATTCAATGGTCATGATCATACCAGTCACAATTCAACTTTGCACTACAGGCCAAAGAGAACCCTAGTCATGATCATACCAATAATCTACCCATCTTTACACTCTAGAGAAAGAGAATTTCAACATCAGGGTTATAAAAATGTTATATATAATAATAAAATTAATATAATCAACATATAGATTTAATCTTAAGAGTAATATTCATAACTCAACTATAATTTGGTTAGAAAAAAAAACCAATTTTTATCGTGAATAGTAACTCATGAATAGTAACTCATGAATAGTAACTCGTGAATAGTAACTCATAAATAGTAAACTCGACACAAAAAGGTAGAAATTCCACAATAAAATCCATACCAGTATTTCGATATAATGATATTGAAAGAATAATATTTCTTAAGCTTATAAACAATTTATTTAAATTGTTTACACTTTACTAAATAATGCATTTACTCATTCTAAAATACCAAACTCATAAGATTTTATCACCAATAATCAAAACCCTCATCAAAAATCTGCATATACCTCATATAGGATTCTCAAGCCATAAAATCCTATTTTCCAATTTTCTTACTTCACATAACATATTTAATTCATTTACTCATAACTAGTGTGACGCCCCCAAAATTAGGTATACATCACCCATCTTGGGTCGTCAGATACATGGTACAAAATACAAATACAACTTACTAATACAACTGTCGTGTACAATACGACAAAACATAAACTGTGAGTTTGAATGCAAATATTATCTTCTAGAGAGTATTCATACTCAAAAGGAGTCCTCATTACATTTATTAACACACCATTACATAGAATAGTGAGGACTACTAACTAATACTATCATTCGGACCATCACTCCGTTCCCCGACTTGCCCCAGCTACGTTCTCATTTCCTGAAGAGAACAGTGAAAGAAAGGGTGAGCTCAACTAGCCCAGTAAGAAATATTATGACTAAGATAATGCAGAATAAATTATCATTAGTCTTCAACAATGTTAAACTGATAAAATATAATAGACATCAAGTTTAACTGCAGCGGAACAGACAATCCATTAAAAGAGTCAAGTAGAAAATAAACTCTACTATCTTTTATGATTTAAAAGGTTTTTCAACACTGTGATCGCTGAGACTCAGCTTAATAAAATAATCCACATCATCGAATCACCCCTGCACTACGGCCAAGGATATTCGTGTATTCATTAATGGTCATGATCATGCCAACAACTGTCCATCAATGCACTACGGGCCAATGAGGACTTTTACCACATCATTTGTAACATTACGGTCATGATTATACCGAATAATCCCTGGTCATAATCATACCAAGTCCATCTATGTACTACAGGCCACAGATGACTTTCAACATTTTATAAACACGAGGATGATGACAATGATATAAGAATTCAATAAAACAAGTTCAATAATTAATTTATCCAGGAATTAATAACGTCCAAATTGTCAACATGATACTGTATTGTGGAGTAAAATTCAAGAATACTTAGAAGAATATTTTCATGAAAAGATACTGGATGAAACACAATTATCAAGGATATTCCACAAATTTTATGGAGTATAGAAGTCAAAATTTAACCAACTGAGTACAATAAAGAATGGAATAACAAAAGAAATCACCATGCATGCGATAGACCGCACAGACAGGTTATTCCAACAGAATAATAAATAATAGAACCAGGTCCGGCGTAAACGCACAGACAGGATATTCCGACAGAATAATAAATAATGGAACCAGGTCCGGTGTAAAACACACAGACAGGATGTTCCAACAGAATAATAACAAGACGGAACCAGGTCCTGTGTAAAACACACAGACAGGATGTTCCAACAGAATAATAATAAAAACGGAACCAGGTCCGGTGTAAAACACACAGACAGGATGTTCCAACAGAATAATAGAAGAATGTCACCAAGTATAGGGTAGATCCGCGTATACAGGTTATTCCAACAGAATAATAAGAAATGGAATAACAACAGTTCTCTTCATGAATAAGAAAGAATAACACCCCTTACCGTAAAAGAAACTGAATATAAGAGTAGGGAAGAAGCAGAATACTTTTCTATAGCTTCTTTATAATTTCTCTCTCTGGAGTTTCAGTGAATTCGTAAGAAAATAATGAAGGAATGAGCTTCTATTTATAGAAGAATAGAAGAGGTACTATTAAGAAAAATAATTCACGGATTAACAGTAGGAAACTCACTGATTGCTCATCAGACGCTTAATTCTCAAATGTTAACATAAAAGTCAAAGAAAAAAAAAAAATAAAATCTATAATAATTATATATATATATATATATATATATATATATATATATATATATATAAACACATGCCTTTGAAAAAGAATCATACTCCACCCGACAACATCAATCCCACCCAATTTTGACAACTTAACCACTTTACTTATATATATATATATATATATATATATATATATATATATATATATATATATATATATATATATAAGTAATAAAACAAAACTGAGATGACTTCCCACGTAAGCATTAATAATCAATACCGTGTGCTACTATGCAACCACGCGCATTACTGTACTTTTACTACCGAGTAGTTCAACAGTATCAACGGTAAAACTTCTGCCGTTATATTGATAAAATATTTTTGTCGTTTTCTCCATTCGACAATAATTTCGTTGTGGGGTCCACCAATGATTGTGCCGTTGTACGAATATTCCCTGTTAAAACGAATATTCCCCGACCAATCGAATATTATATAACAACTTGCGTACTTTGTAAAATTAATAAATATTACCCACAACTATAACATTATATCAAATTAACTCCATAATATTCAAAAATAATATTTATAGAAAATTCATCTTTATTCAAAAAGTTGGGGTTTTACAATCTCCCCTTCTTATGAAATTTCACCCTCGAAATTAGGGTACGTACCTGGTATATTGAAGAGGTAAGGATACCTTGATTTTATTTCAGATTCTAACTCCCAAGTCATTTCCTCAACATCGTGGTTTCTCCACAAAACTTTGACTAGAGGTATAACCTTGGTGCGTAAAATATGTTCCTTCTTATCCAAGATTTGAACAGGAACCTCTTCATACGTCAAATCTTCCGCTATTTCATTCGGTTCTAACTCAATAATGTGGTTCGGGTCTTTCACATATTTACGCAACATGGATATGTAAAAAAAACGTTATGAACACGAGACATACTTGACGGTAAAGCGAGACTATAGGCCACAGTTCCTACTCGATCAAGGATTAAAAATGGGTCGATGAATCGAGGATTGAGCTTTCCTCTCTTTTCAAATCTCGTAACTCCTTTTCATGGAACAACACGTAACAACACATGATCTCCTATATCGAATTCCACGTCCTTTCGAGGAAGATTAGCATAACTCTTTTGTCGATCTTGTGAGGTTTTTATACGTTGCCGGATCGTTTGAATCTTTTCCATAGTCATACGTACCAACTCCGGTCCCAACAACGTTTCTTCACCCACCTCATCCCAGCATACTGGAGAACGACATTTTCTTCCATATAACGCTTCGAATGGAGCCATGTCAATACTTGCTTGATAACTGTTGTTGTATAAAAACTCCACCAACAGTAAGAACTTGTCCCAACTTCCCTTGAAATCAAGGACACATAGTCTTAATAAATCTTCAAGAGTTTGAATAGTCCTCTCTTATTGTCCTTCCGTCTGAGGATGATATGCTGAACTAAATCGTAACTCCGTGCCCATAGCTTTTTGCAAACTAACCCAAAATCGTGAAGTGAAACTCGGGTCTCGATCAAAAACTATGGA
Source organism: Panax notoginseng (assembly GCA_016801055.1). NCBI lineage: Eukaryota > Viridiplantae > Streptophyta > Magnoliopsida > Apiales > Araliaceae > Panax > Panax notoginseng. Next base: position 10,122,101 of record CM029023.1, on the reverse strand, counting down.
TACTGGCATACCATGCAGTCTTACAATCTCGTTTATGTACATACAAGCAAGACGTTCAAGTGTATAAGTTTCTCGTATAGGTAATAAATGAGCAGACTTGGTCAATCTATCAACAATGACCCAAATCGCATCTATACCTTGAGAAACCTTAGGAAAACCGGTAACGAAATCCATGGTAATGTGCTCCCACTTCCATTCTAGAATTTCAAGTGGTTGTAATGGACCTTTTAGTACTTGATGCTCAGCCTTGACTCGTTGACACGTTAACACCTTGAGATAAACAACGATATCTCTCTCTTCATATTGCCCCACCAAAATGTATATCGAAGATCATGATACATTTTGGTACTCCCAGGATGGATTGCAAACAGTGTGTTGTGCGCCTCCATCATGATTTTATACTTTAACTCAGGATCGTTAGGAATACAAAGTCTGGAGTTGACTCGAAGTATTCCTTCATCATCGATTCTTGCTTCTAGAATAACGCCCTCTTGAACCTTCTTCATTCATCTGCTCTGAGTATGTAACTTGAGCGAATTTAACTTTATCGATTAAAGTCGATTCTACTTGTATCTTCGTTATCTTCACGTGGGTTCGTATATTCACACTTGTAAACGCATACGATCTTCTACTCAACGCGTCAGCTACCACGTTCGCTTTTCCACGAGGATATTAAATGGTACGATCGTAATCTTTAACAGCTCGAGCCAACGTCTTTGGCGCATGATACGTTTGTTTTAAGTAAAGAAATATTTGAGGGTTTAAGAAATGGATTTTGTACTGGGGTCAATACAAAATTTGATTTCACGCTCTAGGGGTAGGCTAGGAAATCTTCAAGAATACGTCAGGAAATTTATTAACAATAGAAATATCATTCAAAACTGTGACTCTCATCCCAGAATTGGATAACACGTCACATTGATACCTATCAACTTGCCATCGTCATTTACAACGTCTCCTACAGAAAGTCTGACTTCGGTGCATTCCACACCAGGAAGTCAACAACGAAAGGAACGGGGATCTTTACTTATGACTTGATATAACAATGATTGACTTTAGTGGTTTGGTTGTTTGAATTCGCATAACAGGTTGGTTAGGAATATGAAAGTTAACAACCTTACGAAAAGCATGATGAGTAGTTAACCAATCGTTTCCAAAAATCACATATCGACAGGTAACGTGAAAGTGTTGATTTGAATCAAACAAGATTTATAAATAGTGGAGTTAACGAAGGTTTCTCCTAACAGATTTTCAACAGATAAGTCAAGTCTAATAATTTTTTTTTAAGAGCCAAGTTTAAACGTTGAACACAACTAGGTAAAATACAAGAGTGGGTAGAACCAGTATCGAATAAGGTACAATATTCGCAAGGGTTTATGATTAGCTTACCCGCGATAACTTCATTTGGGTTCCTCACTTGTTGGGAAGTCATGACAACCGCTCTCCCTTGAACTACCCGGCTTTGACTTGTTTGGGGTAGCATTTGGTGTCATCACTATCGTAGGAATTGACTTTAATATAGGGCATATTCCACCCTCAACTACTTCATCGTACTCCTGCTTCATGATCTGAATCATCAATCTTCGATCCATATCGAGTTCAGATTGACCGCTCTGTACAGGGTAATTCAAAACTCGATGTTGGGTTCTCCCAATTGCTGTCCAAAAAGAGAAATGTATATCATCTATTTTAGCCTTTTTGGATCGGACGTCTCTTTCTACAATATCAACACGTCGTGCGGCTTTTACCCACGCATCCTTCATTCTCACTCGTTCAGTTGTTTCTTCTTTCAGCTGATCCTTGATATTTGAATTCTCAGATTCCAACTTTAATATCTTACACTCTGCCAAAGCGTGATTTTGTTCGAGTATCACATATCGGGTAACACAATTTTGAATCGTTATATCTCTTTGCTCCACGGCCGCCTGCCGTTCTTCAGCCTGCTCTTCTAACTCATGAACACGATTTTGTAATTCTAAGTTTTGATCATAAATTTCTTCTAACCAATTCTCCTCAGGTTCCTCTTCTTCCTCACTCTCAGCTGCTACCTCTGCCACTAGCTCGGGTGTAACTATTAGTTCTTCACTTACCACGTAGATATCTCTAATTTCTTCTTCGCTTGATATTACATTATCCTAGTTGCTGATTAGAGGTGCCACGGTCTCATTCACTCCATTGTTGACATTTTCAACTGCCATTTTCAAATACTGCCACAAAACAAGGGTTAATTAACATGTCACATATTGTCAATATACTCTGACCAAGCAATTAAATAACAAATAAACTTAGGTAGGTCATACTAGTGAAAGAATTCCTCGTCTTTCCCCTCCTAGTTCTAGTCTCACATCTTAGCCAGGGATCATATCCCTAAGCTTTGATACCAACTGTGACGCCCCCAAAATTAGGTATACATCACCCATCTTGGGTCGTCAGATACATGGTACAAAATACAAATACAACTTACTAATACAACTGTCGTGTACAATACGACAAAACATAAACTGTGAGTTTGAATGCAAATATTATCTTCTAGAGAGTATTCATACTCAAAAGGAGTCCTCATTACATTTATTAACACACCATTACATAGAATAGTGAGGACTACTAACTAATACTATCATTCGGACCATCACTCCGTTCCCCGACTTGCCCCAGCTACGTTCTCATTTCCTGAAGAGAACAGTGAAAGAAAGGGTGAGCTCAACTAGCCCAGTAAGAAATATTATGACTAAGATAATGCAGAATAAATTATCATTAGTCTTCAACAATGTTAAACTGATAAAATATAATAGACATCAAGTTTAACTGCAGCGGAACAGACAATCCATTAAAAGAGTCAAGTAGAAAATAAACTCTACTATCTTTTATGATTTAAAAGGTTTTTCAACACTGTGATCGCTGAGACTCAGCTTAATAAAATAATCCACATCATCGAATCACCCCTGCACTACGGCCAAGGATATTCGTGTATTCATTAATGGTCATGATCATGCCAACAACTGTCCATCAATGCACTACGGGCCAATGAGGACTTTTACCACATCATTTGTAACATTACGGTCATGATTATACCGAATAATCCCTGGTCATAATCATACCAAGTCCATCTATGTACTACAGGCCACAGATGACTTTCAACATTTTATAAACACGAGGATGATGACAATGATATAAGAATTCAATAAAACAAGTTCAATAATTAATTTATCCAGGAATTAATAACGTCCAAATTGTCAACATGATACTGTATTGTGGAGTAAAATTCAAGAATACTTAGAAGAATATTTTCATGAAAAGATACTGGATGAAACACAATTATCAAGGATATTCCACAAATTTTATGGAGTATAGAAGTCAAAATTTAACCAACTGAGTACAATAAAGAATGGAATAACAAAAGAAATCACCATGCATGCGATAGACCGCACAGACAGGTTATTCCAACAGAATAATAAATAATAGAACCAGGTCCGGCGTAAACGCACAGACAGGATATTCCGACAGAATAATAAATAATGGAACCAGGTCCGGTGTAAAACACACAGACAGGATGTTCCAACAGAATAATAACAAGACGGAACCAGGTCCGGTGTAAAACACACAGACAGGATGTTCCAACAGAATAATAATAAAAACAGAACCAGGTCCGGTGTAAAACACACAGACAGGATGTTCCAACAGAATAATAGAAGAATGTCACCAAGTATAGGGTAGATCCGCGTATACAGGTTATTCCAACAGAATAATAAGAAATGGAATAACAACAGTTCTCTTCATGAATAAGAAAGAATAACACCCCTTACCGTAAAAGAAACTGAATATAAGAGTAGGGAAGAAGCAGAATACTTTTCTATAGCTTCTTTATAATTTCTCTCTCTGGAGTTTCAGTGAATTCGTAAGAAAATAATGAAGGAATGAGCTTCTATTTATAGAAGAATAGAAGAGGTACTATTAAGAAAAATAATTCACGGATTAACAGTAGGAAACTCACTGATTGCTCATCAGACGCTTAATTCTCAAATGTTAACATAAAAGTCAAAGAAAAAAATAAAATCTATAATAATTATATATATATATATATATATATATATATATATATATATATATATATAAACACATGCCTTTGAAAAAGAATCATACTCCACCCGACAACATCAATCCCACCCAATTTTGACAACTTAACCACTTTACTTATATATATATATAATATATATAAATACATACCTATATATATATATATATATATATATATATATATATATAAAACAAAACTGAGATGACTTCCCACGTAAGCATTAATAATCAATACCGTGTGCTACTATGCAACCACGCGCATTACTGTACTTTTACTACCGAGTAGTTCAACAGTATCAACGGTAAAACTTCTGCCGTTATATTGATAAAATATTTTTGTCGTTTTCTCCATTCGACAATAATTTCGTTGTGGGGTCCACCAATGATTGTGCCGTTGTACGAATATTCCCTGTTAAAACGAATATTCCCCGACCAATCGAATATTATATAACAACTTGCGTACTTTGTAAAATTAATAAATATTACCCACAACTATAACATTATATCAAATTAACTCCATAATATTCAAAAATAATATTTATAGAAAATTCAACTTTATTCAAAAAGTTGGGGTTTTACAACTAGTCTATTTTCATGAAAAATATCAAATCAGTTCCAAAAATATTTCTTTTCTGGGATTTAGCATAATATAGTCCAATATTGAACATATATTTTTCTCAGAATTTTTAAAACTCATTTACTATTTTTCATATGGCCAAAACCACCGAATATTTAGACATTTATCAAAAATTATACTTTTGTCCAAAAATTTTGAAATTTACAGAGTATACTTCTATCATACACATGTACTCCCAATAAAATTTTTATCAATTTTGGAGTTAACCACAAGGAATTATAAGCGGTTACTTTTAAAATAGTCTTTTCTCATAAAATTCATAACTCTCAATCTATACATCCAAAAATAACCATTTTTGGACACAATCAAGAAAACTCATCAAAATATCATTTTGAATTTTTCCAGAATTTTTGAAGATCAGAAAAATTACGAAACTAAAAATCATAACAACCCTTAAAATCCATTACTATCCCTTACCTCAAAAGTGCAGTATTTCTGACTGGAATGCAAAGCCGAAGGAAACTTGCACTAAATAGCAACTCTCAAAGTATTTAAATACTCACAAAATATGCTTCATAATATAGAGAGAGAAAGAGAGAAAGCTTATATTTTTGGTGTGATTTTCAATTCTAACTTAGCCCTCTATTTATAAGAAAATTTTGGTAGGTTTGACCTGCAACCTGATGACTTTACCTGCTACTATTCCCACCCACCACATTTGAAATATAATTCAGCACATTTCTTCACCAACCACAAGTGGGGCCCACCAATTCTAGAATTTTCTACCAAAATGATAAACTCCGAAAATTCAACAATTTCTGAACCAGTCATCTTGTAAAATTCGTAATAAATCATACGTTCATTTTTAACGGTTCAAAATTTGTGGACATATACTCAACTTATATATGTATAACATATCCAAAAATTACCACGATCCAACGGTCGGATTAAAAATTATAACCCCTGCAAACTATCTCAAAAACTCTGATTTTTAATACCTCCATTCCGACAAAAATACTAACAAAAACCTCAACATTAACTCCTTCATTTTTAACCACAAAAATATATCCCTCATTTATATCCACATAAAATAAATATTTCCTTATCATATGAATCAATAATTAATTATTCACAAATAATATTACAGAATCACATTTATGACAACCAGGCCGTTCCCAGGAAAGAGGGGGCTTTCCAATAAGGATCTCTCTTTACTGGCGCGCAATTAGATGACCAAACCTCTCCTTAGACAGAACTTTCTAGACATTGCCAATAATGTTATCTAATAATATTATTCAGATAATATGAATTATTGTTCCGATAATAGAAAATACTGTGTAGTGACAATTATTAAAACAACAGTAATATAAAATATCAACGCAGTAATTATTGAATCAATAAAATAAAATATTGAACAATAATTACTGTAACCATTATTGAGTAGTGCCTTCTTACGTAAGAATCAATAATTGGTGCAATACCGTGTGCTACTGTGCAACAACGCGTATTACTGTGTTTTAACCACCGGGTATTCCAACAGTATTAACGGTAACAACTATGCCGTTATTTATAAATAACTTATTTTTGTCGTTTTCTTCATCCAATCGCTTTTCGTTATGGGGCCCACAAAAGACTGCGCCGTCGTATGAATATTCCCCGACAGTAAGAATATTCCACGATCAAACGAATATTCCCCGACAACAATGAATATTTTATAACCACTTGTGTATTTCCAAAAAAATTCATATATCACCCTTAACTTTAATATTTATCAATTTAACCATTTACTGAATAGTAATTATAAGAAAAATTGAATACTTTTATTTCATAAAATACGGGGTCTTACAATCTCCCCTCCTTATGAAATTTCGTCCTCGAAATTTACGTACCTGGTATTTCAAAGAGTTGAGAATACCTTGCTTTCATTTCGGATTCCATCTTTCTTGTCATCATGATTTCTTCATTGCTCATCTCCTGTATTTCAGATATCATTCTAGAATACAGCTTCAAAACAAAGGTTAATTGAACAAATTAACATATCACATAATATCCCGATATTATGACCGACCAACAAATAAGCTTAGGTAGGACACACTAGCGAAGGATTTACTCATCTCTTCCCTCCTAGTTATATTCCCCGATCTCTGCCAGAGATCATATCCCTAAGCTCTGATACCAAATGTAACGACCCCAAAATAGGTCCATTCCACCCAACCCATTCTGAGTCGTCAAATACATGGTACAGAAAACAACTACAACTTTATTACAACAATTGTCGTGCAAAATACAACAACACATATGCTGTGAGTTTGGATACAAATATATACTAAATGTGACTCATGTTCCAACCGTGGACATCACCTCACAATAACACCTTACATAAAGGTATAGTCAAAAACTGTTTTAGAAATTAGAATCTTTGGGAAGTGCTCAAGGAAACCTTCGTACATGAGAGGCCACGCATCTAGGTTATGATAGATATCATATGACCACAGAATTATCCTTGGTTGACCCAATAGACCCCAAAGAAAAACGAGAAGATTACTATCATATTCTTCCCAATGGTGAGTCTTCTCTTGACTTATCATTTTCTCCATTGTCTCTAATTGAGAATTATACTTCAAACAAACACCATGATTATATAGGTAGTGTCCATAGATATACTCAGCAAGTGGATGAGCACAACCCTGTCTTATGATGACACGAGGTTGTATGTCATTAGACATCTTGTATGATAGTGACAAAACACCCTTCCAACGTTGGGTTCGCCTCACCCTATTTTTTTCACCAAATATAACTACTAAATGATGACCACCGTTCTATTCCCTTGTTACCCCCGCTCGACCCAGCTATACTCTTATTACCTGAAAGGAATTGTGAAGCAAAAGGGTGAGCACAACTAGCTCAGTAAAGAATATCATGACTAAAGATAATTCAATTATCAATAGCCTTCATCAACAATAAATCAGAGATTTAGAACATATGGTAAATGATAAAAATTTCAACCATAGTTGCAGCGGAACGAGCAATCCATTAGAAGAGTCAAATAGACTATAAAGTCTATTATCTTCTCCATGTTAAAAATCCACCAACAATATTTAATCCCTGTAACATCAATCAACAATTCTGGTCCACAATCATATGAATAACTCATAATCATATCTGTAGTTCTAAATTCCTCTTCTCATCCAAGACGATGATAATTTTCATCACCTATCTTTACCTGAAACATCAAAGATCATGGTTACACCAAATCACATTTTCTGTTCATAATCATACTAATAACTTCATCTTTGCACTACGTCCCAAGATATTCATTTGTATCACCAGTTGGTCATGTTTATCTCAACATCTGTTCATCTTTGCACTACTGGCCAAAGATATTCAACAACATGTCATCTTTGCACTACGGGCCAAAGATATTCATCAACAATTCATCTTTGCACTACAGGCCAAAGATATTCATCAATATTTCATCTTTGCACTACAGGCCAAAGATATTAATATTTCAAAGAAATATATAATCATTTCAGAATTTATATAAACAATAATTATAACCATGTTGATCAATTCACCTTTGCACTTAAGCTAAAGATATTCACTTATAAATTCAATGGTCATGATCATACCAGTCACAATTCAACTTTGCACTACAGGCCAAAGAGAACCCTAGTCATGATCATACCAATAATCTACCCATCTTTACACTCTAGAGAAAGAGAATTTCAACATCAGGGTTATAAAAATGTTATATATGATAATAAAATCAATATAATCAACATATAAATTTAATCTTAAGAGTAATATTCATAACTCAACTATAATTTGGTTAGAAAAAGAAACCAATTTTTATCGTGAATAGTAACTCATGAATAATAACTCGTGAATAGTAACTCATAAATAGTAAACTCGACACAAAAAGGTAGAAATTCCACAATAAAATTCATACCAGTATTTCGGTATAATGATATTGAAAGAATAATATTTCTTAAGCTTATAAACAATTTATTTAAATTGTTTACACTTTACTAAATAATGCATTTAATCATTCTAAAATACCAAACTCATAAGATTTTATCACCAATAATCAAAACCCTCATCAAAAATCTGCATATACCTCATAAAGGATTCTCAAGCCATAAAATCCTATTTTCCAATTTTCTTACTTCACATAACATATTTAATTCATTTACTCATAACTAGTCTATTTTCATGAAAAATATCAAATCAGTTCCAAAAATATTTCTTTTCTGGGATTTAGCATAATATAGTCCAATATTGAACATATATTTTTCTCAGAATTTTTAAAACTCATTTACTATTTTTCATATGGCCAAAATCACCGAATATTTAGACATTTATCAAAAATTATACTTTTGTCCAAAAATTCTGAAATTTACAGAGTATACTTCTATCATACACATGTACTCCCAATAAAATTTTTATCAATTTTGGAGTTAACCACAAGGAATTATAAGCGGTTACTTTTAAAATAGTCTTTTCTCATAAAATTCATAACTCTCAATCTATACATCCAAAAATCACCATTTTTGGACACAATCAAGAAAACTCATCAAAATATCATTTTGAATTTTTCCAGAATTTTTGAAGATCAGAAAAATTACGAAACTGAAAATCATAACAACCCTTAAAATCCATTACTATCCCTTACCTCAAAAGTGCAGTATTTCTGACTGGAATGCAAAGCCGAAGGAAACTTGCACTAAATAGCAACTCTCAAAGTATCTAAATACTCACAAAATATACTTCATAATATAGAGAGAGAAAGAGAGAAAGCTTATGTTTTTGGTGTGATTTTCAATTCTAACTTAGCCCTCTATTTATAGGAAAATTTTGGTAGGTTTGACCTGCAACCTGATGGCTTTACCTGCTACTATTCCCACCCACCACATTTGAAATATAATTCAGCACATTTCTTCACCAACCACAAGTGGGGCCCACCAATTCTAGAATTTTCCACCAAAATGATAAACTCCGAAAATTCAACAATTTCTGAACCAGTCATCTTGTAAAATTCGTAATAAATCATACGTTCATTTTTAACGGTTCAAAATTTGTGGACATATAATCAACTTATATATGTATAACATATCCAAAAATTACCACGATCCAACGGTCGGATTAAAAATTATAACCCCCGCAAACTATCTCAAAAACCCTGATTTTTAATACCTCCATTCCGACAAAAATACTGACAAAAACCTCAACATTAACTCCTTCATTTTTAACCACAAAAATATATCCCTCATTTATATCCACATAAAATAAATATTTCCTTATCATATGAATCAATAATTAATTATTCACAAATAATATTACAGAATCACATTTATGACAACCAGGCCGTTCCCAGGAAAGAGGGGGCTTTCCAATAAGGATCTCTCTTTACTGGCGCGCAATTAGATGACCAAACCTCTCCTTAGACAGAACTTTCTAGACATTGCCAATAATGTTATCTAATAATATTATTCAGATAATATGAATTATTGTTCCGATAATAGAAAATACTGTGTAGTGACAATTATTAAAACAACAGTAATATAAAATATCAACGCAGCAATTATTGAATCAATAAAATAAAATATTGAACAGTAATTACTGTAACTATTATTGAGTAGTGCCTTCTTACGTAAGAATCAATAATTGGTGCAATACCGTGTGCTACTGTGCAACAACGCGTATTACTGTGTTTTAACCACCGGGTATTCCAACAGTATTAACGGTAACAACTATGCCGTTATTTATAAATAACTTATTTTTGTCGTTTTCTTCATCCAATCGCTTTCCGTTATGGGGCCCACAAAAGACTGCGCCGTCGTATGAATATTCCCCGACAGTAAGAATATTCCACGATCAAACGAATATTCCCCGACAACAATGAATATTTTATAACCACTTGTGTATTTCCAAAAAAATTCATATATCACCCTTAACTTTAATATTTATCAATTTAACCATTTACTGAATAGTAATTATAAGAAAAATTGAATACTTTTATTTCATAAAATACGGGGTCTTACATAGTAACTAATCCATGAACGGTCCAGATTGATTTACTTTAATCTAACGGTCTATATTTAAAGAAAAATCTTTTAAATAAAATATAATATATTCTATTTATAGAATAACTTTAATAAAGTATTCTGTTTTATATAAAAAGATATTTCTGTTTTATTACGTTAATAATACGAATAAACAAAACTTCATTATCGCTAAATAATTCATATTATTAATTGACAATAATTGAATCAAACTGAGTGACTAATCACGTAAGCCTCAATAATCAATACCGTATGCTACTATGCAACCACACGTATTACTGTACTTTTACTACCGAGTAGTTCAACAGTATTAACGGTAAAACTTCCGCCGTTATTTTCATAAAATATTTTTATCATTTTCTCAACCCGACAATAATTTAGTTGTGGGGTCCACGAATAATTGTGCCGTCGTACGAATATTTCTCGACAAAAATAATATTCCCCGACCAATCGAATATAATACAACAATTTGCATACTTTGTAAAATTTATAAATACTACCCACAACTATAACATTATCTCAAATTCACACCATAATAATTAAAAAAAAAATCGAAAAATTAAATCTTTATTCATAAAATCTGGGGTTTTACAATCTCCCCTCCTTATGAATTTTCGCCCTCGAAATTTACATACGTACCTGGTATGCCGAACAGATGAGGATACCTTGACTTCACTTCAAATTCTAACTCTTGATGTATAACCTTTGAGCGTCGAATATGATCCTTCTTCTCGAAGATGTTAACACGTATCTTCTCATACGTTAAATCTTCTGCAATCTCGTCTAGTTTTAATTTAATAATGTGGTTCAGGTCGTCCACATATTTACGTAACATCGATACGTGAAAAACGTTATGAACACGCGACATACTTGGCGATAAAATGAGTCTATGAGCCACAGTTCCTACTCGATCAAGGATTTTAAATGGGCCAATTAAATCGAGGGTTGAGATTTCCTCTGTGACGCCCCCAAAATTAGGTATACATCACCCATCTTGAGTCGTCAGATACATAGTACAAAATACAAATACAACTTACTAATACAACTGTCGTGTACAATACGATAAAACATAAACTGTGAGTTTGAATACAAATATTATCTTCTAGAAAGTATTCATACTCAAAAGGAGTCCTCATTACATTTATTAACACATCATTACATAGAATAGTGAGGACTACTAATTAATACTATCATTCGGACCATCACTCCGTTCCCCGACTTGCCCCAGCTACGTTCTCATTTCCTGAAGAGAACAGTGAAAGAAAGGGTGAGCTCAACTAGCCCAGTAAGAAATATTATGACTAAGATAATGCAGAATAAATTATCATTAGCCTTCAACAATGTTAAACTGATAAAATATAATAGACATCAAGTTTAACTGCAGCGGAACAAGCAATCCATTAAAAGAGTCAAGTAGAAAATAAACTCTACTATCTTTTATGATTTAAAAGATTTTCCAACACTGTGATCGCTGAGACTCAGCTTAATAAAATAATTCACATCATCGAATCACCCCTGCACTACGCCCAAGGATATTCGTATATTCATTAATGGTCATGATCATGCCAACAACTGTCCATCAACGCACTACGGGCCAATGAGGATTTTTACCACATCATTTGTAACATTACGGTCATGATTATACCGAATAATCCCTGGTCATAATCATACCAAGTCTATCTATGCACTACATGCCACAAATGACTTTCAACATTTTATAAACATGAGGATGATGACAATGATATAAGAATTCAATAAAACAAGTTCAAGAATTAATTTATCCAAGAATTAACAACGTCCAAATTGTCAACATGATATTGCTTTGTGGAGTAAAATTCAAGAATACTTAGAAGAATATTTTCATGAAAAGATACTGGATGAACCGCAATTATCAAGGATATTCCACAAATTTCATGGAGTATAGAAGTCAAAACTTAACCAACTGAGTACAATAAAGAATGGAATAACAAAAGAAATCACCATGCATGCGATAGACCGCACAGACAGGTTATTCCAACAGAATAATAAATAATAAAACCAGGTCCGGCGTAAACGCACAGACAGAATATTCCGACAGAATAATAAATAATGGAACCAGGTCCGGCGTAAACGCACAGACAGGATATTCCGACAGAATAATAAATAATGGAACCAGGTCCGGTGTAAAACACACAGACAGGATATTCCAACAGAATAATAACAAGACGGAACCAGGTCCGGTGTAAAACACACAGACAGGATGTTCCAACAGAATAATAATAAAAACGGAACCAGGTCCGGTGTAAAACACACAGACAGGATGTTCCAACAGAATAATAGAAGAATGTCACCAAGTATAGGGTAGATCCGCGTATACAGGTTATTCCAACAGAATAATAAGAAATGGAATAACAACAGTTCTCTTCATGAATAAGAAAGAATAACACCCCTTACCGTTTTAAAGACGAGCTGAAATAAGGAAGTAGTTAAGTAGCAGAATACTCTTCTTCTCTCTCTCTATAGTTTCTCTCTATAGTTTCTCTCTCTAGAGTTCAGTAAATTCGTAAGAAATAATGAAGGAATGAGCTGCTATTTATAGAAAAATAGAATGCATAGTAACTAATCCATGAACGGTCCAGATTGATTACTTTAATCTGACGGTCCATATTTAAAGAAAAATCTTTTAAATAAAATATAATATATTCTATTTATAGAATAACTTTAATAAAGTATTCTATTTTATATAAAAAGATGTTTCTGTTTTATTACGTTAATAATACGAATAAAACAAAACGTCATTATCGCTAAATAATTCATATTATTAACTGACAATAATTGAATCAAACTGAGTGACTTCTCACATAAGAATTAATAATCAATACTGTGTGCTACTATGCAACCACACGTATTACTGTACTTTTACTACCGAGTAGTTCAACAGTAACAATGGTAAAATTTTCGTCGTTATTTTTAATAAAATATTTTTGTTGTTTTCTCAATCCGACAATAATTCTGTTGTGGGGTCCACCAATGATTGTGTCGTTGTACGAATATTCCCTGTTAAAACGAATATTCCCCGACCAATCGAATATTATATAACAACTTGCGTACTTTGCAAAATTTATAAATATTACCCACAACTATAACATTATATCAAATTAACTCCATAATATTCAAAAATGATATTTATAGAAAATTCTTCTTTATTTATAAAAGTTGGGGTCTTACAACCTCCCCTTCTTATGAAATTTCGCCCTCGAAATTAGGGTACGTACCTGGTATGTCGAAGAGGTAAGGATACCTTGATTTCATTTCAGATTCTAACTCCCAAGTCATTTCCTCAACATCGTGGTTTCTCCACAAAATTTTGACTTGAGGTATAACCTTGGAGCGTAGAATATGTTCCTTCTTATCCAAGATTTGAATAGGAACTTCTTCATACGTCAAATCTTCCGCTATTTTATCCGGTTCTAACTCAATAATGTGGTTTGGGTCTTCCACATATTTGCGTAACATGGATATGTGAAAAACGTTATGAACACGAGACATACTTGGCGGTAAAGCGATTCTATAAGCCACAGTTCCTACTCGATCGAGGATTAAAAATGGACCAATGAATCGAGGATTGAGCTTTCCTCTCTTTCTAAATCTCGTAACTCCTTTCCATGGAGCAACACGTAAGAACACATGATCTCCTACATCAAATTCCACGTCCTTTCGATGAAGATCAGCATAACTCTTTTGTCGATCTTGTGAGGTTTTTATACGTTGTCGGATCGTTTGAATCTTTTCTATAGTCATACGTACCAACTCCGGTCCCAACAACGTTGCTTCACCCACCTCATCTTAGCATACTAGAGAACGATATTTTCTTCCATACAATGCTTCGAATGGAGCCATGCCAATACTTGCTTGATAACTGTTGTTGTAGGAAAACTCCACCAATGGTAAGAACTTGTCCCAACTTCCCTTGAAGTCAAAGACACAGAGTCTTAATAGATCTTCAAGAGTTTGAATAGTCCTCTCTGATTGTCCGTCCGTCTGAGGATGATATGCTGAACTAAATCGTAACTCCGTGCCCATAGCTTTTTGTAAACTAACCCAAAATCGTGAAGTGAATCTTGGGTCTCGGTCAGAAACTATGGATACTGGCATACCATGCAGTCTTACAATCTCGTTTATGTACATACGAGCAAGACGTTCAAGTGTATAAGTTTCTTGTATCGGTAAGAAATGAGCAGACTTGGTCAATCTATCAACAATGACCCAAATCGCATCAATACCTTGAGAAACCCTAGGAAGACCGGTAACGAAATCCATGGTAATGTGCTCCCACTTCCATTTTGGAATTTCAAGTGGTTGCAATGGACCTTTTGGTACTTGATGCTCCGCTTTGACTCGTTGACAAGTTAGACACCTTGAGATAAACAACGCTATCTCTCTCTTCATATTGCTCCACCAAAATGTATGACGAAGATCATGATACATTTTGGTACTTCCAGGATGGATTGCAAACGGTGTGTTGTGCGCCTCCATCATGATTTCATACTTTAAATCAGGGTTGTTAGGAACACAAAGTCTGGAGTTGACTCGAAGTGTTCCTTCTTCATCGATTCTTGCTTCCGGCATAGCACCTTCTTGCACTTTCTTCCTCATACGCATCAGCTCCAGGTCTGTAGCTTGAGCAGCTTTAACTTTATCGATTAAAGTCGGTTCTACTCGTATATTCGTCATCATCACATGGGTCCCTCGAGTCTTTAACTCTATCTCCATCCTTTGTAAATCACACAAAATGGGTCTTTGTGTTGACAATATCGCACTCGTACTTGCATATGATCTTCTACTCAATGCGTCAGCTACCACGTTCGCTTTTTCAGGATGATATTGAATAGTATGATCATAATCTTTCAACAGTTCAAGCCAACATCGTTGTCGCATGTTGAGTTCCTTTTGAGTGAAGAAATATTTGAGGCTTTTATGATCCGTAAAGATCTCCACCTTCTCCCCATACAAGTAATGCCTCCAAATTTTAAGTGCAAAGACAATAGCTGCCAACTCTAGATCATGAGTAGGATAATTCCTCTCATATTCCTTGAGTTGTCTTGATGCATAGGCTATGACTTTTTCATGTTGCATGAGAACGCATCCCAACCCTTTGCTCGAAGTATCACTGTAGATGACAAATCCCTCCGAGCCAGATGTTATTGTTAGAACAGGTGCTGAAATGAGTCTCCTCTTGAGTTCTTGAAAACTCTGCTCACATTCTTCGCTCCAACCGAACTTTGTATCTTTCCGAGTCAGCTGAGTTAATGGAGTAGCGATTCGAGAAAATCCTTCCACGAATCTCCTATAATAACCAGCTAGACCGAGAAAGCTACGTACTTCGGTTACTGATTTAGGTTGCTCCCAGCTTTGAATAGCTTCAATCTTTGCCGGGTCAACAGATATTCCACGACTTGATACTACGTGCCCAAGGAATGCTACCTCTTCCAGCCAGAACTCGCATTTCTTCAACTTGGCATAAAGTTTGTATTCACGAAGCTTTTGGAGTACCAGCCTCAAGTGTTGCTCATGATCTTCACGGCTTTTGGAATAAACAAGGATGTCATCGATAAAGACGACCACAAAGTGATCCAAATATTCCTTAAATACCCTGTTCATCATATCCATGAAGGCAGCAGGAGCATTAGTCAATCCAAAAGACATAACTAAGAATTCATAATGCCCGTACCGAGTTCTAAAAGCCGTCTTTGGAATATCCTCAGTTCTAACCTTCAGCTGATGATATCCAGAACGAAGATCGATCTTTGAAAAGAATTGTGTTCCTTGTAACTGGTCAAACAGGTCATCAATACGTGGCAATGGGTACCTATTTTTGATGGTGACATGATTCAACTCCCGATAATCAATACAAAGTCTCATACTCCCATCTTTCTTCTTCACGAACAGAACAGGAGCACCCCAAGGAGAAGTACTAGGACGAATAAAACCAATGTCTAACAATTCCTGCAGTTGGGTCTTTAACTCCTGAAGTTCAATAGGAGCCATTCGATAAGGGGCTTTGGAAATGGGTTTTGTACCGGGTTCAAGGTCGATACAAAATTTAATTTCACGCTCTGGGGGTAGGCCAGGAAGTTCTTCGGGAAATACGTCAGGAAATTTATTAACAACAGAAATATCATTCAAAGCTGACGTATTTTTGTTTAAATCTGTGACATGAGCTAAGAAAGCTTGACATCCGTTTTTCAATAAACGAATAGCTTTATGGCTTGAGATGACAGCGATTGATTTTAATGGTTTGGTTGCTTGAATTCGCATAATAGGTCGATTAGGAATATGAAAGCTAACAACCTTACGAAAATAATCAATTTTTGCATGATGAGTAGTTAACCAATCAATCCCTAGAATCACGTCAAATGCAAGTATTTTTAATGAAATAAGATCGACAGGTAATGTGTGGGTACCAACTTGAACCAAACAAGACTTATAAACCGTGGATATAATGAAGGTTTCTCCCAATGGAGTTTCAACTGCTAAGTCAAAGTCTAATTTCTCCGGAATCAAATTTAATCGATGAGCGCAAGTAGGAGAAATAAAAGAATGGGTAGAACCGGTATCAAATAAAGTATAGACTTCGTTAGAGTTTATGATAAGCTTACCCGTGATGACCTCATTCGGGTTCCTTGCTTTCTGGGAGTTCACAACAAACGCTCTCCCTTGCACAACCGGTTTTGACTTTTCTGGGACGGCCTTTGGTGCCTCCATCCTAGCTGAATTTGTCTTCGGTAAACGACAAAATCGGGCTAAATGACCTTCTCTTCCACAATTATAACATGCTTTGGACGGCATCGCGCAGTTTAGACTGATGTGCCCCTCCCCTCCGCATTTGAAACATATGATAGGTGGTCGTTCTCCTTCCTTAACGACAGGTGCTGGTGCTGACGTCTTTCCATCATTGTTGAATCTCCTCTTCTTGAAATGCCCATTCTTATTATTTTGCCCTGATTACCACCGAAGTGGTTACCATTTCTGGCCTGTTGATTCCCTCCACGCTTGTTGTCACCGCTTCAATGACTGCTTTCACTAGTATTATCATTTTGCCGGCTGCTCTCTTTTGGTTGCGTTGTCTCGTTATCGCGCTCCACCAACTGAGCCCTATTTACAACATCTGAATACAAACACAATTTATGAGAAACAAGATGTTGACGTATCTCCGACTTCAAACCTCTTAAAAACATCCGCGTCATTCTTTCTTCATTATCCACCAGGTGGGACGCAAACCGGGATAACTCTGCAAATTTTGCCTCGTACTGCGACACGGTCATATTATTCTGCTCTAATTTGATGAACTCCACCTCCTTCATGTGACGAATTATCCTTCATGTGACGAATACTCTCGGGAAAGTATTTGTCGTTAAACAGCTCTTGAAACTTCTCCCAAGACATCTTCAGTGCGGCAGGTTGAGTACGCTTTATCGATTCCCACCAGTAATCTGCCTCTCCTCGCAACATAAAGGCGGAAAAGGGAACCTTTTGCTCCTCGGAGCAACCCAAGACATCAAATATCTTGGTGATCTGCTTTATCTATGTTTCAGCTACAAGTGGTTTGGGTTCTCCCTTAAACTCCGGTGGTCCCAGCTCCTTAAA
This sequence comes from Panax notoginseng, assembly GCA_016801055.1. Classification (NCBI taxonomy): domain Eukaryota; kingdom Viridiplantae; phylum Streptophyta; class Magnoliopsida; order Apiales; family Araliaceae; genus Panax; species Panax notoginseng. The sequence goes on along the minus strand of CM029023.1, from coordinate 10,103,762 downwards.
CTGTTTAGCGGTGACCGCCTGAGAGTTTCTAGTATTTTCACCTACGTTGTGGATAGGAGCCGCTTTCACCTGTTGTTGCATGAATTGCATAAAACCTCTGAACATTCCATCATTCATCATCTGGTCAGTGTTGTTGTTTGCATGAGGATTGTCACCTTCCTGATGAACATTATCCTGATTATTGATATGTGGTGAATCAATAATCGTCTGTGCTCCATTGCTATTCTCAACATTCTCAGATGCCATTTTCAGATACTGCCACAAAATAAAAGTTAATTGATATGTCATATATTATCCTTATATTATGACCGACCAATTAAATATCATGCAAATAAATTTAGGTAGGTCATACTAGCGAAGGAATTCCCCGTCTCTCCCCTCCTAGTTCTATTATCACATCTTAGCCAGGGATCATATCCCTAAGCTCTGATACCAACTGTGATGCCCCCAAAATTAGGTATTCATCACCCATCTTGGGTCGTCAGATACATAGTACAAAATACAAATACAACTTACTAATACAACTGTCGTGTACAATACGACAAAACATAAACTGTGAGTTTGAATATAAATATTATCTTCTAGAAAGTATTCATACTCAAAAGAAGTCCTCATTACATTTATTAACACACCATTACATAGAATAGTGAGGACTACTAACTAATACTATCATTCGGACCATCACTCCGTTCCCCGACTTGCCCCAGCTACGTTCTCATTTTCTGAAGAGAACAGTGAAAGAAAGGGTGAGCTCAACTAGCCCAGTAAGAAATATTATGACTAAGATAATGCAGAATAAATTATCATTAGCCTTCAACAATGTTAAACTGATAAAATATAATAGACATCAAGTTTAACTGCAGCGGAACAAACAATCCATTAAAAGAGTCAAGTAGAAAATAAACTCTACTATCTTTTATGATTTAAAAGGTTTTTCAACACTGTTATCGCTGGGACTCAGCTTAATAAAATAATCCACATCATCGAAGTCAAAACCTGCACTACGGCCAAGGATATTCGTGTATTCATTAATGGTCATGATCATGCCAACAACTGTCCATCAATGCACTACGGGCCAATGAGGACTTTTACCACATCATTTGTAACATTACGGTCATGATTATACCGAATAATCCCTGGTCATAATCACACCAAGTCCATCTATGCACTACAGGCCACAGATGACTTTCAACATTTTATAAACATGAGGATGATGACAATGATATAAGAATTCAATAAAACAAGTTCAAGAATTAATTTATCTAAGAATTAACAACGTCCAAATTGTCAACATGATATTGCTTTGTGGAGTAAAATTCAAGAATACTTAGAAGAATATTTTCATGAAAAGATACTGGATGAACCGCAATTATCAAGGATATTCCACAAATTTCATGGAGTATAGAAGTCAAAACTTAACCAACTGAGTACAATAAAGAATGGAATAACAAAAGAAATTACTATGCATGCGATAGACCGCACAGACAGGTTATTCCAACAGAATAATAAATAAATAGAATGAGCTTCTATTTATAGAAAAATGGAATGCATAGTAACTAATCCATGAACGGTACATATTGATTTACTTTAATCTAACGGTCCATATTTAAAGAAAAATCTTTTAAATAAAATATAATATATTCTATTTATAGAATAACTTTAATAAAGTATTATGTTTTATATAAAAAGATGTTTCTATTTTATTACGTTAATAATACGAATAAAACAAAACTTCATTATCGCTAAATAATTCATATTATTAATTGACAATAATTGAATCAAACTGAGTGACTAATCACGTAAGCCTCAATAATCAATACCGTATGCTACTATGCAACCACACGTATTACTGTACTTTTACTACCGAGTAGTTCAACAGTATTAACGGTAAAACTTCCGCCGTTATTTTCATAAAATATTTTTGTCGTTTTCTCAATCCGACAATAATTCCGTTGTGGGGTCCACCAATAATTGTGCCGTCGTACGAATATTCTCCGACAAAAATAATATTCCCCGACTAATCGAATATAATACAACAACTTGCATACTTTGCAAATTTATAAATACTACCCACAACTATAACATTATCTCAAATTCACACCATAATATTTAAAAAAATATTTCAAAAAATTAAATCTTTCTTCATAATATCTGGGGTTTTACATATAGATCCAATTGCTCTATCACGATAATGTCCTCCTAGTGATTAATGTCATCCCATATTGAATGACATTATTATTTTTCTTATTTTCATACCCAAAAACTCTATGTGGACATAAAATTTGGACAAGAAAATTAATCATGAGTATCCTCATCTTTTCGAAACACCAGGTACGTACGTCAATTTCGAGGACGAAATTTCATAAGGAGGGGAGGTTGTAAGACCCCAAATTATTAATAAATAAAATTTAAATTTCCTCTATTTAATATTTTGAAATAGTAAGTGTTAAATTGATTAATGAGATTAGTTATGGGTAAAATACGCAAATATTTCAAATAAGCAGGTGGTTATAAAATATTCATTGTTGTCGGGAAATATTCGTTTGGTCGTGGAATATTCTTCCTGTCGGGGAATATTCGTACGACGGCGCAGTCTTTTGTGGGCCCCATAACGGAAATCGATTGGATGAAGAAAACGACAAGTATATATTTTTTTATTAATAACGGCGTAGTTGTTACCGTTAATACTGTTGAAATACCCGGTGGTTAAAACACAGTAAAACGCATTGTTACACAGTAGCACACTGTATTGCACCAATTATTGATTCTTACGTAAGAAGGCACTACTCAATAATGGTTACAGTAATTACTGTTCAGTATTTTATTTTATTGATTCAATAATTGCTGCGTTGATATTTTATATTACTGTTGTTTTAATAATTGTCACTACACAGTATTTCCCATTATCAGATCAATAATTCATATTATTTGAATAATATTATTAGATAACATTATTGGCAATGTCTAGAAAGTTCTGTCTAAGGAGAGGTTTGGTCATCTAATTGCGCGCCAGTAAGGAGAAATCCTTATTGGAAAGCCCCCTCTTTCCTGGGAACGGCCTGGTTGTCATAAATGTGATTCTGTAATATTATTTGTGAATAATTAATTATTGATTCATATGATAAGGAAATATTTATTTTTGTGGATATAAATGAGGGATATATTTTTGTGGTTAAAAATAAAGGAGTTAATGTTGAGGTTTTTATCAGTATTTTTGTCGGAATGGAGGTATTAAAAATCAGGGTTTTTGAGATATTTTGCGGGGGTTATAATTTTTAATCCGACCGTTGGATCGTGGTAATTTTTGGATATGTTATACATATATAAGTTGAGTATATGTCCACAAATTTTGAACCGTTAAAAATGAACGTATGATTTATTATGAATTTTACGAGATGACTGGTTCAGAAATTGTTGAATTTTCGGACTTAATCATTTTGGTAGAAAATTCTAGAATTGGTGGGCCCCACTCTTGTTTGGTGAAGAAATGTGCTGAGATTTTTATTCAAATGTGGTGGGTGGGAATAATAGCAGGTAAAGCCATCAGGTTGTAGGTTAAGTCTGCTTCGGCGTGCTAACATTTTTCTATAAATAGAGGGCTAAGTTAGAATTGAAAATCACACCAAAAATAAGTTTTCTCTCTTTCTCTCTCTAGATTATTGAGTGTATTTTGTGAGTATTTAGATACTTTGAGAGTTTCTATTCATCAGAGCAAGTGTCTTTCAGCCTTATACCGGTATTCCGACCAGAAGTATTGTCTTTACGAGGTAAGGGATGTTATTTTATTCAAAAATGATATTATTTCTTCAATATCATTATGCCGAAATATTGGTTAGAAATTTTTATCAAATTTGGAACTTTTCACGTCGGGGTTACTATTCATGAGTTACTATTCACAAGTTACTATTCACGAGTTACTATTCACCGAAAAATAAAATTTTTTTCTTTTCGTCCAAAATATCTATTCTGGGTACTAGCTTTGATTGTATCCATGTTTTGATCATTCTTGAATTCTACTTCACTATGAACAATTATAAGGTATTTTTGGACATGGATAAATCGAAATACGAATCCTTAATATTTGTTATTTTGTTTCACTGGATTCGTTTTCTTTAAGATATTTTTCATCATCCTCAGTCCTAAATGACGATATTACTGAATATCTTTGGCCCGTAGTGCAAAGATGAATGATTAACTGATGAATATCTTTGGCCCGTAGTGCAAAGATGAACAGGTGTTGAGATGAACATGACCGACTGGTGATACAAATGAATATCTTTGGCCTGTAGTGCAAAGATGAATATTTGATTAAAGATGGTTATTGATTGTTGTTACAGGGATAAAATATTGATGATGGACTTTTAAATCTTAGAAGATAGTAGAACTCATTCTCTACTTGACTCTTCTAATGATTTGCTGTTTCCGCTGCAGTTATTGATTTAAAACTTGTTGTCTATTGTATTCTATTAGATTTTTCCCTGTTGAAGACTAACGATAATTTGTTCTGTATTATCTTAGTCATAATGTTCTTTACTGGGCTAGTTGAGCTCACCCTTTTCCTTTTTGTTCCATTTTTCTCAGGAGGCGAGAATGTAGCGAGTACTAGTCGGGGTATGGAATGATGGTTCTAGAAGTTACTTTAGTAGTCCTCACCATTTTTGTGAAATAATGTATCAATAATTGTAATGAGGACTTATTTGAGTGTGGATATTGTCTAAATGACAATATTTGTATTTAAACTCACAGTTCTTGTGTTGTAATAATAAAGATGTAGTTGTTTCTGTACCATGTATTTTGGCGACTCAGAATGGGTGTTGTATACCTATTTTGGGGGCGTCACAGTTGGTATCAGAGCTTAGGGATATGATCTCTGGCGGAGATCGGAGAATAGAACTAGGAGGGGAGAGACGAATAAATCCTTCGCTAGTGTGTCCTACCTAAGCTTATTTATTGGTCAGTCATAATATAGGGGTATTATGTGATTTGTTAATTTATTTAATTAACCCTTGTTTTATGGCAGTATTTGAGAATGTCGACTGAGAATATTAACAGTGGAGTAAATGAGACCGTGGAGACACCGGTGCTTACCAACGAGGAGAACGTGCAACAGGCTGGCAATGTTCCTCCTGTGAATAACACCAATGAGCAGATGATGAATGATGGAATGTTTAGAAGTTTTTTGCAATTCATGCAAAACCAGACGAGGGAGACTCGTGTTCAAAATACAGGAGGAAATGATAGCAATTCACGGTTTGTCACAGCCAAACAGTTCAAAGAATTGGGACCACCAGAATTTAAGGGAAAGCCAGATCCGATCATGGCGGAAACGTGGGTCAAGCAAATTACCAAGATATTCGATGTCTTGGGATGCACGGAGGAACAGAAGGTTCCATTCGCCACCTTTATGTTCCGTGGCGAGGCAGATTACTGGTGGGAGTCTGTGAAGCGTACCCATCCAACCGCACTCAGCATGTCTTGGGAGACATTTCAGAAACTGTTCAATGACAAGTACTTTCCTGAAAGTATTCGTCATATGAAGGAGGTAGAGTTTATTAGACTGGAGCAGAATAACATGACGGTGTCTCAGTACGAGGCGAGGTTTGCAGAGTTGTCCAGGTTTGCACCTCATTTGGTGGAGAATGAGGAACGTATGACGAGGATGTTTTTGAGAGGTTTGAAACCTGGCATACGTCAATATCTCATTTCTCATAAATTTTCTCTCTATTCAGATGTTGTCAACAGGGCTCAATTATTAGAGCGAGATAATGAGTACGGTCAACTGAGGGACCACAACCAGGATCATATCGGTGACAGCAGTCATCAGAACAATGATAACCAGCGGAGAAAGAAAAATACAGGCAAGAACGGCAACCACTCTGGTGGTAATCGTGGCTATGAAAATAGAAGAAGCGAGTCGGGAGGAGATTTTAAAAAGAGGAGATTCAACAATGACAATACGAAGACGTCAGCACCAGCAGCAACCGGTTCCAAGGGAGGAGAACGACCACCGATTATATGCTATAAGTGCGGAAAAGAAGGACATATCAGCCCAAACTGCCCACAACAGTTTAAGGTATGTTATAATTGTGGAAAGGAAGGACATATTGCTCGAGATTGCACTATAGCAAAACCAAGTCCGGCGGGAATGGTGACTCAAAAAGCTGTCCCAGAAAAAATAAAGTCAACGGTTCCTGGAAGAGCATTTGTCGTGACTGGTCAACATGCGAGGAACCCAAACGAGGTGATCACGGGTAAGCTAATCATAAATTCATGCGAAGTTTATACCTTATTAGATATCGGTTCTACCCATTCTTTTATCTCTCCTGCTTGTGCTCAACGTTTAAACTTGACTCCGGAGAAGTTAGACTTTAATTTATCTGTGGAGACTCCGTTAGGAGAAACTTTCATCACATCCACTGTTTATAAATCTTGTGTGATCCAAGTTGGCACCATCACCTTACCTGTTGACCTTATCTCTTTAAAGATACTTACTTTTGATGTGATTTTAGGGATTGATTGGTTAACTACTCATCATGCCAAAATTGATTGTTTTCGTAAGGTTGTTAGTTTTCATATTCCTAACCAACCTGTTGTACGAATTCAAACAACTAAGCCATTAAAATCAATCACTGTTATATCAAGCCATAAAGCCATTCGTTTATTAAAAAACGGATGTCAAGCTTTCTTAGCCCATGTTATGGATTTGAATAAAGACACGTCAAATTTGAATAATATTCCTGTTGTTATTGACTTTCCTGACGTATTTCCTGAAGAACTTCCCGGTCTACCCCCGGAACGAGAAATTGAATTCTTTATTGATCTTGAACCTGGTACAAAGCCCATTTCTAAAACCCCATATCGAATGGCTCCTATTGAACTTCAGGAGTTAAAGGTCCAACTACAAGAGTTGTTGGACATCGGTTTCATTCGTCCTAGTACATCTCCTTGGGGTGCTCCTGTTTTATTTGTAAAGAAGAAAGACGGGAGTATGCGACTTTGTATTGATTACCGGGAATTAAACCATGTCACTATTAAGAATAGGTATCCGCTACCTCGTATTGATGACCTGTTTGACCAGTTACAAGGAGCACAATTCTTTTCAAAGATCGATCTTCGTTCTGGATATCATCAGCTGAAGGTTAAAACTGAGGATATTCCAAAGACTGCCTTCAGAACTCGGTACGGGCATTATGAATTCCTAGTCATGTCTTTTGAATTGACTAATGCTCCTGCGGCTTTCATGGATATGATGAACCGAGTATTCAAGGATTATTTGGATCAGTTCGTTGTTGTCTTTATTGATGACATCCTCATATATTCCAAAAGCCGTGAAGATCATGAGCATCATTTGAAGCTGGTACTCCAAAGGCTGCGTGAAAACAAGTTATATGCTAAGTTGAAGAAATGCGAGTTCTGGCTTGAGGAAGTAGCTTTCCTAGGGCACGTGGTGTCAAAACATGGAGTATCTGTTGACCCGGCGAAGATTGAAGCAATACAAAGTTGGGAGCAACCAAAGACGGTGACCGAAGTACGTAGCTTTCTAGGCTTAGCTGGTTATTATCGAAGATTCGTGGAAGGGTTTTCTCGAATCGCTACCCCGTTAACTCAGCTGACTCGGAAAGATATCAAATTCGTATGGAGCGAGGAATGCGAGAAGAGTTTTCAAGAGCTTAAGAGGAGACTCATTTCGGCACCTGTTCTGACAATACCATCTGGTTCGGATGGATTTGTTATCTACAGTGATGCTTCAGGCAAAGGGTTAGGATGTGTTCTCATGCAACATGGGAAAGTCATAGCCTATGCCTCGCGACAACTCAAAGAATATGAGAGGAATTATCCTACTCATGATTTGGAGTTGGCAGCAGTAGTTTTCGCGTTGAAGATCTGGAGACACTACCTGTATGGGGAGAAAGTGGAGATCTATACAGATCATAAAAGCCTCAAATATTTCTTCACCCAAAAGGAACTCAACATGCGGCAGCGACGTTGGCTCGAGCTGTTGAAAGATTACGATCATACCATCCAATATCATCCTGGAAAAGCAAACGTAGTAGCTAACGCATTGAGTAGAAGATCATATGCGGGTACGAGTGCAATGTTGTTAACACAAAGGCCCATTTTGTATGACTTGCAAAGGATGGAGATAGAGATGAAGGCTCCAAGTACCCACATGATGATATCAAATATACGAGTAGAACCGACTTTAATCGATAAAGTTAAAGCTGCTCAAGCTACGGACATAGAGCTGATGCGTATGAAGAAGAAAGTGCAAGAAGGTTCTATTCCAGAAGCAAGAATCGATGAAGAAGGAATACTTCGAGTCCACTCTAGACTCTGTGTTCCTAACAATTCTGATTTGAAGTACAAGATCATTATGGAAGCACACAATACACCATTTGCAATCCATCCTGGAAGTACCAAAATGTATCGTGATCTACGACATACATTTTGGTGAAATAATATGAAGAGAGAGATTGCAAAGTTTATCTCGAGGTGTTTAACTTGTCAACGTGTAAAAGCGGAACATCAAGTACCAAAGGGTCCATTGCAACCACTTGAGATTCTGAAATGGAAGTGGGAACACATTACCATGGATTTCGTTACGGGTCTTCCCACGGTTTCTCAAGGCATAAATGCTATTTGGGTTATTGTTGATAGATTAACCAAGTCTGCTCATTTCTTGTCGATACGGGAGACTTATTCCCTTGAACGTCTTGCTCGTATATACGTAGATGAGATTGTGAGACTGCATGGCATGCCAGTATCCATAGTTTCGGATCGTGACCCAAGATTCACTTCAAGATTTTGGGTTAGCTTGCAAAAAGCTATGGGCACAGATTTACGATTTAGTTCGGCATACCATCCTCAAACGGACGGACAATCAAAGAGGACTATTCAAACTCTTGAAGATCTATTAAGACTTTGTGTCCTAGATTTCAAAGGGAGTTGGGATAAGTACCTACCATTGGTGGAATTCTCTTACAATAACAGTTATCAGGCAAGTATAGGTGTGGCCCCATTTGAAGCATTATATGGACGAAAGTGTCGCTCTCCAGTATGCTGGGACCAGGTGGGTGAAGCAACATTGTTGGGACCAGAGTTGGTACGCATGACTACAGAGAAGATCCAAACGATTCGACAACGTATACAAACGGCACAGGATCGACAAAAGAGTTATGCGGATCTTCATCGAAAGGACGTGAAATTTGACATTGGGGATCATGTATTATTGCGTGTGGCTCCATGGAAAGGGGTTACAAGATTTGGGAAGAGAGGAAAGCTCAATCCACGATTTATTGGTCCATTTCAGATTCTTGACCGAGTAGGAAATGTGGCCTATAGACTCGCGTTACCTCCAAGTATGTCTCGTGTTCATAATGTTTTTCATATATCTGTGTTACGTAAATATGTGAAAGACCCAGACCACGTTATTGAGTTAGAACCGGACGAGATAGCTGAAGACTTAACGTACAAAGAGGTACCTGTCAAGATCTTGGATAGAAAGGAGCATGTCCTACGCACGAAGGTCATACCACAAGTTAAAGTTTTGTGGAGAAACCATGCTATTGAGGAAATGACCTGGGAGTTGAAAACGGAAATGAAAGCGAGGTATCCTCATCTTTTCGAAACACCAGGTACGTACGTCAATTTCGAGGACGAAATTTCATAAGGAGGGGAGGTTGTAAGACCCCAAATTATTAATAAATAAAATTTAAATTTCCTCTATTTATTATTTTGAAATAGTAAGTGTTAAATTGATTAATGAGATTAGTTATGGGTAAAATACGCAAATATTTCAAATAAGCAGGTGGTTATAAAATATTCATTGTTGTCGGGAAATATTCGTTTGGTCGTAGAATATTCTTCTTGTCGAGGAATATTCGTACGACGGCGCAGTCTTTTGTGGGCCCCATAACAGAAATCGATTGGATGAAGAAAACGACAAGTATATATTTTTTTATTAATAACGGCGTAGTTGTTACCGTTAATACTGTTAGAATACCCGGTGGTTAAAACACAGTAATACGCGTTGTTACACAGTAGCACACTGTATTGCACCAATTATTGATTCTTACGTAAGAAGGCACTACTCAATAATGGCTACAGTAATTACTGTTCAGTATTTTATTTTATTGATTCAATAATTGCTGCGTTGATATTTTATATTACTGTTGTTTCAATAATTGTCACTACACAGTATTTCCCATTATCAGATCAATAATTCATATTATTTGAATAATATTATTAGATAACATTATTGGCAATGTCTAGAAAGTTCTGTCTAAGGAGAGGTTTGGTCATCTAATTGCGCGCCAGTAAGGAGAAATCCTTATTGGAAAGCCCCCTCTTTCCTGGGAACGGCCTGGTTGTCATAAATGTGATTCTGTAATATTATTTGTGAATAATTAATTATTGATTCATATGATAAGGAAATATTTATTTTTGTGGATATAAATGAGGGATATATTTTTGTGGTTAAAAATAAAGGAGTTAATGTTGAGGTTTTTATCAGTATTTTTGTCGGAATGGAGGTATTAAAAATCAGGGTTTTTGAGATATTTTGCGGGGGTTATAATTTTTAATCCGACCGTTGGATCGTGGTAATTTTTGGATATGTTATACATATATAAGTTGAGTATATGTCCACAAATTTTGAACCGTTAAAAATGAACGTATGATTTATTATGAATTTTACGAGATGACTGGTTCAGAAATTGTTGAATTTTCGGACTTAATCATTTTGGTAGAAAATTCTAGAATTGGTGGGCCCCACTCTTGTTTGGTGAAGAAATGTGCTGAGATTTTTATTCAAATGTGGTGGGTGGGAATAGTAGCAGGTAAAGCCATCAGGTTGCAGGTTAAGTCTGCTTCGGCGTGCTAACATTTTCCTATAAATAGAGGGCTAAGTTAGAATTGAAAATCACACCAAAAATAAGTTTTCTCTCTTTCTCTCTCTAGATTATTGAGTGTATTTTGTGAGTATTTAGATACTTTGAGAGTTTCTATTCATCAGAGCAAGTGTCTTTCAGCCTTATACCGGTATTCCGACCAGAAGTACTGTCTTTACGAGGTAAGGGATGTTATTTTATTCAAAAATGATATTATTTCTTCAATATCATTATGCCGAAATATTGGTTAGAAATTTTTATCAAATTTGGAACTTTTCACGTCGGGGTTACTATTCATGAGTTACTATTCACAAGTTACTATTCACGAGTTACTATTCACCGAAAAATAAAATTTTTTTCTTTTCGTCCAAAATATCTATTCTGGGTACTAGCTTTGATTGTATCCATGTTTTGATCATTCTTGAATTCTACTTCACTATGAATAATTATAAGGTATTTTTGGACATGGATAAATCGAAATACGAATCCTTAATATTTGTTATTTTGTTTCACTGGATTCGTTTTCTTTAAGATATTTTTCATCATCCTCAGTCCTAAATGACGATATTACTGAATATCTTTGGCCCGTAGTGCAAAGATGAATGATTAACTGATGAATATCTTTGGCCCGTAGTGCAAAGATGAACAGGTGTTGAGATGAACATGACCGACTGGTGATACAAATGAATATCTTTGGCCTGTAGTGCAAAGATGAATATTTGATTAAAGATGGTTATTGATTGTTGTTACAGGGATAAAATATTGATGATGGACTTTTAAATCTTAGAAGATAGTAGAACTCATTCTCTACTTGACTCTTCTAATGATTTGCTGTTTCCGCTGCAGTTATTGATTTAAAACTTGTTGTCTATTGTATTCTATTAGATTTTTCCCTGTTGAAGACTAACGATAATTTGTTCTGTATTATCTTAGTCATAATGTTCTTTACTGGGCTAGTTGAGCTCACCCTTTTCCTTTTTGTTCCATTTTTCTCAGGAGGCGAGAATGTAGCGAGTACTAGTCGGGGTATGGAATGATGGTTCTAGAAGTTACTTTAGTAGTCCTCACCATTTTTGTGAAATAATGTATCAATAATTGTAATGAGGACTTATTTGAGTGTGGATATTGTCTAAATGACAATATTTGTATTTAAACTCACAGTTCTTGTGTTGTAATAATAAAGATGTAGTTGTTTCTGTACCATGTATTTTGGCGACTCAGAATGGGTGTTGTATACCTATTTTGGGGGCGTCACAGTTGGTATCAGAGCTTAGGGATATGATCTCTGGCGGAGATCGGAGAATAGAACTAGGAGGGGAGAGACGAATAAATCCTTCGCTAGTGTGTCCTACCTAAGCTTATTTATTGGTCAGTCATAATATAGGGGTATTATGTGATTTGTTAATTTATTTAATTAACCCTTGTTTTATGGCAGTATTTGAGAATGTCGACTGAGAATATTAACAGTGGAGTAAATGAGACCGTGGAGACACCGGTGCTTACCAACGAGGAGAACGTGCAACAGGCTGGCAATGTTCCTCCTGTGAATAACACCAATGAGCAGATGATGAATGATGGAATGTTTAGAAGTTTTTTGCAATTCATGCAAAACCAGACGAGGGAGACTCGTGTTCAAAATACAGGAGGAAATGATAGCAATTCACGGTTTGTCACAGCCAAACAGTTCAAAGAATTGGGACCACCAGAATTTAAGGGAAAGCCAGATCCGATCATGGCGGAAACGTGGGTCAAGCAAATTACCAAGATATTCGATGTCTTGGGATGCACGGAGGAACAGAAGGTTCCATTCGCCACCTTTATGTTCCGTGGCGAGGCAGATTACTGGTGGGAGTCTGTGAAGCGTACCCATCCAACCGCACTCAGCATGTCTTGGGAGACATTTCAGAAACTGTTCAATGACAAGTACTTTCCTGAAAGTATTCGTCATATGAAGGAGGTAGAGTTTATTAGACTGGAGCAGAATAACATGACGGTGTCTCAGTACGAGGCGAGGTTTGCAGAGTTGTCCAGGTTTGCACCTCATTTGGTGGAGAATGAGGAACGTATGACGAGGATGTTTTTGAGAGGTTTGAAACCTGGCATACGTCAATATCTCATTTCTCATAAATTTTCTCTCTATTCAGATGTTGTCAACAAGGCTCAATTATTAGAGCGAGATAATGAGTACGGTCAACTGAGGGACCACAACCAGGATCATATCGGTGACAGCAGTCATCAGAACAATGATAACCAGCGGAGAAAGAAAAATACAGGCAAGAACGGCAACCACTCTGGTGGTAATCGTGGCTATGAAAATAGAAGAAGCGAGTCGGGAGGAGATTTTAAAAAGAGGAGATTCAACAATGACAATACGAAGACGTCAGCACCAGCAGCAACCGGTTCCAAGGGAGGAGAACGACCACCGATTATATGCTATAAGTGCGGAAAAGAAGGACATATCAGCCCAAACTGCCCACAACAGTTTAAGGTATGTTATAATTGTGGAAAGGAAGGACATATTGCTCGAGATTGCACTATAGCAAAACCAAGTCCGGCGGGAATGGTGACTCAAAAAGCTGTCCCAGAAAAGATAAAGTCAACGGTTCCTGGAAGAGCATTTGTCGTGACTGGTCAACATGCGAGGAACCCAAACGAGGTGATCACGGGTAAGCTAATCATAAATTCATGCGAAGTTTATACCTTATTAGATATCGGTTCTACCCATTCTTTTATCTCTCCTGCTTGTGCTCAACGTTTAAACTTGACTCCGGAGAAGTTAGACTTTAATTTATCTGTGGAGACTCCGTTAGGAGAAACTTTCATCACATCCACTGTTTATAAATCTTGTGTGATCCAAGTTGGCACCATCACCTTACCTGTTGACCTTATCTCTTTAAAGATACTTACTTTTGATGTGATTTTAGGGATTGATTGGTTAACTACTCATCATGCCAAAATTGATTGTTTTCGTAAGGTTGTTAGTTTTCATATTCCTAACCAACCTGTTGTACGAATTCAAACAACTAAGCCATTAAAATCAATCACTGTTATATCAAGCCATAAAGCCATTCGTTTATTAAAAAACGGATGTCAAGCTTTCTTAGCCCATGTTATGGATTTGAATAAAGACACGTCAAATTTGAATAATATTCCTGTTGTTATTGACTTTCCTGACGTATTTCCTGAAGAACTTCCCGGTCTACCCCCGGAACGAGAAATTGAATTCTTTATTGATCTTGAACCTGGTACAAAGCCCATTTCTAAAACCCCATATCGAATGGCTCCTATTGAACTTCAGGAGTTAAAGGTCCAACTACAAGAGTTGTTGGACATCGGTTTCATTCGTCCTAGTACATCTCCTTGGGGTGCTCCTGTTTTATTTGTAAAGAAGAAAGACGGGAGTATGCGACTTTGTATTGATTACCGGGAATTAAACCATGTCACTATTAAGAATAGGTATCCGCTACCTCGTATTGATGACCTGTTTGACCAGTTACAAGGAGCACAATTCTTTTCAAAGATCGATCTTCGTTCTGGATATCATCAGCTGAAGGTTAAAACTGAGGATATTCCAAAGACTGCCTTCAGAACTCGGTACGGGCATTATGAATTCCTAGTCATGTCTTTTGAATTGACTAATGCTCCTGCGGCTTTCATGGATATGATGAACCGAATATTCAAGGATTATTTGGATCAGTTCGTTGTTGTCTTTATTGATGACATCCTCATATATTCCAAAAGCCGTGAAGATCATGAGCATCATTTGAAGCTGGTACTCCAAAGGCTGCGTGAAAACAAGTTATATGCTAAGTTGAAGAAATGCGAGTTCTGGCTTGAGGAAGTAGCTTTCCTAGGGCACGTGGTGTCAAAACATGGAGTATCTGTTGACCCGGCGAAGATTGAAGCAATACAAAGTTGGGAGCAACCAAAGACGGTGACCGAAGTACGTAGCTTTCTAGGCTTAGCTGGTTATTATCGAAGATTCGTGGAAGGGTTTTCTCGAATCGCTACCCCGTTAACTCAGCTGACTCGGAAAGATATCAAATTCGTAAGGAGCGAGGAATGCGAGAAGAGTTTTCAAGAGCTTAAGAGGAGACTCATTTCGGCACCTGTTCTGAAAATACCATCTGGTTCGGATGGATTTGTTATCTACAGTGATGCTTCAGGCAAAGGGTTAGGATGTGTTCTCATGCAACATGGGAAAGTCATAGCCTATGCCTCGCGACAACTCAAAGAATATGAGAGGAATTATCCTACTCATGATTTGGAGTTGGCAGCAGTAGTTTTCGCGTTGAAGATCTGGAGACACTACCTGTATGGGGAGAAAGTGGAGATCTATACAGATCATAAAAGCCTCAAATATTTCTTCACCCAAAAGGAACTCAACATGCGGCAGCAACGTTGGCTCGAGCTGTTGAAAGATTACGATCATACCATCCAATATCATCCTGGAAAAGCAAACGTAGTAGCTAACGCATTGAGTAGAAGATCATATGCGGGTACGAGTGCAATGTTGTTAACACAAAGGCCCATTTTGTATGACTTGCAAAGGATGGAGATAGAGATGAAGGCTCCAAGTACCCACATGATGATATCAAATATACGAGTAGAACCAACTTTAATCGATAAAGTTAAAGCTGCTCAAGCTACGGACATAGAGCTGATGCGTATGAAGAAGAAAGTGCAAGAAGGTTCTATTCCAGAAGCAAGAATCGATGAAGAAGGAATACTTTGAGTCCACTCTAGACTCTGTGTTCCTAACAATTCTGATTTGAAGTACAAGATCATGATGGAAGCACACAATACACCATTTGCAATCCATCCTGGAAGTACCAAAATGTATCGTGATCTACGACATACATTTTGGTGAAATAATATGAAGAGAGAGATTGCAAAGTTTATCTCGAGGTGTTTAACTTGTCAACGTGTAAAAGCGGAACATCAAGTACCAAAGGGTCCATTGCAACCACTTGAGATTCCGAAATGGAAGTGGGAACACATTACCATGGATTTCGTTACGGGTCTTCCCACGGTTTCTCAAGGCATAAATGCTATTTGGGTTATTGTTGATAGATTAACCAAGTCTGCTCATTTCTTGTCGATACGGGAGACTTATTCCCTTGAACGTCTTGCTCGTATATACGTAGATGAGATTGTGAGACTGCATGGCATGCCAGTATCCATAGTTTCGGATCGTGACCCAAGATTCACTTCAAGATTTTGGGTTAGCTTGCAAAAAGCTATGGGCACAGATTTACGATTTAGTTCGGCATACCATCCTCAAACGGACGGACAATCAAAGAGGACTATTCAAACTCTTGAAGATCTATTAAGACTTTGTGTCCTAGATTTCAAAGGGAGTTGGGATAAGTACCTACCATTGGTGGAATTCTCTTACAATAACAGTTATCAGGCAAGTATAGGTGTGGCCCCATTTGAAGCATTATATGGACGAAAGTGTCGCTCTCCAGTATGCTGGGACCAGGTGGGTGAAGCAACATTGTTGGGACCAGAGTTGGTACGCATGACTACAGAGAAGATCCAAACGATTCGACAACGTATACAAACGGCACAGGATCGACAAAAGAGTTATGCGGATCTTCATCGAAAGGACGTGAAATTTGACATTGGGGATCATGTATTATTGCGTGTGGCTCCATGGAAAGGGGTTACAAGATTTGGGAAGAGAGGAAAGCTCAATCCACGATTTATTGGTCCATTTCAGATTCTTGACCGAGTAGGAAATGTGGCCTATAGACTCGCGTTACCTCCAAGTATGTCTCGTGTTCATAATGTTTTTCATATATCTGTGTTACGTAAATATGTGAAAGACCCAGACCACGTTATTGAGTTAGAACCGGACGAGATAGCTGAAGACTTAACGTACAAAGAGGTACCTGTCAAGATCTTGGATAGAAAGGAGCATGTCCTACGCACGAAGGTCATACCACAAGTTAAAGTTTTGTGGAGAAACCATGCTATTGAGGAAATGACCTGGGAGTTGAAAACGGAAATGAAAGCGAGGTATCCTCATCTTTTCGAAACACCAGGTACGTACGTCAATTTCGAGGACGAAATTTCATAAGGAGGGGAGGTTGTAAGACCCCAAATTATTAATAAATAAAATTTAAATTTCCTCTATTTAATATTTTGAAATAGTAAGTGTTAAATTGATTAATGAGATTAGTTATGGGTAAAATACGCAAATATTTCAAATAAGCAGGTGGTTATAAAATATTCATTGTTGTCGGGAAATATTCGTTTGGTCGTGGAATATTCTTCCTGTCGAGGAATATTCGTACGACGGCGCAGTCTTTTGTGGGCCCCATAACAGAAATCGATTGGATGAAGAAAACGACAAGTATATATTTTTTTATTAATAACGGCGTAGTTGTTACCGTTAATACTGTTAGAATACCCGGTGGTTAAAACACAGTAATACGCGTTGTTACACAGTAGCACACTGTATTGCACCAATTATTGATTCTTACGTAAGAAGGCACTACTCAATAATGGTTACAGTAATTACTGTTCAGTATTTTATTTTATTGATTCAATAATTGCTGCGTTGATATTTTATATTACTGTTGTTTTAATAATTGTCACTACACAGTATTTCCCATTATCAGATCAATAATTCATATTATTTGAATAATATTATTAGATAACATTATTGGCAATGTCTAGAAAGTTCTGTCTAAGGAGAGGTTTGGTCATCTAATTGCGCGCCAGTAAGGAGAAATCCTTATTGGAAAGCCCCCTCTTTCCTGGGAACGGCCTGGTTGTCATAAATGTGATTCTGTAATATTATTTGTGAATAATTAATTATTGATTCATATGATAAGGAAATATTTATTTTTGTGGATATAAATGAGGGATATATTTTTGTGGTTAAAAATAAAGGAGTTAATGTTGAGGTTTTTATCAGTATTTTTGTCGGAATGGAGGTATTAAAAATCAGGGTTTTTGAGATATTTTGCGGGGGTTATAATTTTTAATCCGACCGTTGGATCGTGGTAATTTTTGGATATGTTATACATATATAAGTTGAGTATATGTCCACAAATTTTGAACCGTTAAAAATGAACGTATGATTTATTATGAATTTTACGAGATGACTGGTTCAGAAATTGTTGAATTTTCGGACTTAATCATTTTGGTAGAAAATTCTAGAATTGGTGGGCCCCACTCTTGTTTGGTGAAGAAATGTGCTGAGATTTTTATTCAAATGTGGTGGGTGGGAATAGTAGCAGGTAAAGCCATCAGGTTGCAGGTTAAGTCTGCTTCGGCGTGCTAACATTTTCCTATAAATAGAGGGCTAAGTTAGAATTGAAAATCACACCAAAAATAAGTTTTCTCTCTTTCTCTCTCTAGATTATTGAGTGTATTTTGTGAGTATTTAGATACTTTGAGAGTTTCTATTCATCAGAGCAAGTGTCTTTCAGCCTTATACCGGTATTCCGACCAGAAGTACTGTCTTTACGAGGTAAGGGATGTTATTTTATTCAAAAATGATATTATTTTTCAATATCATTATGCCGAAATATTGGTTAGAAATTTTTATCAAATTTGGAACTTTTCACGTCGGGGTTACTATTCATGAGTTACTATTCACGAGTTACTATTCACCGAAAAATAAAATTTTCTTCTTTTCGTCCAAAATATCTATTCTGGGTACTAGCTTTGATTGTATCCATGTTTTGATCATTCTTGAATTCTACTTCACTATGAATAATTATAAGGTATTTTTGGACATGGATAAATCGAAATACGAATCCTTAATATTTGTTATTTTGTTTCACTGGATTCGTTTTCTTTAAGATATTTTTCATCATCCTCAGTCCTAAATGATGATATTACTGAATATCTTTGGCCCGTAGTGCAAAGATGAATGATTAACTGATGAATATCTTTGGCCCGTAGTGCAAAGATGAACAGGTGTTGAGATGAACATGACCGACTGGTGATACAAATGAATATCTTTGGCCTGTAGTGCAAAGATGAATATTTGATTAAAGATGGTTATTGATTGTTGTTACAGGGATAAAATATTGATGATGGACTTTTAAATCTTAGAAGATAGTAGAACTCATTCTCTACTTGACTCTTCTAATGATTTGCTGTTTCCGCTGCAGTTATTGATTTAAAACTTGTTGTCTATTGTATTCTATTAGATTTTTCCCTGTTGAAGACTAACGATAATTTGTTCTGTATTATCTTAGTCATAATGTTCTTTACTGGGCTAGTTGAGCTCACCCTTTTCCTTTTTGTTCCATTTTTCTCAGGAGGCGAGAATGTAGCGAGTACTAGTCGGGGTATGGAATGATGGTTCTAGAAGTTACTTTAGTAGTCCTCACCATTTTTGTGAAATAATGTATCAATAATTGTAATGAGGACTTATTTGAGTGTGGATATTGTCTAAATGACAATATTTGTATTTAAACTCACAGTTCTTGTGTTGTAATAATAAAGATGTAGTTGTTTCTGTACCATGTATTTTGGCGACTCAGAATGGGTGTTGTATACCTATTTTGGGGGCGTCACAGTTGGTATCAGAGCTTAGGGATATGATCTCTGGCGGAGATCGGAGAATAGAACTAGGAGGGGAGAGACGAATAAATCCTTCGCTAGTGTGTCCTACCTAAGCTTATTTATTGGTCAATCATAATATAGGGGTATTATGTGATTTGTTAATTTATTTAATTAACCCTTGTTTTATGGCAGTATTTGAGAATGTCGACTGAGAATATTAACAGTGGAGTAAATGAGACCGTGGAGACACCGGTGCTTACCAACGAGGAGAACGTGCAACAGGCTGGCAATGTTCCTCCTGTGAATAACACCAATGAGCAGATGATGAATGATGGAATGTTTAGAAGTTTTTTGCAATTCATGCAAAACCAGACGAGGGAGACTCGTGTTCAAAATACAGGAGGAAATGATAGCAATTCACGGTTTGTCACAGCCAAACAGTTCAAAGAATTGGGACCACCAGAATTTAAGGGAAAGCCAGATCCGATCATGGCGGAAACGTGGGTCAAGCAAATTACCAAGATATTCGATGTCTTGGGATGCACGGAGGAACAGAAGGTTCCATTCGCCACCTTTATGTTCCGTGGCGAGGCAGATTACTGGTGGGAGTCTGTGAAGCGTACCCATCCAACCGCACTCAGCATGTCTTGAGAGACATTTCAGAAACTGTTCAATGACAAGTACTTTCCTGAAAGTATTCGTCATATGAAGGAGGTAGAGTTTATTAGACTGGAGCAGAATAACATGACGGTGTCTCAGTACGAGGCGAGGTTTGCAGAGTTGTCCAGGTTTGCACCTCATTTGGTGGAGAATGAGGAACGTATGACGAGGATGTTTTTGAGAGGTTTGAAACCTGGCATACGTCAATATCTCATTTCTCATAAATTTTCTCTCTATTCAGATGTTGTCAACAGGGCTCAATTATTAGAGCGAGATAATGAGTACGGTCAACTGAGGGACCACAACCAGGATCATATCGGTGACAGCAGTCATCAGAACAATGATAACCAGCGGAGAAAGAAAAATACAGGCAAGAACGGCAACCACTCTGGTGGTAATCGTGGCTATAAAAATAGAAGAAGCGAGTCGGGAGGAGATTTTAAAAAGAGGAGATTCAACAATGACAATACGAAGACGTCAGCACCAGCAGCAACCGGTTCCAAGGGAGGAGAACGACCACCGATTATATGCTATAAGTGCGGAAAAGAAGGACATATCAGCCCAAACTGCCCACAACAGTTTAAGGTATGTTATAATTGTGGAAAGAAAGGACATATTGCTCGAGATTGCACTATAGCAAAACCAAGTCCGGCGGGAATGGTGACTCAAAAAGCTGTCCCAGAAAAGATAAAGTCAACGGTTCCTGGAAGAGCATTCGTCGTGACTGGTCAACATGCGAGGAACCCAAACGAGGTGATCACGGGTAAGCTAATCATAAATTCATGCGAAGTTTATACCTTATTAGATATCGGTTCTACCCATTCTTTTATCTCTCCTGCTTGTGCTCAACGTTTAAACTTGACTCCGGAGAAGTTAGACTTTAATTTATCTGTGGAGACTCCGTTAGGAGAAACTTTCATCACATCCACTGTTTATAAATCTTGTGTGATCCAAGTTGGCACCATCACCTTACCTGTTGACCTTATCTCTTTAAAGATACTTACTTTTGATGTGATTTTAGGGATTGATTGGTTAACTACTCATCATGCCAAAATTGATTGTTTTCGTAAGGTTGTTAGTTTTCATATTCCTAACCAACCTGTTGTACGAATTCAAACAACTAAGCCATTAAAATCAATCACTGTTATATCAAGCCATAAAGCCATTCGTTTATTAAAAAACGGATGTCAAGCTTTCTTAGCCCATGTTATGGATTTGAATAAAGACACGTCAAATTTGAATAATATTCCTGTTGTTATTGACTTTCCTGACGTATTTCCTGAAGAACTTCCCGGTCTACCCCCGGAACGAGAAATTGAATTCTTTATTGATCTTGAACCTGGTACAAAGCCCATTTCTAAAACCCCATATCGAATGGCTCCTATTGAACTTCAGGAGTTAAAGGTCCAACTACAAGAGTTGTTGGACATCGGTTTCATTCGTCCTAGTACATCTCCTTGGGGTGCTCCTGTTTTATTTGTAAAGAAGAAAGACGGGAGTATGCGACTTTGTATTGATTACCGGGAATTAAACCATGTCACTATTAAGAATAGGTATCCGCTACCTCGTATTGATGACATGTTTGACCAGTTACAAGGAGCACAATTCTTTTCAAAGATCGATCTTCGTTCTGGATATCATCAGCTGAAGGTTAAAACTGAGGATATTCCAAAGACTGCCTTCAGAACTCGGTACGGGCATTATGAATTCCTAGTCATGTCTTTTGAATTGACTAATGCTCCTGCGGCTTTCATGGATATGATGAACCGAGTATTCAAGGATTATTTGGATCAGTTCGTTGTTGTCTTTATTGATGACATCCTCATATATTCCAAAAGCCGTGAAGATCATGAGCATCATTTGAAGCTGGTACTCCAAAGGCTGCGTGAAAACAAGTTATATGCTAAGTTGAAGAAATGCGAGTTCTGGCTTGAGGAAGTAGCTTTCCTAGGGCACGTGGTGTCAAAACATGGAGTATCTGTTGACCCGGCGAAGATTGAAGCAATATAAAGTTGGGAGCAACCAAAGACGGTGACCGAAGTACGTAGCTTTCTAGGCTTAGCTGGTTATTATCGAAGATTCGTGGAAGGGTTTTCTCGAATCGCTACCCCGTTAACTCAGCTGACTCGGAAAGATATCAAATTCGTATGGAGCGAGGAATGCGAGAAGAGTTTTCAAGAGCTTAAGAGGAGACTCATTTCGGCACCTGTTCTGACAATACCATCTGGTTCGGATGGATTTGTTATCTACAGTGATGCTTCAGGCAAAGGGTTAGGATGTGTTCTCATGCAACATGGGAAAGTCATAGCCTATGCCTCGCGACAACTCAAAGAATATGAGAGGAATTATCCTACTCATGATTTGGAGTTGGCAGCAGTAGTTTTCGCGTTGAAGATCTGGAGACACTACCTGTATGGGGAGAAAGTGGAGATCTATACAGATCATAAAAGCCTCAAATATTTCTTCACCCAAAAGGAACTCAACATGCGGCAGCGACGTTGGCTCGAGCTGTTGAAAGATTACGATCATACCATCCAATATCATCCTGGAAAAGCAAACGTAGTAGCTAACGCATTGAGTAGAAGATCATATGCGGGTACGAGTGCAATGTTGTTAACACAAAGGCCCATTTTGTATGACTTGCAAAGGATGGAGATAGAGATGAAGGCTCCAAGTACCCACATGATGATATCAAATATACGAGTAGAACCGACTTTAATCGATAAAGTTAAAGCTACTCAAGCTACGGACATAGAGCTGATGCGTATGAAGAAGAAAGTGCAAGAAGGTTCTATTCCAGAAGCAAGAATCGATGAAGAAGGAATACTTCGAGTCCACTCTAGACTCTGTGTTCCTAACAATTCTGATTTGAAGTACAAGATCATGATGGAAGCACACAATACACCATTTGCAATCCATCCTGGAAGTACCAAAATGTATCGTGATCTACGACATACATTTTGGTGAAATAATATGAAGAGAGAGATTGCAAAGTTTATCTCGAGGTGTTTAACTTGTCAACGTGTAAAAGCGGAACATCAAGTACCAAAGGGTCCATTGCAACCACTTGAGATTCCGAAATGGAAGTGGGAACACATTACCATGGATTTCGTTACGGGTCTTCCCACGGTTTCTCAAGGCATAAATGCTATTTGGGTTATTGTTGATAGATTAACCAAGTCTGCTCATTTCTTGTCGATACGGGAGACTTATTCCCTTGAACGTCTTGCTCGTATATACGTAGATGAGATTGTGAGACTGCATGGCATGCCAGTATCCATAGTTTCGGATCGTGACCCAAGATTCACTTCAAGATTTTGGGTTAGCTTGCAAAAAGCTATGGGCACAGATTTACGATTTAGTTCGGCATACCATCCTCAAACGGACGGACAATCAAAGAGGACTATTCAAACTCTTGAAGATCTATTAAGACTTTGTGTCCTAGATTTCAAAGGGAGTTGGGATAAGTACCTACCATTGGTGGAATTCTCTTACAATAACAGTTATCAGGCAAGTATAGGTGTGGCCCCATTTGAAGCATTATATGGACGAAAGTATCGCTCTCCAGTATGCTGGGACCAGGTGGGTGAAGCAACATTGTTGGGACCAGAGTTGGTACGCATGACTACAGAGAAGATCCAAACGATTCGACAACGTATACAAACGGCACAGGATCGACAAAAGAGTTATGCGGATCTTCATCGAAAGGACGTGAAATTTGACATTGGGGATCATGTATTATTGCGTGTGGCTCCATGGAAAGGGGTTACAAGATTTGGGAAGAGAGGA
Organism: Panax notoginseng; assembly: GCA_016801055.1. Lineage (NCBI taxonomy): Eukaryota > Viridiplantae > Streptophyta > Magnoliopsida > Apiales > Araliaceae > Panax > Panax notoginseng. Next base: position 10,079,892 of record CM029023.1, on the reverse strand, counting down.
AAGCTCAATCCACGATTTATTGGTCCATTTCAGATTCTTGACCGAGTAGGAAATGTGGCCTATAGACTCGCGTTACCTCCAAGTATGTCTCGTGTTCATAATGTTTTTCATATATCTGTGTTACGTAAATATGTGAAAGACCCAGACCACGTTATTGAGTTAGAACCGTACGAGATAGCTGAAGACTTAGCGTACAAAGAGGTACCTGTCAAGATCTTGGATAGAAAGGAGCATGTCCTACGCACGAAGGTCATACCACAAGTTAAAGTTTTGTGGAGAAACCATGCTATTGAGGAAATGACCTGGGAGTTGAAAACGGAAATGAAAGCGAGGTATCCTCATCTTTTCGAAACACCAGGTACGTACGTCAATTTCGAGGACGAAATTTCATAAGGAGGGGAGGTTGTAAGATCCCAAATTATTAATAAATAAAAATTAAATTTCCTCTATTTATTATTTTGAAATAGTAAGTGTTAAATTGATTAATGAGATTAGTTATGGGTAAAATACGCAAATATTTCAAATAAGCAGGTGGTTATAAAATATTCATTGTTGTCGGGAAATATTCGTTTGGTCGTGGAATATTCTTCCTGTCGGGGAATATTCGTACGACGGCGCAGTCTTTTGTGGGCCCCATAACAGAAATCGATTGGATGAAGAAAACGACAAGTATATATTTTTTTATTAATAACGGCGTAGTTGTTACCGTTAATACTGTTAGAATACCCGGTGGTTAAAACACAGTAATACGCGTTGTTACACAGTAGCACACTGTATTGCACCAATTATTGATTCTTACGTAAGAAGGCACTACTCAATAATGGTTACAGTAATTACTGTTCAGTATTTTATTTTATTGATTCAATAATTGCTGCGTTGATATTTTATATTACTGTTGTTTTAATAATTGTCACTACACAGTATTTCCCATTATCAGATCAATAATTCATATTATTTGAATAATATTATTAGATAACATTATTGGCAATGTCTAGAAAGTTCTGTCTAAGGAGAGGTTTGGTCATCTAATTGCGCGCCAGTAAGGAGAAATCCTTATTGGAAAGCCCCCTCTTTCCTGGGAACGGCTTGGTTGTCATAAATGTGATTCTGTAATATTATTTGTGAATAATTAATTATTGATTCATATGATAAGAAAATATTTATTTTTGTGGATATAAATGAGGGATATATTTTTGTGGTTAAAAATAAAGGAGTTAATGTTGAGGTTTTTATCAGTATTTTTGTCAGAATGGAGGTATTAAAAATCAGGGTTTTTGAGATATTTTGCGGGGGTTATAATTTTTAATCCGACCGTTGGATCGTGGTAATTTTTGGATATGTTATACATATATAAGTTGAGTATATGTCCACAAATTTTGAACCGTTAAAAATGAACGTATGATTTATTATGAATTTTACGAGATGACTGGTTCAGAAATTGTTGAATTTTCGGACTTAATCATTTTGGTAGAAAATTCTAGAATTGGTGGGCCCCACTCTTGTTTGGTGAAGAAATGTGCTGAGATTTTTATTCAAATGTGGTGGGTGGGAATAGTAGCAGGTAAAGCCATCAGGTTGCAGGTTAAGTCTGCTTCGGCGTGCTAACATTTTCCTATAAATAGAGGGCTAAGTTAGAATTGAAAATCACACCAAAAATAAGTTTTCTCTCTTTCTCTCTCTAGATTATTGAGTGTATTTTGTGAGTATTTAGATACTTTGAGAGTTTCTATTCATCAGAGCAAGTGTCTTTCAGCCTTATACCGGTATTCCGACCAGAAGTATTGTCTTTACGAGGTAAGGGATGTTATTTTATTCAAAAATAATATTATTTCTTCAATATCATTATGCCGAAATATTTGTTGGAAATTTTTATCAAATTTGGAACTTTTCACGTCGGGGTTACTATTCATGAGTTACTATTCACAAGTTACTATTCACGAGTTACTATTCACCGAAAAAGAAAATTTTTTTCTTTTCGTCCAAAATATCTATTCTGGGTACTAGCTTTGATTGTATCCATGTTTTGATCATTCTTGAATTCTACTTCACTATGAACAATTATAAGGTATTTTTGGACATGGATAAATCGAAATACGAATTCTTAATATTTGTTATTTTGTTTCACTGGATTCGTTTTCTTTAAGATATTTTTCATCATCCTCAGTCCTAAATGACGATATTACTGAATATCTTTGGCCCGTAGTGCAAAGATGAATGATTAACTGATGAATATCTTTGGCCCGTAGTGCAAAGATGAACAGGTGTTGAGATGAACATGACCGACTGGTGATACAAATGAATATCTTTGGCCTGTAGTGCAAAGATGAATATTTGATTAAAGATGGTTATTGATTGTTGTTACAGGGATAAAATATTGATGATGGACTTTTAAATCTTAGAAGATAGTAGAACTCATTCTCTACTTGACTCTTCTAATGATTTGCTATTTCCGCTGCAGTTATTGATTTAAAACTTGTTGTCTATTGTATTCTATTAGATTTTTCCCTGTTGAAGACTAACGATAATTTGTTCTGTATTATCTTAGTCATAATGTTCTTTACTGGGCTAGTTGAGCTCACCCTTTTCCTTTTTGTTCCATTTTTCTCAGGAGGCGAGAATGTAGCGAGTACTACTCGGGGTATGGAATGATGGTTCTAGAAGTTACTTTAGTAGTCCTCACCATTTTTGTGAAATAATGTATCAATAATTGTAATGAGGACTTATTTGAGTGTGGATATTGTCTAAATGACAATATTTATATTTAAACTCACAGTTCTTGTGTTGTAATAATAAAGATGTAGTTGTTTCTGTACCATGTATTTTGGCGACTCAGAATGGGTGTTGTATATCTATTTTGGGGGCGTCACAACCGGGTTCCGTCTTGTTATTATTCTGTTGGAACATCCTGTCTCTGTGTTTTACACCGGACCTGGTTCCATTATTTATTATTCTGTCGGAATATCCTGTCTGTGTGTTTTACACCGGACCTGGTTCCATTATTTATTATTCTGTCGGAATATCCTGTCTGTGCGTTTACGCCGGACCTGGTTCCATTATTTATTATTCTGTTAGAATAACCTGTCTGTGCGATCTATCGCATGCATGGTGATTTCTTTTGTTATTCCATTCTTTATTGTACTCAGTTGGTTAAGTTTTGACTTCTATACTCCATGAAATTTGTGGAATATCCTTGATAATTGCGTTTCATCCAGTATCTTTTTATGAAAATATTCTTCTAAGCATTCTTGAATTTTACTCCACAAAGTAGTATCATGTTGACAATTTGGACGTTGTTAATTCTTGGATAAATTAATTCTTGAACTTGTTTTATTGAATTCTTATATCATTGTCATCATTCTCATGTTTATAAAATGTTGAAAGTCATCTGTGGCCTGTAGTGCATAGATGGACTTAGTATGATTATGACCAGGGATTATTCGGTATAATCATGACCGTAATGTTACAAATGATGTGGTAAAAGTCCTCATTGGCCCGTAGTGCATTGATGGACAGTTGTTGGCATGATCATGACCATTAATGAATACACGAATATCCTTGGCCGTAGTGCAGGTTTTGACTTCGATGATGTGGATTATTTTATTAAGCTGAGTCCCAGTGATAACAGTGTTGAAAAACCTTTTAAATCATAAAAGATAGTAGAGTTTATTTTCTACTTGACTCTTTTAATGGATTACTTGTTCCGCTGCAGTTAAACATGATGTCTATTATATTTTATCAGTTTAACATTGTTGAAGGCTAATGATAATTTATTCTACATTATCTTAGTCATAATATTTCTTACTGGGCTAGTTGAGCTCACCCTTTCTTTCACTGTTCTCTTCAGGAAATGAGAACGTAGCTGGGGCAAGTCGGGGAACGGAGTGATGGTTCGAATGATAGTATAAGTTAGTAGTCCTCACTATTCTATGTAATAGTGTGTTAATAAATGTAATGAGGACTCCTTTTGAGTATGAATACTCTCTAGAAGATAATATTTGTATTCAAACTCGCAGTTTATATTTTTTCGTATTGTACACGACAGTTGTATTAGTAAGTTGTATTTGTATTCTGTACTTTGTATCTGACGACCCAAGATGGGTGATGTATACCTAATTTTGGGGGCGTCACACTAACTCTAATTAAATCATTAATGAGCTAGCACGAGGAAGAATAGGAAACCCTAACAAACATGGGTGACACTAGTTGTGGGCCCCAAATATGTTCAAGTGATAATAATAGGGAACAATTACACATTATAGTACATTTATAAAAATAATTACAAAAATCATACATTAATAAAATAATTACAAAAATATGATATTTTATCATATATATTTACAATAGTAATATAACTAGGATTAAGGATAAATATTAATGGCCTGACACCGCAAAAAGTTATTTTTTTTTAATAGCGTGATAACCGCTTGTCATTTGTATTTTTTTTGAATAGCGTGATAACCGCTTGTCATTTGTATTGGACTCTGCAGTTACCAAACCCTCTTTTGCATGCTGAAACCCTTGCTTCTATCCTCTGTCGCGACTAAACGTAATCGGAGTTAAAAACTCTTGTTTCCGGTGATTGTTCTTCATACTTGTACGTTCGTTCTTCATCTCTATCATAGTTGTTTGGCATACTCGTTGAGTTGTTCGCCTTTGTCGTTGTTACTCGTTACTCGTCTGGTTCATTGTCGTTGTCGTTCTTACTCGTCTGGTTCATTGTAGTTGTTACTCGTTATTCTTCTCCATTGATCGACTCTGGTGTTTATTATTGCTTCAAGTGAGTATTTTCTTAATAGTTTAATGTATTATATATTAAAGTAGTTTACTAACAGAATGCAATATTCATTATTTTGGTTTGTGTTGTTTTTATGTTTTGTATAGAATGGTTGATACAAGGAAGAAGGATGGGAAGAGGAAAAAGATTGTGGAGGGTAGTTCTGTTAAGAACTTGAAGAAGTTTGTTGTGGATAGCAAGGAGAAGGGAAAGGGGAAGGATGTAGGTAATAAATCGAGTAAGAATGAGAGTAGTTTGGTGATACATAGCAATATCAAACATTCCGAAGTGCAATTAGATTCTGATTTTAATGTCACTGTTAAGAATAAAGCTCAAGTGCTTATCCAGAAGATAATTCTAACTCAACGAATTTTAAAGGTGTGTTAATTTAAATGTTGTTATTGTTTACTGTATAATGCTTAGTTGGTTACTATATAATGCTTAATTGGTTACTGCATAATATTAATGATTAATGTTTGGTAACCACATGATTGGTAACCAATGCATTAGACAATAACCACCATGTTGCATGAAGGTAACCAAAACTGACTTGGTTACTGTTTTATGATGTCTTGGTTACTGTTTAATGATGTCTTGGTTATTGTCTTATGAGTGTCTTGGTTATTGTCTAATGATGTCTTTGTTACTGTCTTATGATGTATTGGTTACTGTCTTATGATGTCTTGGTTACTGTCTAATGATGTATTGGTTATTGTCTTATGATGTATTGGTTACTGTCTTATGATGTCTTGGTTACTGTCTAATGATGTCTTGGTTATTATCTTATGAGTGTCTTGGTTACTGTCTTATGATTTCTTGGTTACAGTCTTGTGTGTCTTGGTTACTGTCTAATGATATCTTGGTTATTGTCTTATTAGTGTATTGGTTACTGTCTTATGATGTCTTTGTTACTGTCATATGATGTATTGGTTACTGTCTTATAATGTCTTGGTTACTGTCTAATGATGTATTGGTTACTCTTATGATGTCTTGGTTACTGTCTTATGAGTGTCTTGGTTAATGTCTTATGATTTCTTGGTTACTGTCTTATGTGTGTATTGGTTGCTGTATAATGATGTCTCGGTCACTGTCTTATGATGTCTTGGTTACTGTCTAATGATGTATTGGTTACTGTCTAACCAGTATATTGTATAAAGCTGTATTGGTTACTGTGCAACATTGTATTGGTTACTGTATAATGCTGAATGGTTACTGATTAATGATTGCTAAGCACATGGTTGGTAACCAATGTATTAAACAGTAACAAGCATGTTGCATGAAGGTAACCAAGACAGCATTAATAAGTAACCAATTTACATTGGTTACCTTCTTGCAAAATGTTGTTTACTGTATAATTATGTCTTGGTTATTGTTTTGGTTAATGTCTAATGATTTGTTGGCTGTTGTCTAACTATTATATTGTGTAATGATATCTTGGTTACTGTCTAATGCTAGATTGGTTACTGATTAATGATGTTTTGTTTTCTGACTAAAGCTATGTTGGTTACTTGTCTATGTTATTTTGGTTACTATCATATGATTGGTTAGTTAACTTTGTAAATCTGATTTTGTTTACTTGCAGTTATGAGATCTTTATTATGAGGAATGCAACAAAAAATTCAGCGGAAAAGTGATATATTGGTGCGACATGGAAGTCCCCAGTATCATTGCAAGTAAATTGAATAAGAGTCAGCTGGATAAATTTAAGGCAACATGTTTTGAGAATTTTCTTGAGTTTGGTGAGCACCAAATGTATTCCCAGATTATTCACCACGCTCTTGTTAGGGAGGTTCACCAGAGGGATGACGGTGAAATGTGGTTTTTGTTCGGAGAGAAAAGGGTCAGGTTCGGTTTGCCTGAGTTTTGTATGATATCTGGGTTGAGATGGAAGGATGAGGATGATATAACTCCATATAAAGGTATGAAGAATATGCTTATTGGTAAGTTTTTTGGTGACGAAGCTGTGACATGTAGTAGTATAGGTAGGATATATAGGAAGGCAGTTTTTGACGATGATGACGAGGCTATTAAGATGTCTATGATATTTTTGGTCTTTAATTTCATTATGTGCACATTTTCTAAAAATTACGTTGATGAGGCAATGGTTAATTTTTTGTGTTATGGCGATGTTAGTAGTTTTCCTTGGGGGAAAGTTGCTTTTGAGATGACAAAGTACTCTTTGTCTAATGCTTTGAAGGGGCGTTATAGGAAAGGAAAGAATGGTGTTTCAACATACAATTTTTACATGGATCATTACACCAAATTGTACAAGTTGAACGGGCTTCCGTATGTATTCTAAGTTTTTATGTTTGAAACTATTCCGACATTCAAAAATCGGGGTATATGCAATGACGAGCATCCGTCGGATGTCCGTTTATTCAAATGGAAGGAGTTAATGAAGCCGCTTTCAAATGACAAGTTGAATGAATTAGTTTTTTGTTCCGGACAGGTATGTTATTTTACCTTTAGTTATATACTTGATAAATGAAAATATTATGTGAAGTTTACTATCAACAAAGTAGTTAGTTACCTTTATATACACGTTTGGTTACTGATTATTTTATATGCATGTTAATAATAACAATATTTTTGGTTACTTGAATATTCAAATACTGTTACTGATAAAATTACATTCAGGTTACTAATAACATTGTTGTTGGTTACCCGAATATACACATTTGGTTACATTTATACATTTAGCTGGTTATTACTTATTATACATTTGGTTACATGTATATATGTATTTGGTTACTGATTATGTGTTTATGATTCTTTATTTACTGTTTATTTCAATGTAATTGTACATTGTTTGTTAGATGATATATTAAAGTATACTTATTATTTTTCAGCTGAGGATAAACAGTTTGATTCCCACGGCCGAGGAGAATGATCGGCTTGATTTGGGCGGTTTTCACTTTTTTAATGGGAAGGATGGTGATAAGAAAGTAGATAAAAAAGTGAAGGCTGACAACATTAGTGTTGATATATTTATTGTGAAAGAGGCAATTGATGTACGGTCTAAGCCGTTGGAGAAGAAAGTGTCTGAATTGAAGAAAGAAGTTTATGAATTGAAGAAAGAATTTGGAAAGTTGCGAACTGATATCAAAGATGAAATGCAGCTTTTACATGTTCAGTTATGCAGGGACCTTAGGTTTATTATTAGAGATGAGTTACGTGCTATCAAAGACGTAGGGGGCAAAAAGCTTGATGGTGATTCAGATGATGACGATTCTGACAATGCTGGTGATGATGATGATGATGATGATGATGATGATGATGATGATGACCACGATGACGATGAAGGAGATGAAGGATATGAAGGCGATGAAGGTGGTGAAGGTGGTGAAGTTGCTGATGATGTTGCTGATGACGCTGCTGATGAGGATGCTAATGTCAGGGTGGAGGGGGTCCATGTTGATGAGGTTGTTGATTATGGTTCAAAGGTGAATAAGAATAATGATGGTGATGATGTGTTGGATGAAGTTGAGAAGAAGGGTGTGAATGAAATTGAATTGGGTAATGAAGTTGGTGATGATGTGTCAATACTCGTGGAGAATAATGATGTGAATGTAATTGAGATTGCTAATGAAGTTGAACGTGCTGTTATGGTTGAAGAACCCGATGAAAAAAAAAATAATGATGATGAAGAAGATGTCAAGGTTAGACATATTTGTTTGTTTTTGTTATGTGATATATGTCTTTTGTTTTAATTATTAAATTGTTATTTATTTTGTGCAGATTGACAATAATAATGACATGCCGTCTTTTGACATATTAAGCCAATGTACTGGGAAAGAGATTGTTGTGTATGATGCTGATAAGGTTAGTGTTATAATTATGTGCCATCATTTATTTAAATGTTATTTATGTTTTGGTTACCATTATATAGTGAATTGGTTATTATGATATTGTGTTTTGGTTACCATTATATTGTAATTTGTCTACTATTATATTATGATTTGGTTACTAGTTTATGTTATTCAGATTACTAATATATCATGTTCATTTAAGTTTGTTGGCTGTTGTACAGTCAGTTGGTTACTAGTTTACGTTATTCAGGTTACTAATCGTATATATTACCTTTTTATGTCAACTGAAAAAGGGGAAGAAAGGTGAGGCAGCAAGCAGGTATGCTCTTGATTTTATGGTTCTCACCACTCAGGACATAGCTAAGTGTGATGAGTTGGAGAAGAGTGTCCACAAAGCCGGTGGTAGACCTGTATGTGAACCTGTAAAGAGTTGTGACGCCCCCAAAATTAGGTATACATCACCCATCTTGGGTCGTCAGATACATAGTACAGAATACAAATACAACTGATTAATACAACTGTCGTGTACAATACGACAAAACATAAACTGTGAGTTTGAATACAAATATTATCTTCTAGAGAGTATTCATACTCAAAAGGAGTCCTCATTACATTTATTAACACACCATTACATAGAATAGTGAGGACTACTAACTAATACTATCATTCGGACCATCACTCCGTTCCCCGACTTGCCCCAGCTACGTTCTCATTTCCTGAAGAGAACAGTGAAAGAAAGGGTGAGCTCAACTAGCCCAGTAAGAAATATTATGACTAAGATAATGCAGAATAAATTATCATTAGCCTTCAATAATATTAAACTGATAAAATATAATAGACATCAAGTTTAACTGTAGCGGAACAAGCAATCCATTAAGAGAGTCAAGTAGAAAATAAACTCTACTATCTTTTATGATTTAAAAGGTTTTTCAACACTGCGATCGCTGAGACTCAGCTTAATAAAATAATCCACATCATCGAATCACCCCTGCACTACAGCCAAGGATATTCGTGTATTCATTAATGGTCATGATCATGCCAACAACTGTCCATCAATGCACTACGGGCCAATGATGACTTTTACCACATCATTTGTAACATTACGGTCATGATTACACCGAATAATCCCTGGTCATAATCATACCAAGTCCATCTATGCACTACAGGCCACAGATGACTTTCAACAGAATATAAACATGAGGATGATGACAATGATATAAGAATTCAATAAAACAAGTTCAAGAATTAATTTATCCAAGAATTAACAACGTCCAAATTGTCAACATGATACTGCATTGTGGAGTAAAATTCAAGAATACTTAGAAGAATATTTTCATGAAAAGATACTGGATGAAACGCAATTATCAAGGATATTCCACAAACTTCATGGAGTATAGAAGTCAAAACTTAACCAACTGAGTACAATAAAGAATGGAATAACAAAAAAAATCACCATGCATGCGATAGACCGCACAGACAGGTTATTCCAATAGAATAATAAATAATGGAACCAGGTCCGGCGTAAACGCACAGACAGGATATTCCGACAGAATAATAAATAATGGAACCAGGTCCGGTGTAAAACACACAGACAGGATATTCCAACAGAATAATAATAAAACGGAACCAGGTCCGGTGTAAAACACACAGACAGGATGTTCCAACAGAATAATAAACGGAACCAGGTCCGGTGTAAAACACACAGACAGGATGTTCCAACAGAATAATAGAAGAATGTCACCAAGTATAGGGTAGACCGCGTATACTGGTTATTCCAACAGAATAATAACAAATGGAATAACAGAAGTTCTCTTCATGAATATGAAAGAATAATATCCCTTACCTTAAAAGAACTGGATATTGGAAAAGTGATGTAGCAGAATACTTTTATTCTCTCTCTCTTATTCTCTCTATACTTTCTCTCTCTATAGCTTGAATGAATTCGTAAGAAAATAATGAATAAATGAGCTTCTATTTATAGGAAAATGAAATGCATAGTAACTAATCCATGAACGGTCGAGATTGATTTACTTTAATCTGACGGTCCATATTTAAAGCAAAATCTTTTAAATAAAATATAATATATATATTATATATATATTACATGCGAAGAAAAAATATCACGGGTGAAAATCCCCGTGAACCCACATCATTTGTTTCTGCTAAAATTTCAAACCTTATACAATAATAATACATATAACACTCCATTATATGTTTTCCTCCCCCACCAACTTCAATCATCATATAATATATAATATAATATATATATATATATATTTATATACTACTCCACCAATCCCACATTCCACCCAATATACGGGTGGAATTCCTCCCACCTAAAACAATCCTTTCATTCCCTCATCTTTATCAAATCATGTCATATATATATATATATATATATATATATATATATATATATATATATATATATATATATATATGACATCATCCTCCACCACAACCCACTCACCCACATTTTCAAACTTCCACCAACATGTGGTCCCCACCTGTCATCATTATATATATATAACACATTCTCTTACACACACACACACATTATATATATATATATATATATAATACACTCCACCTTTTCCATCATCCTCCACTAACATTATATAATATATATATATATATATATATATATATATATAATATTTTATCTCCCCTTTACGTAATTTCCTCTCACCCCTATTTTCAGATTTCATACATCACATGTGGGCCCCATATGTGGTCCCCACATATGGGCCCCACCTTTATTATATAAAATAATTTTCTACCAATTATTTTGAAAAATGGGCAAAATAGGGGGTCCATATAATGAGCAAAATTGAGTGACTTCTCACGTAAGCATCAATAATCAATACCGTGTACTACTATGCAACCACACATATTACTGTACTTTTACTATCGAGTAGTTCAACAGTAACAATGGTAAAACTTCCGCCGTTATTTTCATAAAGTATTTTTGTCGTTTTCTCAATCCGACAATAATTCTGTTGTGGAGTCCACCAATGATTGTACCGTCGTACGGATATTCCCCGACAAAAAGAATTTTCCCCGACCAATCGAATATAATATGACAACTTGCATACTTTGCAAAATTTATAAATACTACCCATAACTATTATATCAAATCCACACCATAATATAAAAAAAAAAATTCGAGAAAAATTAAATATTTATTCATAAAATCTGGGGTCTCACAAGAGTGCCATTTTACGTTCTCCATATACTGCAGCGTTTGGATCGGCTGATTCATCATGTACTGTAGTGGGTGCTGCTAGTCAAACACTTGCACGTTTAAGTGCATTCCCCAAATCATGCATGGAGATGCCCTCAAAATTTGAAGAGGCATTGTTTGAAGAATGGTTCAAAATTGGAATAAACAACAAAAAAAGGTTTGTTTTTTGTTGTTAACAATGCTATAGTTTTTTATGAAACAAATAAGTTTGTATTATTGTAGTAACATATGGTTATTATTAAATAAATGTTATGGTTACTATTACTTTATATTATGGTTACCATTAGATTATGTTTTGGTTACCTAGTAGTTATGTTTCAGTTACTATGTGATTATGGTTTGGTTATCAGATTAATGTTTAAAATTAAATTGTTGTTTAATTTACTGATTTTGGTTTGCTGTATTGGTTACTGGGTAACATTATACTATATAATGTTATTTTGGTTACTGTCATTGGTTACTGTCGAATGTTGTATTGGTTACTGTGTAATATTACATTGGTTACTGTATAATGCTTAATTGGTTACTGACTAATTTTGTTTTGGTTACTGCATAATGTTAAATATTAAATAAATGTTAATATTAAATAAATGATGTGGTTACTTAATAAATGTTATGGTTGCTATTACTTTATATTCTGGTTAATATTAGTTTATGTTTTGGTTACCTATTAGTTATGTGTTAGTTACTATTTGATTATGGTTATGATTTTAATATTTGTTGGTTAGCAGGGTACTGTTTAAAATTAAGTTGGTTGTTTAGTATGTTAATTATAGAACGTGCAAGTTTGATTTGTAGTAGTGTGTATATTAATACGGTAATTGTTAATGTTAGTGTGTATACTAATATTATGTTATTATATTGAAGGACGGACAAATTTCCTGGAAAAAACGATATTATCATGCCTTCTTTTGTATTTGGATCCATTGCAATATCATCGAAGATGTGGTTCTATAAATTAAAGACGCCTGGGCAGTGGTTAGACGACGATGTGAGTATTTTTTTAAAAAATTATGTTTTTATAGTTATGTTTACATTATTTAGTTACATTCATCACATACTTGCATTTTCCAACAACTGTTAATATCCTATTAATTTTTTTTTGGCTCAGCACATCAATGTTGCGTTGTATTATTTCCGTAAAATGGCAAGACATTCCGAAAGTGTTCCTATAAGGGTAACGACCACGGATTGTTGGTTTCACAGCAAGATCACCGCTCTTTTCGAGGAGTATACAAAAAAAATTTGTGACAAAATTGTTCTGTCTGGGGAGGGTGATGTTGCTGAATACATACGTGGACTATTTATGGATGTCAACACACCATGGAGGAACGTTGACTATGTGTTGTTCCCAATTCATATGTCATCACCGGACCATTGGTTGTTGTTGACTTTTGATGTGCATCGTAGGTGTCTAACTGTTTACAACTCTTTACAGCCAAAAAGGAAATCTATGCAAACTAAAATATCTGATGTTTGTGAGCCGTACATCTTCATTCTTCCCATGCTATTGCGCAAGTCTGGTTTTTGGAAGGATAGGTCTGACATTGACTTCAGCAGTGACCCGTATCGCAACAAGGATGAAGATGATATAATTGAGTTAGAATTTGCTGAGACGGTTCCTGAACAAGTAGAGGGGTAAGGGTTAAAATTGTGTACATTTTTTTAATTATTACATATAGATTGATTTTATTTTTGATTTTTGTTATATGTTGTTTGTTATTACAGTGATTGTGGGATGTTCACAATTTGTTTTGCTGAGCATGTCATTCATCAGAAGTTTGATCAGATTCCTATTCCTTTCCCCATTGCGCAGTATCAGAAAAAGTTATGCACAAACCTATATATGCATGCAAGGAACAAGCAGTTGGAGGGCTATGATACTGATAGAGAATTTCCAGGAAGATTTGTTCCAGATTTTGATTAGTTCGGATTTTGTTGTTTTGTCTTTATTAATTTTGTTGTGTATTTATTTTTAAGTATTGGTGTTATACACAACATTTGTGTATGGTTTATGATTTTTTGATGTTTATTGGATCTTATGTAGATGGAATTACATATTTGATTTTATTAGCATTAATGAAAGAGATATTGTTTGTTGGTTGGTATTTTATTTCTTTTTAAGTTGTGTTTGTTGAATTTTTTTTCAAATATACAGTTGGTAACCAATCATGTATAAAGGGGTAACCAGATAATGATTTGATAGTAACCAGAGAGTTACAAGATTGTATCATAGCATATATAATATGTTAAGTGTACATGTGTTATGTATATATGGATTTCATAAACTTCAATACCCTTTTAATTACAAGTTGCTGGATATAAAGGTTGTTTATGTTGTGGTTACCATTATAAACTGGTATGGTTACTGTCATGAAATTAGGTGGTTACTGTGATGGTTACTGTTATGTAATTATTTGGGTACCATTAAACATTGTTATGGTTACTGTTATGTAATTATTTGGTTTACATTAAAAACTGGTATGGTGACTGTTATGGTTACTGTCATGTATAAAATTTTAACCAATTATAATTTTGTAATATACAGTTGGTAACCAATCATGTATAAGTAGGTAACCATTTAATGATTTGATAGTATCCAGAGAGTTACAATATTGTAACAGGACATATGTCATATGTTAAGTGTGCATGTGTGAGTATACATGGGTTTCATAAACTTCAATACCCTTTTAATTATATGTTGCTGGATATACAGGTTGTTTATGTTGTGGTTACCATTATAAAATGGTATTGTTACTGTTATGAAATTAGGTTGTTACTGCGATGGTTACTGTTATGTAATTATTTGGGTACCATTAAACATTGTTATGGTTACTGTTATGTAATTATTTGGTTAAAAACTGGTATGGTTACTGTTATGTTATTAGGTGGTAAATGTTATGGTAATTATATGTTGCTGGATATACAGGTTGTTTATATTGTGGCTACCTTTATAAAATGGTATTGTTACTATTATGAATTTAGGTGGTTACTGTGATGGTTACTGTTATGTAATTATCTGGGTACCATTAAACATTGTTATGGTTACTGTTATGTAATTATTTGGTTAAAAACTGGTATGGTTACTGTTATGTTATTAGGTGGTAAATGTTATGGTTACTGTTATGTAATTATGTGGTTACCATTAAAAACTGTTATGGTTACTGTTATGTATTTATTTGATTACTGTTATTGTTAATGTTTCATTGAAATCAGAAATCAATATATAAATGAATAACAATTTTGTTTACTATACACAATCAAAAATTGTACAAACCAATCGTTTAATGGTTACTCAAAGTAAACAATAATACATTCATGTATTTAAACTATTAATATAACTGCACTATATCAGACCCTTTTTAGTGGTCTTAAAATCGAGGGATTATTGCATGTTTTCCTGTTGTGTCCTTTTTCTTGGCACCTGCTGCATTTGTTTTGAATTTTGATTTCAGATCCGTGTTTGTACCTCCCTTTTTTTGGTCTTCCTGCTGGTCTTCTTGTGTTGGGTGGTTTTATACATATGTTTCTTACTTCTTCAGATACATCCCAGTTTTCTTTGTCAGCTAATGGCATGATGGAAGCTGAATATGTCTCGACCAAAGTTGCTTTAGTGTAATTTCTTGAGCAAAAATCATAACAGCTCAAATTTCTCTTGCTTATAACAGCAGCAGCGTGTGGACAAGGCATCTCATGGTACTGAAATTTACGGCATGTGCATGTCTTTTGTTCGATGTCCACAATATACTGTTTAGAGATATCGTAAACAGTGAAAATCACTAAGTTTGATATCTCAACCTACAACACCCAATGCATACAATCAGATTAATAGTTGCATGCCAAATATACAGTAAGCAAATAACTAGTACCAGAATGTTAGTTAATAAGTAACCACCAATATAAAATAAACAATTATAAATCTCATTAACATTATAATGTTACATATTAACTAAGTCAGTATTGATTAGTAACCAGTATGATGTGACACAGTAACCAAATAAGCATTATACAGTAACCATTATATAATTACACAGTAAGCAATTCAGTAGTAGTCAGTAACCAATATAATGTTGCACATTAAGTAAGTTAGCATTAGTCTGTAACCAAGTTAGTATTCAAGTTACTGTTAGTCAGTATAATTTTACACAGTAACCAACTTAGCAATAGGCAGCAACCATTATATGGTTACATAGTAACCATGCTAGCAATAGTCAGTAACCAATAAAATGTTGCTCAGTAACTAATTTACAATTATTAAGTAACCAAGTTAATAATAATCAGTAAGTTGCAAATGTAAATTAGGATGCAATAATTTAAATCAAATATTAATTACCTTAAGTATCTTTGATTTTAAGATATTAGATTGCAACTTTCTCTCAGCCGTTGTGGAAAGAGTTGTGAATGTTGATATGGCTGATTGTTTATTTGTGAAATACCATCTCTGAACCAGACAACGTAGGCATTCAATCATTGACGTAACTGGAAGATCCCTGATAAACTTGATTGCATTGTTAATAGATTCGGCTGTGTTTGAAGTCATTGTTGAGTACCTACTTACAGTCCCATGGAGCCTGGTGCACTTATCCAATCTGACCTCTTCCTCCAGATATGTCCTTATTCAAGGATCAATGACATCGAGTTCAGCCATGTGTTTATTGAATTGTTCGACAGTGTAAGCTCTACAAGCCCCGTTGTAAGCTTGTTTAACATCTTCTCCTTTCTTTTTGAATTTATTTTTTATATTTTTCAGTGTATGATATGTGCAGGAACCATGCATGATATCCGGAAATACAAAATTCAGTCCTTGTATAATGGCTTCATGCCTATCTGAAACAATACATTGACCTTCCCTAACTCCACAAGCAATTCTCAAATTTACGAAAAACCATCTCCAAGACATTTCATTTTCGCTGTCAACAATTGAAAAAGCAATGGGAATAATGTTTCGGTTTGCATCTTGTGTGCTTGCTATCAGTAGTGTCCCCCCGTAAGTTGATTGTATGAACGTGCCATCGATTACAATGATTGGAAAACAATGGTGCCATGCTTGAATTAACGCTCCAATGACAAAGAATAGATACTTGAAACGGCCATTTGTTTCCAACTCAAGGGATGTGACGGAACCTGATATGAAAATCAGCGTTATCATTAGAATTACAAGTAGTATACAATATCCAAATTACTAGTTATCGGTAACCGTTCATGTGGTTAATGGTATACAACTTGTATACTTCATTTAGTAACTAAACACGCATATTAAGGAAAACCAAACATGTATAATAACCATATACAAATTGTATAAAGGTTTAATAACTAAACATACATACTAACACATATAATGTCAAAAGGTGTATTGGTTACTGTATAATGTTATATTGGTTAATGTATAATACTTAATTGGTTACTGAATAATACTATTTTTGTAATCACATGCTTAGTAACCAGTGCATTAGACAGTAACCACATGCTTAATAACCAATGCATTATATAGTAACAGCATGTTGCATGAAGGTAACCAAGACATCATTAAGTAGTAACCAAATTTACAATGGTAACCTTCTAATGTGTAATGTTGTATTGGTTACTGTGTAACATCATATTGGTTACTGTCTAATGATGTAAAATCAATAAAATGCTTTAAAGTCTTACCTGGATTTGTTTTCTTTAACATGTGTAACAATGATGGGATGAGTGAGTAGTCGTGTGAATTTCCTCTCACCTTTTCCAACGCTTTCTCCTTCGATCTCCATGCTTTTTGGTAAGAGATAGACACATTATATTCTGACATCATGTCTTCCACAATATCGGTTGGTGTGTATATTTTCTTCAAATTTGTTATTTTTTGCATTATGCATTCACTGACCAACTCACTATTTGCTTGTCTGTGGTCTCCCAACAGTACATTGACCGAACAAGTGTGGATGTCGTTGAATTCTCTCACCTTGAACATACTGGTTTTTCAAAAACTTGATGCTCTCATTTTCCATTTGCAATTTTCATCGTATACGCACACTAGGACAAAGTCTCTATAACTTGTTCGTTGGACTTTGTGTTGTCTGTTTTTTCTGATCGAATGCAGTCTCATAGCTTGTGATAGGATTTTTTTGTCTTTGTAGGTTTGATGTAATTTTACATCACGTTCATTCGGATCCGATATTACATCATCATATCGTTCTTCCCCGTATGATTTGTCATGTTGTATGTCTCGTTGTTGTTCAATAATTTCCATTGCAAGTTGATCAACATATTGCGTTCCAAATTGGCATTCTTGTTTTGCTAGTGGAACTAGTGCTGAATTCCTTTGTGTTGATCTGATTGGCATTACATCGTGAATTGTAGATTCTTTTACATTTGTCAAGTTATGCAAGATTGTTGTGCGTCCCATTATGTTTTCAATATCCACAATCAGTGGGAATTTACCTTGTTCATCAGATTTCCTACTAATTTCCAGAAAGAATTGTAAGGTTGATTCATCTGATATAATGATAAATGGAATGTCGCTTCTAATCTGAAATTTGATCGACAATGTTGTTGCATTTGTGTCTAGCCGTAATGCACTGCATATTTTGGTTAGCATTTCTTTGAACGAACTTGTTGATGGAACTAGTATGCCGGTAACTTCAAATTTTGTGTATTGGTTACTATCAGCCCATGTGCCGTTGAAATAAAGTACAATTGGAATCAACTCCATTGTCTGTCAACAGAATAAGTATTAATAAGTAACCAAATCAGTGTTATATGGTAACCAATTTAGCATTAGTCAGTAACCAAGTCTTCATAAGTAAGCATTATAATATTACACAGTAACAAAATCATTATTAGTCAGTAACCAATGCAATGACAGACAGTAACCAAGTCAATATCAATTAATAACCAATGCAAGACAGTAACCAATGTAATGTTAAGCAGTAACCAATACAACATCAATAACCAATGTAATGTTAAGTAACCAAATATCTAGTTCAATGTTAGCCGGTAATCAATTTATCCAATGTCAGTAACCAAGTCTAAATAAGCAACCATTATAATATTACACAGTAACAAAATCATTATTAGTCAGTAACCAATGCAGAAACACACACTAATTAAGTCATTATCAGTTAGTAACCAATGCAACATTAGTTAGTACCATTATGCATTAACCAAGTCAGCATTAATCAGTAACATAGACATAGTTAGACAGTAACCAATGTAATGTTAAGCAGTAACCAACACAGCATAATCAATAACCAATGTAATGTTAAGTAACCAAATAAATAGTTAAGTAACCAAATATCTAGTTCAATGTTAGCCGGTAACCAATTTATTCAATGTCAGTAACCAAGTCTTAATAAGCAACCATTATAATATTACACAGTAACAAAATTATTATTAGTCAGTAACCAATGCAGAAACACACAGTAATTAAGTCATTATCAGTTAGTAACCAATGCAACATAAGTTAGTACCATTATGCATTAACCAAGTCAGCATTAATCAGTAACATAGACATAATTAGACAGTAACCAATGTAATGTTAAGCAGTAACCAACACAACATAATCAATAACCAATGTAATGTTAAGTAACCAAATAAATAGTTAAGTAACCCAATAACTAGTTCAATGTTAGACGATAACCAATTTAGCCAATGTCAGTAACCAAGTCTTCATAAGCAACCATTATAATATTGCACAGTAACAAAAATATTATTAGTCATTAACTAATGCAGCAACACACAGTAATCAAGTCATTATCAGACAGTAACCAATGTAATGTTAAGCAGTAACCAATACAACATAACTAATAACCAATGTAATGTTGAGCAGTAACCAATTTTTCAAATTCATCTTACAATCAAAACATTCATTATTATTAATGTGTGATCATTTTAAGTGCAAAAAACCTAAGAAAGGTAACGAAAATAGTAATTTATTTGTAACAATAGGTAAATGAATGATTGTAAATTTTAAATTAACATACCTCAGTATTGTTGTATTGAAATTGATGTTGATCTTGTATTAATTAATCAATGCAGTATTTGGTTATTGAACTAGAAGGCGTTGATTTTGGAGGCTATTTTCGATCTTAGAGATGTGCAGTGACAACCGTCTTCGTCTTCTCCAATTAAGAGTTTACTCGCGACAGGAGGATTCGGCTTCGTCTTGTTTGTCTTTTCGATCTTAGAGATTTGCCGGGACATCCGGATTCGTCTTCTCCGATTAAGAGTTTACTCAACCATCAAATTTTGGCTTCGTCTTTTTTGTCTTTTCTGTCGTTGATCTGTTGTATGAGTTTAGGAACGGTTAATTTCAAATATTAAATTCGGTAACCGACGTGTAGGACGTGATTTTAGCACGTAAGTTTGTAATTATGTTGTGTATGTTTCATTTTTATAAT
Source organism: Panax notoginseng (assembly GCA_016801055.1). NCBI lineage: Eukaryota > Viridiplantae > Streptophyta > Magnoliopsida > Apiales > Araliaceae > Panax > Panax notoginseng. Next base: position 10,059,687 of record CM029023.1, on the reverse strand, counting down.
TATGTTGTGTATGTTTTATTTTTATAATTATTTTTTAATTGTTGTATAGTAGTGTAAAGGACCCTAATAATAGCTTATATACAAAGCACCAACCAACCACACTTTTCTGTTGAATGTTGATTTATTCTTATAACTTAGTATTAAGTAATAAAATTTATTTTCTTCTTTTTCCCCCCTTACCTAATTTCCACGTGGACAGCATATTATGACGTGAAGGACCACTTGTCATTTCATATAAAAAATTAATTATTTAAAACATGAAATTTAAATCACAAATTCACAACAATACGTTCGAGGATTAATTAAATCCAACCAAACGCACTGTCAACAAGCTCAAATGCACCAAAACGAACAAACCCTTAAATGCACGAGACAAGTTTAGATCAAAGTAGCTCTCAACTTTACCTTTGAGCAAATTTTCCTGGGTATTGAAAAAACTTTAAATTAATTAGTTTAATTTTAATATATATATATATATATATATATATATATATATATATATATATATATTCATATATATGATTAATAGAGCTGCACAACTGTGTAGACTCTTAAATATACGCACTCTACGATTGTAGAGTTAAGTCACTCTACGATCTGAGATTTCACTCTATTATCACCGTACGATCGTAGAATGACTTAACTATATAGATCTTAAACTGTGTAAATTTGAAACTTGCACAACTGTACACATCTATTTTTTTCATATATATATATATATATATATATATATATATATATATATATATATATATTCTAAAAAATATCTAAAAGAACTTTAAATTAGTTTAATTGGACTTTTTCTTAATTTTGCATTATATACATAGCAATTCAATTGAAAATGACACAACATCCCTCCCCTTTCCTACTAACAAAATTGAAGCTCATCCCCGAGTTTACTTCCAAGGTAGGTGACCAATTTTTATTTTTTTTAAAAAAAACTTTGTTTGATGCCGTGAATTTCACAACTGCAAGCTTTCTTTTACACGTAAGAATAAAAAAAATTGATATTTTTACACGGTAAAATAATATTTTTATACACTCTCTTTCTCATAAAGGTAGAGTGATCATATAAAAATATTAATTTTTTATATGAAAATATCAGTTCGTTAAAAAATGGTGAAAAATACACTTCACTTCTACCCCAAAAATATTATTGTTTTTTTTCTTTAAAATAATTAATTAGCTACCATGATATTTTCCCTCTTGACACCTACTAATTCACCTGTTTTTTTTTATTGATGTAAAGTTGTGAATAAAATTCTTGAATACTCCCTCCCCTGTAGTTAATGAACTTTCTAATGTCCTAAATTGTCTATTTTATTCTAGTTAATTTCCTAAATTGTCTATTTTATTCTAGTTAATATTATAATTATATTTAAAATATATTTAATTTTAGAACATAAAGAATGATGCATGCGTCCATCATTATAATCCATAGCAACATGTTGGCATAAAATTTAACAAAACCAAGGCGCTAATGATATATGGGGACAATTTGATCCGAATAGTCTTTTTTTTTTTTTTTTATGTGTTCGCTAGTTTAACTAGCGGATGACATAATTGCATTTTAAATCTCAATCTTTAATTTATGTAATATACGGTGGTTATTTATCTATTTTTTATCCATAATTTTTCATTCATAACAAATACATGTTACGGATCATTTTCATATATATATATATATATATATATATATATATATATATATATATATATATTTAATAAAAATAGATAATTTCTACAATAACAATGGAAATCAAAATGATTAAAATCCACCATTACACAATACAATCAAGGAGAAAAAACACATAAATCTACCCTTATTACAAATAAATATATGAATCACACCAAAATAAATCCCTAAATCATTCTCTCCCTCATCGGCTGGAGTCAATTCAAATCAAAAGAAAAGAGTGACAGAGGAATGAAAGAGGGAAATTAGAAGAGAAGTGAAAATGAAAGGGTAGCAATTAGAGAGGCGATGGCAGTTGGGACGAAGACAGTGGCGTCGGAGGTGGGGCTGGGAGCCGGTTCATCCGCGGCGGAGACGCTCTTCACGGCGGAGATCGCCATTATCATCACTGTCAACGCAACAATAAGCTTCATCTTCATTGCCTCCATTATATATGAATATAATATAGAGAGAGAAAGTAATTAAAGTATCTCTGTTATGCAAATTCTTCTTTGATGAAAGGCAGAAATTAAGCAATGGCAGAGTTCTGGTGGGGAGGAAGTGCAAATGGGTGGTGGGGTTTATATAGGAAATTTAGAGAGAGAATAGGGCAGCTGCCCGCCTGAGACACATGTCCGATTAATCACATAGGAATTAACATGGAAATTATTGGTGTATTATAATATTAAATATAAATAATTTAAATATGAGCAAATTTCAAAGTTTCTTAAATTATTCAAATTTTTTCAAATTATAATTTTCTATTGATACGTGAATCATATTCGTTCGAAAAGTTTAAACTGTTCGATTCGATTCGAAATATTGCTCGACTTAATAGCTAAATGAGTTTCAATCAAATTTTATTTTTTACTTGATAAATTTTGTAAATCAAAGCTGAAAAATTAATTTACACCCTTATTAATAAGAGATCCCGATCATTATGGAGTGAACTTTATAATAATTTAATTTTATGTTTAATACAGTATTGACACATAAATAAAAAAATAATCTTTTCACTCGTATATCTATACTGTATTGATCATGAAATGAATTTAGGTTGAAATTCATTTCATAAGATACTTATAAACAAAGGAATGGTAACGGCTACCCGCTGCCCTTGACAGACTGTGGAATTTTGGTGTACAGCTGTCCCTTATTTGGGGTCGGTGGTGGGTCACCACATTTCGCTGTCTTCTTAAGTCTTAACCAACCAATACCCACTACAATTTTTATTTAATTTTATTTTTTCTTACATTTGGACTTTTGGTGCGGGTATTTTATTTTTCAAGGTTCACACCATTTTCTTGTGAAATAAAAGTGTGTTGTATAACTCGACCCCCCCCAAAAAAAAAAGAAAAAGCATTGCTACAAAAATATTTTAGGGACATAATATTTTTTTTTGTAAATAAATATTTCAATATTTTTTATATTTTAAATTTAAGTTTAAGACTTTTAGTCGGAACTCAACCTAAGTTTTAACTTAATTAAATACTAAATTTATTCTAATATTTTTTTTTCTTTCTTTTGTCCCTCTAAATTTTACGATATTTTTATTTATTTTTTCCAAATTATGTCCTTAAAATTTTAGATAACTAGACAAATTTTGTCTAGACATTTACACAATCATTAATGTAAATTGGTTAATTGACTAATACAGTGCTGACACTCAGAAAGAGGTCGGCTACTATAAAATTAACTTATTCATTCATGATAAGTTGGTTAATTGATCAATACAGAGCTGACACGTAAAAAGAGATCACCTCTTGACGTGCGTGTCAATACTAAATATATTGACTAATTGATCAAAATTAACTTCATATTAACCACTGCAGTAATAAAATATTTAGCAAAGCCTTGAAATAAAATAATTCATGTAGGTCACCACCAAGTGTCGTGCTGGCAATCATATTATTATTATTAAATAATGCCTACTTATTAGACTTTTGGGTGTAACAAAATAAATATAATAATAATTATTATCATTATATTTAATTATGGAGCCTATTAATTTTTCAGTCAACACGTAATAGAGTAGAACATTTCAAATTGAAAACTTAAAAGTTACTTAATTGAAAAGGCAATCCCATTCCCAACGGTCTAATTTTGTCTAGACTTATTATTGATAGGGAGGGAGGGAAGGAGATGAAGTTGTACCCACCTACTTTGGAACCTCCTCCTACTTGTAGTCTTTTCTTTTTAACCTTATTAATTACTCCAGTTGGTATCAAAACATTTTCACAAATCTTTTCTTCCAATAAACTCTTAATAAATACTCCATCAGATTGAATCCACTTCCCTATCCCATTAATACAATATGTAATGACACCACTTAAATCGAGTCTATAATAAATAAAATTTTAATTACGGCTTGTCTTGTCTTAATCCACCATAAATTCATCTAAAAATTAAATTAATTATTGTTATTCTAGATATTAGAGTTGAAACTTTATATATAGTTTCATGCACCATATATATTTTGATATGGGACTTAAATATTACTATCTTTATTTTAAAATTAGAGATATATTTTTCTTTTTAATCCGTTATAAAATTAGAAATCATACATTTATATTTTAGGACTATATATAAAGTGACGTGATGTTCCTAATTTGTCATTATTTTTTTATTATTAATTACTTTCAATATCAAACTACCACAACTAAATTCTTAATTAATACTAAGACTATATATATATTTGATGAAAATATAAAATTATAATTAAAAATTGTCGTTTTACAATATATATATATATATATATCTCTAATTTTTGTGAAGTGAGGGAGTACATTTGTTAGTTGAGAAATTTCAAGGATAAGTAAAGCATTCGTGTGTATATATATATATATGCATGCTTTGGGAATAAGTCATCTGATCCGTCAATCTCTGTTTATCGGTCAATGGTTAGACCACCCGATTTATTGAACATTTTTAGCTAACTTAATTACAAAGCAAAGTAGGAGTAGGAGTAGGAGTAGGAGTATTATATACTAGGACTAGGAGCATGCATGCATGTAGGGTTGGGTTGGGTTGTCTCTCAAGCTAAATAATTAAATTTCACATTTTAAGTTTTATTAAATTAAAATACTCTGCACGCTATGTGCAAAGTATTTTAATTTGAGTTTCGATCCCTGACATAAGTATTGTGAAAGTTCCTTTAAATATATGTGATTATATATATATTTTTTGTAAATAAAACCCGAGGATTGACATTCCATATATTGTTGTCGATTTATATATATATATATATATATATGATTACAATTATGTACGCTCCTAATGCGCCTTGATACAACATCAAGTGGACTGTTAGTTAGTATATATCATATCATCACCTCACCAGAATAGGATATGATGTGGATCAACCAGGAGAGGATTGCCCAGGGATGGGATGCCCTTCTATTATAATTCATGTTTTTGAGGCGTAAATGTATAATTCAATACAAATTAATAAATAATAATATATTGGATTGGAAATTATAATGGTAAATTGGGTTTTAATAGTGATATTCTTAAACACAGAGGGTATATATGACGACTGCTTAGTTTTAAAAAGAAAAAAGAAAATAGTGAACATGACGTGAATGCCCCCGACCATCTGGGATGGTGAGTGTCACGTGCTGACCAGACTCCCAAGAGCCTTCGTCAACGAGGTCAGTTTGGGAGGGAAGTCCATCGGACCGTCCATTTTATATCCAACGGTCTATATTAATCCCAATTATTCTACTCAAATAAATACAGTAAGAACAAATAGAACCAAAGAATAGGGTGAAAAGAAACAGAGGAAACAAGTAAACAACTCCTCCCTCCTCTTCTTCAGAGAGAGAGAGAGAAATTGATGAGAAGAAGTTAAACACAGAGAAAGAAAATCAGATTCTTGATTTTTAGGCTGGAGGGGAAAATTTGCTAACAAACCCAGAAAGCGGAGATTTTTTTTTCTGGGGAAAATCCCATTTTCCCACCATTTTTGGTTACATTCTGAAGCATACTTGCCTCCTTGTAATTTTCTCTCTTTCTCTTTCTCTATCTCTATCTCTATTTCTATATTATCAATGAATTTGTGTTTGCAGTCTATATAGATTTGTTGGTTTAATGGGTTGCTGTTTCTTTACTGAAATGCAGGGTGAATTTGGAGATCTTTTTGGTTATTAATATCCAATTTCCATAGATCTTGAGGTGGGTATAATTTATGTTAAATCTCTAATTTTGTTGTACTTTCTGGGAAAATCCCAGATGGGTTTCTCAGTTTATGATTTACCTTTTGATCCACAGAAAGAGAAAAGAGGGGAATGGATAAGTTGCAGTGGGGAAGCAGAAAGAGGCTAAGATGTGTGAAGGTGAAAGAGTCAGCATCTTCATCATCTGCAATGAACGGAAAATCAGAAGGGGGCGGTGGTCTTATTGTGAAGAAGAAAATCACATCTCGTGCGGATAGACGCGTTGTTGCTGCGCCGCCTAGTGATGAAGATTTTCATAATAACAGGATTAATAATAATAATCAAGATGCCCAAGGTCCATGTTCTCGTATTCAATCTCCTAATCGGTTTAATAGGCAAGCATTACTGAAAATCTGAAACCCATTTCATTGAATTAGATGTTTAAGTTTCATTTAGTACAGCTATTTCATTTCTGTGTTTGGTTTGTCCAGAAAATTTTGGGTGATTAATATTATATTGGGAATTAAGTTACCATCTTTATTATAAGATGATAGGAATTTTAGTTTTTTTTTTTGGTATTGGGACTTGAATTTCGATCTTAAAAGCAGAGTTGAGGGAGTATTAGTTGATCCGGTTGTGTTTGATTGTAAAGAAAACTTGTGGATAATACAAATATTGGTTGGTTTTTAGATAGAGATCCAAGTATCTAGCTTCGAAAAATACCAATTTTGGTTGGTTTTGATAGGAATCCCAAGTTATCTAACTGCTTTACTTTTTTAGTAGCAAAATTAGTCCTGAAGAATTTATAAAACTGATTATGTTTCGATGTGTATGTGTTTATGCTCCCTCCATCATTGCTGACATTTGAGATTCAAATATGAGAGTTTTGACTGTTATAGTGTGTTATTAGACCCCTACTTTTTAAAGAAATAAGTTATTTTTGGAAATTGTGATGTCAACTGTTGTGGGTTCTGTTTGATTGCAGAGATTTGGGGATGAATAGATTGAGTGCTACTGAGATTCGGAAGATGTCAACTTCCTCCTCTCCGGAGAAGGAAGATCGGTATTACACCACAAGGGGATTGACAATGGGAATATTGGACGACAATAGCAAGATGTTTATGGAGGCACCTAAAGATAAAAGAGTCTTTGTTTGGCCTAAATTGTTTGTAGCATTATCAAGTAAAGAAAAAGAGGAAGATTTTATGGCTATGAAAGGGTGTAAGCTACCCCAAAGGCCTAAAAAGAGGGCAAAACTGATTCAGAAAACCCTACTTGTAAGTCTTGTCTCTTTTTTTCCTTATTTTAAAAATAAAAAACAAAAATGATATACGACTTCCTTAGATGATATATTTTTAACTTTTTTTGTTTGTGTGTGTGTGTGTTTCGTTTTTGTGATTTGCTGATTTGGGTAATTTTGGATTTATCAGTTTGTTAGTCCAGGGCAATGGTTATCAGACTTGTGTCAAGAGAGGTATGAAGTAAGGGAAAAGAAGACTTCTAAGAAGGTACCAAATCCTCAACCTTTCTATTGATGGATTTGAATTTTTATCAAGCATTTCAAGTACTCTCTTAGCACAATAAATAAATAAACCCCTACTCTCCTTTTAATTTCCATAGAAATGCTACACACTTTATTCTTCTGTTTTCTTTTTCCGGGATAAGAAGTATAGTAGTAGATATGTTAAAAGGTGTGTAAATGCTGTGTTGTGATGCAGAGACCTAGAGGATTGAAGGCCATGGGCAACATAGAAACTGATTCTGAATGAAACTTCTTGGTAGCAGGAGAGGGTATGAGAGGAGAGTTTATCCAAGAAAACGATGCCACAGAGGCAAGGCTACTGCTAGTGATTTTCTGTTTAGTTGATTAATTAGAATCAGCTCAGCAGCAGATAGAGGTAGAAAAAAAAGATGGATTAGAGGCTTAATGGGAGGGATTTGTTGTTTTGATTTGTAGATGATTGGATTGGTCCTTTTTCCAATTAAATTTAATGGACCAACATTCTGGAAAGGAAAGAAAAAAAATGCTTCCTTTATTTTTTTATTTTCAAATGTGCGTTGGATAATAGTTCCATTTAAATATACTAACGAAATTCTCACTCTTTTCATTTCAACAATTCCACTTTTATTTCCTCTCTCCTTTCTCTCACCACCCATTCCGTTCTAATATCTAAAGTCTTTGTGCCTTTCCGTTCAAATTAATTAAAATAAATCTGAACTAGTCTTGTGTTTGCAGACAGGTTTTTTGGACCGGTCCAAAATTTGCTTTTTTTTTTTTTGCTCCGACTCAAAAAATATATAGTATTTATTTTAATTGGAATTTTTACAGAATTCGGTGATTTAAGTATAATTTAGATACATATAAAAAAGTGTTGTACAGATTGTACAATATTATTTTTTATATGTATTCAAATTATACTTAAATTACTGAATTTTATAAAAATTTAGTTAGAATAAATACTATACATTTTTTGAAAGTCAAAGCAAAAAAAAAAAAACAACCAAATTTTGGACCGGTCCAAAAAAACTGTCTGTGTAGAACCATTCTATTAATATAGATACATAATACAGTTTAAAAAAAAAAAAAAGATGCCTAGGCGACAAAATAAAATTGAGTACTTAGTTTGGTGAAATGACTTTTTCCAGATTTTTTTGTGGATAAATTCAACCAAATTCTATAAATTTTAATTAATCACATCATTTTTTTAAAATTTTAAAAATTGTTTTTAAGTCGAAGTTGCTGAATGGTACTTAATATTAATAATTATTATCATAATGAGTACACAATTCAATATTGACAACCCGAATTGTAAAATTACAAGAAGATTCTGTTATTTATTACTCCCTTCGTTCCTTAATATAATATAGATCGTTTAGAATAATACACAAATATTAAAAAAATAATTATAAAACATTAAATATACTATCAATTGCTTATATTATCCTTGTATTGAAAAAAGATATTGTTATTTATTGGACAAAAAATAATAAGAGAACTAAAATTATATTTATTACTTTGAGTAATATTGAAAACTAAACAATTAATGCTTACTTGAAATTCTCAAACGACTTATATTTAGGACCAAAAAAAATTCTTTAAAACGACTTATATTAAAGAACGGAAGGAGTATTATTAGCTGAGAATAAGTTATCTGAAAAGTTATGAGATAAACTTGCCGTATTTGGTAATAATTTTGGATAGCAGAAAGCAACTTAAATATACCAGAAAGAGATTACAAAATGCAAAAGAAAAATGAGAGGGATCATATTGCAAAAAGAAACACTTGTACAAGTAATGTTATTGATCAAATCACTTCAAAACTGAGGCTGAAACTTTAAAGCCTATACCTCCCAGCTACAATGCTTCTCTATGATCCCCTTCCTTGAACAAGGTATACCTAAAACTATTTTCCTCTTATCTTTTACCCCTTTTCCTTTTCATCCCATTTACATGATTACATCCTATATTCTTACAACATCTACTCATGTACAGATTACCTCCGAAAGCCTCTTTGATGCTGTGCAGAAGCAAAATGCCAGAGAAATTATGCCAACAAGATCTCTGGAGTTCTTTTCTCAACAATCTCTACAACTATTCCCACGTGTAGAGAAAAACAAACACTGCAGCAGGAATTGTTTCTGGCATGCTCTAAGCTCGTAACAGAATTTAATGACAGCGCATATGAGTCCATTGGTAATCAACCAGGAAGGTATCCTTCCAGCTAAGATCTGAATCACATCTTACCCTATCAAATATAGATGGATAGAATTATCACAAAAACTAAAAATCTGGGGGTTGGCACAAAATTCAACCCACCTCAGAAGAAATGAACTTATATATGTTTCGTTTCCATGTAAATGTCTTAATATACATTCTACATCCCAAAACTTCATATTGACGAAAACAATGCAGAGTATGAAGAAAATAGTGAACCTAGTAGGAAAAATATCACAACGTCAAGATATAACAATTTGATGCAAGAAATATCAATATAATCAGTTTGTTTCTATTGGGGTATATACATGCATATGGCATCTGCAGTTTGAATTGAAGTTACTTCCAAGTAAGATCTAAAGAGACTAGAAAGTTTCAGGTATTTAATTTAACAAATGTGTTCCATTTTCCATGGATGGCAGGAACTCATCAGTATAGAGAGAGATTTAATAGGAGATAACTAGGACGATACAATTTTAGCTCAAATATAATAGCTGGAATTTTCCGAAACTCCACCTTTTTATAATCTAATGATGGTAGGAAACTCTCTTTTAACAAGTAGAAATAGTAAGAGCCTCTTTCTTGGAACTATCATCTAATTTAGATTTCTACAACTACAACAGTAGGACAAGGAACGGTCAGGAATAAAAGAACGTGACTGTAGAAGAATGATATTATATGCATTTCAATTAATATGGCACTGCAAAACCATTTATCACCATTCTGCTAAACAAACTGAAGTATTCACTAACGACTGAAAAAGCAAGCATGAGAATATATAGATAGCCCACTAATTGATGTGTAGATGAAGTGGAGACTTACCATCTTCTCGATTGACCATTTTGGGATTCATATAACCTGCTGGCAGAGGCTTCCATCACCTGTATAAAAGCCAAGCAGTCCAAAAAAATTTGCAGATTGTGCTCCGACTCATATGGACAAAGAAACTGACAGAAGGGCCATGATTGCATTCTATAAAGCCTCAAGGCAAATAGATGCTTTGGTGAAAACAGAAAGAACAAAAGGAGCTTCTTCTCCCGGATGGATAGTTGTAGGTACTATTGTATAACCCCTCGGATCAGGCTCCAGAACCATTTCACATGATATTTCTCGAGAATTGACATAATCTGTCCCACCAACTGATTCATGCAAATAAATGTTGTAATTGGCACGACGGCCACGGGTCTTGAGAATTCTCATACCGATGTAAAACATCAGTGAATCATGACTGGACTGATAATTCCTGAAACCAGCTGTTGTTCTTGAGAAGCTAACACCCTAGAAATATCAACTCCAGGTAAGTCTAATCATTTAGTCAACAAAAAGCAGCTTTTTCAAATACTGATCTGCTTATAGAAAAGTAAAGAATTATACCTGCGTCAAGGTGATGAACACGTGAATTGGAAGTGATGCATCTGGCCCAGTAGCCCTCATTCGGAACTGAGGGTTTTGATGCCATGTGTCATAATCTTGACAGCCACCAGCACTGTATCCACGCCACTGGCCATGAACAGAATACCGCATCTCGGGAGGGTAGACACGGCAAACATATATTGACCGGAAATGGATCTGGAAATCTTGCCAAGACATCCAAAATATACCATCTCTTGACTGTTCAAAAGGTATTTGCAATAAGATTATACAAATAGGAACTAAAATAGATGCATCTAATCATTTACTGCACATCACCAAAACAATATAATCCATCAACTCCTATGTGGAAATAATTCCTTACACGTGACAAAATTTAACAATAATAAAAAGTTGTACGTTACCTGGGGAACATGCTTGAGCTTATGCTTCATTCTATCAGACCATTCAGGTGATGAATCAGACCAAGGGCCATTCCACTCAACCTCATTTGCCCATGGATTGCGAATCTGAACAAGTTTGTGGCCATCTACTTCTCTGACCTATGAAAAATTAAATAGAAGAGTGATCACTTATCTCAAAATTGATGATGCTATCTTGTCATAAAAATAATTAGATTAGGATCTCAAATGAACATACCTGCAACAATGAATAAGCATGACCTTGCACAATACCACTGGAGGAGATATGCACATCAGAACCTGATGGACTTCCAGCACCTAGTAGAAATCCTTCTTGTTTGAAGCGTAACAATTGCGACCACAGTCGTCCACTCGCAAGATCAATCTGGGCCTGGGCACTTCTCATGTCAATCTCCTCACCAGCACCTCCGGTGAGGTCCACAAGAGCATCTTGGACAAGCCCACCTTCCAATGCCTCGTAAGATCCATGAAGCTTAGCATATGCCTTCTCCAATAAAGATACCCATAGTTCATTCCCCTTTCTACTGGTAGCAAATGCAGGTTTACCAGGTGATTCACATGGAATCCAGTCGTCAACAACTACAGGAACCCATTCTCCCTAAAACCAGAAACACAACTCATCATTTTAATATCATGCAGTAGACCAACTACTCGTAATAATTAATGATATAATATCTGATTAACAAGAACAGTAACCATCGACAGTTTTATACCGCAACTAATTTGATTACAGAAAATGGGTGAGGCCGAGAAATTGTAACCATGTAAAAGGGCTGATAGGAATCAAATAAAAGTCGATGAATAGAACTCAGGCATGAAGAAGCATCACATATGGCTCAAACTTGGGCATTTGACTATGCTACAGTAATGTACTCCGGTAATGGAGGAATCACAGTAGCAGCGATTTCCAATAATCCAGTTGAAAACTGATATCATTTTATAATTTTAAGGTACAACCATCAATGGATGGATCTCATTCTAAATTCGATCTAGTTGGTTGAATCTGGTAAGGGGGTCCCATTTAAAAAAAGATCTACTCCTGTAATTTCATGTCTTGTAAGTTTAACCCGAAAACATCCCAATTGTTCATTAGTTTCTGCACTAGATGTGAGAAGTAGGTACAACATCATCCTATCAGCATTAATTTTAAGTTGTGTTAGAACCAACATTTTTGTTTTCAATTTTCAATTTTCAATTTTCATATAGTTTATCTGAAATTATTCTTTAGCGCCGCAAGTGTAATTTTGGAAAAAAATAAAACAATGCAATTATGAAATCATTTTATGTCCTCATCACGCTTTAAGATCAACCACACATACATTATCTTCAATGATGGCATTCAATATAGAACATAGGACTGTGTGAGCCATAAACTCGCATTAATAAAGTTTTAGCAGTTGACCAAAAAACATAATTAAGCTTTCATGGATAAAAAGTGTGATGGGGAAGGGGGTGTTGGGCAAATGGTTAATATCACACAAATAATTTTCACTTAAAACTTAATCAATTAATCATTCAATGTCTCCAAATAATGAAGTACATCACTGTTTATAATACTCCTAAACAACTTTTCTAATCTAAATTGGACTCTAATACGATAAATACAAATTAAAGAAACTAATTAAAATACAACTTCTAATTCATATAGGCTTCCAAAGTCTTTTATAAAGTTTTAATCAACTTTCACGGACTTTTCCTACATCATTTTTCTTCCGCTGAAAAAAACTCGACTCCGTCGAGTTATCAACACAAGAACAATCACGTCGAATCACCAAGTCTTTGCAAGCTTTAATTTTGGCATGTCGAGAGCGCACGTAAGAGTGAATTTGGTATTGCCTTTGATAATCGAAGATATATTAGCACGAGCATCATGTTGCGTGTGACGATCCCATAGCCATTTACGCCTTAAGATAATATGACAAATTTTAAGGGATAGAACATCACACATAACGGTATCCTTAAGTTTACCAACGAAAAATGTAACCATACGCCTTTGGGTAACCCGCAACTTAGTATTGGTAATCCATGCAACATCATACGGCTCCGAGTGAGGATTAACTTTTAACCCAAATTTCTTCACCGTTTCCTCGGAAATAACATCCGTACAACTCCCGGTATTAATCACAAGAGAGCACACCTGTCCTGCACATTTGACTCTTGTCTGAAAAATTCGCTCACGATGAATTTTAGGATCATCCTTATGTTTCTGGGCAACAAGTAAAGGTTTAAGAACACCTAAACATCATTTCAAATGAGCATCAACTTCTAAATCTTGCTCATCGGGCTCATATTTGTCGTCTATCGGCTTGCAAACCTCTTCGTTTAAGTCGATTTTTTCGCACGCTTTGTCAACAATAGCAAGTTGCCTAGAGGGAGAAGAGGCATCATTCATCTTTGGGGAAGGATACTCAACAGACATGTGACCAAAACCACGACAATTATAGCACCGACGAAGTGTTGTTGCTAGCATTAGAAGAACCCGGGGTACGATTAGGCCTGCTAGTACCTGAAGGGCTTGTTGACGATCTTTCCATTGGCCTATTTAAAACAGGCTTCACAAAAGTATGCTCCCTCCGAGTTTGGACTTGTATCGGAGGCCTAACAGAATTCCTTTTCAAATTATCCTCTATTTGGGTGGCAACTTGAACAACATCATCCAAAAGCAAAAGTTTACCTGTAGCTACACTATCTGCAATCTCTAGATTCAATCCTCGACGGTACATGGAGATTAAAATTTCTTCAACCCAAGAAAATTCAGACCGTGTAACCAAACTGTAGAACATTGAAGTATACTCGGATACAGATTTACTTCCTTTTACCAATTCAGTTAACTGCAAATATGCTCGCTTCTTGTAATCCGAAGGTACAAAACGTCGTGTCATTGCAGCTTTTATATCCTCTCATCTTCTTGCAGCTGTATATAAATTTCGTTATTGTTGTCCCACCAAATCCGAGCTGTTCCTTTCAACTTAGCTTCAGCAAAGAAGAGTTTCCTTTCATCAGATAATTCATACCAACGAAAGAAGCTCTCCAAACTATGAATTCGAATCCAATCGAAGAATGTTTCGGAACCATTATCACCATTGAAATCTCCAACATCTAATTTTGTTCCTCTTTCACTGCATTAACTCGTGGATTAGGGTCATGTTGCTGTAGTTATTGCCTAATTTCTTAATAGCATTTAACACGCAAGTATACGCGTTCGTTCGTAATATTCAACAAGCAAGGACATCGTTCCCACGAGAAAATAGACTAATATTTATCAATTACTAATTCCAATGCAATTAATCATATTTTAAACTACGAAATATTGTTTGTGATTTAAAAATTAAACTTAACAAAACTAATAATTAAAATCAGAATTTCACAAGAGTAACTGCAGATTTAACAAGTTAAGATTACAACTCCCCTTGGTATTTCATTTATATCAATTCACTTCCCACTTTAATCAATTAATTAATATGAATCATTATCCAAGAATGTTTTATAGTGCTCACGCACTTCTTCCAAAGACACGTAAACAAATTCTCCTAAATCCGATTTTAAGACGCAGAATTACAAGGAACACCCCAGTTAAGCAACTCACTATATTCCTATGTGAATTAAGTTAATTAGGGTTTTACACACAAATTCTTTCAATGGATACAAAAGACACAGGTATATTCCTTTCCTACATGGTAATCATATTAACCCTAATCAGATTATATGAACAGATGTTATATCCAAATCTAAATCTATATTCCATCTTCCAATTTTATATAGATTATCATAGTAATTGCTGGTCAAACAATTAATCAATAAGCAAAAGATATAATAAACTCAATAAAGACCAATTTTCATTTAATGGAAAGATTTATTTAAACTACATATCAAGTTCCGTTGCAATCTTAATGAAAATATAGTTCATGATAATAATAAAGTAAAACATCATACAAATTAATAATCCAAACATCTCAGGTAATTACAAAAGATAAAACTAGAGAAGAGAAGAAGAAACTCTGAATTTGCTCCAATACTCTCTTTGTTCTTCATCCCTTGCAATTCTCCTTCGTGTTTTTCTTCGTTCTCTCTGCAATTGTCTTTATAATTTCCTTGATACGTCTTTTCTAAAGTCTTCTCCTATTTGTATTCGTCCAAACCCTCATTCAGATTCCTTTTTGACTTCAAAAACCAACACAGCAGTAGCAAAATCCCTCTTTAGCCGCACATTAGCGCCTAAGCGCTCAACCCAAGTCATTTCCAAGCGTCTAAGCACTTGACCAGGACCACGTATTTACAAAAATGTCACTCAACCCTAATTTTAATGATTTTTTATCTTTTTCTTCTCCCAAATGACTAATTTGTCCCTCCAGCTCCAATCAAGAAATAAACACAAAAACACATAAAAAGATACTAAAAACACTTAAAGATAGCAATAATTAAGTTTAATAATATCGGATTCATAGGTATAAAACTTACTCATCAAATACCCCCAAACTTAACCAATTGCTTGTCCCCAAGTAATGCAAATAAAAATGCATCCTAACTATATGGTTACCAATCCAGCCATCAGTCAGTATGAAATCAAACAAATACGCCTCAGAGGTATCAACAATAGATTCGAACAATACATCCAAACAAGACAATTCAATAACTCGTACCAATCAATAAATCAAAGCCTGTTATTATTGATAAAGGGTGTGTGCGCTTAACAACCATTAAAATCAACAACAGTTCAAATACATTGCATAATATGCTTCTCAGTGGAAAAGACACAGTTTTAATTTAAGAAACTTCGTTCACAAGTTCAGTTCCAGCTAAAACTACGCAATCACCAAATTTAGAGTCGATACGGGATTTATTTCTTCTTTTATTTGCTCACGAGGGCATTTATGCTCTTTCTCGTGTTTACACTTGACCGTGCAATGTTTAGTTCTCTTAAGCTCTTCAATGATACCCATTAATGAGCTTTCGACCAACGACTCTCAAACCAGATGGCTTTAGGTGTAGAGACACCCCTAAGTGCTTACTTACTCAAGTATCAAAGGCCACAGAACTAAACTAGCCAAAGTGTTTATTCGTATGAATTTTCTTTTCTTTTTCTGGAATTTTTTTTCCATATTTAAAATTCTCATATTTTCTCCCAAACTTGAGTTTTTACGTCATCCTAGCCTTTACTACAAGTTTACCGATTTTTCTTGATTAAAACCAAGATTTCCCCCAAGAAGACAATTATGCAATCATTTAAAACTAAGTTGATCAAAATGGTCAACCTAACGTGCTATCTGGTTACATCAGTTTCAAACAAGATAAGATTTATATCATGATACAACACTACATCCATGTCTCAGTTGTAATACTGTTCAAATATAGACGCGATCCCAATCTCATCATTGGCTAAGTCAAACTCACACTAACTAACATGCTCGAATTCATGCAATATGAACTAAATAAATGCAAGATTTTTTTTTTTTAAGAAATTAGAATGACAACTAAATGAAAAATTACAAGATAAATAAGTTATATTAAACGAATTCAAATACTAAATGAATGCAACTAAATGACTGCAATGCAACTGGAAGAATGCACCCCCAAACTTAACATATGCAATGTCCTCACTGTATATAAAAAAAACATAA
The DNA here is from genome assembly GCA_016801055.1 of Panax notoginseng. Taxonomy (NCBI): domain Eukaryota; kingdom Viridiplantae; phylum Streptophyta; class Magnoliopsida; order Apiales; family Araliaceae; genus Panax; species Panax notoginseng. Next base: position 10,042,732 of record CM029023.1, on the reverse strand, counting down.
GAAATTAGGCGCTGAGGACTTCCCTGAAAGATTGAAGCCTTACTCCTCGTCAGTATCCTCTGCTTCTTCTTCATCAACCTCATCCTCAGGGGGTAAATCAACCGGGCGTACGCAGACAAGGGTGGAAATTGGTAAGGAGCGTCTGCTGGATTCATGTGGTTGAACATCTCTATGATTGATGCACTACAGTTTTGATATATCACCGTTTGTCGCTGAGCCAGTCTATCCTGATTTCTATCCACCAGATCAAAACCTTGCTGAACTTGGGTAGCCACCATGTCAATCCGTCTAGTTTGATGTCTCAATTCTCGACGAATATCCTCAAAAAAATTCGGTGGTGACCCGTAACTCCCAGCTGCTGTAGAATTGCCATGTGGCTGTTGATTAGGCTCGTCGGCAAGCTCTGGAGGCACAATAATGAAACCTAACCCTCTTGGGTGTGGTTTACCCCTAACCCATACCTTATACTTTTTTATAACCGAGTGGTCAATTGGGGCTAAAGGAGGTTGTCTAGCGTCCTCGGTATCCCACTTTACTCCAGATTGTTGACATAGTCCAGTAATCAAAGATGGATAGGGCAGTCCACCTGAAGTCCCCCTTGAATTACTCTGTCAATTGAATCATGCATAACCTAACCCATATCTATAGTTTTTCCTTGTGTAATGCAGAAAGGCAACGCTACCCGTTGATTTATGACATCACTCATATGCCTACAAGGCATCAACTTGGCACAAATAAAGGCATGTCATGCTTTCCCGTAACTACTTAGTGCGGATGCAGGAAAAAGAACAGCTTCTTGCTGATCTGTTAATTTCCATTTTGTTCCAGGTACACACAATGCTTGAATGATCTCACTACAGTCCAGCTCGTGCTCTAGATATTGCATGTAGCCATTATTAGTTATTCTTTCCAAGCCGTAGTAAGCATTTATTGTCCTGAAACTAACCTCCACTGATTTTCCGCGAACCCAAACCATATTACTAACATCTTTTGCATTGGCGTAGAATTCCTTAATAATTTTACTGACCGACGGATCCGGTTGAGCTGTAAAATTCACCCATCTTCTACTTCCTATCATTTGTAGTAACTCCCCATCTTCTGCCTCTGGCAATAATCCACGCTCAGGAATTAGCGTTTTACTAGAAAGCAAATTGTAATATCTTTCGGACGCACTAGCACTTGTAAATCTCTTTTTGTCAAACTTTGTCGAAGCACCCGAAGTCTATCCTCTATGCCTTTTAGTAGCCATAAGTCTTGCGTGTTAATTCCTTGCCCAACAAATTAAGTTTAGTGGTTGAATTGATGAAAAACTCACTGTGACAATTTACCAAACACTTGGAGTGCGCTGTTAACAAACCCTTTGTGAAGCCTCTCCCCCAAACTTATTTGTCACCAAAATCTGCTAATTAGTAAACACACTACTTCTCCAATGTCATACAATCACAATTTAAGAACAATCAAATCCAATTGAACCAACACAAGTAAAACAACTGATTTCTATAAATTACTTACTTAGCCAACACTATTCAAGTAATTCCAAGCAATTCAATATAAAACCTTGCAACACGTACTTGATTATGTTCAGATATGATGTTCCATCAAAGTAGAAAAAACAATTTGGAGGGTAGATCACTTACTTCAAATCCGTGTTTTGATTGGAGGTTGGGAACAAAGATGGTAGGCAGAGATGACAATATGGAGTTTGTGGGATGTGCTTCAATCTCTGATCCGTTCGTGTGGGTTTGCTTATATGTTGGATTATGCTTATCAAAGAAGAAGCTTGATTATCGTGAACTAGAGGAAGAATGTAATATGATTGAGTTTGGGTTGAAGTAGGAGAGCAAGAGAGTGTTTGATTTGGCTTTAGAAGAGTTATGCCTGATTAGGGCTTTTATTTTTTTCCAAGTCACAGCAGGAGCGCCTAGGCGCTGTATTTTGTATGGGTTGGACCGCCTAGGCGGTTGCAAACAGAATGTGTTGGACGCCTAGAGCGCCTAGACGCTTGAATTGGCCTAGGAGGGAGCGCTTAGGCGCTTGAATTGGCATAGGAGGGAGCGCTTGGGTCGCATCTTGGATTCTGCAGTTAGGCGCCTAGGCGCTTGGTTTGTGCATGGCTTGGGCGCCTAGGTGCTTGGGCCTGTCTTGGTGACTTGTGTGCTTCTTCTATGCTTCCAAACTGCATACCAACGGGATTTCAACTTTCATGGAAACAGTTTAAGCCTGGAATTGTATAATAGCACTGTTTGCCCTGCTTCAAACTTATTTTCTAGGATTTTTTCGTAATGCCATCGCTTAACCTTTTCTTTGGGCATGTGAATGTCGTCTTCTCCTGATCCTCGGGTGCAATGGCAATCTGGTTATAACCTGAGCATCCATCCAAGAGACAATAATACTCATGCCCTACAAGCCTGTCCAACATCTGATCTATGAATGGTAGAGGAAAATGGTCCTTACGAGTGGCCTTGTTCAACTTTCTGTAATCCATACACACCCACCAACCCGTAACTGTTCGAGTTGGGATCAATTCATTATGCTCATTTGCAACTACTGTCATTCCCCCTTTCTTTAGCACACATTGAACCAGACTTACCCGTGAGCTATCTGAGATAGGGTAGACAATTCCCACATCCAAACATTTAATGATTTCCTTTTTGACAACTTCTTTCATGATGGGATTGAGTCTTAGTTGATTTTCAATAGTCGGTTTCGCTTCATCTTCCAACAGAATCTTATGCATGCAAATTGATGGGTTTATCCCCTTGATATCTGCAAGAGTCCACCCAAGAGCAGTCTTGTATTGCCGAAGTTAATTTGTTGGTTTAGGTATAAGTCGTAATCTCCTTGCAAACAAAAACTAAGAATTGAAGTTGTGGTATGCAGTTCGGAAGCATAGAAGAAGCACACAAGTCACCAAGACAGGCGCTTGGCCTAGGCGCCCAAGCCATGCACAAAAGCGAATAGGCGCCTAACTGCAGAATCCAAGATGCGACCCAAGCGCTTAAGCGCTCCCTCCTAGGCCAATTCAAGCGCTTAGGCGCTCTAGGCGTCCAACACATTCTGTTTGGGACCGCCTAGGCGGTCCAACCCATACAAAATATAGCGCCTAGGCACTCCTGCTGTAACTTGGAAAAAAATAAAAGCCCTAATCGGGCATAACTCTTCTAAAGCCAAATAAAACACTCTCTTGCTCTCCTACTCCAACCCAAACTCAATCATATTACATTCTTCGTCTAATCTAGCCCACGATAATCAAGCTTCTTCTTTAATAAGCATAATCCAACATATAAGCAAACCCACACGAACGGATCAGAGATTGAAGCACATCCCACAAACTCCATATTGTCATCTCTGCCTACCATCTTTGTTCCCAACCTCCAATCAAAACACGGATTTGAAGTAAGTGATCTACCCTCCAAATTGTTTTTTCTACTTTGATGGAACATCATATCTGAACATAATCAAGTACATGTTGCAAGGTTTTATATTGAATTGCTTGAAATTACTTGAATAGTGTTGGCTAAGTAAGTAATTTAGAGAAATCAGTTGTTTTACTTATGTTGGTTCAATTGGATTTGATTGTTCTTAAATTGTGATTGTATGACATTGGAGAAGTAGTGTGTTTACTAATTAGCAGATTTTGGTGACAAATAAGTTTGGGGGAGAGGCTTCACAAAGGGTTTGTTAACAGCGCACTCCAAGTGTTTGGTAAATTGTCACAGTGAGAGTTTTTCATCAATTCAGCCACTAAACTTAATTTGTTGGGCAAGGAATTAACACGCAAGACTTATGGCTACTAAAAGGCATAGAGGATAGATTTCGGGCGCTTCGACAAAGTTTGACAAAAAGAGATTTACAAGTGCTAGTGCGTCCGAAAGATATTACAATTTGCTTTCTAGTAAAACGCTAATTCCTGAGCGTGGATTATTGCCAGAGGCAGAAGATGGGGAGTTACTACAAATGATAGGAAGTAGAAGATGGGTGAATTTTACAGCTCAACCGGATCCGTCGGTCATTAAAATTATTAAGGAATTCTACGCCAATGCAAAAGATGCTGTTAGTAATATGGTTTGGGTTCGCGGAAAATCAGTGGAGGTTAGTTTCAGGACAATAAATGCTTACTACGGCTTGGAAAGAATAACTAATAATGGCTACATGCAATATCTAGAGCACGAGCTGGACTGTAGTGAGATCATTCAAGCATTGTGTGTACCTGGAACAAAATGGAAATTAACGGATCAGCAAGAAGCTGTTCTTTTCCCTGCATCCGCACTAAGTAGTTACGGGAAAGCATGACATGCCTTTATTTGTGCCAAGTTGATGCCTTGTAGGCATATGAGTGATGTCATAAATCAACGGGTAGCGTTGCCTTTCTGCATTTCACAAGGAAAAACTATAGATATAGGTTAGGTTATGCATGATTCAATTGACAGAGTAATTCAAGGAGGGACTTCAGGTGGACTGCCCTATCCATCTTTGATTACTGGACTATGTCAACAATCTGGAGTAAAGTGGAATGCCGAGGACGCTAGACAACCTCCTTTAGCCCCAATTGACCACTCGGTTATAAAAAAGTATAAGGTATGGGTTAGGGGTAAACCACACCCAAGAGGGTTAGGTTTCATTATTGTGCCTCCAAAGCTTGCCGACGAGCCTAATCAACAGCCACATGGCAATTCTACAGCAGCTGGGAGTTACGGGTCACCACCGAATTTTTTTGAGGATATTCGTCGAGAATTGAGACATCAAACTAGACGGATTGACATGGTGGCTACCCAAGTTCAGCAAGGTTTTGATCTGGTGGATAGAAATCAGGATAGACTGGCTCAGCGACAAACGGTGATATATCAAAACTATAGTGCATCAATCATAGAGATGTTCAACCACATGAATCCAGCAGACGCTCCTTACCAATTTCCACCCTTGTCTGCGTACGCCCAGTTGATTTATCCTCTGAGGATGAGGTTGATGAAGAAGAAGCAGAGGATACTGACGAGGAGCAAGGCTTCGATCTTTCAGGGAAGTCCTCAGTGCCTAATTTCTTATGTTTTTTTTATATACAGTGAGGACATTGCATATGTTAAGTTTGGGGGTGCATTCTTCCAGATGCATTGCAGTCATTTAGTTGCATTCATTTAGTATTTGCATTCGTTTAATATAACTTATTTATCTTGTAATTTTTCATGTAGTTGTCATTCTAATTTCTTAAAAAAAAGAAAATCTTGCATTTAGTTAGTTCATATTGCATGAATTCGAGCATGTTAGTTAGTGTGAGTTTGACTTAGCCAATGATGAGATTGGGATCGCGTCTATATTTGAACAATATTACAACTGAGACATGGATGTAGTGTTGTATCATGATATAAATCTTATCCTGTTTGAAACTGATGTAACCAGATAGCACGTTAGGTTGACCATTTTGATCAACTTAGTTTTAAATGATTGCATAATTGTCTTCTTGGGAAAATCTTGGTTTTAACGACGAAAAATCGGTAAACTTGTAGTAAAGGCTAGGATGACGCAAAAACTCAAGTTTGAGGAAAAATATGAGAATTTTAAATATGGAACAAAATTCCAAAAAAAGAAAAGAAAATTCATACGAATAAACACTTTGGCTAGTTTAGTTCTGTAGCCTTTGATACTTAAGTAAATAAGCTCTTAGGGATGTCTCTACACCTAGGGTCCTAAAGCCATCTGGTTTGGAAGTCGTTGGTCGAAAGCTCATTAATGGGTATCACTGAAGAGCCTAAGAGAACTAAACATTGCACGGTCAAGTGTAAACACGAGAAAGAGCATAAATGCCCTCGTGAGCGAATAAAAGAAGAAATAAATCCCGTATCGACTCTGAATTTGGTGAGTACGTAGTTTTAGCTAGAACTTAACTTGTGAACGGAGTTTCTTAAATTAAAACCGCGTCTTTTCCTCTAAGAATCATATTATGCAATGTATTTGAACTGTAGTTAATTTTAATGGTCGTTAAGCACACACACCCTGTATCAGTAATAACATGCTTTGATTTATGGATTGGTATGAGTTATTGAATTGTCTTGTTTGGATGTATTGTTTGAATCTATTGTTGATACCTCTGATGTGTATTTGTTTGATTTCATACTGACTGATGGCTGGATTTGTAGGCATATAGTTAAGATGCATTTTTATTTGCATTGCTTAGGGACAAGCAATTGGTTAAGTTTGGGGGTATTTGATGAGTAAGTTTTATACATATGAATTCGATATTATTAAACTTAATTATTGTTATCTTTAAGTGTTTTTAGAATCTTTTTATGTGTTTATTTCTTGTAGGTTGGAGCTGGAGGGACAAATTGGTCATTTGAGAGAATAAAAAGATCAAAAATCATTAAAATTAGGGTCGAGTGGCATTTTGTAAATACGTGGTCCTGGTCAAGCGCTTGGAAATGACCTGGGTTGAGCGCCTAGGTGCTCATGTGCGGTTTGGACGAATACAAATAGGATAAGACTTTAGAAAAAACGTATCAAGGAAATTATAAAGACAATTGCAGAGAGAACGAAGAAAAACACGAAGGAGAATTGCAAGGGCTGAAGATCAAAAAGAGAGTATTGGAGCAAATTCAGAGTTTCTTCTTCTCTTGTTTTATCTTTAGTAATTACCTGAGATGTTTGGATTATTAATCTGGATGATGTTTTTCTTTATTATTATCATTAACTAAATTTTCATTAAGATTGCAACGGAGTTTGGTATGTAGTTTAAATTAATCTTTCCATTGAATGAAAATTGGTTTTTATTGAGTTGTTTATTATATCTTTTGCTTATTGATTAATTGTTTGGTTAACAATTACTGTGATAATCTATATAAAATTGGAAGATGGAGTATAGATTTAGATCTGGATATAACATCTGTTCATATAATCTGAGATTAAGGTTAATATGATTAGCATGTAGGATAGGAAAATACCTATGTCTTTTGAATCCATTGAAAGAATGTGCGCGTAAAACCCTAATTAACTTGATTCATATAGGAATATAGTGAGTTGATTTACTGGGGTGTTCCTTATAATTTTGGGCCTTAAAGATCGGATTTAGGAGGATTTGTTTACGTGTCTTTGGAATAAGTGCGTGAGCACTATAAAACATTTTTGGATAATCATTCATATTAATTAATTGATTTAAATGGGAAGTAAATTGATTTAAATGAAATACCAAGGGAAGTTGTAATCTTAATTTGTTAAATCTGCAGTTACTCTTGTGAAATTCTGATTTTAATTATTAGTTTTGTTAAGTTTAACTTTCAAATCACAAACAATATTTCGTAGTTTAAAATAGGATTACTTGCATTGGAATTAATAATTGATAAATATTAGTCTATTTCCTCGTGGGAACGATATCATTACTTGTTGAATATTACGAACGAACGATATCCTTATCAATTACTAATTCCAATGCAATTAATCCAATTTTAAACTACAAAATATTGTTTTTGATTTGAAAATTAAACTTAACAAAACTAATAATTAAAATCAGAATTTCACACGAGTAACTGCAGATTTAACAAGTTAAGATTACAACTTCCCTTGGTATTTCATTTAAATCAATTTACTTCCCATTTAAATCAATTAATTAATATGAATCATTATTCAAGAATGTTTTATAGTGCTCACGCACTTCTTCCAAAGACACGTAAACAAATCCTCCTAAATCCGATCTTTAGGACGCAGAATTACAAGGAACACCCCAGTTAATCAACTCACTATATTCCTATGTGAATCAAGTTAATTAGGGTTTTACACAAATTCTTTCAATGGATACAAAAGACACATAGGTATATTCCTATCCTACATGCTAATCATATTAACCCTAATCAAATTATATGAACAGATGTTATATCCATATCTAAATCTATATTCCATCTTCCAATTTTATATAGATTATCACAGTAATTGATGGCCAAACAATTAATCAATAAGCAAAAGATATAATAAACAACTCAATAAAAATCAATTTTCATTCAATGGAAAGATTAATTTAAACTACATACCATGTTCCGTTGCAATCTTAATGAAAATTTAGTTCATGATAATAATAAAGAAAAACATCATCCAGATTAATAATCCAAACATCGCAGGTAATTACAAAAGATAAAACTAGAGAAGAGAAGAAACTCTGAATTTGCTCCATTACTCTCTTTGATCTTCAGCCCTTGCAATTCTCCTTCGTGTTTTTCTTCGTTGTTCTCTCTGCAATTGTCTTTATAATTTCCTTGATACGTCTTTTCTAAAGTCTTCTCCATTTGTATTCGTCCAAACCCTCATTCAGATTCCTTTTTGGCTTCAAAAACCAACTAAGCAATAGCAAAATCCCTCTTTAGCAGCACATGAGCACCTAGGCGCTCAACCCAGGTCATTTCCAAGCGCCTAGGCGCTTGACCAGGATCACGTATTTACAAAAATGCCACTTAGCCCTAATTTTAATGATTCGTGATCTTTTTCTTCTCCCAAATGACCAATTTGTCCCTCCAGCTCCAACCTACAAGAAATAAACACAAAAACACATAAAAAGATACTAAAAACACTTAAAGATAGCAATAATTAAGTTTAATAATATCAGATTCATATGTATAAAACATACTCATCAGTAGTCTCAGATGATTAAGACCGGGGATGGTGTCTTCAAAATTCTTAGGAGCATCTTCTTGTCCCTTATCTACGCGTTCCATGAGTACATCAACTTTTACTGTAAGAACTGTAATCCTGTAAGAACTGTAATACAGGCCTGAACATTTGCATCAAGTGTTGTCATTGAGTCTTCAATCCTCTTGAGAGGCTCATATTGTTGTAACATATAATCATCAAGATTGACGCTGATTTCACTAGCATTTACCATGTTTCCTGCAAATAAAAATAGACTATTTTTTGCTCTAAGGACTTGAGTGCAGGAAATATAAAGAAACAGGGGCTGAACTGAATCTGTTGAAACTTCAGGGCTGAAACGAAAGAAAATAAAACTACAGGGACTAATATGTAAAATTTCAAGGGCTATTTTGAAATTTAAGAAAATGCAAGGGACTAAACTAAAAAACTATGGGGTACCTAACTACAATTTGCCATGAGATATTGAGGAATAAGACAACTGAAGATCGTGGCGGCGTGGCGACTCTTTTATACTTCTCTTTCTTTCTCTCTACTTTTTTTTTTACTATGATGGCTATGATTTGGGGCTGCTACATGGACTATGTTTGGTTAGATTTTTAGCTGAAATTTAGGTTTGGGAATTGTTTAGGGTTTGGATGTGATGGTTGCGATTTGGGGCTGCTACTTGGGTTGTGTTTGGCTAGATTTTTGATTGAAATTTGGGTTTGGAAAATAATTTAGGGTTTGGATAAGGCTTTGTTTGGCTGGTTTTTTTTTTGTGTGATGATGATGGGACAATTATTTTGGGACAGAGGGGAGGCAGAAGGTGTTTATGGTTGGGCTTTGATACCAAAATGATGGGGAAGGGAGTTTTGGGCAAAGGGTTAATATCACACAAATAATTCTCACTCAAAACTCAATCAATCAATCATTCAATATCTCCAAATAATGAAGTACATCACTATTTATAATACTCCTAAACAACTTTCCTAATGTAAATTGGACTCTAATACGAACAAATTAAAAAAACTAATTAAAATACAACTTCTAATTCATATAGGCTTCCAAAGCTTTTTATATTGTTCTAACCAACTTTCACGAACTCGTCCGACATCAAAGTGGGCTCCATCAAACATTGAAGTGCTAAACTGAAATTGAGGTTCCTTGTCAATGCAAGTTACCCAAAAATATTAGGTTATCATAGTGCCAATGATATTCCTTTATGCCAATTCAACTATTTGTGAGTTTTAACTGATTTTCCATCCCAGTAAAATTAACAATAATAATACAAGTCTTAACTTTTTCTCCAGTAAATTAATCTGTTGGAGGGTTGGGGCAGGAAATTTTGCACTAGAAAGACCAAGCCTAATTGTAGGGTTTTAATACACATGCTATTTATATATTTACACAGGCTATTTATATACCTCTTGAAGCGTAAAATACCTTTGATGCGGAAAACCTCGACGTTCCTCTTCAACCCAACAGTGTCTCCGAACTATGATCGAGAACAGAGCACTAACTCACGGTACATAACAATTAGGGTATGGTCTGTAATTTGGGAGCACTCTGTATATGGCCAAACGGAATGAATTGCGTGTTCTTTGATCGACTGAGGGGATATTGGTATTTAATACGGAAGTGGTTGAACCACTTCCCAATTATCTCTTCACGTTCAGTCAAGCCACGTCCAAACTCATGAACGGCTTTATTGACCGTGTCAATTGGGAAGTTAGTTAAAACAACTTGGTCGAACCCTCCATGGGTGACCCATTTGGATACCCAAGATCCAACATGTCCCACTCGCCCATGGCGGGGACGATGTAATCCTTATATCTGCCAAAAACAGCTCAAACCAAAACATGTAACCTCTAACTGCCAAACTGTGGAACCGCTGAGTTCACCTGCAATGCGGGAGCTCTACATCAAACCCGTTAGGGCCAACATAGAGACATCTACCCTTTCAAAGAAATAATACGAGAGCTCTCACGTCAAACTCAATTAGTTCACATAGACGCTACAACCCACAAACTCAGAGTACCCCAGACACATTTGAATTTTCACTTGGTTAAGTATCTCTAATCCCTCATAGAGCCTTACTTAACCACCTTTGGGCCCAAGTCCATTTCATATCTCACTTATTATTATATCGCCATCAAAGCACTATAGTTGTCGACATTAAATGCAGAACGAGGTAAAATCAAATTGCCTTCCCTTTGCCCTAATACTACTCAGAAATGAATCAACTGCTTTCCCAAAATCAGTCCATATAGTCTCATCAATCCTGACCTTAGGAATCGAAACCAAAGTAGCAACATTAATCCATGTCTTTGCAGTATAGTCAAAGATCACAAAGAGCACTTGATGTAGGAACAAAACTTGTCCTACAGTACTCACATGGTGAGGAAACATGGATTCATTCTCTCACCTCCTTTACATTGTCGCTGAGCACATGTAACTCGCTCACAACATGATATTCTAGTCTTGTTGTGCGGACCTTAAAACATTTCAAATTGCTCGCTTATCTAAGCGCCACATTTGAAACTTCGCGTCCGGTACAATCTCATCTACATGAGCATATGTCTTATGTCATGCCGTAGGGATCTTAGTTCAGTCACTTCATAAGCGCCTAACTCAAATTTACAGATTGCTCGCTTTCCAAACGTCAAACCTAAAATTTCGTATCCGACTATCAGTACAGATTAATATAGATGGTGGGACATACTATATTCGGTTAATCCAAGTTAATCTCATCTTGGCTTATGCCAAGGCGACATCATGCTTCATTTTGCTTGCTACTAAGCGCCAATTGATTGATATCTAAAGCATCAACAGCTCGTTACTCAAAGCACCAATAAATAAATCGTCTCAACCTTGCTCGCTTTTTAAAGCGTCAAGAGTGATTGCTCGTGTGAGTGAGCCAATCAACCTATTGACATATATTTAGTGTGTGCATATCCAATATGTATAATAAACTGTGTGAACATCTAAAATTTATCATATGCGCTAAAAGAACCAAACATAAGTGGAAACAAATGAATCTCGCATAAATGATAAATATCTTGAAATAACAATGAATATCTCTAAAACATGCCAAATAATGAGTGATTACAAGGAAATAAGAAAGTACATCAAACGCTACGAAACCCTAATGAACTAACATGCCTACAAAAAGCATCTTTTGGAATTGGCTTTGTCAAGGGATCAACTACCATAAGTACAGTGGGTATGTACTCCAATATCACCTCATTATATATTATGTTCTCTCTAACAAAGTTCATCCTCAAGTCAATGTGCTTCGTCTTGCCGTGATACTTGGGTTCCTTAGTGTAATTCACGGCTGCCGTGCTATCACAGAAAACAATCACAGGATCCGAAGCATGAGAGACGACACCAAGATCCTCGAAGAATCTCCTCAGCCACATGGCTTCTTGAACAACTAACGTACAAGTTACAAACTCCAGCTCCATCGTAGAAAGAGCAACGCAAGTCTGTTTCTTGCTACACCAAGTAATGACACCACCATGTAGCAAGAATGCATATCCTGAGGTCGACTTGCGCATTCCCTGATTACCTCCCCAACTGGCATCGGAGTAACCAATCAAACGCAGGTTTGGTCCACCATAGCACAACATGCAGTCCAAAGTACCTTTCAAATATCGCAAGATCCTCTTAATTATTCTCCAATGAGCAATTCCAGGGTTTGACTGATACCGACTGAGTTAACCGACTGCATATGCTATATCAGGCCGAGTACACACAACTGCATACATTAGCTTTCCTATAGCATTGGCATACGAGTAATGAGACATCTTCTTAATTTTCTCGAGAGAATTAGGGCATTGCTCGGGTCCAATAGCTTCGCCTTTAGTGATAGAAGTGTCTATGGGTTTGCAGTTGCTCATTTGGAATTGCTCAAGAACCTTCTTAAGGTAAGTCTGTTGAAACAAACCAATAAGCTTTCTTGAGCGATCTCTATAGATCTTAACTCCAAAAACATAAGCTGCTTTCCCCATGTTCTTCATCTCACAGTTAGAGGACAACCACCCTTTGGTGCTGACAATCATCTCCTTATCGTTCTCAGCTAGTAGGACGCCATCGACATATATAGATAAGATAAGGAATTTATCTTTTGGACCATTTGATATATACACAATAGTCTTCCTCGATCATCGTAAACCCATCAACGGCTCAATGAAATCTCAGATACCATTGTCTGGACGCCTGTTTCAAACCATAGATTGGATGCCTGTTTCAAAGCATAGATAGAACGCATGGTTGTTAAGTCGCCGACTAGTCGTCTGGTCGTGTTGGGCAGCACAAAGCGAGGGCTCGACTTGGGACCGGCTACTAAGACGACTGACTTGGCTGCTAGGCGTTGCAAGTTGTCGCCTTAGCGACGTCTTGGACACTTAGCAGCCAAGTCGCACGACATAGCAGCAGGTTCATTTCTTCAAAAGCCGATCGAATCAAGAAAAGAAAGACAGAGAGAGAGATTAACCCTAAAACTCCAGCCCTAACAATAGCAACCACAATCGACTGTGAATTAGAAAGAAAGAAAGGATGAGATTAGCCATGCTACTGCGACTCGTGAGTCGTAACTCCCTTCTCTTCCGAGGTTGGCTTCAACCTTCAATTGCTCTAGGTGAAGATGATAAGGTCTGCTCTGTTTGGCTTCTGTTTATTCATTAGGTATTTTGTTAACCCACTAACAGGACCCACTAGTTAAAGACCAAGTGGCCTATGTTATTCTATCCATTCATGTAAATGAGACGGCTGTTATAAGGCAAGCAAAGCACTCAGCACACATAATAATGAATGTTGTATGGTTGTATACTACTACTATACTAAGTAGTATTATATATTTTAGGTTTAAATATAATTTACTACCCCAAACTATAGGCTATATTCCACTTCGGTGATTCACCTTTCAATTTTATCAATTAGATGATTGAACTATTAATTTTTTTCAATTCCAACAAATTGAGTTTTCCACGTCAGAAATTGCTGACGTGGCAAACTGGGTAGGCCATACTTAAGCTTATGTGTAAATAAAAAAATTTATTTTAATATCTATTTATACATTTATTATACATTAAGAACAAATTTGTCAAATCACTTTATATTAAATATTAAAACTAAATAAAAATAACAAACTATCAGATAATATGTTCCTCTTCATCATCTTAAATTAATTAGACCCTTGAATCCTTCACACTAACGTCATTGATCAAGGAAAAGGAGGAAAAGGAGACAGAGAGCATCACTTCTTCTCTGCCTCTCTGGTTTGACCCAACCAAAAGTACTCGGTCATTTTGGAATCCTCGACATATCATGTAAGATCATCATCATCATCATCATCATCATCATCTTCACTTTACCCAAGCCTGAACATGAATACAGATCTAGGCCTTTCTGCAACTCTTTTATCTCTCTATGGCAATCAAATAATGCAGATTTAGGTGGCTTGAGTTGATTAAGATGGCAATTAGAGTATTTGTTCTTGATGTCTCATTTCTCCGCTATGCTAGTGATTAGTAAAGTCAATGGTTGGTTTGGGAGAATGAATTTAAACTCGTGAATGAATTGGGAGCTATGTATTGAAACGGTAGTTTTGAATGGTGCAGAGTAGAGAGAGAAACTAAGTTGCGGAAGAGGAGAGGGTGAAATTGTATTAACGAGGGTAAATTTGGCATAAACAGTTGTAAATAGGGTATTTTCATCATCTTCCTCTTCACAGTACTTCTCATTTTTGCTCCAAGGGGATGTGGTGATGATGATTCTGAAGTTATGTTGCGTCAAAAGGGCTAGATGATGAAATTGGACGAGGCTTTGGAGAGTTGCAATAGTCTTTCGGAGCAGAAAATGGAGAAGAAAGGGAAGGAGAAGAAGAAGGAGAAGGAGAAGGGGATGGAGGCGTTGGAACCAATCATCTGAGATCGGTTCTTCTGGTTGCTTTGGGATCTCATAGCAATTTTTGATCTCAGAGTTGGGGTTTTTTTAGATCTACTTTGGATTGATCGCTTGTTATTGTTTTGAAGTTTTGATTTGTTTAATTAAACTAATTGTATGAGCTGTGACTATTTTACCCTTTATTATATCAAAATTATTTAATTAAAAAATAAAAAATTATTTTTTCACACACATCAACTTAGGTATGCCCCACCCAAATAGCCACGTCAGCAATTTCTGACGTGGCATACTCAATTTGTTGGAATTGGAAAAAATTAATAGTTTAATCATCTAATTGACAAAATTGAAAGGTGAATCACCGAAGTGGAATATGGTCTATACTTTAGGGTAGTAAATTATATTTAAGCCTATATTTTATATATACAGTAAATTACAACATATAGTTTATATGATTATTATATTATATGCCTGATAAATAAATATTAATATTATATATATAACAAGATAAATTAGTATTATATGTCTTATTATTATACTTTATTATATTAGTATAAATATTATATTTATCTTTTCACTTATATAATAATATATTTATATATATTCATGAAATATAAATTTAATATTATCAATAAACATATTTATTTATTATTCATGAAAATTAAATTTAACATAATCAATAAATATTTTAACTTTCAATTTTTATTTTAATTTTTTTTATAAGTGATTTAAATTTTGTGTTTTATTTTACTATTGAAGTTAAATTTACCAATGTATCTACTTGCTATTTTTGTTTAAGTATATGTTTTGAGTTTATGAAGTGTAATGTAGTGTTAATTATATGTAATATATTCGTGAGTAATTTTTCTATGTTTAGTGTACCGGTGAATTGAGCTATAAATAATATTTATTTATAAAATGCACATTATAAATAATTCATCGCTTTATGGACGACTAGTCGGGCGCCTAGTCAACTAGTCGGCCACCGACTCACCTCAACTTGGCGCCTTAACTATGATAGAACGTTTGAGCTTGCATACTTTGCGCTCTTGTCTTTCTATAACGAAACTCTGGTTGATCCATGTATATTTCCTCAGCTAAATCTCCATTCAGAAAAAGTTATCTTAACGTCCATTTGATACAACTTCAAATCCAAATGTGCGACAACCGCTAGGATGAGGCAAATTGAGGTAAACCTCACAACAGGTGAGAAGGTTTCCTTGTAATTAATTCCGTCTTACTAGGTGTAGCCCTTGGCTACAAGACGAGCTTTGTACCGTTCAATGGAACCATCCACCTTGCATTTGACTTTAAAAATTTGTTTCCCAATAGCCTTTTGCCCTAGAGGAAAATCAACCAAGTCCCAGACTTTGATTAGTCCTCATGGACTCTATCTCTTCTTCTATTGCGCGATCATCCACTTATCTCTTGTAGCAGATGATAGAGCATTTCGATAAAATCGAGGTTCCTCGTCGTCCTGCACATCAACCACAGAGGCATTCCCCTCAATCTCAAAGAGACGACGTGGAATGTTATCCCCTTTGACTTCTACACATTTGAGGAACAGGAGACTCCTCATTCGATGGAAGAGAACTGCTCGAAGGCATGTCGCTTCCACTATCTACAAGAGCCTGAGAGATAACATCTTCGGTCTCAACTGTACGAGTTGGGGTACCTAAATCTTTCTCCATCTCATAAAGATTCATCTCCTTGCTCACATCACCTCTGTTAGGGAAATCCATCTCAAGGAAATCTGCATCTCGTGACTCTATATCAGATACAGTCCCATCAGGCTGCTCTTCAACAAACACATAACCTTTGGAGTGTTCAGAATATCTTACAAAGATATACTTCTTATTCATAGAGCCTAACTTCACATGCTGATAAGAAGTGTTGTGCACGTAAGCAGCTGGTCCCCAACGCCGCATTCCGCCCAATTCAGGCTTTCTGCCGGTCCACATTTCATACGGGGGTGGACTGAACTAATTTTGAAGGCACACGATTAAGTATATATGTCGCAGTCAACAATTCATTACCTCAATAAGAGATAGGCAAGTTTGCTTGCGCCATCATAGACCTAAACATGTCTAATAATGTCCGGTTCCTCCTCTCCGCCACACCGTTTTGTTACGGAGTTCTAGGAATTGTTAGTTGTCAGATTATCCCTTTTTCCTCACAGAGTTCTTTAAACTAATCGGACAGATACTCGTGGCCTCGGTCAGTTCGAAGTGCCTCAACACTTTAATCTAACTGATTCTCAACCTCAATCAAATAACGTCTAAAACAATCTAATGCCCTAGACTTGTGAGATATCAAGAAAGTGTACCCAAAACGCGTATAATCATCTATCATTGTGAGAAAATAGGAACGTCCATTCCTTTCTTTCACATTCATAGGGCAACAGATGTCTGAATGAGTGAGATGCAATGGTGTTTCTGCCCTAGTGGCTTTACCTAATGGTTTTCTAGTTGATTTCTCTGTCAAACAATGTTCACATGTGGGTAGATTGACCTTAGCGAGTGGGCCTAAAAGACCTGCTCGAGCTAACCTGGCCATTCTATTTTGTCCAATATGGCCTAATCTAGCATGCCATTGAATAGAACCATTGTGATCATTTTCAACAAGGAATAATAATTACTACTATTACTGCTAGAATCAATAGTATCCAAAATCATAAAACCATGTCCAAAAACATTCGTCTCATGCGAAATTATTGCAGAATTGTTTTCAAAACTAACAGAATAGCCTAAATGAAGTACTGATAAAACAGAAAATAAATTATGCCGCACATCCAGCGCATAAAGTACATCATAAAGGATCAATGTTGAGCATCCTCACATTTCCAGTTTGTAAGTGCCAATGCATAGCACGTCCATACTGGAATCGTTCCCCATGTAAACTTTTCTGCCAGCCAGAACGCGGCGGTATTCCACATATCCACTCCGATCTCTAACTATGTGGTCCGTTGCTCCGGAGTTGCAATCCCCATATGGAGAGAACGAGCAACAAAAACAGTACTTGATACTAAGCACGTAGATAGATTAAGACTAGGAATTACCTTCTTTGGCTCAGTGCACTCACGAACTCACGAGCGTAGTGTCCCGCCTTGCCACAATTGTAGCATGTCATCTTGTTTTTGTCCTTCTTACTAGAACCTCGTTTGCCTCTCTTATGCTTGACAGCACCCCCACACGCAGCCCCTTTAGGCGCAGCAGGATGAGCAGGTTTCATCAACTTCTTGCGCTTGAACCCTCTACGAGAGTTTGATTCAGCCACATGCCCTGGAGGTCTTGACAATATCAAGGCGCTCAGCCTCGAGCTCTAAGTGACGACGAATATCATCAAAGTTCTTGATATTCTCGTTATGAGTCATGTTGACCCGCATATGTTCCTAATTATCGGGAAAGGAGCGAACCACTGCTGAAATCTGTTGTTCGTCTCACAATTGAGTCCCACTGGATTTCAATTCCCGGATCATATTAGCCCTCACGAGGTGCCACCAAACTTAGTTTTGAGAGCCTCCCACATCCATATCGTGTGCAGTAAAGTATTGTTCATACTAAAAGAGAAAGTCATTGTTCATGTAGCTCAGCAACGTTATTAGAGAGATTCAATGTTGACCACAGTATATAAGATATCTTTGCCGCATGAACTAAATTAACATAAAAATAACGAGACATAAATATAGAAGAGAGACTTGGAATCACAGTCCATATAAATGTCTACATTATTTAAATTTAATTTTTCATCGCACAAGACATAATTTAGGGAATAATTTAATTAAATTATTACAACCTAAATGACTCCCACTAGGAACAAGGGTATTTATGTAATTACAGCATAATACTTTAATTCCAAGCACCAAAAAATTAATATTCCAAAATATTAACAAAAGGAATTAAATAATAGATAATATTACTCAATTAATATACCAAGTATGCTACAAAAACATTAAAATGCATCCAAAAAAATTTCAACAGTATATTAACACCACATAACATTACTGTAATTTTCTAGAATTTATTTTGTTAATTTTGCTAATTATCACAATTAATTAATCAATGCATAAATAGTTGAAAATTAACCAAAGATATCTAAATCTGTTAATTTCTTTCAAAAAAATTTATAACAATAGTTTATCATTATTAAAAGGTTACTGTAATTTTCTGATAATCAAGCTAATTGTCATAATTAATAAACTATTGCATGATAAATTGGAAATTAACTAAAACTATCAAAATCAGTCATTTACCTCTGGAAAAATTACAACAGTAACTTAATATCATAAAATAGTCACTGTAATTTTCCTGGAATTTTTATGATAAATTTGCTAATTTTCATAATTAATAAACCATTAATTAATAGGTAGAAAATTAACCAAAATTATCCAAAACAGTTAATATTTCAAAATTCCAATACAAACATTAATTATATGCTAATAATTAAGTTATGTTAATTTTGCAGAATTTAATAATTAATATAACCATTTTTTTAATTAATTTCCATGATCAATACAATTAAGAAATCATTTTTTGGAAATAATAATAAAAATAATTAATTTTCAACCGAATAGGGTTGGACACACGGATCGATATTGGGTAAACGGGTTTGATAAGATCAAATGGGTCGGGGCAGATAGGTCCGCGGGCACGTTGCATAAGCAGCAGCAACGCATGGCGCGCGTGGCTGCCGTGGCCCTTCGACGGGCGTGCAGGCCACGCGCCGCCTTCATGCCCTTTTTTCGCAACGCCGTTTTTATGGTCTTGATCGACTGGGACCCCTTATCATCATGGTATGCTCAACCACCATTTTGGGAGCTTCCATGAAGGGGGTGAGACGTACACAACTCCCACCCACTGAGAGTTATTGTTGGTCAAAGTAGGCTATTTGCAAACTAGGGTTTCAAATTAATTTTAAATTACATATTCAATTAAACCCAAAATTTGCATATCATATACACTCTATTTAGGCTACAACATACTGCAATATTAGCCCCTAACATTTAGTGTACCTAGAGATGCCATTAATGATGTTTTCCAAGTTTTTAAACATGCAATCATGGCATGAAGTGTAAATACAATACATAGCATACATCAGATCGTTAAACCATGTTCTGCTACCAATGTAGGGTTATAATACGCATGCTATTTATATATTTACACATAATAGAAGGATCAAAGGCATATCTCTTGAAGCGTGAAATACTTTTAATGCGGAAAACCTCGACGTTCCTCTTCAACCCAACGTCTTCGAACTACAATCGAGAACGGAGCACTAACTCACAGTACGTAACAATTAGGGTTTGGTCTATAATTTGGGAGCGCTCTGTATATGGCCAAACTGAATGAATTGTGTGTTCTTTGATCGACCGAGGGAATATGGGTATTTAATACGGAAGTGGTTGAACCACTTCCCAACTATCTCTCCACGTTCAGTTAAGGCACGTTCAAAATCATGAACGGCTTTATTGACCTTGTCAATTGGGAAGTCAGTTAAAACAACTGGGTCGAACCCTCCATGGGTGACCCATTTGGATACCCAAGATCCAACACTAATACTTTATCAGATAATTAGCCAGATCATATAAGTATATTCCTTGAATCAGAAGGTAAGGAAATTATCATTTACTTTTTCACACCAGAAATTAGATATATATCATTCTAGTCAGACAAACTAAAACAGGTGCAGATCAAGAAGCCATTACCTGAATGCAAAAGCGAACGGTGTAGATTCCTTCCTCGTTATATTCTGGTGTAATTATAACTTCTGATATTCGTGAAACCTCTGTTAGAACAGCTACAGCACTCAAAAACCAACAATCACCCAATCGGCCCTGTTTAAAACCAGAGATGAGCCACTCAAAGCAGAAACTTATTGATTATATACTTCTCTATGATGAAAAATCAAACAAAAAAGAAGCATGATTATCACCCACCCACAACCACCAAAAGAAGTGAAGCTTAGGACAACGAAAACATATGCATGCCATATTTCAATAGAAGACAAACCTGACAAACATCTGAAGGATTTGCGGACCCAGAAAATAAGCAGGGATGAGAATCCCTATGGTTCTTGTTCACTATTTCAGTTGGTCTCATCCACTCGGAAACAACCTAGGACAGAAAGACAGAGATAAGCTTAAGGGAGTTCAAATAATTAAAACTGTAACAAAGCAATAATAACAAAATTAAAATTATTTTTTGAAAAAATAATAAATAAATAATGATGAAAATAGCAGAGGGATGATACCTGCAATTTTGAAGGGGGATTATCAGGATCTACAAACAATGACTGATCACTCGGAGGAAACTCTTGATCGGTAAAATGCGGTTCTCCTCTGGCACAGAGAGCTTCTTTGACAGCCAATTCAACTGAAAGCATCCGATGATTGATTTCTTCACGTGTTTCCATCCTTGGTTTCCTTAATCTTCTGGTGAAAGAATCCACATCAACCATCACACTTTCACGTTCTGACCTTCGTTTCCTACCACTTGAATATTGGCCATCCCAATCTACATCATCCCTGTCATAAAGATCTACATCTGCAGGATCACTGTCCCATTCATCACCCTAAGTGAAACACACGAATTAACAATCAGGAAACAAGTCAATGCAAAACATCACACCTTGAGGTACAAGGAATATATTATCGACTCTAAAGCCAGCAACTACAATTTCTTTTTATTGGCAGCAGATAAACAACTTATGTAAAACTATTAAGACACTTTAAGTAAACATAGATTCAGACCCTTGAAGGAGAATCAGCCCATTGCCAATTATCTTGAGGGAGATCAATCATATTGTAATCAGCAGAACCTATGGCAGCAGGAAGAGCAGCAATCTCATCTTCGGTCAAGCACCTTCCCCAGAGGAAAAGATCCATAACGTGCATCTTGGATTCTGCTCCTTCACTGTCTGATCTCCCAAATGCATCCATATCAATAGGTGGTCTAACACCAACCCAAACTTCTGTTCCTTGCTCCCAAATGCTATTGCCATTTCGCAATGGTAGACCAGTCTGGTAGCCATCAAAACCACCATCTAAATAGCAAGTTGCCTCACCTAAATCAGCGTCTATGGTCATTGTCACCATATGCCACCTAGGAAATAAAATAATTTCTCGGTAAGATAAGGAAGGCGAGGGAAGCGGCACAAACAATAGAGACATGTACAAAAAGACAATGAGATCTCTGAATCCTATACTACTGAAACAGAAAAGAATATTATTGATAGTAAGAAAACCAAGAAGCAAAAAGACTATGAAGTTTGAAGAAAATAAGGATGTAAAAGTACAAGCTATAAGAAGATCAGGAAGAGTAACAGACACAGCATAGTCAAGTAATGAAAAGTGCACACCTTCCATCTGCAATACTTGCTGCACTAATACTCCACTCCTTTGCGACAGTAGTTTGTCTGTCACCTTTGGTTATTAACCTAAGCCCAACTTGTCCAGCCTCAATCCCTTGTTCAGAACCAGCCACAACAATTTCCCAGCACACTTTCTTCTGAAATTCAGTACCTAAGAGATAAACTGGCCCAGACTCAGGTTGGATCATCACCGCTATAGAGAAGCTAACTTTCTGACTTTGACATATGCTAGGATCAATCTGACCACAGTGTCTACCACTTGTTGTTGGTTCATCATCAAGAACACATACAGCGCCAGTAATTCCCGTCTATACAAAAGGTTGACAACAATGTCTCAAATAAATTGTAACCAACAATACTTTGTTAAAAAGAATTTGAATGTAAAGAATTATTAAAGAGAATTATACTCAGCCAGAGGAATTTCCCTTCGGCTTTCTAAGGTTTAGTCATGCAATACAATGACAGTAAAGATGGAAGAACAAGTATTTAGTGGCAGCACAAGGCCATATCTTAAGTTAACTCAATCTAACAACGCTAATGTTGACACGTCAGCTCTGTGTGGCAAGAAATATGGACCCATTACAAAATTAATGTGCAAAGCTCATTCAGAAAATACTTGGGATCTGAAAGTGCAATACATCTTAAATGAAGTAACCATGTAGCAATGGATGCCTGGACACTAACAAATTTCTAGATTCTAATTTCCAGAATTTTCATTTCCATGTTGCCTACGCAGATTATGTGTATGAATTGTGTGTTAATAGTACAAACAAAGACAGCAAAACAGACATTGTAGGTCCCTTCTCCACATGGGGCATAGGATCCCCAAAGAGATTCCCCTAGAAACTTACAATATGTAGATGATTTCCAAAGTTGAAAAATAAACATCACCTGCAGTGCCCGACGTGATAACTGTGCTGCGCGTATGCGACGTGCAATGCTTGAAACTCTCTCACGTGCAAAAGAATCATCAAGAACAGAATCACCTCCTACTGCACGCACTGCAGCCGCCATGGCCGCTGCCTCCCGACTACCAGCATTTGGTATAGATGATATAAGTGAAGCCTCTATCTCCTTCCATTTGCGTTCTTCTTTCTCCAAAAGGGCCTTCCTCCTTTCTTTTCCCCGTCCTTCCTCTTCACGTCTCTGCATTAAAATTTCCTCTTCCATCTCCTTCTCTCTTATATAACTACAAAACAAAACATGGTTGTTTGATAAACACAGAGAAGGTTACTGGACAAAGTAAAAAACATTCTGTTTCAAAGAAAGTCTTTACCTCTCCTGTATGATTTCAAACTGTCTACGATCTTCTGGCATCCACTTTTTAATCTTCTTCGCACTTAAATCTGAGAAACCTATGCTGTCAAGAAAGAGTCTCAAGCGAACCTCATCCTGGTACATCAGGGAGACAGAGAAAACATTATTCACGACAGTAACATATTTGTCTCCAACACACATGAAAGAATTCTAGTTCACCTGGACACGCTCTGCCTTCGCAGTCAAACCCAGTAACAGAAGTAAATAACCACCAAATTTATCCCACATGTAAACCCATTCAGTGTCGATGGCCTCTTCTAAGGCCAATATCCGTGCATGTGCACACATTTCTCTTCTGTAACCTATATCATTGGTTGATTCATGCCGCAAGATCCTTCCATTTCTAATTTTAAGGAAGATTGATCCCGCAGCTAGTTCTTCATTTCTCAACCGATCTCTTAATTTCATGACATCTGCTCTAGGGAGCACAAAATTTCCTGCCCTATCACGCGCAACAGTAGGGTCTCCAACCAAAAGAGCAGCTGAACTGGCAGACCTCTGGGGAGCGGAATAAGTTCCAGATATTGCATTTCTAGTCTGCATTGCAAATGAAGGGAAGTCAATTTAAATACAAACACAAAAGTTAACCAAGAGAGGACACTCTTCCTTTAAGTCTGAAATGGTTTAGCACAAAAAGGGGAAAAAACAAAAAAGAAATAGAACAAAAGAAATAGAAAATCAAGCAGCCTGCAGACATGTATTAGTTTAAAAATCCATATACTCACATCTAAATCAAAGGTAAGACCTATAAAATGTGTGTATTTTGATAAATAAATGAGATTAACAACGAAAAAAGGGGATGCTGCCAAAGTACATTTAAAGTATAAAATATGCATGGACAACAGCCCTGCAAACCCTGCAAACAGGGCCCAAATCTCAGATGTCAAAAATACTATCCGAACCTACCAGGCTAAATTCCGTCAGAAAATCAACAAAAGACTCCACTGGGCCAAGAATCATGTTACCAAATGTACAGGATGCTTAAAGATAGAACAATGGAGCACTTCTTCTATTCAAAATATCTACAATATATGTATGTAACTATGTTAACTAATATGAACAACGGAGCACTTCTTCTCTTCAAAATATCTACAATATATGTATGTAACTATGTATTATGGATGTGCGTGTGCTCGCGCATGTTGGATGTATAAGAAGTTGAAAAGTTATGCTTAAGCATAAATTAATTCCACCATCCGCGTAATCATGACATGGTTACAAACAACCAATGACTTGAACCAAATTTCTTCGCATGGACCAGAACCAGTCATTCGTAATCCATAAATCTTAGAACTAAATAGAAATAAAAAAGAAAATATTTAATCCTGAACTTCAATTAAAAATACTCCTTTTGAATCCTCAAGCTCATAAACCAATTGAAAATTGACATGAGGTCCTCCCAGATTGAATTCCAAAGCTGTTGGAGGAAATTCAAGTCATAAAACCCAGTAAACTCTCTATCAACTCCCCCCCCCCCCCAAATTCAGGTAAGGCTTTAAGCCTCCAAATTCTACTTGCATAGAAAGTTCTTAGCATATAGCTGTTCAGACTTGCACCATGTTTGAAACTAAAGATAACCTTTTAGCTCGTGATACCACTACTTCAAATAGAATGTCTAAGATCCATTTGCACCCTAAGGCTTTTCAATATACTTTTTACTCCAAGATGCAAGGGAACAAATAGAAGATACTTTCTAGACCACCTCCCAGTCCCTCCCTTTTTCTTGAGAAGCTGAGCATTTGGAGGTGCATCTAAATTAATGCTTTAATAGCATACTTTTTCATAGACCGTGCTTCTTCTTATAGCTTCGCTTCAAAGGCATACCTTAAGGTACTATTCTACAACACCATTTAAGAAACTGATCAAAACTTCTGGGATATATAGGTATGATGTTTTAGGAACAAATACATATATGAGAATATATAGTTGAAAAGTGATTAGAAGTTCAACAAGGAAGTAAAGATAAGGTCAGGGCAATGAAGAAGAAACAGATTGCTGTTGGTTCCAAAAAGAAATTGTACCTTAGTGGCAGATCGAGCGATTGCCTGAACAATAGTTTCCTTACTTAGAAAGTGAACCGCATCTTCCATCATCTGGTTATTGACATATATATTGTTAGGAAAAAGAAAAGTATTAAAAATCCCAAAAAAGGTTCTAATTAATGTAATATTTTAAAGGTACCAACATCAACAGAAAAAATTTCAATTATGCACGAAAAATTTCCACTTTTTTACAAGTAAAAGAAGAAAAGTTATCTTATTGTGCTGGATAGATCATTCAATAAGTGGACAAACCTTAAGGGTCAAACACGGCCGAGAGACAGCAAAACCAAATGCTACAACAAGTGTTATTGCTGATACAGCAGCACCAGCGAATGGTGGATAAATCTTCAAACTTGCAACAACACCCCAGCCCTCAGTTGCCAGTGCAATCCCATAAAGCATAAGGAATGCAGCACTGTTGACAATAAAATTGTTTCTTTAAGTAATTATAAATCTGATTGTTGAAGGAAATGCAGAATGCAATATTAAGTTGAGCCAAATAACTGATATCAAACATTAAAGTTAGAAGAAATGTGAGTAAGAAACTAATGCTAAACAAACCTGACATTTTCCCCACAATCTGCATGGGCATCATAAACATATACAGGCAGTACTCGAGGAGAATAAACAACAATAGGAGGTGATAAAAGCACCTGCAGAAGAAAAGAGAATTCAAAAAATATATGACACAGAATAATACATCTGAAGACAAAGTAACTTGAAATTAGTAAATACAAGTTAAAAAACATATGAATAAAATTATCATAGTCACTTATAACTCACCGTCAATGCTCTTCCAGCTAGGAGAAACAAAAAAGAAAAGTAACCAACAGATGCTCCCAGGAAAGGTTTATCTGAAACACAGTAAAAGTCATTTGCAACACACAAACAGAGAGAGAGAGAAGGGGGTCAAAAGGTGATGTATATCTTTTTGGAAATTTATCAACATTTAAAGAAAGTTCAGTCCTTTCGCCTTTCTTGAATATGGATCAAGCTCCGAGTAAGAACAGAAAAGAGACTCTTCTCACCTTGAAACCATCCAACAAGAAATGCTGCCAAAGCCAAAAGAAAAGCAAGAAAACAAACAAAGAACATCTGTGTCCGGGTCAAGTAAAAATTGTTTGAAGCCCAGTAGTGAATAACACCAATAGCCAGAACAATGAGAAGAAGAACTAAAAGGAATGCTGCCCCAATCTGTTGCAATAGCAAGCAGAAGCAAATTAGGAAAGTGTTCTACACCTGAAAAGCTGACATAACACAAGTTATAGCAAGTTCACTCACTGTCCACGGTATAATTATTACTGTAACAGCTGATATTGCACCAAGCAGAAGAAGAAGACCAATGATGACAAAAACAAAAACCCCTCGAGAAAGTTTCCAATCGTCATCTTTCCTGAAAATGAATGTTGATGGAATATTTAATTTACAAAAAACTTGAACAACAAAAGACTGTCATTTTCTGAATAAAAGTTAAACCAGTAAATCCCAAGTTTAGGTAGTGAGGGATTTTGCTGGGATCATGTTTAATTAAGATCACTTACCACTTAACCAAACCAGAACAAAGTGATAGCAATGCAGGAATGCACATTAAAGGAAGTAATGCAGCTAGGAAATCTGCCTTCCTTGGAACCTGGTCATCCCTAAAATTCACAACCTCCAAATAGGATGCACCACAAAATGCAACAAGAACAACTGCAAAAAGCAGAACAGAAAAGAAGATGGTTAATAACAATTCTACAAGGATAACAATGCTTAGTTTTCGGAGGGGATATGGGATGACTACATGGTGAGGAATTCTTGTAGGAGAGTGAAGAGTCAAAGACCCGAGCAGATTCAGAGTAACTACCTGCAAATATTCCAACACATATAGCAGAAGAGATGGAGAAACGGTATGTAGCAAACCAGGATACAATTGGCAGCACCCCAGTAACTATTAGAGCAACCACGCAGGCCATTGCCCAACCAAGGTAGACAGATGATGCATAAGGAGATGTGACACTGTTCTGGTCACCATTCCATCCTTTGTAGCCTAATTCATCTAAAGGCTTTGCAGAAACTATTGCACCAAGAGATAATACAGATCCAATAAATATTGATATGCAGATGAAAAGTACAACACCCTGAAAGTAAATTATGGAAAGTAATCAGTAACAAACTAAGCACATAGACAAGAAAGGAAAAACAGTACGCTGCAAAAAATTTAATCTGCTATATGGTTAAGAGATTAATGTAGTTAATAATATAGCACAGCAGCATAAAACGAGTGACAACAAAAGCATCTTGAAGTGGGGGAAAACACCATCATGGGGAAAGGGAGAATGGGGTTAAGGTAGCTCTTAACTCTATTAAAAGAAGTACACAATTGAACACATTCTCTTCATTTTTATTTCATTAGTTTTTCTTATAAATTGTCCCCTTGCCGAGCCTCATTGATTAAGGATGTGACGGAAATCGTAAATACCAATGTATAACCTGTAGCCTTAGGACAAAAAACATAAAGACAAGGAGCATAAACTGTGGCCCAAGAGTACAAACTAATTACAGATTTTAAGGACTTGTGAGTACTACAAACTATTGAGTAGCAACACAATGACAGAGAACAAACAGGAAAAGAAGAAACCTCTTTAAGCCACAAAGTTCGATGAGTTCCTGCATGATCCGCACAATCAACTCTTGATACCCAAAACTGGTAGCCGTTACGAATCCATATAGGAATGGCAATAGACAAGCATGCAACTATGAGAGGCACAGTCAAAGACACTCCCAGAAGAACTGATGACTTGCTGCAGAGAAAATACATATAAATTTACTAATATGATAAATACCCCACACCACAGCTCTATCAAAGAATATGTGGAAAAATGAACTACACAAAATAGGAAAGAAACCAAATGGCCCAAATTACAGCTTCATGGTGTTCATTAGACATATATCAAAAATACATCCATGAACTTTTCCAGAAAATATAAGGTCAGATTAAAGTTTTTGACTTTCTCAAAAACAATTATGGTTTAAAACAGATTTAAAGATACATATTAGAATGACCAAGTTTCTAAAAAAATTGAAACAAATACAGATATTTAACATGCATTAGACCCTCTTCAACCCCAATCGCTATCACTAGGGAATACTTGGAACACACCATAATGACATATCCAGCATAAGAGTGACCGAGGAGATGCTAAAAGATCAGCACATGGATAAAAGATATATTCACCTACCCTAGAGAAAAATATAGATATAGATACATATGTACATAAAATAAATAATATATATATATAGGGGATGTTTTGGTTGCTACAGCTAGTTGGCTGTGGCAAGACATACTTCTGCTGATGGAAAAATTTATTATTAAAAGGAGGAGATAAGTGTCAGGCATTACGACATGATTGTAAGAAAATAGCTAAATCTCACCAAAAGAAAGCTAAATAGATAAAAATTCATTTATCAAAGTAGAAAACTCTTAAGAAATAACGTGATTGAGATCAATTAGAGAATATCGATAGCAATGTGTACGGCATGTTGACAAAAGAAAGGGCTTTCTTCAATCAAATTGCTTAAGAACTATACATGAGATATGGCAATTTTCCGTACCTCAATGTCAAAAACAACTTCAAAATCAAACATATAAAAGATTACCACGAAATTCTAAACATACTGAACATTTCAACATATGGATTTTAATGAATCATTTCTTATTATATCATATCATAACTTTTCTTATAATACACTCTAACGTGCTCCAAAAGCAGAGGGAGTATGGATGAGAAAATGCAGAAGGAAAGAAATAAGTTGTTCGAACATAATAACAGTCATACCTCAAGAAAGAAAGCAGCAGACCAACAGAAGTGCTCAGCAGCCAAGCAATAAAACCATACTGAAAGAATACCAAAAGTTTGATTAAAAAAAACAACACAATTAGATATCTTTCAGATGTACAATGAACAAAAATGTGTATGATTATACACATAAAAACAGTATAGTAACCCCACATGCTGCAAGTAAAATGCATGACTTTCGCAGTGCACAAAGGAAATGTCACAATACTAAGTAACAGTAATAGTCAAAAGAACTAGTAGAAAATGACATGAAGGAAAAACTGTTCTTTTAACTATTTTATTTTTACCGAATTTGTAGAACGTCATAAAAAGTAAATAATTCTTAGGAATAGTACTCCGTAATCATTCAGACAGAACCTTACAACAATTATACTTATAACAATCAAATGCAAAAGTGATCAAGCTATAAAGCATTATTATTTTATTGTTGTAATTTTCAAGTTTGGGTATTTAAGCCATTAATTCTACAAACTCATTATTTGCAAGCAAAAATTTAACTGCATATTATATGTTTTTATTAAGGGTAGTGAATCATTTTTACCTTTCGCGGTTTCGAAGTCATGGCCATTTCTTCAGCTTGGAGAGATCGTAGGAAAGCCATGATAGAACAGACAACGGGAGATAAAAGCAATACTGCAAAGCCAAATTCAAACTGCAAAGATATTTTTTTGACAATTTCATATATCAGTTTTGAGGATAAGTATACTTGTCCATCTACATAAAGAATAATAAGCCGAGTAAAAGAAACCCCTACAAACCTGCTGATGAGTAGCATTTATAACTTTAATTGTCTTTGGCCTAAAAATGGCCACGATGACGGTTTCTATGATGAAGATTAAACTGAAGAGAACCCATGCTCTTTCAGGGGTACCAACTATGTGGCGCAAAACCAATCTGCAAAACTGAAGCCACTTTTCTAGTCCTTGGAGCCTTAGTTCCTCTGACAAAGAAATTTGATTGGGCAAAGTATTGTCAATGCTGTTTGAGTCAACGATGGTTATATTAGTATTATCACAATGATCTCTATCGGCATCCAAACTACTTCTCTGCAGTAACGCAAGAATCCTGGGATCCAAACCGTTCTCCTTCAACATCATAGCAAAATTAGGATCTAATCCTTTATCTTGCAATAAAGTAGTCAAATCATTGTCTCCTTGTCTTGCTCTCTTTTTCAACATAGATGTAATCCTTGGGTCATTCAACTTTTCCTGGAACATCAGCGCTAAATTTAAGTCTAATGCTTGTTGATTAGCCGAAGTTGATTCGTTAGACTCACAGCCTTGGCTTTCAAGACCACTACTAGAACAGACTACCAAAGAGCAGTTGGGATCAAAATTTCTATCAGCATATGACGTTCCTACTTCTGGCTCCTGAACAACTGAACGGCAGGAACTGCTTCTTATTGCTAAACTTGGCCTTCCACTATCTACACTCTTCTCACTATTAATTCCCTCAACTATATTCCAGCTTGAAGCATCACCTGTGACATGTGCAGCATTACCAAGCTGACCAGCCTCTGCACTACTACTGCGCTTCACACTTGACCCACAAGCTTCAGAAGAGCTAGATGAACTGTTTTGTTCTTTCCTACGGAAACCTTCCCTCAGGCGAATCACTGTACTCTGTAATGCATCTCTCCTTGCGGTTATTGGATTTGTAACTGACAAATGACGAGAAACAGCGGCACCTAATAGCACCGATGCTACAACGGCATAACTAACACAATGTCCCAAATACCTGTTATAGAAAGAAAGAAAAAGGAATGTGAAAGGCAATCTACAATATAACACCTTGATATAATGAAAATCAAGTATCTTAAATCTCAAACTAACCAGTAATGAACACCAAAGCAAATCAAGAAGACCCGAGATGCACCGGCAACAAAAAGGGCAGTAACACGACTTTGAAGAAGCTGAAATCCATATAAGCATGCCCCCATGTTCCAATCTGAAGGTAAAATGATAGATAAATAAATAAAGAAAAAGAATAATAATAATTACTCCCTCCGTCCATGATAAAAGTCCTTATTACTATTTTGGATAGTCCCATGTTAAGTGTCCACTTTCCTTTAATAATCAAACTTTTACACATTTTTTCCTATTATGCTCGTAGCATTAAATATCTCATACTTTTCTTATTCTAATTCCCTCTCCATATTTAATAAGTATGGAGACAAAAATTTTTGAATTGAATAGTGAGAAAGTCACTCTCTCACCTACATTGAAAATAATTAATGACATTATTATGGGCAATTTTGTCATTTCATTCCTCTTCTTAATATGCGTGAAAAGTTTACCAGGACTTTTATCCTGGGACGGAGCAAGTAAGACGGAGCAAGTAATAAATAAGTTACACAAGTTAGAAACAAAAGAATATACAGAAATACCAGTGCAAGAAAAGAAAAACAGAACAATATGAATAAGTTAATACCAAGAATAATAACCGCTGCCGATGTAATAGCCCCAAGCCAATGAGAACTTTTTGCTGTCAATCCATACAAAATGGAATAGACAAGAAGTACCAAAAGTGAGCCAAAATAGAGAAGTCCCAGATGTGAAGCCCTGCAAACAGAAACTAAGAATCTAAGGAAGCAGGAAATCGAAACAGAATCAAAAAGAAAAATGATTCCTCAAATAGTCATAAAGGCATCCAATCACCAGCAGTCTTTGCCACACTGTATATGTACATACTTGTGTTTATGTACATATACATGTGTAGACACATAAAAGCATAAATGTGTATGTTGAGACAAATAACAAGAGAAACTGAACTTGGGACAGAGGAAAAACATTAGAAGTAACAGCATTAAAAACTAATATATTGATATTTAACTTCTTCACACATATAGTATAACCCCTGTAAGCAAGGAAAGTAAGTGCTTGCCTTCTAGATTGTCGAGGATATAACTCATTAGGATCTGGTGGTTCGGGTAAGCTAGCCAAAGGACCCACTTCAATACAATCAGAATAAGCAAATTTATATGCCCTTCGAACATATTCATCCACATCTAAGCCATTGCCTATTGGAATTTATAAATCAAATAAGTACAAAAAAAAATTAAAGAATAATAACATAACACAAAACCATTTAAATGAATAATTGGAATAGCAAACTTGTGATCAACATGAATACCTGGTGAATAATAAATAACTTTAATAACAAAAGCAGTAAGACACCAGGAGAGCGCGCACACACACAGACACACACACACACACACACACAGTACACATCTCACAAAATAAGTTGCAAATTTACCATTAAAGACCATTCTGCAGATAAAGAGCATGTTAATTGCTAGCGCAATTGCTGACACGCCAAAGAAGAAGCCTGAAGCTGAATATCGTTCTGATGCACTTCTGCCTGCTGTCACATATACAGCACAAATCTCGTACGCACAAAGCAGGGCAACGGCCAGAAGAAGAAGAACAGCAACAGCCCCTGTTTAGGAACAGATGTGGTAACTACATACTCAGAGTATAGGTAAAATAATATAACTGGAAAGCAGGAAAATTTAAATATAAAAAAATGTCCACGTTAATACGTAATTTATTTTTTAGATAAACGAATAAATTTTATTAGAAACAGGAAGAGTTCCAAGGTAGCATTCGAATTAACCCTAACTTCACCCTCACATTCGCAGTAAAAATGCCATGGCATTCCTCCATCACCGTGCTAGAATGTATTTGGAAAGAACCAATACGAGACTTCTGCTTAATCAAGGTTACAAGAACAAACATCTTGGATGCACAAACATGCTCAGTTTGTTTTCAATTTCATTTAATTCCAGGACCCAGGTCCTACTTCTAAATATCTGATTTTCATAATTTCATCTGGAAAAAGCCTTGATTATGCATATTCAGCATGATTTCATTTAAATAAAAAACAAAAACAAAACAAAACATTTCCTTAATTAGCATACAATATCTTTTTTTGCTAAATAATTAGCATCCAATATCTATTACCTCCTCCCATTGATTTAACAACTATATTGGCTTTTTTCTTTCCCATGTCCTCCATTTCTATTAATTCAATCATTTCTTTCCATCCATGCTACTTTCAAGTTATGTCTAGTATTTATTCTTCTTTTACCCCCATCTCTGCAAACTTCAACCACCTTTCCTTAGCCCATAAAATCAATACTACAAGTCATTCGTAATGCAATCCTTATTCTCTACTACTTGTGATCAAAGATTAAGCTTTGCATATGTTGTCAGTTCACATGCAAAGCCTCATGCCTCATTGAGGCTCAACTACCAATATCTTTTTTGTCAAGTTGAAAGCTTTATTCACAAATTAAGAAAATTTCCGCACAAGTTCTTAAATGTGGTACCATTGTATTCGGGGGGGTTATTATATGATGGTAATGTTAGGGGTCTTAAATGGGTCTCAAATGATGTGGTATTGAATACGTTAATGATACTTTGTCGTATTTATATCAATCACAATAGATATACCTAACCAATGTAGATTACACATCATCTGAGACCAAAAATTTGAGACCCTAACATTACCCTAAATTATAAATAATCATATGAACTGACAACTGCAAATATGTAATTGTGGACTACAATTTTTTAATTGCTTTTTCTTGGGATTAATGAAAGTACCAAAACGGTTGGACTGCATCTTAAACATTGAGCCTACGCTTTTCAATTTTCATTTGTATATTACACATTTTATCAAGTGATGCTACTATTGAGATTAACCTTGTGCATCATATTATCTTCAATGGAACATGAGGACTTTCGGACTCTAACATCGGGTAGGACGGCTTTAAAAGTTACTAAGGGAGGGCAGGACTGATTAGATAATAAATAGTTCCAGTCATCGCGAAAACATGTTGTTCTGTTCACGTCTCGAACATGCTCAGAATTGCAGTTAAGGATGCAAGTAGGGGTGTAAATGAACCGAGTAAAGCGAGTATTGAGTTGCTCGGATTTGGTTCACAAATTTATCGAGTATGAAATAAGGTTTGATTGAAGGCTCATTTAGTTAGCGAGTTGAGTATGATCTCCAATCGAGCCCGAGTACGTTGAACTTTTTGAGTAAATATGATCTGAGGATCAATAGAAAATTACAATTTGAAGAGGTGAGAATAATTTATCTAACTTTAAAATTTGCTCATATTTGAATCAATCATATTTCGAATAGAGTTCGAATCGAACTTGTAGTCAAGCGAATACGAATCAAGCCCGAACTTTTGATTCATTTTACAGCCTTAGATGCAAGATGAACATGACTACATGTACAAAATAAAAGGTTTAAGTAAGAGAATGAAATTCGTAAAAGGAATACCCAAACTGAAAAAAATACTGCCGCAAAAATTACACCATAAATATCCAAAATAATTAAATAAAACTTACTAGACTGAATAAAAATTTTAAAATAAAATGATCGAGACAGTGCATACTTGAACTTTGCCACTGTGTTCTCCACCATAGCATGATTGAATAGAATGCCAAAAGAAGAGCAGTCCCAGCCATGATTACTGCCAAACCAATAATGTCTCGACCCAGAATTAGAATCAACCAGCATCCCCATATGATGAGCACTAGAGCTGGAGAAATGACGACAATCCATGCCAATAGAGACAGTAAACCACATAATATTCCCAATTGAGGTCCTTGTAAGAAATTAGGCCATTTTCTAGCAAAGATCCAACTGAAATGAAACAAAGAACATGCACTATAGCGTTAGACCAATGCTGAATAAGCTACAAACTGCAGAAGCTAGTGGCGCGCGCATATCAAACTAGTTAAAGACGAAAAAAAAAGATCTATTGCATTACCATGACCAAAGATCTGGTTAAGGCAATATCGAATCAACTAGGAAAAGGAAAACAAACAACTGATCCTAAAACAAGTTTACCGCTAGTCAAACACTACAGTAAAAGGGCAAATCAGATGCAGTAGAAACAACCTGGATATTGTAACTCTGCCATTGAAAGATACTAAATCACCTTCTTAAACTTGAATATTATACAAAGAAAAGAAAATAAACAACTCAAATTACCAAGCAACCACAGGCAAAGATTTAGACACCAGCTGAAAAAAATAAAAATAGAAAAACTAAAAGCAAACGCATTATATAGGGAATAGTTATTCATAAATATGATAAACAAAAAGCATGAGAGAAACAGCTAAACAGCCGTTTCACAACCAGGAAATGTTAACAAAAGTTGTCAACTAAAACATGATATTACAAAAATGATTCATGTACCCTTTTGAAAGGAATTTAGAGAGTGACATATGCTCAAAACCTTTTCTTATAAAAAAGGAAAGTATATCCTGAGATTACATGGATTCCTCCAAAGAGAACAAGATTAATAAAAAATAATTTGTCTGGGAGGTTTAAGGTAGGGCTTGAGAGGTATATAATTGTATTAAAAGAACCTGTTTGAAGAAGTTGAGCCCCTGTACAAAGAACCAGCAAAAAAACATCTATATTCTTATGACTATACCAGGCCCCCAAAAAGCAATAAAAACGTCCTGCCAATCATCATTATATTAGAAACAACGAACCCTTTAAATGTTTCCATAGAAAAGGCCTAAAGTAAATGAAGGAAAGTCACTCTATGACTCTAAGTTTATCCCGCATAAGGTAAAGGGAAAGATAGAGATCGCTGAATATGATAACAATTGTCTCCATTTAACTTCCCAAAGAATCGAAAACTCCTAGGCCTACAAATGATCTACAATCCCTACTGCCCTAAATTTCAAAGTTGAAAGGGCAATCAGAACTTCACCAAGTGACCCAAACATCATTACTAAAAACCAATGATAAAATACTTTTTGAGTAGTTCAAAATTATAACAATTTCAGAAGTCCTCAGCCGGGACACTTGAAGTAGGAGAACAAAATTGCAGAAATTTATTGTTAAGGACGAAAATATTATACTGCAGTTTATTCTCATTTTGGGAAAACCCATGGAAAACAATAAGTTATTAAAATATTTTCAAATGGAGTGTGAACTATAATCTAACGCCGACTAAAAGACAGTTTGCACTCCAAAGTTGTAGCATTGTTGAGGTTTGCACCCTAATATTTAAAATGTATCTAAGTGTATCCTAAACTTTTTTCTAAACAAAATGCACCCTCTGTACAATTAACCGGTCAAAAATAACCGGTTGTGCCTGTAATCTAAATTTTGAAGGGGTAATTTCGATAAAACATGTTTAAGAAATAAAAATAATAATAAAATATATCATAACATGCAAGTCACTCTATCTTCTCCATCAATAACCTAAGCCCCGGCCACCACCTTCGACCTGGTCGTCGTCGGCACCGACCTCCCTGAATCCGTCATCGTCGCAGCGGTCTCCACCGCCGGGAAGACCGTCCTACACCTCGACTCAAACCCCTTCTACGGCGGCCAATTCTCCTCTCTCCCCCTCCACGACCTACTCTCTTTCCTCAAATCCAACTCCCAGAATTAAAGACAGAGCAGATAAACAAAATTAAAGTCAATAAGTAAAAACAAAGATATCAATTGCTGAAACAGCTCATATGCAGTACCAGTATTCCCATCTTGAGCTTCTCCATGGCTAAATCGAGATTAGTCATTCTTTTCCTAAACAAAATCAATAATTTCTTTTTCAAAAAAATTAATGAAAATAGTCATGGTCTTAATCATCAAAAGGTGATATACCAGAAATTACAATGTGATGCTAAACTAAATCAAAAGTAACATGCATGTGGCGATCTTTCTCTGTGGTGCATACAGTACTTTAAGTATTGCAGTTTCTTATCACCATCCATATTGAGACAAAGCTCCATACTACATGAATAAGCTAATAATTTCCCCAACAATTAATCAATTACAATACCAAACAATAAAAAATTGTAAATCACTGGCACACCAAATCAGCCATACATACTACAAATCAAAAAAATAACCCCGCCCCCCAACCCCCAAAAAAATACCTTCCTTATGAAGCATGAATAAGCATCAATTCCCACCCGCACCCAGATTAAAAAAAATTAAATTTAAAAAAAATGAATTATCAGTGGTTTGCATACTTTCATTATCAAACAACTGATACACATAAGTCTCAACCACTCCTTCTTTCCTCAGTGGTGTATCGAGCCCAGATCTCAAATGGGAGAACAAACCCTAAAAATACAATCCAGAGTAATGGCGGCGATAACTGCATCAACCATAATGTCAAACAGGTTGCGGTAACGGACTACAGTGACAGAATCATCTCGAAAATTATATGAATGGTCCTGAAAAAGGGGGAACCCAGTTGGGATTTGAGGGTTTACTCTGTAGACCTCAAAAGGGTGGAGATTAATGAAGAAAGAGGAGTCGTTTTCGGCTAAGAATCGGAGCAAAGGTCTGATTATTAGATTATTGATGGGTTCTTAAAACTCGACAGAGGAAGGAGGAAAGGGGTTGTCGATGATGGAAGAAAGGGGTTATCGATGATGTCGATGGAATAAAAGCTATGGAAAAGACTTAAACACCCACTCCAGAAATGAAAAAGACTTAAACACCCCTCCAGATCCACACGTGTGCCTTAGTCGGTCACTTTTGACCTTTTAAGTAAAGAAAGTGTGTTTTTTGTTATGTATAACTGAAGTTTAGGGTGTACTTGGACACTTTTTCAGTTTAGGGTGAAAACGTCAACATGTGTGTAAAGTTTGGGGTGCAAAGTGTCTTTTAGTCTCTAACGCCTAAAGAGAAAAACTATTGGATTATTGAAAACAATAAGTTATTAAAATATTTCAATCATACCCAAAGAGAAAAACTTGTGGATTATTGAAAAGAAAACGATACCGAGTAACCTATTTTGTATATAGCCCCACCAATTCAATGTGGTACAAAAATAGCCAACCTAGCTTTTATCCTTTGGCAAGAAAAGGCATTAACTTACTAGAAACAAGACTAAAATTGACTTGTTTAAGCGCTCAATATTTAACAACATAAAGAAGTATTGAACTAATCATTGAAGGGCTTCGCACTAAAAAAGTAACAAAAGATTGTAAATAAGCTATACACCACTAGTTCCACAAAATCTCATAATGGATAAAATTATCTTCCCTAGGTATCATGGATACCGTCATCATGGGACATGTCATTTTTCCTTCCCTATGAATAAATATTGATTTAATGGCCATGGTCAAGGTACACGAAATTTACTTCAAGTCAACTAAACAAAAAAATAATTACACTAGCCATGCAACAGCAGTTAACTAGTACCCAGATGCACCTAACAACATTTCTCATGAATTTACTATTCATGCCAAATATGTGCTAGTAACTTTTATATTTTCTATAAACTCCATGGCAAAGTATTAATCTTCCTCCAAATTGCGAGTATTTTGTATGATATACCTTTGATGGCCTAATATATGTTTCTCCTTTATTTGATATATAGGATTAGCCTCATAATTAAGTATTTAACTGAAATTCATTTCACACATTTCCCACAATATATTCTACTTAAACTCCCTTATTCACACACACTTCAACAATTCCTTATCCTGTTTTGGTAACTACTTTAGTACTATAAGTGAATGAAAAGAAAGTAGAGGTCTTCACATCAACAGAACGCTAGTAGAACTACAATAAAAAAAATTCTACACTAGAAGCACGATCATGCACATTAATATGAAGCTCAAAAGCATAAATGCGCATTGTCCGTCAAAATAGAACAAGTGCTAAAACATAATTAAATACAAGTGGCAACAGTCATGAAATGTATGATCACCTATAAATCCGCCATGGCCTCCAATTTACCGCCCAAAGTATAGCAAAAGAACCTGAACCCAAAACAGAGAAAAGGGTCCCCGAAATGATGCATGCCAACATAGTATCCCGCTCAGCCCCTTCCATGGCTTATTTCCTCCCCTTTTCCCTCTCAGCTACACCTAGCAAATCAAATTTAAAAGCACAATTTCACACCAAATCAAAATTGAAACTTTATTTACAAATCCCTAACCAATAAGAAGAACAAAAAGTAACCCAATTCAATTCACGCATCCATCTTTCACCCAAGACAAATTAAGCATTTTGATATGTTTATGCCCAGACAGAAAAAAAAAAGGAGGGGGGAAGTGTAAGAGCATGGCATTTTAATAGCTTTACCTACTTCACTGAACTGATACCCACTGCCAAGACCATGCCGATGACTTCCGGTGTCGAAATTGGGTCATTCAGCGATTGACTTAGCTCTACAAATTAGGGTTTTCCAGCTGATGATTCGCAGCACAATTGGGTGAAAAAGCTAGGGTTTTTTTTCTGAGCTTTTGGGAAATGTAGATAGAGGAATAGAAAATAGTAGTAGCTCTATCTTCCTTGCTGTTTCTTTCCGATACCTTGAGGTCTAGATGGAGAAAAAGAATGAAGATTAAAAAACCCTACTCAGTTTCTCACTGTTAAGGGTAAAAAAAATTGGACTCTTCAGCGATGAGAGAGAAATGTGTGAAATGTAATAAAATAACAGCTGTAGACATGTCTGAGATGTTTTTGTGCACGCGTGACAGCATGTGCTTGTATGAAGGGACCAATCAGGAGTGTTAAGGGGTTTATCTATTGGTGCGTGGTTGTCATTTTGCATGTTGGCGCGTTCGAGTGGGAAACGTTTTGCAGATTTGTTTGATAATTCTTTTACTTTGAAAAGCATGCGTTATTCAAAAGGATTAACAGATTTATATGATTGGTCATTAATAATGTCTAGTAAGACGCTAAAAAAATCAAAGAGCAACTTAATCGTGTCCAAAATGCTGCTACTACTAATGTACTAGTCATCAAGGTGGTCTCGTGGTACTGAATTCCTAACAAATGTGATTAATGTCTAAGCAATTTACATCAAATTAAAACTCATGTAATTACTACAAAATGTGAAACAGTACTAAAACAATATCAAACATAGGTATCCGCAAAGTGGCAAGATCATGTATTGGGCGTTGGGGGTTGGGGTGGGGGTGGGGGTGGGGGTGGGGGTGGGGGGGGGAGCTGACTACTCTCCAGCGTCGAAAGGTCAAGGAAATTGATGTCCTAATGTTAGGAGTCAGCAACTAAAGTCCCGTCGAACGGCGGCATTACTAATCGACTTTTTATTTCTTACGATACGTAATTCGCCCATTTCCAAAAAAGAAAAAAAAAAGAAAATTCCCGTTGAGTTCTTTTGCTTTCGTGGATACAACATGTTTTTACGGGTAAAATATACGAGAGGGACATGAAATTACAATAAGTGAAATTGAAATGTGTATAACTTAAATTTTTATAACTATGATCATAATTGCGTTTTTTTTTTTTTTTGAAAGTCCTACTTTTTAAATAATATAATATAATTTCGTAATCAAGTAAATTAAGAACCAATCAAATTTTACTAAACGATGAATAAGAAATAAACTCATAAACAAGTATGTCATAAACAAGTATGCAAACAAGTTTCTCTATGAGGTTTCTCAAGGAAATTTAGTGTAATTGGGTCACACTTTTTTTTCGTTTTGCTCTTTTACCCTTACAACTTTAGATATATTATTTTTCTGTCTTTTTTAATATTAATCTCCTCTAAA
Source organism: Panax notoginseng (assembly GCA_016801055.1). NCBI lineage: Eukaryota > Viridiplantae > Streptophyta > Magnoliopsida > Apiales > Araliaceae > Panax > Panax notoginseng. The sequence continues at coordinate 10,002,130 of CM029023.1, read as the reverse complement.
TTTTATAAAATTTATAGTATAGCTCACATAATTTACACATACAATGTGATTGTGTATGCCGTATCGGTTAGTATAAATAAAGAATACATGAAAGAAAACGGGGGAAATTTGACCAACTTGGGGGAAATGTTAGTGAATTCAAAGTGCACTTTCCTTTATTTATTTTTCTTGCACACCTATAAATAAGAATAGAGAAGAAAAACTACTATTTCTCCACTAAAGTCAGAAATATAAGAGATGAAGAAAATCAACAAGGTAATGGATGGAGAGAGTGACAAAGGCATGAAAACACAGGAATATTTATTTGATGCTTGTGGAGGGATTTGTTTGGTGATTCTCTTGATGACTTCAACAACTTAATGATGACAATATAGGTTGTGGACTAAAGAAGAAATCAAAATATGGAATAATTAGCAATGTCCAAACATGTCATTAGCATTTGGGCTTATAATTCAGGACAAGTTGTGGGCTTAAACTTCAATCTTAACATCAAAAAACAAACATGTGAATCCCGGCCCAAACAATTTTTTTTTTGGGAGTGTGTAAGAGAAGATAAGATACATCTTACATAGGGGCGTAAGCCGAGATTAATAGTTTTCATACTTTACTCGAGATCGGGTTGAAAATATAATTCAAAACTCGAATTCGAAGTTAATTTGAGTCAAATTCGATCCATACTCATTTTTTATTTAATGATACATGAGTCGAATTTGAGCATACTAGTGTTCCATCAGGTTAGAGTTCGAGTATTTTATTTTTTGGTGAATCATATTTGATACCTGCTCGATGAATCATATTCGAATATTGGTCTGATCTATACCGATAAGCTAAATATGAGATATTTATATCAATCTTTATAATTTATATGTGTACTCTGTAATTGTGTAAGCTTGTTCTTGAATAAATCAATGAATTGGTTGTTAATTTGCATTAAATTATTTGTAATTTCTTTACATAAAAAAAAGTGAAAAGTTTTATATATAAACATTAGTTTAGTAATAAGTTAAATATATCGTGGTTCAATTTCAAGTAAGACAATTCATATTCGAAACTCGTTTTGAAGGCTCACGAATAACTCGCTTTGTAAACGAATCGAGTATGTTCGATTAATGTTTCGAGTCAAATCAAGCGTAAAATTAGAAATTCCTTATCGAATCCGAGCCCAATTTTTTCGATTCGAATTGAATCTAAGCAGAAGAGTGTTCGCTCAAATTTAACTCGTTTACACCCCTAATCCTAGAAAATTTATGAGTCCTACTTACAATGGATTTACACTAAATTATAATTTTAAAGTTTATCAATACATGAGATTGATAAGAATTATAATCTCAATTATCACATATTTATCTCAAAAAATTACCACTAATATTTATTTAGGTAACATGTAATCAAATAGTAAAAGTAAACCTTACAATATATATCATTTTCCAAAATTTATTCAACTTTATGATAAATAAGCATTTGGTAGAGTGCTTCAAAATTTGAAAGTTTATTTTAAAATAAAATAATGGAGTTGGTATCAAAAACTTTTATAATAATGGTTTGATTGGTGAGCCCTTTATAAAAGACGATTATTGTAAGACCCCGAATTTTATGAAATAAAATTATTCAATTTTTCTATTCAGTAAATGGTTAAATTGATAAAAGTTTAAAGTTATGGGTGAAATATGAATTTTTTTTCAAAATAAGCAAGTGGTTATAAAATAATCATTGTTGTCGGGGAATATTCGTTTGGTCGTGGAATATTCTTTCTGTCGGGGAATATTCGTACGACGGCGCAGCTATTTGTGGGCCCCATAACGAATAACTGTCGGGTGAAGGAAAACGACAAATTTGAGTTTTTACAAATAACGGCGTAGTTGTTACCGTTAACACTGTTGGAATACCCGGTGGTTAAAATACAGTAATACGCGTTATTGCACAGTAGCACACGGTATTGCATAGTATTTTTGAAATTATTGATTCTTACGTAAGAAGGCACTACTCAATAATTGTTACAGTAATTACTGTTCAATATTTTATTTTATTGATTCAATAATTGCTACGTTGAAATTTTATATTATTGTTGTTCAATAATTGTTGCTGCACAGTATTTCCCATTATCAGATCAATAATTCATATTATTTGAATAGTATTATTAGATAGCATTATTGGCAATGTCTAGAAAGTTCTGTCTAAGGAGAGGTTTGGTCATCTAATTGCGCGCCAGTAAGGAGAAATCCTTATTGGAAAGCCCCCTCTTTCCTGGGAACGGCCTGGTTGTTATAAATGTGATTCTATAAATATTATTTGTGAATAATTAATTATTTATTCATATGATAAGGAAATATTTATTTTATGTGGATATAAACGAGGGATATATTTTTGTGGTTAAAAATGAAGGAGTTAATGTTGAGGTTTTTATCCGTATTTTTGTCGGAATGGAGGTATAAAAAATCAGGGTTTTTGAGATATTTTGCGGGGGTTATAATTTTTAATCCGACCGTTGGATCGTGGTAATTTTTGGATATGTTATACATATATAAGTTGAGTATATGCCCACAAATTTTGAACCGTTAAAAATGAACGTATGATTTATTATGAATTTTACGAGATGACTGGTTCAGAAATTGTTGAATTTTCGAAGTTTATCATTTTGGTGGAAAATTCTAGAATTGGTGGGCCCCACTTGTGGTTGGTGAAGAAATGTGCTGAATTATATTTCAAATGTGGTGGGTGGGAATAGTAGCAGGTAAAGCCATCAGGTTGCAGGTCAAACCTACCAAAATTTTCCTATAAATAGAGGGCTAAGTTAGAATTAAAAATCACACCAGAAACATAAGCTTTCTCTCTTTCTCTCTCTATATTATGAAGCATATTTTGTGAGTTTTTAGATACTTGATGAGTTGCTATTCATCAGTGCAAGTTTTCTTCAGCATCATATCCGATATCCAGTCAGAAGTACTGCTCTTTTGAGGTAAGGGATAGTAAGGGATAGTAAGGGATTTTAAGGGTTGTTATGATTTTCAGTTTCGTAATTTTTCTGAACTTCAAAAATTCTTGAAAAATTTGAAATGATATTTTGATGAGTTTTCTTGATTGTGTCCAAAAATGGTGATTTTTGGATGTATAGATTGAGAGTTATGAATTTTATGAGAAAAAACTATTTTAAAAGTAACCGCTTATAATTCCTTGTGGTTAACTCCAAAATTGATGAAATTTTTATTGGGAGTACATGTATATGATAGAAGTATACTCTGTAAATTTCAGAATTTTTAGACAAAAGTACAATTTTTGATAAATGTCTAAATATTCGGCTATTTTGGCCATATGAAAAATAGTAAATGACTTTTAAAAATTCTGAGAAAAATATATGTTCACTATGGGACTATATTATGCTAAATCTCAGAAAAGAAATATTTTTGGAACTGATTTGGTATTTTTCATGAAAATGGACTAGTTATGAGTAAATGAATTAAATATGTTTTGTGAAGTAAGAAAATTGGAAAATAGGATTTTATGGCTTGAGAATCCTATATATGAGGTATATGCAGATTTTTGATGAGGGTTTTGGTTATTGATGATGAAATCTTAAGAGTTGGCATTTTATGATGATTAAATGCATTAATTAGTAAAGTGTAAACAATTTAAATAAATTGTTTATAAGCTTAAGAAATGTTATTCTTTCAATATCATTATACCGAAGTATTGGTATGAATTTTATTGTGGAATTTCTACCTTTTTGAGTCGGTGTTACTATTCACGAGTTACTATTCACGAGTTACTATTCATGAGTTACTATTCACGAGTTACTATTCACGACAAAATTGGTTTCTTTTACTAACCAAATTATAGTTGATTTATGAATATTACTCTTGAGATTAAATCTATATGTTGATTATATTGATTTTATTATCATATATAACATTTTTATAACCCTGATGTTGAATTTCTCTTTCACTGGAGTGTAAAGATGGGTAGATTATTGGTATGATCATGACTAGGGTTCTCTTTGGCCTGTAGTGTAAAGTTGAATTGTGACTGGTATGATCATGACCATTGAATTTATAATTGAATATCTTTAGCTTAAGTGTAAAGATGAATTGATTAACATGGTTATAATTATGGTGTATATAAATTCTGAAATGATTATATATTTCTTTGAGATATGAATATATTTGGCATGTAGTGCAAATATGAACTGTTGATGAATATATTTGGCCTGTAGTGCAAATATGAACTGTTGATGAATATCTTTGGCCTGTAGTGCAAAGATGAGTGGTTGATGAATATCTTTGGCTCGTAATGCAAGGATGAATTGTTGAGGAATATCTTTGGCATGTAGTGCAAAGATGGCCTGTTGATGAATATCTTTGGCCTGTAGTGCAAAGATGAACTGTTGTTGAATATCTTTGGCCCGTAGTGCAAAGATGGTTTGTTGATGAATATCTTTGTCCGTAGTGCAAAGATGGTTTTATTAGTATGATTATGAACAGGAACTGTGATTTGGTATAACCATGATCTTTGATGTTTCAGGTAAAGACAGGTGATAAAAATATTCTTCGTCCTGGGTACGAAGAAAAATTTAGAATCACAATTATGATTATGAGTTATTCATATGATTGTGGAAAGGAACTGTTGAGTGATGTTACAGGGATAAAACATTGTTGGTGGATTTTTAACATGGAGAAGATAATAGACTTTATAGTCTATTTGACTCTTCTAATGGATTGCTCGTTCCGCTGCAACTATGGTTGAAATTTTTATCATTTACCATATGTTCTAAATCTCTGATTTATTATTGATGAAGGCTATTGATAATTTAATTATCTTTAGTCATGATATTCTTTACTGAGCTAGTTGTGCTCACCCTTTTGCTTCACAATTCCTTTCAGGTAATAAGAGTGTAGCTGGGTCGAGCGGGGGTAACAAGGGAATAGAACGGTGGTCATCATTTAGTAGTTATATTTGGTGAAGAAAATAGGGTGAGGTGAACCCAACGTTGGAAGGGTGTTTTGTCACTATCATACAAGATGTCTAATGACATACAACCTCGTGTCATCATAGGACAGGGTTGTGCTAATCCACTTGCTGAGTATATCTATGGGCACTACCTATATAATCTTGGTGTTTGTTTGAAGTAAAATTCTCAATTAGAGACAGTGGAGATAATGATAAGTCAAGAGAAGACTCACCATTGGGAAGAATATGATAGTAATCTTCTCGTTTTTCTTTGGGGTCTATTGGGTCAACCAAGGATAATTCTGTGGCCATATGATATCTATCATAACCTAGACGCGTGGCCTCCCATGTACGAAGGTTTCCTTGAGCACTTTCTAAAGATTCTAATTTCTAGAACAGTTTTTGACTATACCTTTATGTAAGGTGTTATTGTGAGGTGATGTCCACGGTTGGAACATGAGTCACATTTGGTATATATTTGTATCCAAACTCACAGCATATGTGTTGTTATATTTTGCACGACAATTGTTGTAATAAAGTTGTAGTTATTTTCTGTACCATGTATTTGATGACTCAGAATGGGTTGGGTGGAATGGACCTATTTTGGGGTTGTCACAGGTGGTATCAGAGCTTAGGGATATGATCTCTGGCGGAGATCGGGAAATATAACTAGGAGGGGAGAGATGAGTAAATCCTTCGCTAGTGTGTCCTACCTAAGCTTATTTGTTGGTCAGACATAATATCGGGATATTATGTGATATGTTAATTTGTTCAATTAACCCTTGTTTTGAAGCTGTATTCTAGAATGATATCTGAAATACAGGAGATGAGCAATGGAGAAATCATGATGACAGAGAAGATGGAATCTGAAATGAAAGGAAGGTATTCTCAACTCTTTGAAATACCCGGTACGTAAATTTCGGGGACGAAATTTCATAAGGAGGGGAGATTGTAAGACCCCGAATTTTATGAAATAAAATTATTCAATTTTTCTATTCAGTAAATGGTTAAATTGATAATATATTTCTTTTCGGTCCAAATTATTTTGGGTACAAAATTATTCTATGAGGAGATGTGCTAATTTTTCAGACCGTTGGTTGACATTATAATAGTAAATCAATATGGATCGTTGATTTAAAGTTTTAATAGTAACTTGTCTCTTCAGTTTTTCAAGAGTTAGTTGTCCCTTCCGTTTTTCAAAAGTTATTTGCCCCTTCGGTGTTTCAAGAGTTAATTGCCCCTTCGCAAATAGTAGTCGTCTCTTCAATATTACCAAGAGTCATTTTGACCCTTCGTTAAAACCAAGAGCCACTTTCAATTCTTCTATAAATAGAAGTTCATTCCTTCATTATTTCTTACGAATTCACTGAAACTTTAGAGAGAGAAACTATAGAGAGAAAGAAGAAAAGTATTCTACTACTTCACTTTTCTAATATCCAATTTCTTCTAAGGTAAGGGATATTATTTGTTGTACCCGTAAGGGGTATTATTTCTTTTGTATTCATGAAGAGAACTTCTGTTATTCCATTCTTTATTATTCTTGTTGGAATAACCTGTATACGCGAACTACCATATACTTGGTGAAATTCTTCTGTTATTACGTTTTTATTATTCTGTTGGAACATCCTGTCTGTGCTTTACGCCGAACTTGGTTCTAGTATTTATTATTCTATCGGAATATCCTGTCTGTGCGTTTACGCCGGACCTGGTTCCATTATTTATTATTCTGTCGGAATATCCTGTCGGTGTATTTGCGCATGACCTGGTCCCACTATTTATTTTTCTGTTGGAATAACCTGTCTGTGCGGTTTATCGCATGTCTGGTGATTTCTTTTGTTATTCCATTCTTTATTATACTCAGTTGGTTAAAGTTTTGGCTTTTATACTCCATGAAATTAGTGGAATATCCTTGATATTTGCGCTTCATCCAGTATCTTTTCATGGAAGTATTCTTCTGAGCATTTTTGAATTTTACTCCACAAAGCAGTATCATGTTGACAATTTAGACGTTATTGATTCATGGATAAATTAATTCTTGAACTTGTTTTATTGAATTATTATGTCATTATCATCATCCTCATGTTTATATTATGTTAAAAGTCATCTGTGGCCTGTAGTGCATAGATGGACTTGGTATGATTATGACCAAGGATTATTCGGTATAATCATGACCGTAATGTTACAAATGATGTGGAAAAGTCATCATTGACCCGTAGTGCATTGATGGATAGTTTTTGGTATGATTATATGGCTATGGATTCTCTTCGGCCAAGGGTGCAAAGATGAATTATTTTATGGCATAATCAGGACCGTTGATGAAAATACGATTATCTTTGGCCCATAGTGCATGTATAATTCGTGGTTGTGATACTAATGAATATTCTTGGCCTGTAGTGCAGGGATGATTCGATGATGTGGATTAATTATTGAGCTGAGTCTCAGCGATGAAATATTAATTCATGGATGTGATAATAATGAATATATTTGGTCGTAGTGCATGGATAATTCATGGATGTGATACTAACGAATCTCCTTGACCGTAGTACATGGATAATTCGAAGGTGTGGATTATTTATTAAGTTAAGTCTCAGCGATAAAATATTGGTTATACACTTTTAATTTGTAGAAGATAGTAGATAGCATGCTCTACTTGACTCTTCTAAAATACAGTTGTATGTCTTTGGCCGTAGTGTAAATATGAATTTATTAGTATAATTATGAACAAGAATTGTGATTTGGTATAACCATGATTTTTGATGTTTCAGGTGAATATCGATGATGAAAATTATCTTCGTCCTGGGTGCGAAGAGAAATTTAGAATCACAATTATGATTATGAGTTATTCATATGATTGTGGACAGGAATTGTTGATTGATGTTACAGGGATAAAACATTATTAGTGGACTTTTAACATGGAGAAGATAATAGACCTAATGGTCTATTTGACTCTTCTAATGGATTGCTCGTTCCGCTGAAACTATAGTTAAAAAGTTTTATCAGCTACCATATGTTCTAAATCTCTGATTTATTAATGATGAAGGCTATTGATGATGTAAATTAGTTTTAATTATGATATTCTTTATTGGGCTAGTTGAGTTCACTCTTTTGCTTTCATTGTTCTCTTCAGGAAGTGAGAACGCAGCAAAGGCTAGTCGGGGAACGGAGTGACGGTCCAGATGATATCATTAGTAGTCCTCACTATTCTATGAAATAGTGTGATAGCTGTGGAGGTTCTCCCTAAACAGTATAGAAAAGTATGTTGTATTCTAGACATCATTTAGTAGTTATATTTAGTGAATCAAATAGGGTGAGGCAAACCCAACTTTGGAAGGATGTTTTGCCACAATCATACAAAATGTTTAATGACATACAACCTCGTGTTCTCATAAGACATGGTTGTGCACATCCACTTGCTGAATATATCTACGAGCACTATCTATATGATCTTGGAGTTTATTTGAAATATAATTTTCACTTGGAGACAACGGAGATATTTATATGTCAAGAGAAGACTCACCATTGGAAAGAAGATGATAGTAATCTTCTTATTTTTCTTTGGGGACTTTTGAGACAACCAAGGATAATTCTGTGGACATATGATATCTATAATAACCTAGACGCATGACCTCCTATGTACAAAGGTTTCCTTGAGCACTTTCTAAAGATTTTAATTTCTAAAACAGTTTTTGACTATACTTTTATGTAAAGTATCATTGTAAGGTTGTGGTCAAGGTACCATGAAAGTTACATATATTTGTATTAAAACTCATAGTTAACTATAGTTGTATTTTATACGACAACTCAACAGTTGTATAAATGAAGTTGTATTTGAATTTTGTACCATGTATCTGGCGACTCAGAATGGGTGATGTATACCTAATTTTGGGGGCGTCACATAAACACACATACACATGTAGATAATTATGGTAATTGAAAAGTTACGGTAACCGTATTTTCACGGAAGTCGGGGGTGCCTAACACTCTCCCCCCCCCCCCCCCCGCTTAATCAAGCCCCCGAACTCAATGAATCGGTTTCTAAGGCCAGTTAAACAGTGTCCAACTATTAAACCTTTGTGTAAACTGTGACGCCCCCAAAATAGGTATACATCACCCATTTTGAGTCGTCAAATACATGGTACAGAATACAAATACAAACTTAATTTATACAATTGTTAAGTGTCGTATAGAATACGACACAACATAAGCTGTGAGTTTTAATACAAATATTGTCTTCTAGACAGTATTAAAACTTAAAATAAGTCCTCATTACATTTATTATCACACTATTTCATAGAATAGTGAGGATTATTAATGTTATCATCTGGACCGTTACTCCGTTCCCCGACTAGTCCCGGCAACGTTCTCATTTCCTAAAGAGGACAATGAAAGTAAAAGGGTGAGCTCAACTAGCCCAGTAAGAAATAATATAACTAAGATAATGCAGAATAATTTATCGTTAGCCTTCAACAGTGTTAAACTGATAAAATATAACAAACATCAAGTTTAACTGCAGCGAAACAAGCAATCCATTAGAAGAGTCAATATTGCAAATAATAATATAAATAACTTTGTCGTCTCAATTATTGATTTGATAATATAAAATATTATGCAGATGATACTGTGACAATAATTGAATCAATAATATGAGATACTATGCAGCAATTACTGTAGCAATAATTGAGTATAACTGAGTGACTTTTTACGTAAGCATCAATAATCAATACCGTATGCTACTATGCAACCACGCGTATTTCTATACTTTTACCACCGGGTATTTCAACAGTTAACGGTAAAATTTTCGTCATTATTTTATAAAAAAATATTTTTGTCATTTTCTCAATTCGAAAATAATTCTGTTGTGGGGTCCACCAATGATTGTGCCGTCGTACGAATATTTCCTGTTAAAACGAATATTTCCCGACCAGCCGAATATAATATAACAACTTGCGTACTTTGAAAAATTTATAAATATTACCCACAACTATAACATTATATCAAATTAACTCCATAATATTCAAAAATAATATTTATAGAAAATTCATCTTTATTCATAAAAGTTGGGGTCTTGCAACCTCCCCTTCTTATGAAATTTCGCCCTCGAAATTAGGGTACGTACCTGGTATATCGAAGAGGTAAGGATACCTTGATTTCATTTCAGATTCTAACTCCCAGGTCATTTCCTCAACATCGTGGTTTCTCCACAAAACTTTGACTTGAGGTATAACCTTGGAGCTTAAAATATGCTCCTTCTTATCCAAGATTTTAATAGGAACCTCTTCATACATTAAATCTTCTGCTATTTCGTTCGGTTCTAACTCAATAATGTGGTTTGGGTCTTTCACATATTTACGTAACATAGATATGTGAAATTATAAACGCGAGACATACTTTGCGGTAAGGCGAGTCTATAGGTCACAGTTCCTACTCGTTCGAGGATTAAAAATGAGCTAATGAATCGAGAATTGAGCTTTCCTCTCTTTTTAAGTCTTAACTTCTTTCCATGGAGCAACACGTAACAACACATGTTCTCCAATATTGAATTCTACGTCCTTTCGATGAAGATCAGCATAACTCTTTTATCGATCTTGTGAGGTTTTTATACGTTGTCGGATCGTTTGAATATTTTCCGTAGTCATACGTACCAACTCCGGTCCCAACAACGTTGCTTCACCCACCTCATCCCAGCATACTGGAGAATGACATTTTCTTCCATACAACGCCTCGAATGGAGCCATGCCAATACTTGCTTGATAGCTGTTGTTGTAGGAAAACTCCACCAATGGTAAGAACTTGTCCCAACTTCCTTTGAAATCAAGGACACAGAGTCTTAATAGATCTTCAAGAGTTTGAATAGTCCTCTCCAACTGCCCGTCCGTTTGAGGATGATAAGCCAAACTAAATCGTAAATTCGTGCCCATAGTTTTTTGCAAACTAACCCAAAATCTTGAAGTGAATCTTGGGTCTCGATCAGAAACTATAGATACTGGAATACCACGCAATCTTACAATCTCGTTTATGTACATACGAGCAAGACGTTTAAGTATATAAGTTTCTCGTATCGGTAAGAAATGAGTCGACTTGGTCAATCTATCAACAATGACCCAAATCGCACCTATGCCTTGAGAAACCTTGGGAAGACCGGTAACGAAATCCATGGTAATGTGCTCCCACTTCCATTCTGGAATTTCAAGGTGTTGCAATGGACCTTTTCGTACTTGATGCTCCGCCTTAACTCGTTGACAAGTTAGATACCTTGAGATAAACTTCGCGATCTCTCTCTTCATATTGCTCCACCGAAATGTATGTCGAAGATCATGATACATTTTGGTACTCCCAAGATGGATTGTAAACGGTGTGTTGTGCGCCTCTATCATGATTTTATACTTTAAATCAGGGTCGTTAGCAACACAAAGTCTGGAGTTGACTCGAAGTATTCCTTCTTCATCAATTCTTGCTTCCGGCATAGCACCTTCTTGCACTTTCTTCCTCATACGCATCAGTTTCAGGTCTGTAGCTGGAGCAGCTTTAACTTTATCAATTAAAGTCGGTTATACTCGTATATTCGCCATCATCACATGGGTCCTTGGAGTTTTTAACTCTATCTCCATCCTTTGCAAGTCATATAAAATGGGTCTTTGCGTTGACAATATCGCACTCGTACCCGCATATGATCTTCTACTCAATGCGTCAGCTACTACGTTCGTTTTACTAGGATGGTATTGAATGGTATGATCATAATCTTTCAACAGTTCAAGCCAACGTCGTTACCGCATGTTGAGTTCCTTTTGGGTGAAGAAATATTTGAGGCTTTTATGATCCGTAAAGATCTCCACTTTCTCCCCATACAAGTAATGCCTCAAAATTTTAAGTGCGAAGACAACAGCTGCCAACTCTAGATCATGAGTAGGATAATTCCTCTCATATTCTTTGAGTTGCCGAAAGGCATAGGATATAACTTTTTCATGTTACATAAGAACACATCCTAACCCTTTGGCCGAAGCATCACTGTAGATGACAAATCCCTCCGAGCCAGATGGTATTGTCAAAACAGGTGCTAAATGAGTCTCCTCTTGAGTTCTTGAAAAATCTTATCACATTCCATGCTCCAACCGAATTTTGTATCTTTTCGAGTCAGCTGAGTTAATGGAGTAGCGATTCGAGAAAACCCTTCTACGAATCTCCGATAATAACCAGCTAAACCGAGAAAGCTACGTACTTCGGTCACTGATTTAAGTTGCTCCCAACTTTGAATAGCTTCAATCTTTGCCTGGTCAACAGATATTTCATGACTTGATACTACGTGCCCAAGGAATGCTACTTCTGTAAGACCCCAACTTTTATAAATAAAGATGAATTTTCTATAAATATAATTTTTGAATATTATGGAGTGAAATTGATATAATGTTATAGTTGTGGGTAATATTTAAAAATTTTGTAAAGTACGCAAGTTGCTATATAATATTCAATTGGTCGGGGAATATTCGTTTTAACAGGAAATATTCGTACAACGACACAATCATTGGTGGACCCTACAACGGAATTATTGTCGAATTGAGAAAATGACAAAAATACTTTATGAAAATAACGGCGAAAGTTTTACCATTAATACTGTTGAACTACTCGGTAGTAAAAGTACAGTAATACGCATGGCTGCATAGTAGCACACAATATTGATTATTGATGCTTACGTGATAAGTCACTCAGTTTTGTTTTATTGGTATTATTAATGTAATAAAACAGAAAATATTTTTATATAAAACAAAATACATTTATAAAGTTATCTATTTTATTAAACAATAATTAGAATATATTATATTTTATTATGCATAGTATTTGCATAGTGCCTGTGTAAGACCCCGAATTTTATGAAATAAAAGTATTCAATTTTTCTTATAATTACTATTCAGTAAATGGTTAAATTGATAAATGTTAAAGTTAAGGGTGATATATGATTTTTTTTTCAAAATACACAAGTGGTTATAAAATAATCATTGTTGTCGGGGAATATTCGTTGGTCGTGGAATATTCTTTCTGTCGGAGAATATTCGTACGACGGCGCAGCCATTTGTGGACCCCATAACAGAATAACTGTCGGATGAAAAAAATGACAAATTTGAGTTTTTATAAATAACGGCGTAGTTGTTACCGTTAACACCGTTGAAATACCTGGTGGTTAAAATACAGTAATTCGCGTAGTTGTACAGTAGCACATGATATTGCACAATATTTTTTTCAATTATTGATTCTTACATGAGAAGGCACTACTCAATAATTGTTACAGTAATTACTGTTCAATATTTTATTTTATTGAATTAATAATTGTTGCGTTGATATTTTATATTATTGATGTTTCAATAATTGTCACTGCACAGTATCTCCATTATCAGATCAATAATTCATATTATTTGAATAATATTATTAGATAGCATTATTGGCAATATCTAGAAAGTTCTGTCTAAGGAAGGTTTGGTCATCTAATTGCGCGCCAGTAAGGAGAAATTCTTATTGGAAAGCCCCCTCTTTCCTGGGAACGACCTGGTTGTCATAATTGTGATTCTGCAATATTATTTGTGAATAATTAATTATTGATTTATATGATAAGGAAATATTTATTTGATGTGGATATAAATGATGGATTTATTTATGTGGTTAAAAATGAAGGAGTTAATGTTGAGGTGTTTTATCTGTATTTTTGTCGGAACGGAGGTATTGAAAATTAAATTAGGGTTTTTGAGATATGTTGCGAGGGTTATAATTTTTAATCCGACCGTTGGATCGTGGTAATATTTGGATATGTTATACATATATAAGTTGAGTATATGTCCACAAATTTTGAACCGTTAAAAATGAACGTATAATTTGTTATGAATTTTAAGAGGTGACTGATTCGGAAATTAGATTTATAAATGATTTTGGTGGAAAATTCTAGAATTGAGTAGGCCCCACTTGTGGTTGGTGAAGAAATGTGCATAATTTTATTTCAAATGTGGTGGGTGACAATAGTAGCAGGTAAAGCCATCAGGTTGCAGGTTAAGTCTGCTTCGGCGTGCTAACATTTTCCTATAAATAGAGGGCTAAGTTAGAATTAAAAATCACACAAGAATTCATAAGTTTTCTCTCTTTTTCTCTCTAGATTATTGAGTGTATTTTATGAGTATTTAGATACTTGATGAGTTGATATTCATCAGTGCAAGTTTCCTTCAACGTTATATCCGATATCCAGTCAGAAGTGCTGCTCTTTTGAGGTAAGGGATAGTAAGGGATTCTAAGGGTTGTTATGATTTTTAGTTTCGTAATTTTTCTGAACTTTAAAAATTCTAGAAAAATTTGAAATGATTAATTGATGAGTTTTCTTGATTGTGTCCAAAAATGGCGATTTTTGGATGTATAGATTATGAGTTTTGAATTTTATGGGAAAAGACTATTTCAAAAGTAACCGCTTATAACTCCTTGTGGTTAACTCTAAAATTGATAAAAATTTTATTGGGAGTACATTTATATAATATCAGTGTACACTGTGAATTTTAGAATTTTTGGATAAAAGTACAATTTATGATAAATGTCTAAATATTCGGCGGTTTTGGCCATATGAAAAATAGTAAATGAATTTTAAAAATTTTGAGAAAAATATATGTTCAATATGGGACTATATTCTGATAAATCCCAGAAAAGAAATATTTTTGGAACTGATTTGGTATTTTTAATGAAAATGGACTAGTTATGAATAATTGAATTAAATATGTTATGTGAAGGAAGAAAATTAGAAAATATGATTTTATGGCTGGAGAATCATATATGTGGTATAGGCAGATTTTTGATAAGAATTTTGGTTATTGGTGATGAAATCTTATGAGTTTGGCATTTTATGATGATTAAATGTATTAATTAGTAAAGTGTAAACAATTAAAATAAATTGTTTATAAGTTTAAGAAATGTTATTCTTTCAATATCATTATACCGAAATATTGGTATAGATTTTATTGTGAAATTTCTACCTTTTTGAGTCGGGGTTACTATTCACGAGTTACTATTTACGAAAAAAAATTAGTTTCTTTTTCTGACCAAATGATCGTTGATTTATGATTGTTACTCTTGAAAATAAATGCAATTATTGATAATATTATTTTTATTATCATATATAATATTTTTATAACCTTGATGTTGAATTTCTCTTTCACATGAGTGTAAAGATGTGTAAATTATTGGTATGATTTTGACTGAGGAATATCTTTGGTCTGTAGTGCAAAGATGAATTGTTAACTGGTATGATCATGACCATTGAATTTATAATTGAATATCTTTAGCTTAAGTGTAAAGATGAATTGATTAACATGGTTATAATTATTGTTTATATAAATTCTGAAATGATTATATATTTCTTTGAGATATTAATATATTTGGCCTGTAGTGCAAATATGAACTGTTGATGAACATATTTGGCATGTAGTGCAAATATGAACTGTTGAGGAATATATTTGGCCTGTAGTGCAAAGATGAATTGTTGATGAATATCTTTGGCCTGTAGTGCAAAGATGATCTGTGGTTGAATATCTTTGGCCTATAGTGCAAAGATGACCTGTTGATGAATATGTTTGGCATGTAGTGCAAAGATGGTCTGTTGATGAATATCTTTGGGCCGTAATGCAAAGATAAAATTGTTAGTATGATTATAAACAGTAACTGTGATTTGGTATAACCATGATCTTTGATGTTTCAGGTAAAGACATGTGATGAAAATTATCTTCGTTTTGGATGTGAAGAGGAATTTAGAATCACAATTATGATTATGAGTTATTCATATAATTGTGAAAATGAACTGTTGATTGATGTTACAGGGATAAAATATTGTTAGTGGATTTTTAACATGGAGAAGATAATAGACTTTATAGTCTATTTGACTCTTCTAATGGATTGCTCGTTCCGCTGCAACTATGGTTGAAATTTTTATCATCTACCATATGTTCTAAATCTCTGATTTATTACTGATGAAGACTATTGATAATTTATTTATCTTTAGTCATAATATTCTTTACTGGGCCAGTTGTGCTCACCCTTTTGTTTCACAATTCCTTTCAGGTAATAAGAGTGTAGCTGGGTCGAGCGGGGGTAACAAGAGAATAAAACGGTGGTCATCATTTAGTAGTTATATTTGGTGAAGAAAATAGGGTGAGGCGAACCCAACGTTGGAAGGGTGTCACTATCATACAAGATGTCTAATGACATACAACCTCGTGTCATTATAAGATAGGGTTGTGCTCATCCACTTGCTAAGTATTTTTACGAGCACTACCTATATAATCTTGGTGTTTGTTTGAAGTATAATTTTCAATTAGAGACAGTGAGATAATGATATGTCAAGAGAAGACTCACCATTGGGAAGAATATGATAGTAAACTTCTCGTTTTTCTTTGGGGTCTATTGGGTCAACCAAGGATAATTCTGTGGCCATATGATATCTATCACAACCTAGAAGCATGGCCTCCCATGTACAAAGGTTTCCTTTAGCATTTTCCAAATATTCTAATTTTTAAAACAGTTTTTGACTATACCTTTATGTAAGGTGTCATTGTGAGGTGCTGTCCATGGTTGGGACATGAGTCACATTTGGTATATATTTGTATCCAAACTCACAGCATATGTGTTGTTGTATTTTGCACGACAATTGTTGTAATAAAATTGTAGTTGTTTTATGTACCATGTATTTGGCGACTCAGAATAGGTTTGATGGAATGGACCTATTTTGGGGTCGTTACAGCCTGCATAGTATTTGCATAGTAAAATCTTTTATAAAGTTATTCGTTTTCTTAGATTATAAATAGAATATATTATATTTTATTTAAAAGATTTTGCTTTTAATATGGACCGTCAGATTAAAGTAAATCAATCTAGACCGTTCATGAGTTAGTTACTATGCAGTCTATTTTTCTATAAATAGAAGCTCATTCCTTCATTATTTTCTTACGAATTCACTGAAACTCTAGAGAGAGAAACTATAAAAAGAAAGAAGAAAAGTATTCTGTTACTTCACTACTCCGATATCAAGTTTCTTTTACGGTAAGGGATATTATTTGTTGTACTCGTAAGGAGTATTATTTTCTTTTGTATTCATGAAGAGAACTTCTGTTATTCCATTATTTATTATTTTGTTGGAATAACCAGTATATGCGGATTACCCTATACTTGGTGACATTCTTCTATTATTCCGTCTTTATTATTATTCTGTTGGAATATCATGTCTGTGCGTTTTACGCTGGACCTGGTTTCGCCTTTACTATTATTCTGTCGGAATATCCTGTCTGTGCGTTTTACGCCGGACCTGGTTCCATTATTCATTATTCTGTCGGAATATCCTGTCTGTGCGTTTACGCCGTACTTGGTTCTATTATTTATTATTCTGTCGGAATATCCTGTCGGTGCGTTTACGCATGACCTGGTTCCATTATTTATTTTTCTGTTGGAATAACCTGTCTGTGCGGCCTATCGCATGCATGGTGATTTCTTTTGTTATTCCATTCTTTACTATATTCAGTTGGTTAAAGTTTTGACTTTTATACTCCATGAAATTAGTGGAATATCATTGATATTTGCGCTTCATCCAGTATCTTTTTATGAAAATATTCTTCCGAGCATTCTTGAATTTTACTCCACAAAGTAGTATCATGTTGACAATTTGGACGTTATTGGTTCCTTAAACTCCGGTGGTCCCAGCTCCTTGAACTGTGTAGCGGTGACCGTCCGAGAGTTTTCAGTGTTTTCACCTACATTTTGGACAGGAGCCGCTCTCGCCTGCTGTTGCAAGAACTGCATAAAGCTTCTGAACATACCATCATTCATCGTCAGTGTTGTTGTTTGTAAGAGGATTGTCACCTTCCTGATGCACATTATCCTGATTATTGATATGTGGTGAATCAACAGTCGCCTGTGCTCCATTGCTATTCTCAACATTCTCAGATGCCATTTTCAGATACTGCCACAAAATAAAAGTTAATTGATATGTCATATATTATCCTTATATTCTGACCGACCAATTAAATACCATGCAAATAAACTTAGGTAGGTCATACTAGCGAAGGAATTCCCCGTCTCTCCCCTTCTAGTTCTATTCTCACATCTTAGCTAAGGATCATATCCCTAAGCTCTGATACCAACTGTGACGTCCCCAAAATTAGGTATACATCACCCATCTTGGGTCGTCAGATACATGGTACAGAAAATAAATACAACTTACTAATACAAC
Organism: Panax notoginseng; assembly: GCA_016801055.1. Classification (NCBI taxonomy): domain Eukaryota; kingdom Viridiplantae; phylum Streptophyta; class Magnoliopsida; order Apiales; family Araliaceae; genus Panax; species Panax notoginseng. The sequence goes on along the minus strand of CM029023.1, from coordinate 9,983,952 downwards.
TATTGTGTACAATACGACAAAACATAACTGTGAGTTTGAATACAATTATTGTCTACTAGAGACTATACAAACTCAAAAAGAGTCCTCATTACAATTATTATCACACTATTTAATAGAATAGTGAGGACTACTAATACTATTATCTGGTCCATCACCCTGTTCCCCGACTCGTCCCGGCTATATTCTCATTTCCTGAAGAGAACAGTGAAAGAAAGAGTGAGCTCAACTAGCCCAGTAAGAAATATTATGACTAAGATAATGCAGAATAAATTATCATTAACCTTTAACAGTGTTAAACTGATAAAATATAACGAACATCAAGTTTAACTGCAGCGGAACAAGCAATCCATTAAAAGAGTCAAGTAGAAAATAAAATCTACTATCTTTTATGATTTAAAAGGTTTTTCAACACTGTTATCGCTGGGACTCAGCTTAATAAAATAATCCACATCATCAAATCACCCCTGCACTACGGCCAATGATATTCGTGTATTCATTAATGGTCATGATCATGCCAACAACTGTCCATCAATGCACTACGGGCCAATGAAGACTTTTACCACATTATTTGAAACATTACGGTCATGATTATACCGAATAATCCCTGGTCATAATCATACCAAGTCTATCTATGCACTACAGGCCACAGATGACTTTCAACATTTTATAAACATGAGGATGATGACGGTGATATAAGAATTCAATAAAACAAGTTCAAGAATTAATTTATCCAAGAATTAACAACGTCCAAATTGTCAACATGATACTGCTTTGTGGAGTAAAATTCAAGAATGCTTAGAAGAATATTTTCATGAAAAGATACTGGATGAAACGCAATTATCAAGGATATTCCACAAATTTCATGGAGTATAGAAGTCAAAACTTAACCAACTGAGTATAATAAAGAATGGAATAACAAAAGAAATCACCATGCATGCGATAGATCGCACAGACAGGTTATTCCAACAGAATAATAAATAATGGAACTAGGTCCGGCGTAAAACGCACAGACAGGATATTCTAACATAATAATAATAAAGACGGAACCAGGTCCGGTGTAAAATACACAAACAGGATGTTCTAACAGAATAATAATAAAGACGGAACCAGGTCTGGTGTAAAACACACAGACAGGATGTTCCAACAGAATAATAATAAAGACAGAACCAGGTCCGGTGTAAAACACACAGACAGGATGTTCCAACAGAATAATAGAAGAATGTCACCAAGTATAGTGTAGACCATGTATACAGGTTATTCCAACAGAATAATAAGAAATAGAATAACAACAGTTCTCTTCATGAATAAAAAATAATAACACCCCTTACCGTTTTAAAGAAGAACTGAAATAAGGAAGTAGTTAAGTAGCAGAATATTTTTCTTCTCTCTCTCTATAGTTTCTCTCTCTAGAGTTTCAGTATTATTTAGCGATAATGAAGTTTTGTTTTATTCGTATTATTAACGTAATAAAACAGAAACATCTTTTTATATAAAACAGAATACTTTATTAAAGTTATTCTATAAATAGAATATATTATATTTTATTTGAAAATTTTTGCTTTAAATATGGACCGTCAGATTAAAGTAAATCAATCTAGACCGTTCATGAGTTAGTTACTATGCAGTCCATTTTTCTATAAATAGAAGCTCATTCCTTCATTATTTTCTTATGAATTTACTGAAACTCTAGAGAGAGAAACTATAGAGAGAAAGAAGAAAAGTATTCTGCTACTTCACTACTCTGATATCAAGTTTCTTTTACGGTAAGGGATATTATTTGTTATACTCGTAAGGAGTATTATTTTTTTTTGTATTCATGAAGAGAACTTCTGTTATTCCATTCTTTATTATTCTGCTGGAATAACCAGTATACGCGGACTACCCTATACTTGGTGACATTCTTCTATTATTTCGTCTTTATTATTATACTGTTGGAATATCCCGTCTGTGCGTTTTACGCTGGACCTGGTTCCGCCTTTACTATTATTCTGTTGAAATATTCTGTTTGTGCGTTTTACGCCGGACCTGGTTCCATTATTCATTATTCTGTCGAAATATCTTGTCTGTGCGTTTACGTCGGACATGGTTCCATTATTTATTATTCTGTCAGAATATCCTGTCGATGCGTTTACGCATGACCTGGTTCTATTATTTATTTTTCTGTTGGAATAACCTGTTTGTGCGGTCTATCGCATGAATGGTGATTTCTTTTGTTATTCCATTCTTTATTATATTCAGTTGGTTAAAGTTTTGACTTTTATACTCCATGAAATTAGTGGAATATCCTTGATATTTGCGCTTCATCCAGTATCTTTTCATGAAAATATTCTTCCGAGCATTCTTTAATTTTACTCCACAAAGCAGTATCATGTGGACAATTTGGACGTTATTGGTTCCTAGATAAATTAATTCTTGAACTTGTTTTATTGAATTCTTATATCATTGTCATTATCCTCATGTTTATATTCTGTTGAAAGTCATCTGTGGCCTGTAGTGCATAGATGGACTTGGTATGATTATGACCAGGGATTATTCGGTATAATCATGACCGTAATGTTACAAATGATGTGGTAAAAGTCCTCATTGGCCCGTAGTACATTGATGGACAGTTGTTGGCATGATCATGACCATTAATGAATACACAAATATTCTTGGCCTGTGGTGCATGGATAATTGTGGTCGTGATACTAAAGAATATCTTTGACCGTAGTGCAGGGGTGATTCGATGATGTGGATTATTTTATTAAGCTGAGTCCCAGCGATAAAAGACTTGAAAAACCTTTTAAATCATAGAAGATAGTAGATTTTATTCTCTACTTGACTCTTCTAATGGGTTGCTTGTTCCGCTACAGTTAAACTTGATGTTTGTTATATTGTATCTTGGTTATATGTCGGGAAATTGAGTGATGGACCAGATGGTAGTATTAGTAGTCCTCACTATTCTGTTAAATAGTGTGACAATAAATGTAACGAGGACTTATTCTGAGGGTGGATATTGTTTAGAAGAAAGTATTTGTATTAAAACTCACAGCTATCTTGTCGTATATTAACAATTGTATTTGTATTCTGTACCATGTATTTGGCGACTCAGAATAGGTGATGTCTACCTATTTTGGTGGCGTCACAACTTCCTCATGCCAGAACTTGCATTTCTTCAACTTGGCATAAAGCTTATTTTTACGAAGCTTTTGGAGTATCAGTTTCAAGTGTTGCTCATGATCTTCACGGCTTTTGGAATATATGAGGATGTCATCAATAAAGACGACCATAAAAGTGATCTAAATATTCCTTGAATACTCGATTCATCATATCCATGAAGGCAGCAAGAGCATTAGTCAATCCAAAAGACATGACTAGAAATTCATAATCCCCGTACCGAGTTTTGAAAGCCGTCTTTGGAATGTCATCGGTTCTAATCTTTAACTGATAATATCTGGAACGAAGATCGATCTTTAAAAAGAATTTGGCGCCTTGCAACTAGTCAAGCAGGTCATCAATACGTGGCAATGGGTACCTATTCTTGATGGTGACATGATTCAACTCTCGATAATCAATACAAAGTCGCATACTCCCATCTTTCTTCTTCACGAATAGAACATGAGCACCCCAAGGAAACGTACTACGACGATAGAAACCGATGTCTAATAATTCCTACAATTGGGTCTTTAACTCCTGAAGTTTAATAGGAGCCATTCAATATGGAGCTTTGAAAATGGGTTTTGTACCGGGTTCAAGGTCGATAAAGAATTCAATTTCTCGCTCTGGGGGTAGGCCAGGAAGTTCTTCAGGGAATACGTCAGGAAATTTATTAACAATAGAGATATCATTCAAAACTGACGTATTTTTGTTTAAATCCGTGACATGAGCTAAGAAAGCTTGACATCCGTTTTTCAATAAACAAATAGCTTTATGGCTTGAGATGACAATAATTGATTTTAATGGTTGGTTGCTTGAATTCGCATAATAGGTTGGTTAGGAATATGAAAGCTAACAACCTTACGAAAATAATCAATTTTTGCATGATGAGTAGTTAACCAATCAATCCCTAGAATTACGTCAAATGCAAATATTTTTAATGAAATAAGATCGACAGGTAATGTGTGGGTACCGATTTGAACCAAACAAGACTTATAAACAGTGGATGTAATAAAGGTTTCTCCCAACAGAGTTTCAACAGATAAGTCAAAGTCTAATTTCTTCGGAGTCAAATTTAAACGTTGAGTGCAAGTAGGAGAAATAAAAGAATGGGTAGAACTGGTATCAAATAAGGTATAGACTTCGCTAGAGTTTATGATAAGCTTACCCGTGATGACCTCGTTTGGGTTCCTTGCTTTCTGGGAGGTCACGACAAACGCTCTCCCTTGAACTACCTGTTTTGACATTTCTGGGACGGCCTTTAGTGCTTCCATCCCAGCATGACTTGTCTTCGGTGCACGACAAAATCGGGCTAGATGACCTTCTCTTCTACAATTATATACAACACGCTTTGGACTGCATCGCACAGTTTGGACCGATGTGTCCCTCCCCTCCGCATTTGAAGCATATGATAGGTGGTCGTTCTCCTTCCTTAACAACGGGTGCTGGTGCTGACGTCTTTCCATCATTGTTGAATCTTCACTTCTTGAAATGTCCACTTTTATTGTCTTGACCATGATTACCACCGAAGTGGTTACCATTTCTGGCATGTTGATTCCCTCCACATTTGTTGTCACCGCTTCGATGACTGCTACCACTGGTATTATCATTTTGCCGACTACTCTTTCTTGGTTGGGTTGACTCATTATCACGTTTCAATAACTGAGTCCTATTCACAACATCTGTGTGAGACCCCAAATTTTATGAATAAAGATATAAACTTCTCGAAATATTTTTTTTTTAATATTATGGTGTGGATTTGATATAATGTTATAGTTGTGGGTGATATTTATAAATTTTGCAAAGTATGCAAGTTGTTATAAAATATTCGTTTGGTCGTGGAAAATTCTTTTTATCGGAAACATCAGTACGACGGCACAATCATTGGTGAACCCACAACGAAAGTATTGTCGTAGTAAGAAAACGACAAAATTATCTTTTTATAAAATAACGGAAGTGTTACCGTTAAAACTATTGAACTACCCGGTAGTAAAAGTACAGTAATACGCGTGGTTGCATAGTAGCACACAGTATTGATTATTGATGCTTACGTGAGAAGTTACTCAGTTATACTCAATTATTGCTATAGTAATTGTTGCATCAAATCTCTCATATTATTGATTCGATTATTGTCACAGTATCATTTGCATAATATGTTATATTATTAAATCAATAATTGAGACGACAAAGTTATTCATATTATTAAATTGTAATATTTATAATGTCTAGAAGCTCTGTTAAGGAGATATTTGGTCACCTAATTGTGCGCCAATAGGAAGAAATCTTTATTAGAAAGCCCCCTCTTTCCTGAGAATGACCTGGTTGTTAAATATTGTGAGTTATAATATTAATGATGAATAAGTTTGTGTTGATGAAAGATGAATTTGATAGTTCTATTGTGTTGAAATTGTTGGTATTAGTGAAAATCGATATTTATTTCAATAATAATTGATTTCTAGAGGTTATATTGTTCAATCAGGTATTCGGAGCACTTTTCGTATCGAAATACTATTCACGAGTTACTATTCATAAGTTACTATTCACGGGGTACTATTCACCCAAAAAATATATTTCTTTTCGGTCCAAATCATTTTTGGGTACAATATTATTCCATGAGGAGATTTGATAATTTTCCAAACCGTTGGTTGAAGTTATAATAGTAAATCAATATGGACCGCTGGTAGAAAGTTATAATAGTAAATCAATATGGATCGCTGGTTTAAAGTTTTAATAGTAAATCAGTATGGACCGTTGCTTTAAGTTTTAATAGTAAATCAATATGGACCGTCCGTTTAAAAGTAAATCAATCTGGACCGTTCATGAATTAGTTACTATTCGGTCCATTCTCCTATAAATAGAAGCTCATTCCTTCATTATTTCTTACAAATTCACTGAAACTCTAGAGAGAGAAACTATATAGAGAAATAAGAAAAGTATTCTTCTACTTCACTTTTTCAATATCCAGTTCTTCTAAGGTAAGGGGTATTATTTCTTTCATATTCATGAAGAGAACTTCTGTTATTCTATTCTTATTATTCTGTTGGAATAACCTGTAAATGTGGACTACCGTATACATGGTGAAATTCTTCTGTTATTCCATTCCTCATTATTATGTTGGAATAACCTGTTTATGCGAAGTACCGTATACATGGTGAAATTCTTCTATTATTCCGTTCTTTATTATTCTGTTGGAATATCCTATCTGTGCGTTTACGCCAGACCTGGTTCCATTATTTATTATTCTGTCGGAATATCCTGTCTGTGCGTTTACGCCGGACCTGATTTAATTATTTATTATTCTGTCAGAATATCCTGTCTATGCATTACCTGGTTCCATTATTTATTATTCTGTTGGGAATATCCTATCTGTGCAGTCTATCGCACGCATGGTGAATCCTTCTGTTATTCCATTCTTTATTATTCCGTTGGAATAACCTGTCTATGTGGATTATCACATGCATGGTGAATGATCATTTGTATTCATTCCTTATTAAATTGTGGAAATAATATGTATACGTGGATTACCGCATGGCGGGTGAAAATCTATTTACAGTTTCATACATTCTATTATACTCGGTTGGTTAAAGTTTTGGCTTCTATATTCCTTGAAATTAATAGAATATCCTGGATATTTGCGCTTCATTCAGTATCTTTTCGTGGAAATATTCTTCTGAGCATTCTTGAATTTTACTCCACAAAGCAATATCATGTTGACAATTTGGTCGTTATTGAGTTCATGATAAATTAACTTATTAATCTTTAAAACTTATTCTTGAACTTATTTTATTGAATTATTATGTCATTGTCATGATGAGTTATGTTGGTTATTATGTAAAAACATGAAAGTTTATTAGAAATCACAAAGGGTTGAAAATCAGATTTTGGTAAAAACGGAGTATGAAATTCAATTAACCATATCTCCTATTATAGTTCGAATTTTTGAGTGTGGTCAAGTTCTAGAGTTAGATCTATGAGTTTTTTAACTTATCCAAGTGGAATCACTAGAAAAGGTGTTGTAGATTTTCGTGTGGACTGATTTTAGCAAAGGAGTCAAAAACTGTAAATAACCAAAAAAGCTACTGCCCAGAAGTTTAAAAGGGCATTTTCGGCCACTTAGCTTGTGAAATAAATTCCGGCCTTTTGGGACATGAAAATATATGGTATAAAGTACCTCCTGTCCAAAAATGAGCTCATTCCGACATAAAATGAGCAAGTTATGACTATTTCAATATTTAGGTTTTTTTGACAAAAAATGCTATAACCGGAGTTCTATAACTCCGATGACCATGAAATTTAAACTGGAAGCTCACATTAACATGTTTAAGATCCTACCAAGATTTGGGAATTTCTGGAGTTAAACCTGAGGTAGCTAATTTCTTAGAGAATTAATTAGAAATTGATTTTTGAAAAATACTTAAGGGAGTTGAAAAATTATAAAAAAAATACTTGTTGTGTATGAAATATATGTATATATGTTTGGGCAAATGATAGAAAAATAGCAAGTTGATTTGGTAATTTTTCATGAAAATGGTTTAGTTACGAACCTATGAGTTAAATATGTTATGTGAAGTAACAAAATTGAAAAATAGGATTTTATGGCTTGGAAATCCTATATAGGGTATACGCAGATTTTTGATAAGGGATTTGATCATTGGTGATAAAATCTTAGGAGTATGGCATTTTTGAATGATTAAATGCATTATTTGTTAAAGTATAAACAATTGAAATAAATTGTTTATAAGTTTAAGAAGTGATTAAAATATTGTTATAATATTAATAATATTAGATTATGAGTTTATTAAGTGATTGATAATATTTGGATAAATTTAAAGTCTTAAATATTTATCCTTATTTTCGTTTGATTAATGCTTATATCATTGTCATCATTCTCATGCTTATATTGTGATGAAAGTCATCTTTGGCTTACGTGCATAGATGGACTTGGTATGATTATGACCAGGGATTATTCGGTATAATTATGACCATAATATGATGAATGATGTGGTGAAAGTCCTCAGTGGATTGTAGTGCATTAATGAATAGTTTTTGGTATGATTATAACCAGAGATTATTCGGTATAGTCATGACCATTGATAATTTAATGAATATCCTTGGCCCGTAGTGCAGGGATGATTCGATGATGTGGTTTATTTATTAAGTTAAGTCTCAGCGATAAAAGTGGTGAAAAACCTTTTTAAATCATAAAAGAGAGTAGATTTTATTCTCTACTTGACTCTTTTAATGGATTACTTGTTCCGCTGCAGTTAAACTTGATGTCTATTGTATTTTATCAGTTTAATATTGTTGAAGACTATTGATAATTTATTCTGCATTATCTTAGTCATAATATTTCTTACTGGACTAGTTGAGCTCACCCTTTCTTTCACTGTTCTCTTCAGGAAATGAGAATATAGCTGGGACGAGTCGGAGAAAGGAGTGACGGTCCAGATGATAGCATTAGTAGTCCTCACTATTTTGTTAAATAGTGTGATAATAAATTTAATGAGGATTCCTTTGAGTGTGGATATTGTCTAGATGATAATATTCCTATTAAAACTCTCAGTTTATGTATTGTCGTTTATTACACGACGGTTGTATAATTAAATTTGTATTTATATTCTGTACCATGTATTTGGCGACTCAAGATGGGTGATGTATACCTATTTTGGGGGCATCACAATCTGAATACAAGCAAAGTGTGTGAGAGATAAGGTATTGACGAATCTCGAGTTTCAAACCTCTTAGAAACATCTGCGTTATTCTCTCCTCATTATTAACTAAGTGGGACGCAAACCGGGACAACTCAGCAAACTTGGCTTCGTACTGTGACACGGTCATGTTATTTTGCTCCAGTTTAATGAACTCTACCTCTTTCATGTGACGAATACTTTCGGAAAAGTACTTGTCGTTGAATAGTTCTTGGAACTTCTCCCAAGACATCTTCAGTGTAGCAGGTTGAGTATGCTTTACAGATTTCCACCAGTAATCTGCTTTTGCCCGCAACATGAAGGTGGCAAAGGGAACCTTTTGCTCCTCGGAGCATCCCAAGACATCAAATATCTTGTTGATCTGCTTTATCCACGTCTCCGCCTTAAGTGGTTTTGGCTCTCCAAAAAACTCCGGTGGTCCCAGCTCCTTGAACTGTTTAGCAGTGACCGTTCGAGAGTTGCCAGTGTTTCCACCTGCATTTCGGACAGAAGTCTCTCTTGCCTGATGTTGCATGAATTGCAGAAAGCCTCTGAACATTCCATCGTTCATCATTTGGTCAATGTTGTTGTTTGCATGAGGATTGTTGCCTTCCTGATGTACATTATCCTGATTATTGATCTGTGGAGACTCAACGGTCTCATGTGCTCAATTGATATTCTCAACATTCTCAGATGTCATTTTTAAATACTGCCACAAAATAAGGGTTAATTGACATGTCACATATTATCCCTATACTCTGATCGGCCAATTAAATACCAAATAAACTTAGGTAGGTCATACAAACGAAGGAATTTTCCGTCTCTCCCCTCCTAGTTTTTTTCTCACATCTTAGCCAGGGATCATATCCCTAAGCTCTAATACTAACTGTGACGCCCCCAAAATAGGTATACATCACCCATTTTGAGTCGCCAAATACATGGTACAGAATACAAATACAAACTTAATTTATACAACTGTTAAGTATTGTATAGAATACGACAAAACATAATCTGTAAGTTTTAATACAAATATTATCTTCTAGACAGTATTAAAACTCAAAATAAGTTCTCATTACATTTATTATCACACTATTTCATAGAATAGTGAGGACTACTAATGCTATCATCTGGACCGTCACTCCGTTCCCCGACTAGTCCCGGCTACGTTCTTATTTCTTGAAGAGAACAATGAAAGCAAAAGGGTGAGCTCAACTAGCCTAGTAAGAAATAATATGACTAAGATAATGCAGAATAATTTATCGTTAGCCTTCAACAGTGTTAAACTGATAAAATATAACAAACATCAAGTTTAATTGCAGCGGAACAAGCAATCCATTAGAAGAGTCAATATTACAAATAATAATATAAATAACTTTGTCGTCTAAATTATTGATTTAATAATATAAAATATTATGCAGATGATACTGTAATAATAATTGAATCAATAATATGAGATACTATGCAGCAATTACTGTAGCAATAATTGAGTATAACTGAGTGGCTTCTTACATAAGCATCAATAATCAATACCGTGTGCTACTATGCAACCACGCGTATTTCTGTACTTTTACCACCGGGTATTTCAACAGTTAACGGTAAAACTTTCGCCGTTATTTTATAAAAAAATATTTTTGTCGTTCTCTTAATCCGACAATAATTTCATTGTGGGGTCCACCAATGATTGTGCCGTCGTACAAATATTCCCTGACCACCCAAATATAATATAACAACTTGCGTACTTTGCAAAATTTATAAATATTACCCACAACTATAACATTATATCAAATTCACTCCATAATATTCAAAAACGATATTTATAGAAAATTCATATTTATTCATAAAAGTTGGGGTCTTTCATAAACCTTTTCAAAATTGGTTGAATTGGTACAACTATTTCAAATATACTAATTGGCGACTCTAAATGTCAAATCGTCGACATTCACATGTCGGACTTTTTCAAACTCCCCTTTTCAGACAAAACTCAACCAAACGAGAACACAAAAGGGCAAGCGTAGAAAGGGACACAATTTTCCCGACGTCCACACCCCTGAAAGTAAATGATCTTTATTTATGCATTTAAAAGGATTAAAGAATTGAGTATTTATTTATACAGTTATAGATGACGTCCTTAAAGGAAGCACTAGATGATTCACTGGTTGATGTTATTGTTGATGTTGTACTGTTAAAGGAAGCATTGTTGATGATTCATTGGTTGATGTTGCTGTTGTGTTGCTTGTACAAAGGAAGCACTGGATTAATTTTGCAGTTGCAGTTGATGTTCATGTTGGCTGTTGCTGTTGCACTGCTAGTGCAGGCTGCTAGTTGCTGCAATGTTGCTGACTTGCTGCATGTTGCTAGATTATAATTAGACTTTGTTAAGTCATAAATTGGATTATGTATTCTTAATTTTAAACCATTAAACTTTGTTAATGACAGTTAAGGACTTGAGGTTATGACTTTGGCCCAGTTGATGCCAATTTTAAATGGTTCTTTTTTGATTCATAAATGATAACATGGAATCACAGGTTCGGTTAGTTGTTCGGATATTGAAATTATAATTATTTCGGTATTCGGTTATAACCGAATGATCAGTCATGGTTTTTTAGCCACAAATAATATAGAATAGGAAGTGCATAATATTATCTCCGTTTCGAATTATAAAACCGTTTTGGAACAGAGGATATGCCATTACCATTAAAATAATATAGGCCACCACAATCACAATGGCAAAATTGTTCAAATAAACATATTGCCCCTAATTTTTTACCAATATTAATAACAGTTAGGTCAGGTAACAAAACGGAAATGGTTCGAGATACCTTTCCCCAAACCCTCTTCGTTAATATGTAGTTATCGCTTAAACCCGACCTGACCCGAAAAACAATATCGCATACCCTCCCAGGCCCGTTTACCCGTTTACTCTATCTTTTTGTCCAAATTAAATTTCGATAAGTTCTTTTATATTACTTTCTACAATTATTTCTAATTGAAAATTAAACAACCTATAATATTTCTATTACTAGTAACATATTATATTACAAATATTATGAATTTATAATGAAATAACATATATAATTATATACTGTCCGTATCTTAAACTCACCCCTTATCTAACATACCTTGCTCACCTCCTTTAACAACGGACTAGGAGACGATTCGATCCGTCGCTATATATAGAAGCATCGTCTTAACTTTTAGTGACGGACAACATATAGCGACGTACCGAATCATCGTCCGGTCTATCGCTAAAGGGATGTAAGCAAGGTATGTTAGATAAAGATGAGCTTAAGATCCGGACAGTAATTATATATATACAAAATGCTAATTTAAAATAGTAGTTAGAAAGATATGTCTCATGCCCGACCCTAACCCTATAGGATTTAAACAATGGAGTCTCATTAAGATCGAGATCAAGTGGTTAGTTCGGGTGAAATTATCAAGCCTTATATCGCACCCTTTTACTTAACATGAAAAACAGATGTGGGAAAACAAGATACAACATAGAAGATTGTGACTAGTTCCATAACAAAGATTTAGAATCTCATTCATTCATCCATTTGAGTAGCAAACTACTCCCAAGAGAGGAGTAAATAAACAGACAGGCCCTGTTTCTTTTATGGCCAATTCCCCAAAACACTTACATGGAGAATAACTTTTCAAGGATAAAAAAAATAAAAACATAAAAACAAAAACAAAAGGGTCTAAAAGTTCCCACTACAGAAAAGTCACATTTACCAACTCAAACCTAGAAAAAAGAGCAAAAAGAAAAAAAAAGAAAGAGAGAAGTATTATACTATGTTGAATAATACAAGATGAGATTTTTACCTCCCCTACCCCCAACCCTACTATTTTGTTCTCTCAAGGGCAATTTTGGTTTTTACCAGGGCCTCCATAGTAAAAGTAGTGACCCCAATCCTCATTACTCCCAGTTTGGACATCATAGCAGTTGGACTGCTCAGTGAAAGTGCCAATATTTTTAGGAGACTTGAGATTGTTAGATCCATCAACAACTTGAATATTCCTGAAATAGCTAGCCTTTCCAAACCCTTCTTCAGGGAATCTACCACTACCCATTTGAGTGGAGGTGTGGCGACCATCAGGCTCTGAGTTCACTATCTCACCACCCCACTCTATCATGGAGGCACTGTCTGCCAAGTATGAGAATAGGAAAGAAGGCCAATACCCTAACACATACCCATTTCCAAATTGCATCCACCAATTTCCTTCTTTTGGATCCTACAAATCAAAGCACTAAATATCATCAAACATCTAACCAAACATATAGTAAAATACTAAGATAGAAAAATAAAATAAATAAATTGTCTTCACTATTTTATATTTTCCATTTTTGTGCTGAATCAAGACAAGATAAGAAAATAAATAAGAAACTATATATTGGTCTCTAGATATGAATATACTAAGAAATACCCATTGCCAAAGATTCTCAGAATCTGAACAAAAATGACAAAATGTTTATTATTCCCCTGGCAATGCTAAAATTATTTAAGTACAACCTCATCAGTTTAGAGTTATAAGTGCATCTCATGACATGGTAATGGTTTCAATACCCTACTAAGGCAATGATTTTCTTTTGTGGCTGCCACTGAATCAAATAAATAAAACAAAATAAATTATTGCATTACTATTTTTGTTTACGAATACTGCCACCTAAGCATTCACACACATGAACTGATTACTGATTCTCAAGTTCTACCCTTACAATAGCTTCTTCTTTCTTTATTTACAAGGTCTAGGTATATAGAAATCAAAGGTAGTGCCCATTGTTCTACATAAAGACAGAGAGTGATTGGGAATTCGATATTACCTTCCAAATAAGAATACTGATATCATATTGGGAATTTCGAACGGCAGAAACTGGAGAGATGCTTGCTCCCATTGCTATATCACTATTTATTTGTATGAAGCCTGAGCAAAGTAGATTGTAGCAACCTGTTGCCTGATATGCATCACTCTGCAATTTTGTAGAGGAGAAAAGACTTGGTAATTTTTGAAAAGCTAATTTTAAGGTAGTTAAATACTGAGATTGCAGAGAAAATTATGAAGCTTACAGTCCAATAAGTGAACAGTCTTGTGTTGTTATCTCCATAAAGATCTGGGCTAACCTGGAAATCAAGTACATCCCACAATCAGACTCAATAGTGGAGCGAAATATATACAATTGTAATGAGATGCCAGTTGACAATCAGTATCTCCATTATTATTTTTTTGCCTTCAGTTAAATCAAGAACTGAAGTAAAAAATCACCTGCCAACCAGCTTCAATGCTGTTAAGATCTTCACCAAAAGAACCACCCAATACCCAAATTTGGGACAAACTAAACTCATTAGGCTGCTGAATTTTTGGTTCCCAAACATTTATAGTTGCCCTTGCTCCATAATACTTGTCTCCTTCAACATAAGCAATTGAATGCTGGTTTAACCCCAAAATTGCACAAGGTTAGAGAAACTATATTTTGCTTTAAAGAATAGTACCCAATTCATTACCAACAATGAAAATAGTATGAAAAGTTCGCTAATAATGAAGATAAAGTTTTACTTTTGTTGTTCGAAAATTACCTGATGACCACTCTCATTGACGAGGTCAGGATCTGCAGACCTGGGCTTGGGGATGGTTCTATGCTTCTTCTTTCCAAATCTTTTAACCGAGCTTGCTCTCAAAATGTCATCTTTCTTGGTTCTCCTTACAGGTATAGTATCTTCAGGGCATCTACCATTCATGTGCCACAACTGAATCATTGGTTTTGTTTTTTCACCAGAATCTGTTGTGGACATCTTGTTCTCACCAAAAAGCCCTTCTGGGTGATAGCTAGGTCTCATCTAAAGAAAAACCAAATAAATAAAACATCAAAGTTGATATAACTATCAAAAACATGCTCATAAACACAGAAACATCAAAAAGAAAATGAAAAAGAAATACGAGTGGTGGTACCTGAATTTTGTGGTCTTTAAGGAATGGATGATCAAAAGCTGGCTGATGAGTGATGTGTATACAGTCAATGGTATCCCCATCTGGGCTCTGTTCCATCATTAAAAATATTAGATCCTAGACAAACAAATTGTGGTACTATTACTAGTTTCATACATTCAACCTCTGAAATGGAGAAAACTATTTTAAGAAAATATAAATGTAAAAAATTATAAAGGAAAATTATTAGAGATAAAGATGGAGGGAGAAAAAAAAAAGCGGAGGCCCCGGCAGAAAAAGAATCATAAAGTCATTGTTGCTTTAGTAGCCAAAACACAGAAATTTAATACTAATCATTTACATTTTGGGGAAAATATAGAGGAACATAAAAGAGACAAGTCTTTAATGAAAACACATCACAGCAAAACCTGAGACTCTCATATAATTTTCTTACATTTTCACAGAAACCAGACAAATATCAGTTCATACCCAGAATATAACTTGGCAAGAACAAAAGTAAAAAGGGCAGAGTCTAACTAATTTTCAGGGTTCATTTATGTGTGCATGTGTGTGTATATATACACACACACAAAGAGAGAGAGAATGATTTGAAAGGAGCTCACCTGAATGGTTTTAACAGGGGGTTTATTGAGTCGATTCAAGTGCTTCTGGACCTCAAGCTTCTGCCTGGAAGCCGCAGGTAACCGACCAGCGCAAGATAGCGAGATAAGACCCAAGAAGAAGAAGAAGAAATACACTGTCATTGCTCTTCTCCTTCTCTCTCTGCTACACTGCGCAGCTGCCATTGTTAACCTTAACCACCCAAAGAAAGAAAATCCAAGAAACTAAATCCCAAGTTCAAATTAATAAAGCTTAAACCCACTGTGTATTTTAGAGCTGGGCTTAGATTCAAGCTCGCAGACTAAACCATCATGGCCAACGGCCAAAATGCACCAATTAAAGCGAAAACTCTTTCTCTCTGCTCACACTCTCTCTCTCTCTGCTTTCTGATTTTATCTTGCGCACCTTTCACCTCAAAACAGTAGTGAGAGAATGGTGGGATTAACTTGTTCACCTTTCTCTCTCCTCTGTTTGGTGTTTTTGGTACGAAATAGGGAAAATTATAGGGGTAAAAAGGATAATGGGGAAAGGAAATGGACCAAACGGAAAAGTGGAGAAATTGGCTTTCTTTTGTCGCCTTTTGAGCTTTCCGAAGCTCCATTTTATTATCCCCATTTTGCCCCTATTGTTTCAAAAACTTTAATTTTCGATCTCTATTTGCTACAATGACCCTTCAAATCCTCTTCATTTTCTTTCCAATGGATTCCAATTAGGGGGTGAATGAATCGACTCAAGCAATATTTAGTTTTTTATATTTGGTTTATAAAATTTATGAGTAAAAAATAAAATTTAATTGAAATTTATTTAATTATCGAATCGAATACGATTTCAAATAGAAAATTATAATTTAGAGAGGTTTGAATAATTTATCGAATTTTAAAATTTGTTCATATTAAAATTATTTATATTTCGAGTCGAGTTTGAATCGAATTTTTAGTCAAGCGAGGCCAAACTGTTTGGTTTATTTTACGGCCTTAAACGGAGTAATACAACAAAATTTTCATTGATCAATAATCATAATTTGCCAAATGGACTTTCTTTAATAATTTTGCTTATTTTAAATTTTCAGATTATTATGCGAGTGTTTAATTACAAATTATTTAAAAAAAATCTTTATACTTAATGAAAAAAGACAAATAAACATAAAATTTGTTTTATTGGAATATTTTTTGTCTCAGAAAACATACTCAAATAACATGAATTTAAAGTATTTTGCAAAACATTTTTTATTACTTATTGAATTATGATTATTTAGATCAAATAAGATAATAGAATTATAACATTTCTTTACATATTTTTGTCCAAACTAAATGGACTTGTATACAATATTTAAAATACAATTTTTTTTCATTTTATAAAAATAAGTCATTTTATTTCTACCTCCATTTCCGCAAACCAAACAACATTAGTATCAATAACATGTAACACACTTTTTGTCACTTTTTTTGTGAATTGGAAAACTTCTGCCTACTCTCAAGTTAAGTTGGTTACTTAAATTATCAAGTGGTAATTGAGAAAGAGGAGACATATGAGACAAATTAAGCATTAATTATGATAATTATATGTGGATCATGTGGTAGATTAGGATAATTACCATGCGGAAGCGGTTAGCATGAAGTTTATTTTTGGATCAATTGGTCAATAGAGTGCTGACACGCAGGCGAGGTTCTGTGTGTGTCAACATTCTATTTATCAATTGACTAACTTACCAAAAAATAAACTTCGTGTTAGTCGGATCCTTACTATGCAATTAGTTAGACCATAAGTGACACTCTAGTAGAAGGTCTATCTATTTATTTTGTGAGAGGTTATAATTTTGAGCTTACCCTCAGTAAAATAATAAATAAACAAATAAATAAGAATTTAAATTAATTATTACTATATATTATATATAGGAATCCAAAGGGGTTTAAAAAAAAATTGTTAAAAATTGTTGTAAGTATGCTAAATAAATTGACAGTAGTCAGAGAATCAGTACTAATATTTTTGTATGTTATATTCTTGACAAAGATTCTCTGCTGTTTTTCTACTTAATTCCAATCATAATTATTATTATTTCATTAAATTAGTAGTATAAGCTTTTCTTGCTGAGATTATTTAATCATTAAGAATTATGATACGAAATATTGATAAAGTAGTACAAGTTTTCCATTTCAAAGTAAGAATTTTTAACATTAATAATAATTAACTTAAATTTAGTCGTTACTTGGAATATAATTATGTTCAAGTCTGTTGTACATCTATCTAATAAAATATAAATGATTTTAAATTTTTCGCTCACTCAATAAATCATCTGGTTTATCCAAAGTTTAGAATAAATCCCACCGTCCATACAGTAATGAAGGCACGGGACACAACTAATATATATATATATATATATATATATATATATATATATATATATATATATATATATATATATATACTCCTACTTATATTAGTTTACTTAAAATTGCACTTGATCACGTGTGATTCTAAAAACGTTACAAATATTCATACGTGTTTGGCTCCTAGTATAGTATTTGTGGTGTTTGTGATGATAGCATTTGCAATTTTAAATTCACGAGACATTAATTTGACGCTACAATGATGCGTTTTCTCGTTGTAAAAAATTAGACATACATACTTAGAAGGAGAAGTTTTAAGATTAATTTAATGTTTTTAGTAACGATATGTTAAAAATGGTAGTAAGAAATAATATTACAAATTTGGGACAACAATTTTAAGATTAAACTTCATAACTTTTTAGAATAAAATAAAACAAAAAATATATCTATAATTTCATAGTAGAGTGAGTATTTACTTTCTCGGGTACTATAGATATTTAGAAGTTTCAAACGCTCTCGATTTAAAAAATAATACACTCCAAAAAATTATGATTGAATGTACTATTGTTAGTAATTTAATTTCTCATATATTTCGATGTGGGTCTGGAGTTCTCGTCAGAACCGATCACACGCGCGATCGGATGACCACTTTAGAGAGTCAACTCAATCGAATTAAATCCATCTAAACAATGCCTTAAATTATTAGCATAAGAGCATTTATAACAATTTTCTTATTTTTATCCCTACTTTGCAGTGTTATTGGGTCGTTCTGCAAAATAGGGATTCAATTTTTTTACTATGTACCCAACATGTTCCTTATATTGATTCCTTAAATAATAAAATTTAAAATTTAAAAGTTTCAACATTCAAAATATCAAATTAATAATAATCTTATAATTTATAAGAGAGTATTTATCAATTATATTCTACTGTAAAATAATTTTTATTTTATTTTTAAATTTGAAGTAATTTATGGAGTGAGTATTGAATGGATTGTAGTTGTAAATGTACATAAGATTAATATTAAATTTTAAAAAGTTAATTTGTGATATTTTTAAATTTAAATTTAATATGATTCATTTAAATTTTGAAAATAATAAATTTTATAATTAATAGTGCTTTTATAATATTTATAATTATATTGACATAAATTTATATCAAATTTAAATTTGAATACGTTTGAAATTAATTTTTTTTTAAAAGTCAATATTAAGTTTATAATTTGAAAATGAAGTAATAAAAAAAATGTCAAGATGTGTATGATTGATGAGTTGTCCACTTAAACGAAGGTGTGAAATGTCATTTTGTATATATAGAACGGTCTTTTGATTCCCTCACACTGGGGAGTAAAAATATATATAGGGATTAAAATAGAGAGTCAAATAAGAATAAAGAAACTGTTGGATAATGATTTATTAATCTATTCTTCAAAATTGGGGATAAAGAGTTGATTAGGAAAACTGTTGGATAATGATTTATTAATCTATTCTTCAAAATTGGGGATAAAGAGTTGATTAGAGAAACTGTTGTTAATGCTCTAATAGTCTATTATTGAGTCATCTTAGCCTACCACATATGTAATACCCGATTAAAAAAATAATAGTATCTAATAATAAAATAATAACATGTTTATAATTAGATAATGGAATAAAAACTAATAATTATTAGTATATATCTTAATTCTATTAGGATAAGTTAGACCACAACAATCTTTTAATTTTAAAAAGGACTCTTTTTCTTAGTGATATATTTTGTAAAGGAATTTCATGTATTTAAATCATTATATAATAAGAAAAAGGAATATTAGACGAGAGAGAGAGATAAAACGTACAATTATTTAGTTTTGGAGTATTGCAGAACAAAGAAAAAAAAAGAGAAATTCAAATGATTTTGAGCCTATATCGATTAAAGTTGTTTTGTTTGGGTTGCACATAATTAATACTGTTATCTTACGGGCTTTTAAACTTATTGATTTTGAAGTGTAATAACAGACTAATCTAAAAGATTATAATTAAAGATAGTAATATTATAGTATTGTTAGTAATTTAATTTTATATATGTATATATATATATATATAAAAATTTTTTTATGTCTTTTAATGTGAGATGAAAGTGTTATAGTAGCCTTGAGCGTTAGCGCGAGGGAGCAGTAGTGGTAGAACACCTAAGTTGAATTATACGAATCACGAGGGGAAATAATAAGACTGTAAAAACTAAACAGCACTAGAGAAAAGAATCCGATGGTAATGATGTGTTTTTGGATAGTGGGGTAAAAAACAAAAAGTACACCATTGGATTTCTCATTTTACTCCCTTCCTCTTTCTTTTTCTTTCTCTCTCTCTCTCTAAAAGTATATATAACCCGCCTCTCTTCGATGAATTGAAAAGAACGAATTAAGAGCCATCGTTATAATATAAAAAATTGATTTTTTATGTTATAATGATAAAAAAAATCGTTACTATTATTGGTTCGTCGCTCCTTCTAGTTCGTTAGAAAAACAGATTGAATATATATATACTACTCCCTCTGTTTCTAAAAAATTATCGTTTAAGGTTAATGCACACAGATTAAAGAATATAATTAATATCTAGCGAGAATACTATACTACCCTTATTAATTGTCTCAACTAATTATTTCATTCATAATGTTTCTTATTCAATTCAACCAATTATTTATTATTCAACCAATTACTACATGAATAAGAATCATTGGGAAGGGAATAAAATTTTAAATAAGAGAAAACTTTAAATAGCAATTCCTATTGGAAAATCAAGAATATATTATGGAGTTTTTTTTATAAAAAAAAAATCACAATAGAAGGTAATGCATGATAAATTTTTTGAATAATCATAAAATAATAATAATATATCTATATGATGGCTCCTTGTGATGGCTCATTTTGCTTTTTATCGCGGGCTAACAATTGTAGTTGTTTTCGTGATTACTTTTAAGCCGTCACTAGGATTTAATGAAAAAATTAATTAAAATATTATTTTATGATGGTCAAGACAATCACTTAAAAGATACCGTTTGTGACAATTGAATTTTATTTGTAATCATAGAAAAAGATGGTTCGTGATGGATTTTTCAAGCCATCATAAGATGGTGATATATCTGATGGCTATTAACGATGATTTATTTTACCATCGTTGTATAGTTGTTGACAGCCATTACAATCATCCAATCTTATCTGAAAAATATTATGTTTAGTAAGCTAACTTCATTGTTTAAAATTATAGTCATCATCAGAAATTTGGTGGTGTAGTGTTAAACCTTGTTAGATTACTATGCATTCTACGAGTATTATTTTCTCTTAATTACTAATTAAGTAGGAATTTACTGGTATATTTTATTTTTTTATTTCTTGTGTCGGCAAAGACGAGTTAATATTAGTTATCTTAGAAATATAATTGAATTTTCATGCCAAAAATGGTAAAGGTAGAATGATATTTAGGGAGTGTTTGATAAAAATTGAATGAATCTGAATGAGCTGGATCTGAATTAAAAAAATTGTTTGATAATCTGAAACATCTGAATAACATATTTTTATTATTTTCCTCCTCTAAAAAATTCAAAAAATTGTTGTAAATTTATTTAATATTACTTAATATAATAGTTATTATTGTAAAAAAAATATAAATAAAAAGTTCATTCAGCCGCTCATTCAAACATTCAGCCAAAAATTTTGGATTAAACCATTCGGCTCAAAATCGTGTGAATCGCTGACCGATTCAGCCATTAAGATTATTTTTTTCAAGCTATAGGATAGTAGTAAAAACTAAAAACTAATTTGTTAATAACAAAGAAATAATTGAAGAGAGATGTAGGTATTGCCATAAGATTGTCGCTACAATCATGGATGGATTGAGAAAGATGATGCAACCATTTGAAAATGTAGGCAGGCATTGATATATTTTGGGAGTTTATGTATGTAGGGATGTGGATATAAACTTTTAGTGGCATCACTGTCTGACTAATGTCTTAGCTAGAGTCCAGCGTGAATGTGTTCCTATATCAATCAAGATTCACATGCAACTTATAAGTCATAAATAAATGGGAATTGAATTCTTCTTCTTTCTTTTTTTCTTCCACATTTGAAATGATTGAACTTATATATGATTTTCGGATCCGATTACCATCAAATTTATTTTGTTAGTAAGTTTGTTAATTGACCAATAAAATATTGACACACATAAAATTTCGTCTGCGTGTCACTACTCTATTGACCAATTGATTAACTTACCCAAAAATGAACTTCATGCTAACTACTTCCATGATTCTCCTTCTTCCATCAATTACTAATGGTGAATTATATATATAAATATAACAAAATACAATTCATTTTGAATTTTTCACTCATTCTAATAAATCATTGGACCGTCCAAAGTTTGGAATAAATTCCATCGTCCATGTATTGTCGGAAGCACGGGACACATCTAGTATATATATTGTAAGACCCCAAATTATTAATAAATGAAATTTAATTTCCTCTATTTATTATTCTGAAATAGTAAGGGTTGATTTGATTAATGTGGTTAGTTATGAGTAAAATTCGCAAATATTTTAAATAAGCAAGTGGTTATAAAATATTCATTGTTGTCGGGGAATATTCGCTTGGTCGTGGAATATTCTTACTGTCGGAGAATATTCGTACGACGGCGCAATCTTTTGTGGGCCCCATAACGAAAAGCGATTAGATGAAGAAAATGACAAAAATAAGTTGTTTATAAATAACGGCGTAATTGTTACCGTTAATACTGTTGGAATACCCGGTGGTTAAAGCACGGTAATACGCGTTGTTGCACAGTAGCACACGGTATTGCACCAATTATTGATTCTTACGTAAAAAGGCACTACTCAATAATGGTTACAGTAATTACTGTTCAATATTTTACTGATTAAATAATTGCTACGTTGATTTTTTATAATTGTCACTACACAATATTTTTTATTATCGGAGCAATAATTCATATTATCTGAATAATATTATTAGATAACATTATTGGCAATGTCTAGAAAGTTCTGTCTAAGGAGAGGTTTGGTCATCTAATTGCGCGCCAGTAAGGAGAAATCCTTATTGGAAAGCCCCCTCTTTCCTGGGAACGGCCTGGTTGCCAGTACTGTGATTCTATAATATTATTTGTGTATAATTAATTATTGATTTATATGATGAGGAAAATAGTAATTTTATGTGGATATAGATGGAGAAAATTTTTAATGTGACAATTGTTGAAAATTAATATTTTATCTTTTTTTGATAAAATAATTTATTTAAATATATTATTTTAATAATATATTGATGGTGATATTTTTACAATGAATGTGAGATATATGAGTATATGAGGAGGAAGAGTATTTTTGTGGCATTAAATGATTAACACATATTTTGTGTGTTGGTGGATACAATTCTTGACCGAAAATTTATTATTGACTGTAAAATCGCCCGTTTATGGATTTCGGTCAATTTCTGTTTGGAATTTAGAAAAACTTTCTTCTGCAAAGTTGTAGAGAATTGAATTTCCTATAAAAATTCGTGAGATTCAAATTTTCTGATAAAAGGGCTATTTATTATGAATTATTGAAGTTCTGAAGTTCCGAAATAATTTATTTTTGAAAGTTTTATTTATTATTTTGAAGAAAAACATTTTTTGGCATTTAAGTGGGCTAACATGTGATATAAATGGGCTGAGATCCGATGTCTAGAGGTGGGCTAAGGAAAATTTGATAAATATATTAATATTATATTAAATTTTCTACTTTGGTGTTCTAAGCATTTTCTTATAAATAGGGTGCTTAGGTTAGAATTGAAAATCACACCAGAAACACAAGTTTCTCTCTATTTCTCTCTCTATATCGAGCGTATTCTTGTGAGTATTTGATACTTTGAGTGTTGCTATACGGTGCAAGTTTCCTTCAGCACTATATCTAGTATTCCAGTTAGAAGTACCGTCTTTCCGAGGTAAGGGATGTTATTTCTTCTTAAATGATATTATTTTCTTCAATATCATTATGCCGAAGTATTGATCTGAACTTTTTATCAAATTTAGAACTTTTCATGTCGGGGTTACTATTCACGAGTTACTATTCACCGAAAAATAAAATTTTCTTCTTTTTGTCCAAATATATATTCTGGATACTAGTTTTGATTGTATCCATATTTTGATCATTCTTGAATTTTACTTCACTATGATTATTTATAAGGTATTTTTGGACATGGATAAATCGAAATACGAATCCTTAATATTTGTTATTTTGTTTCACTGGATTCGTTTCTTTTAAAATATTTTTCATCATCCTCAGTCCTAAATGATGATATAACTGAATATCTTTGGCCTGTAGTGCAAAGATGAATGATTTCTGATGAATATCTTTGGCCCGTAGTGTAAAGATGAACAGGTGTTGAGATGAACATGACCAACTGATGAATATCTTTGGCTTGTAGTGCAAAGATGAATATTGATTGATGTTACAGGGATAAAATATTGATGATGGACTTTTAAATTCATAGATAATAGTAGATTTCATTCTCTACGTAACTCTTCTATGAATTATTATTTTCCGCTGCGAATATTGATTTAAAATTTGTTGTCTATTGTATTCTATTATATTTTTCCCTGTTGAAGACTAACGATAATTTGTTCTATGTTATCTTAGTCATAATATTCTTTACTGGGCTAGTTGAGCTCACCCTTTTCCTTTTTGTTTCATTTTTCTCAGGAGGCGAGAATGTAGCGAGTACTAGTCGGGATATGGAATGAAGGTTCTAGGAAGTTGTTTTAGTAGTCCTCACCATTTTTTTTTATAAAATATTGTACCAATAATTGTAATGAGGACTTATTTGAGTGTGGATATTGTCTAGATGACAATATTTGTATTTACACTCACAGTTTTTATGTTGTATTAATAAAGTTGTAGTTGTTTCTGTACCATGTTATTGACAACACAGAATGGGTGTTGTATACCTGTTTTGGGGGCGTCACAGTTGGTATCAGAGCTTAGGGATATGATCTCTGGCGGAGATCGGGGAATAGAACTAGGAGGGGAGAGACGAGTAAATCTTTCGCTAGTGTGTCCTACCTAAGCTTATTTGTTGGTCGGTCATAATATAGGGATATTATGTGATATGTTAATTTGTTAAATTAACCTTTGTTTTATGGCAGTATTTGAGAATATCGACTGAGAATGTTAATAGTGGAGTAAAAGAGACGATGGAGAAGCCTATACTCACCAACGAGGAGAACGTGCAACAGGCTGGCAATGTTCCTCCTGTGAACAACACCACTGAGCAGACAGTGAACGATGAGATGTTTAGAAGCTTTTTGCTATTCATGCAAAACCAGATGAAGGAGATTCCTGTTCAAAATATAGGAAGAAACAATGGCAACGAATAGCTGGTCACAGCCAAGCAGTTCAAAGAGTTGGGACCACCAAAATTCTGGGGAAAGCCGGATCCGATTAAGGCGGAGACATGGGTCAAGCAAATTATCAAGATATTTGATGTCTTGGGATGCACGGAGGAACAGAAGGTTCCATTCGCCACCTTTATGTTCCGTGGCGAGGCAGACTACTGGTGGGAGTCTGTGAAGCGTACCCATCCAGCCGCACTCAGCATGTGTGACGCCCCCAAAATTAGGTATACATCACCCATCTTGAGTCGTCAGATACATAGTACAGAATACAAATACAACTTAATAATACAACTGTCGTGTACAATACGACAAAACATAAACTGTGAGTTTGAATACAAATATTATCTTCTAGAGAGTATTCATACTCAAAAGGAGTCCTCATTACATTTATTAACACACCATTATATAGAATAGTGAGGACTACTAACTAATACTATTCTTCGGACCATCACTCCGTTCCCCGACTTGCCCCAGCTACGTTCTCATTTCCTGAAGAGAACAGTGAAAGAAAGGGTGAGCTCAACTAGCCCAGTAAGAAATATTATGACTAAGATAATGCAGAATAAATTATCATTAGCCTTCAACAATGTTAAACTGATAAAATATAATAGACATCAAGTTTAACTGTAGCGGAACAAGCAATCCATTAAAAGAGTCAAGTAGAAAATAAACTCTACTATCTTTTATGATTTAAAAAGTTTTTCAACACTGTAATCGCTGAGACTCAGCTTAATAAAATAATCCACATCATCGAATCACCCCTGCACTACGGCCAAGGATATTCGTGTATTCATTAATGGTCATGATCATGCCAACAACTGTCCATCAATGCACTACGGGCCAATGAGGACCTTTACCACATCATTTGTAACATTACGGTCATGATTATACCGAATAATCCCTGGTCATAATCATACCAAGTCCATCTATGCACTACAGGCCACAGATGACTTTTGTGACGCCCCCAAAATAGATCCATTCCATCCAACCTATTCTGAGTCGCCAAATACATGGTACAGAAAACAACTATAACTTTATTACAATAATTGTCGTGCAAAATACAACAACACATATGCTGTGAGTTTGGATACAAATATATACCAAATGTGACTCATGTTCCAACCGTGGACATCACCTCACAATGACACCTTACATAAAGGTATAGTCAAAAATTGTTTTAGAAATTAGAATCTTTGGAAAGTGCTCAAGGAAACCTTCGTACATGGGAGGCCACGCGTCTAGGTTATGATAGATATCATATGGCCACAGAATTATCCTTGGTTTACCCAATAGACCCCAAAAAAAAACGAGAAGATTACTATCATATTCTTCCCAATGGTGAGTCTTCTCTTGACTTATCATTATCTCCACTGTCTCTAATTGAGAATTATACTTCAAACAAACACCAAGATTATATAGGTAGTGCCCATAGATATACTCAGCAAGTGGATGAGCACAACCCTGTCTTATGATGACACGAGGTTGTATGTCATTAGACATCTTGTATGATAGTGACAAAACACCCTTCCAACGTTGGGTTCGCCTCACCCTATTTTCTTCACCAAATATAACTACTAAATGATGACCACCGTTCTATTCCCTTGTTACCCCCGCTCGACCCAGCTACACTCTTATTACCTGAAAGGAATTGTAAAGCAAAAGGGTGAGCACAACTAGCCCAGTAAAGAATATCATGACTAAAGATAAATAAATTATCAATAGTCTTCATCAATAATAAATCAGAGATTTAGAACATATGGTAGATGATAAAAAAATTTCAACCATAGTTGCAGCGGAACATGCAATCCATTAGAAGAGTCAAATAGACTATAAAGTCTATTATCCTATCCATGTTAAAAATCCACCAACAATATTTTATCCATGTAACATCACTCAACAGTTCATTTCCACAATCATATGAATAACTCATAATCATAATTGTGACTATAAATTTTTCTTCGCACCCAGGACGAAGAATATTTTCATCACCTGTCTTTACCTGAAACATCAAAGATCATGGTTATACCAAATCACAATTCTTGTTCATAATCATACTAATAATTTCATCTTTGTACTACGGGCCAAAGATATTCGTCAGCAGTTTATCTTTGCACTACTGGCCAAAGATATTCAACAACAGTTCATCTTTGCACTACAGGCCAAAGATATTCAACAACATATCATCTTTGTACTACAGGCCAAAGATATTCATCAACAGTTCATATTTGCACTACAGGCCAAATATATTCATCAACAGTTCATATTTGCACTACATGCCAAATATATTAATATCTCAAAGAATTATAATCATTTTAGAATTTATATAAACAATAATTATAACCATGTTGATCAATTCACCTTTGCACTTAAGCTTAAGATATTCAATTATAAATTCAATGGTCATGATCATACCAGTCACAATTCAACTTTGCACTACAGGCCAAAGAGAACCCTAGTCATGATCATACCAATAATCTACCCATCTTTACACTCTAGTGAAAGAGAATTTCAGCATCAGAGTTATAAAAATATTATATATGATAATAAAATCAATATAATCAATACATAGTTTTAATCTCAAGAGTAATATTCATAACTCAACTATAATTTGGTTAGAAAAAGAAACCAATTTTTATCGTGAATAGTAACTCATGAATAGTAACCCCGACACAAAAGATAGAAATTCCACAATAAAATACATACCAATATTTCGGTATAATGATATTGAAAGAATAACATTACTTAAATTTATAAACAATTTATTTTAATTGTTTACACTTTACTAATTAATGCATTTAATCATCATAAAATGCCAACTCTTACAATTTCATCATCAATAACCAAAACCCTCATCAAAAATCTGCATATACCTCATATATAGGATTCTCAAGCCATAAAATCCTATTTTCTAATTTTCTTTCTTCACAAAACATATTTAATTCATTTACTCATAACTAGACCATTTTCATGAAAAATACCAAATTAGTTCCAAAAATATTTCTTTTCTGGAATTTAGCATAATATAGTCCCATAGTGAACATATATTTTTCTCAGAATTTTTAAAAGTCATTTACTATTTTTCATATGGCCAAAATAGCCGAATATTTAGACATTTATCAAAAATTGTACTTTTGTCTAAAAATTCTGAAATTTACAGAGTATACTTCTATCATATACATGTACTCCCAATAAAAATTTCATCAATTTTGGAGTTAACCACAAGGAATTATAAGCTGTTACTTTTAAAATAGTCTTTTCTCATAAAATTCATAACTCTCAATCTATACATCCAAAAATCACCATTTTTGGACACAATCAATAAAACTCATCAAAATATCATTTCAAATTTTTTCATAATTTTTGAAGATCAGAAAAATTACGAAACTGAAAATCATAACAACCCTTAAAATCTCTTACTATCCCTTACCATCCCTTACAATCCCTTACCTCAAAAGAGCAGTACTTCTGACTGGATATCGGATATGATGCTGAAGGAAACTTGCACTGATGAATAGCAACTCACCAAGTATCTAAAAACTCACAAAATATGCTTCATAATATAGAGAGAGAAAGAGAGAAAGCTTATGTTTCTGGTGTGATTTTCAATTCTAACTTAGCCCTCTATTTATAGGAAAATTTTGGTAGGTTTGACCTGCAACCTGATGACTTTACCTGCTACTATTCCCACCCACCACATTTGAAATATAATTCAGCACATTTCTTCACCAACCACAAGTGGGGCCCACCAATTCTAGAATTTTCCACCAAAATGATTAACTCTGAAAATTCAACAATTTCTGAACCAGTCATCTCGTAAAATTCATAACAAATCATACGTTCATTTTTAACGGTTCAAAATTTGTGGGCATATACTCAACTTATATGTGTATAACATATCCAAAAATTACCACGATCCAACGGTCGGATTAAAAATTATAACCCCCAGAAAATATCTCAAAAACCCTGATTTTTAATACCTCCATTCCGACAAAAATACGGATAAAAATCTCAACATTAACTCCTTCATTTTTAACCACAAAAATATATCCCTCATTTATATCCACATAAAATAAATATTTTCTTATCATATGAATCAATAATTAATTATTCACAAATAATATTACAGAATCACATTTATGACAACCAGGCCGTTCCCAGGAAAGAGGGGGCTTTCCAATAAGGATTTCTCCTTATTGGCGCGCAATTAGATGACCAAACCTCTCCTTAGACAGAACTTTCTAGACATTACCAATAATGCTATCTAATAATACTATTCAAATAATTTGAATTATTGATCTGATAATGGAAAATACTGTGCAGCAACAATTATTGAACAACAATAATATAAAATTTCAACGTAGCAATTATTGAATCAATAAAATAAAATATTGAACAGTAATTACTGTAACAATTATTGAGTAGTGCCTTCTTACGTAAGAATCAATAATTTTAAAAATACTGTGCAATACCGTGTGCTACTGTGTAATAACGCGTATTACTGTATTTTAACCACCGGGTATTCCAACAGTGTTAACGGTAACAACAACGTCGTTATTTGTAAAAACTCAAATTTGTCATTTTCTTCATCCGACAGTTATTCGTTATGGGGCCCAAAATAGCTGCGCTGTCGTACGAATATTCCCCGACAGAAAGAATATTTCACGACCAAACGAATATTCCCCGACAACAATGAATATTTTATAACCACTTGTGTATTTTGAAAAAAAATTTATATATCACCCTTAACTTTAACATTTATCAATTTAACCATTTACTGAATAGAAAAATTGAATAATTTTATTTCATAAAATTCGGGGTCTTACAACTTTCAACATTTTATAAACATGATGATGATGACAATGATATAAGAATTCAATAAAATAAGTTCAAGAATTAATTTATCCAGGAATTAACAACGTCCAAATTGTCAACATGATACTGCATTGTGGAGTAAAATTCAAGAATGCTTAGAAGAATATTTTCTTGAAAAGATACTGGATGAAACGCAACTATCAAGGATATTCCACAAATTTCATGGAGTATAGAAGTCAAAACTTAACCAACTGAGTATAATAAAGAATGGAATAACAAAAGAAATCACCATGCATGCGATAGACCGCACAGACAGGTTACTCCAACAGAATAATAAATAATGGAACCAGGTCCGGCGTAAACGCACAGACATGATATTCCGACAGAATAATAAATAATGGAACCAGGTCCGGTGTAAAACACACAGACAGGATGTTCCAACAGAATAATAATAAAAACGGAACCAGGTCCGGTGTAAAACACACAGACAGGATGTTCCAACAGAATAATAAACGGAACCAGGTCCGGTGTAAAACACACAGACAGGATGTTCCAACAGAATAATAGAAGAATGTCACCAAGTATAGGGTAGACCGCGTATACTGGTTATTCCAACAGAATAATAACGAATGGAATAACAGAAGTTCTCTTCATGAATATAAAAGAAATAATATTCCCTACCTTAAAAGAACTAGATATTGGAAAAGTGATGTAGCAGAATACTTTTATTCTCTCTCTCTTATTCTCTCTATACTTTCTCTCTCTATAGCTTGAATGAATTCGTGAAAAATAATGAAGCCCTAGGCCTCTATTTATAGAAAAACTGAGGGTGGCTCTTGGTCTTAACGAAGGGTCAAATGACTCTTGGTCTTAACGAAGGGTCAAATGACTCTTGGTAATATTGAAGGGACAACTACTATTGACGAAAGTAATTACTATTGACCAAGGTAAATACTATTGACGAAGGTAATTACTATTGACCAAGGTAAATACTATTGACCAAGGTAAATACTATTGACGAAGGTAATTACTATTGACCAGGTAAATACTATTGACGAATGTAATTACTATTGACGAAGAGACTCTTATATGATGACATATGGCCCCCCATAAAATAACCAAACTTACCACAACGTCTCAATTATTGATTTAATAATATAACATATTATACAGATGATACTATGACCATAATTTAAGAGATATGATGCAGCAATTACTGTAGCAATAATTGAGTATAGCTGAGTGACTTCTCACGTAAGCATCAATAATCAATACCGTGTGCTACTATGCAACCACGCGTATTACTGTACTTTTACTACCGAGTAGTTCAACAGTTTTAACGGTTTTAACGGTAACACCTCAGCCGTTATTTTTATAGAAAGATAATTCTGTCGTTTTCTCAATCCGACAATAATTCCGTTGTGGGGTCCACCAATGATTGTGCCGTCGTACGAATATTCCCCGACAAAAAGAATATTCTCCGACCAAACGAATATTTTATAACAACTTGCTTACTTTGCAAAATTTATAAATATTACCCACAACTATAACATTATATCAAATTAACTCCATAATATTCAAAAATGATATTTATAGAAAATTCATCTTTATTTATAAAAATTGGGGTCTTACAACCTCCCCTTCTTATGAAATTTCGCCCTCGAAATTAGGGTACGTACCTGGTATGTCGAAGAGGTAAGGATACCTTGATTTCATTTCTGATTCTAACTCCCAAGTCATTTCCTCAACATCGTGGTTTCTCCACAAAACTTTGACTTGAGGTATAACCTTGGAGCGTAGAATATGTTCCTTCTTATCCAAGATTTGAACAGGAACTTCTTCATACGTCAAATCCTCCGCTATTTCGTCCGGTTCTAACTCAATAATGTGGTTCGGGTCTTCCACATATTTGCGTAGCATGGATATGTGGAAAATGTTATGAACACGAGACATACTTGGCGGTAAAGCGAGTCTATAAGCCACAGTTCCTACTCGATCGAGGATTAAAAATGGACCGATGAATCGAGGATTTAGCTTTCCTCTCTTTCCAAATCTCGTAACTCCTTTCCATGGAGCAACACGTAAGAACACATGATCTCCTACATCAAAATCCACGTCCTTTCGATGAAGATCAGCATAACTCTTTTGTCGATCTTGTGAGGTTTTTATACGTTGTCGGATCGTTTGAATCTTTTCTGTAGTCATACGTACCAACTCCGGTCCCAACAACGTTGCTTCGCCCACCTCATCCCAGCATACTGGAGAACGACATTTTCTTCCACACAATGCTTCGAATGGAGCCATGCCAATACTTGCTTGATAACTGTTGTTGTAGGAAAACTCCACCAATGGTAAGAACTTGTCCCAACTTCCTTTGAAGTCAAAGACACAGAGTCTTAATAGATCTTCAAGAGTTTGAATAGTCCTCTCTGATTGTTCGTCCGTCTGAGGATGATATGCTGAACTAAATCGTAACTCCGTGCCCATAGCTTTTTGTAAACTAACCCAAAATCGTGAAGTGAATCTTGGGTCTCGGTCAGAAACTATGGATACTGGCATACCATGCAGTCTTACAATCTCGTTTATGTACATACGAGCAAGACGTTCAAGTGTATAAGTGTAAGACCCCAACTTATTAATGAATAAAATCAAATTTTCTCTAAATATTATTGTGAATAATAAGGGGGTTAATTTGATATAATACTTTGGTTATGGGTGAAATGTGCAAATTTTGCAAAATAAGCAAGTGGTTATAAAATATTTATTTTTGGTCGGTGAATATTCGGTTGGTCGTGGAATATTCTTGCTGTCGGGGAATATTCGTACGACGACGCAGCCTTGTGTGGGCCCCATAACGGAAAGCGATTGGATGAAGAAAACGACAAGTATAAGTTGTTTATTAATAATGGCGTAGTTGTTACCGTTAACACTGTTTAAATACCCGGTGGTTAAAAATACAGTAATAACGCGTGGTTGCATAGTAGCACACGGATTGCACAGTATAGTTGAATTATTGATTCGTACGTAAGAAGGCACTACTCAATAATTGTTACAGTGATTACTGTTCAATATTTTATTTTATTGATTCAATAATTGCTGCATTGATATTTTATATTATTGTTGTTTCAATAATTATTGTTGCACAGTATTTTCATTTATCAGATCAATAATTCATATTATTTGAATAATATTATTAGATAACATTATTGGCAATGTCTAGAAAGTTCTGTCTAAGGAGAGGTTTGGTCATCTAATTGCGCGCCAGTAAGGAGAAATCCTTATTGGAAAGCCCCCTCTTTCCTGGGAACGGCCTGGTTGTCATAAATGTGATTCTGTAATATTATTTGTGAATAATTAATTATTGATTCATATGATAAGGAAATATTTATTTTATGTGGATATAAATGAGGGATATATTTTTGTGGTTAAAAATGAAGGAGTTAATGTTGAGGTTTTTATCATATTTTTGTCGGAATGGAGGTATTAAAAATCAGGGTTTTTGAGATATTTTGCGGGGGTTATAATTTTTAATCCGACCGTTGGATCGTGGTAATTTTTGGATATGTTATACATATATAAGTTGAGTATATGTCCACAAATTTTGAACCGTTAAAAATGAACGTATGATTTATTATGAATTTTACAAGATGACTGGTTCAGAAATTGTTGAATTTTCGGAGTTTATCATTTTGATGGAAAATTCTAGAATTGGTGGGCCCCACTTGTGGTTGGTGAAGAAATGTGCTGAATTATATTTCAAATGTGGTAGGTGGGAATAGTAGCAGGTAAAGCCATCAGGTTGCAGGTCAAACCTACCAAAATTTTCCTATAAATAGAGGGCTAAGTTAGAATTGAAAATTACACCAGAAACAAGTTTTCTCTCTTTCTCTCTCTAGATTATTGAGTGTATTTTGTGAGTATTTAGATACTTTGAGAGTTTCTATTCATCAGAGCAAGTTTCTTTCAGCCTTATACCGGTATTCCGACCAGAAGTACTGATATTTTGAGGTAAGGGATATTATTTTCTTCTTAATGATATTATTTTCTTCAATATCATTATGCTGAAATATTGATATGAGTTTTTATCAAATTTGGAACTTTTTGTGTCGGGGGTTACTATTCACGTATACGGCACTATTCACGAATACGGCACTATTCACCGAAAAATAAAATTTTCCCTTTTTGTCCAAGATGTCTATTATGGTTACTATCTTTGATTGTATCCATGTTTTGATCTTTATTTTTGAATTCTGCTTCACAATTGATTATTATGAAGTATTATTGATCTTGGATAAACTGTTATACGAATCCCTACTATTTGTCCTTCTGTCTCATTGGATTCGTTCTCTTTAAGATATTTTTCATCATCCTCAGTCCTAAATGATGATATTAATGAATATCTTTGGCCTGTAGTGCAAAGATGTATAATTACTTGATGAATATCTTTGGCCTGTAGTGCAAAGATGAACAGGTGTTGAGATGAACATGACCGACTGATGATACAAATGAATATCTTTGGCCTGTAGTGCAAAGATGAATATTTGGTTAAAGATGATTATTAATTGATGTTACAGGGATAAAATATTGATGATGGACTTTTAAATCTTAGAAGATAGTAGAATTCTTTCTCTACTTGACTCTTCTAATGGTTTGTTGTTTCCGCTGCAGTTGTTGATCTAAAACTTGTTGTCGATTATATTTTATCAGATTTTTCCCTGTTGAAGACTAACGATAATTTGTTGTATATTATCTTAGTCATAATATTCTTTACTGGGCTAGTTGAGCTCACCCTTTTCCTTTTTGTTCCATTTTTCTTCTCAGGAGGTGAGAACATAGCAGGATCTAGTCGGGGTATGGAGTGATGGTTCTAGAAAGATGTATTAGCAGTCCTCACTATTTCTGTAAAATAGTGTTTGAATAATTGTAATGAGGATTTATTTGAGTGTGGATATTGTCTAGAAGACAATATTTGTATTTAAACTCACAGTATGTGTTGTCGTATTTTGCACGACAATTGTATTATTGAAGTTGTAGTTTGCTTTCTGTACCATGTATTTGGCGACTCAGAATGGGTGTTGTATACCTATTCTGGGGGCGTCACAGTTGGTATCAGAGCTTAGGGATATGATCCCTGGCTGAGATGTGAGACAAGAACTAGGAGGGGAGAGACGGGGAATTCCTTCGCTAGTATGACCTGACTAAGTTTATTTGGTGTTTATTTGGTCGGTCAGAGTATAGGGATAATATATGACATGACTATTAACCCTTGTTTTATGGCAGTATTTAAGAATGGCAGCTGAGAACGTTAATAATGGAGTAAATCAGACCGTGGAGACACCTTTGATCACTACCCAGGGGAACGTGCAACAGGAAGGCAATATTCCTCCTGTAAACAACGTTACCGAGCAAACGATGAATGATGGAATGTTTAGGAGCTTTTTGCAGTTCATGCAAAATCAGACGAGGGAGACTCGTGTGCAGAATACGGGTGGAAATGATAACAACGCGCGGTTTGTCACAGCTAAGCAGTTCAAAGAATTGGGACCACCAGAATTTAAGGGAAAGCCGGATCCGATCATGGCGGAAACGTGGGTCAAGCAAATTACCAAGATATTTGATGTCTTGGGATGCACGGAGGAACAGAAGGTTCCATTCGCCACATTTATGTTCCGCGGTGAGGCAGACTACTGGTGGGAGTCTGTGAAGCGTACCCAGCCTGACGCACTCAACATGTCCTGGGAAACATTTCAAAAACTGTTCAATGACAAGTACTTTCCTGAAAGTATTCGTCATATGAAGGAGGTTGAGTTTATTAGACTGGAACAAAACAACATGACGGTGTCCCAGTACGAGGCGAAGTTTGCAGAGTTATCCAGGTTTGCACCTCATTTGGTCGAAAATGAGGAACGAATGACGCGGATGTTTCTGAGAGGTTTAAAACCTGAGATTCGTCAATACCTTATCTCTCATAAATTTTCTCTGTATTCAGATGTTGTCAACAGGGCCCAATTATTAGAGAGAGATAATGAGTATACTCAACCGAGGGACCACAACCAGGGTCATACCGGTGACAGCAATCATCAAAGCGATGATAACCAACGAGGAGGGAAAAATACGAACAAAGGCGGTAACCACTCGGGTGGTCATCGTGGCCATGATAATAGGAGAGGTGAGTCAAGTGGAAATTTCAGAAAGAGGAGATTCAACAATGACGGGAAGACATCAGCACCAGCACCAGCACCAACAACAAATTTTAGGGGAGGAGAACGACCGCCAGTTAGATGTTACAAATGCGGGAAAGAGGGACATATCAGCCCAAACTGTCCACAACAATCCAAGGTGTGTTACAACTGTGGGAAGGAAGGCCACATCGCTCGAGATTGTACTATAGCGAAACCAAGTTCAGCGGGAGTGGTGATTCCAAGGGCTGTCCCGGATAAGGCGAAATCAGCGGTTCCTGGAAGAGCGTTTGTCGTAACTGGCCAAAACGTGAGAAACCCGAACGAGGTGATCACGGGTAAGCTAATCTTGAATTCTTGCGAAGTTTATACTTTACTAGATACCGGTTCTACCCATTCTTTTATCTCTCCTGCTTGTGCTCAACGTTTAAACTTGACTCCGGAGAAATTGGACTTTAACTTATCTGTTGAAACTCCGTTGGGTGAAACCTTCGTTACATCTACAGTTTATAAATCTTGCATGATCCAAGTTGGCACTATCACATTACCTGTTGATCTTATCTCTTTAAAGATACTTGCTTTTGATGTGATTTTAGGAATTGATTGGTTAACCACTCATCATGCTAAAATTGATTGTTTTCGTAAGGTTGTTAGTTTTCATATTCCTAACCAACCTGTCATACGAATTCAAACTACTAAACCACTAAAATCAGTCACTGTCATATCAAGCCACAAAGCTATTCGTTTATTGAAAAACGGATGTCAAGCTTTCTTAGCCCATGTTATGGATTTGAACAAAGACAAGTCAGATTTGAATAATATTTCTATTGTTAGAGAATTTTCCGATGTATTTCCTGAAGAACTTCCCGGTCTACCCCCGGAACGAGAAATTGAATTCTTTATTGACCTTGAACCCGGTACAAAGCCCATTTCTAAAACCCCATATCGAATGGCTCCTATTGAACTTCAGGAGTTAAAAGTCCAACTACAGGAGTTGTTGGACATCGGTTTTATTCGTCCTAGTACGTCTCCTTGGGGTGCTCCTGTTTTATTCGTAAAGAAGAAAGACGGGAGTATGCGACTTTGTATTGACTATCGAGAATTGAACCATGTCACCATCAAGAATAGGTATCCGCTACCTCGCATTGATGACCTGTTTGACCAGTTGCAAGGAGCACAATTCTTTTCAAAGATCGATCTTCGTTCTGGATATCATCAGCTGAAGATTAAAACTGAGGATATTCCAAAGACTGCCTTCAGAACTCGGTACGGGCATTATGAATTCTTAGTAATGTCTTTTGGATTGACTAATGCTCCTGCTGCCTTCATGGATATGATGAACCGTGTATTCAAAGAATATTTGGATCAGTTCGTTGTTGTCTTTATTGATGACATCCTCATCTATTCCAAAAGCCGTGAAGATCATGAGCGCCATTTGAAGCTGGTACTGCAAAGGCTTCGTGAAAACAAGCTATATGCCAAACTGAAGAAATGCGAGTTCTGGCTTGAGGAAGTAGCATTCCTTGGGCACGTGGTGTCAAAACATGGAGTATCTGTCGACCCGGCGAAGATTGAAGCCATACAAAGTTGGGAGCAACCGAAGTCGGTAACCGAAGTACGTAGCTTTCTGGGCTTAGCTGGTTATTATCGGAGATTTGTGGAAGGATTTTCTCGAATCGCTACTCCGTTAACTCAGCTGACTCGGAAAGATACAAAATTCGTATGGAGTGAGGAATGCGAGAAGAGTTTCCAAGAACTCAAGAGGAGACTCATTTCGGCACCTGTTTTGACAATACCATCTGGTTCGGATGGATTTGTTATCTACAGCGATGCTTCAGGCAAAGGGTTAGGATGTGTTCTCATGCAACATGGGAAAGTCATAGCCTATGCCTCACGACAACTCAAAGAATATGAGAGGAATTATCCTACTCATGATTTGGAGTTGGCAGCAGTCGTTTTTGCGTTGAAGATCTGGAGACACTACCTGTATGGGGAGAAAGTGGAGATCTATACAGATCATAAAAGCCTCAAATATTTCTTCACCCAAAAGGAACTCAACATGCGGCAACGACGTTGGCTTGAGCTGTTGAAAGATTACGATCATACCATCCAATACCATCCTGGAAAAGCAAACGTAGTAGCTGACGCATTGAGTAGAAGATCATATGCGGGTACGAGTGCAATGTTTTTAACACAAAGGCCCATTTTGTATGACTTGCAAAGGATGGAGATAGAGATGAAGGCTCCAAGTACCCACATGATGATATCAAATATACGAGTAGAACCGACTTTAATCGATAAAGTTAAAGCTGCTCAAGCTACGGATATAGAGCTGATGCGTATGAAGAAGAAAGTGCAAGAAGGTGCTATTCCAGAAGCAAGAATCGATGAAGAAGGAATACTTCGAGTCAACTCCAGACTTTGTGTTCCTAACGATTTTGACTTGAAGCATAGAATAATGATGGAGGCACACAACACACCGTTTGCAATCCATCCTGGGAGTACCAAAATGTATCACGATCTTCGACATACATTTTGGTGGAGCAATATGAAAAGAGAGATCGCGGAGTTTATCTCGAGGTGTTTAACTTGTCAACGTGTAAAGGCGGAGCATCAAGTGCCAAAGGGTCCATTGCAACCACTTGAGATCCCGAAATGGAAGTGGGAACACATTACTATGGATTTTGTTACGGGTCTTCCCAAGGTTTCTCAAGGCATAGATGCGATTTGGGTTATTGTTGATAGATTAACCAAGTCCGCTCATTTCTTGCCGATACGTGAGACTTATTCCCTTGAACGTCTTGCTAGTATGTACGTGAACGAGATTGTGAGATTGCATGGCATGCCAGTATCCATAGTTTCGGATCGTGACCCAAGATTCACTTCACGATTTTGGGTTAGCTTGCAGAAAGCTATGGGCACGGATTTACGATTCAGTTCAGCATACCATCCTCAAACGGACGGACAATCAGAGAGGACTATTCAAACTCTTGAAGATCTATTAAGACTTTGTGTCTTAGATCTCAAAGGGAGTTGGGATAAGTACCTACCATTGGTGGAATTCTCCTACAACAACAGTTATCAGGCGAGCATAGGTATGGCTCCATTTGAGGCGTTGTATGGAAGAAAATGTCGTTCTCCAGTATGCTGGGACGAGGTGGGTGAAGCAACATTGTTGGGACCAGAATTGGTACGCATTACTACAGAGAAGATCCAAACGATTCGACAACGTATACAAACGGCACAGGATCGACAAAAGAGTTATGCGGATCTTCATCGGAAGGACGTGGAATTTAATATTGGGGATCATGTATTGTTACGTGTTGCACCATGGAAGGGAGTTACAAGATTTGGGAAGAGAGGAAAGCTCAATCCAAGATTTGTTGGTCCATTTGAGATTCTTGAGCGAATAGGAAATGTGGCATATAGACTCGCATTACCTCCAAGCATGTCTCGTGTTCATAATGTTTTTCACATATCTATGCTTCGTAAATATGTTAAAGACCCGAACCACATTATTGAGTTAGAACCAGACGAGATAGCTGAAGATTTAACGTACGAGGAGGTACCTGTTAAGATCTTGGATAGGAAAGAGCATGTCCTACGCACGAAGGTTATACCACAAGTTAAGGTTTTGTGGAGAAACCATGCTATTGAAGAAATGACCTGGGAGTTGGAATCAGAAATGAAAGCGAGGTATCCTCACCTTTTTGAAACATCAGGTACGTACGTCAATTTCGAGGACGAAATTTCATAAGGAGGGGAGGTTGTAAGACCCCAACTTATTAATGAATAAAATCAAATTTTCTCTAAATATTATTGTGAATAATAAGGGGTTAATTTGATATAATACTTTGGTTATGGGTGAAATGTGCAAATTTTGCAAAATAAGCAAGTGGTTATAAAATATTTATTTTTGGTCGGTGAATATTCGGTTGGTCGTGGAATATTCTTGCTGTCGGGGAATATTCGTACGACGACGCAGCCTTGTGTGGGCCCCATAACGGAAAGCGATTGGATGAAGAAAACGACAAGTATAAGTTGTTTATTAATAACGGCGTAGTTGTTACCGTTAATACTGTTGGAATACCCGGTGGTTAAAATACAGTAATAACGCGTGGTTGCATTAGCACACGGATTGCACATATATTGAATTATTGATTCGTACGTAAGAAGGCACTACTCAATAATTGTTACAGTATTATTGTTCAATATTTTATTTTATTGATTCAATAATTGCTGCATTGATATTTTATATTATTGTTGTTTCAATAATTGTTGCTGCACAGTATTTTCATTTATCAGATCAATAATTCATATTATTTGAATAATATTATTAGATAACATTATTGGCAATGTCTAGAAAGTTCTGTCTAAGGAGAGGTTTGGTCATCTAATTGCGCGCCAGTAAGGAGAAATCCTTATTGGAAAGCCCCCTCTTTCCTGGGAACGGCCTGGTTGTCATAAATGTGATTCTGTAATATTATTTGTGAATAATTAATTATTGATTCATATGATAAGGAAATATTTATTTTATGTGGATATAAATGAGGGATATATTTTTGTGGTTAAAAATGAAGGAGTTAATGTTGAGGTTTTTATCAGTATTTTTGTCGGAATGGAGGTATTAAAAATCAGGGTTTTTGAGATATTTTGCGGGGGTTATAATTTTTAATCCGACCGTTGGATCGTGGTAATTTTTGGATATGTTATACATATATAAGTTGAGTATATGTCCACAAATTTTGAACCGTTAAAAATGAACGTATGATTTATTATGAATTTTACAAGATGACTGGTTCAGAAATTGTTGAATTTTCGGAGTTTATCATTTTGATGGAAAATTCTAGAATTGGTGGGCCCCACTTGTGGTTGGTGAAGAAATGTGCTGAATTATATTTCAAATGTGGTGGGTGGGAATAGTAGCAGGTAAAGCCATCAGGTTGCAGGTCAAACCTACCAAAATTTTCCTATAAATAGAGGGCTAAGTTAGAATTGAAAATCACACCAGAAACAAGTTTTCTCTCTTTCTCTCTCTAGATTATTGAGTGTATTTTGTGAGTATTTAGATACTTTGAGAGTTTCTATTCATCAGAGCAAGTTTCTTTCAGCCTTATACCGGTATTCCGACCAGAAGTACTGATATTTTGAGGTAAGGGATATTATTTTCTTCTTAATGATATTATTTTCTTCAATATCATTATGCTGAAATATTGATATGAGTTTTTATCAAATTTGGAACTTTTTGTGTCGGGGGTTACTATTCACGTATACGGCACTATTCACGTATACGGCACTATTCACGAATACGGCACTATTCACCGAAAAATAAAATTTTCCCTTTTTGTCCAAGATGTCTATTATGGTTACTATCTTTGATTGTATCCATGTTTTGATCTTTATTTTTGAATTCTGCTTCACAATTGATTATTATGAAGTATTATTGATCTTGGATAAACTGTTATACGAATCCCTACTATTTGTCCTTCTGTCTCATTGGATTCGTTCTCTTTAAGATATTTTTCATCATCCTCAGTCCTAAATGATGATATTACTGAATATCTTTGGCCTGTAGTGCAAAGATGTATAATTACTTGATGAATATCTTTGGCCTGTAGTGCAAAGATGAACAGGTGTTGAGATGAACATGACCGACTGATGATACAAATGAATATCTTTGGCCTGTAGTGCAAAGATGAATATTTGGTTAAAGATGATTATTAATTGATGTTACAGGGATAAAATATTGATGATGGACTTTTAAATCTTAGAAGATAGTAGAATTCTTTCTCTACTTGACTCTTCTAATGGTTTGTTGTTTCCGCTGCAGTTGTTGATCTAAAACTTGTTGTCGATTATATTTTATCAGATTTTTCCCTGTTGAAGACTAACGATAATTTGTTGTATATTATCTTAGTCATAATATTCTTTACTGGGCTAGTTGAGCTCACCCTTTTCCTTTTTGTTCCATTTTTCTTCTCAGGAAGTGAGAACATAGCAGGATCTAGTCGGGGTATGGAGTGATGGTTCTAGAAAGATGTATTAGCAGTCCTCACTATTTCTGTAAAATAGTGTTTGAATAATTGTAATGAGGATTTATTTGAGTGTGGATATTGTCTAGAAGATAATATTTGTATTTAAACTCACAGTATGTGTTGTCGTATTTTGCACGACAATTGTATTATTGAAGTTGTAGTTTGCTTTCTGTACCATGTATTTGGCGACTCAGAATGGGTGTTGTATACCTATTCTGGGGGCGTCACAATAAGTTTCTCGTATCGGTAAGAAATGAGCAGACTTGGTCAATCTATCAACAATGACCCAAATCGCATCAATACCTTGAGAAACCCTAGGAAGACCGGTAACGAAATCCATGGTAATGTGCTCCCACTTCCATTCTGGAATTTCAAGTGGTTGCAAAGGACCTTTTGGTACTTGATGCTCCGCTTTGACTCGTTGACAAGTTAGACACCTTGAGATAAACAACGCTATCTCTCTCTTCATATTGCTCCACCAAAATGTATGACGAAGATCATGATACATTTTGGTACTTCCAGGATGGATTACAAACGGTGTGTTGTGCGCCTCCATCATGATTTCATACTTTAAATCAGGGTTGTTAGGAACACAAAGTCTGGAGTTGACTCGAAGTATTCCTTCTTCATCGATTCTTGCTTCCGGCATAGAACCTTCTTGCACTTTCTTCCTCATACGCATCAGCTCCAGGTCTGTAGCTTGAGCAGCTTTAACTTTATCGATTAAAGTCGGTTCTACTCGTATATTCGCCATCATCACATGGGTCCCTGGAGTCTTTAACTCTATCTCCATCCTTTGCAAGTCACACAAAATGGGCCTTTGCGTTGTTAATATTGCACTTGTACCCGCATATGATCTTCTACTCAATGCGTCAGCTACCACGTTCGCTTTTCCAGGATGGTATTGAATGGTATGATCATAATCTTTCAACAGTTCAAGCCAACGTCGTTGTCGCATGTTGAGTTCCTTTTGAGTGAAGAAATATTTGAGGCTTTTATGATCCGTAAAGATCTCCACTTTCTCCCCATACAAGTAATGCCTCCAAATTTTAAGTGCAAAGACAACAGCTGCCAACTCTAGATCATGAGTAGGATAATTCCTCTCATATTCCTTGAGTTGTCTTGATGCATAGGCTATGACTTTTCCATGTTGCATGAGAACGCATCCCAACCCTTTGCTCGAAGCATCACTGTAGATGACAAATCCCTCCGAGCCAGATGGTATTGTTAGAACAGGTGCTGAAATGAGTCTCCTCTTGAGTTCTTGAAAACTCTGCTCACATTCTTCGCTCCAACCGAACTTTGTATCTTTTCGAGTCAGCTGAGTTAATGGAGTAGCGATTCGAGAAAATCCTTCCACGAATCTCCGATAATAACCAGCTAAACCGAGAAAGCTACGTACTTCGGTTACTGATTTAGGTTGCCCCCAGCTTTGAATAGCTTCAATCTTTGCCGGGTCAACCGATATTCCACGACTTGATACTACGTGCCCAAGCAATGCTACCTCCTCCAGCCAGAACTCGCATTTCTTCAACTTGGCATAAAGTTTGTATTCACGAAGCTTTTGGAGTACCAGCCTCAAGTGTTGCTCATGATCTTCACGGCTTTTGGAATAAACAAGGATGTCATCGATAAAGACGACCACAAAGTGATCCAAATATTCCTTAAATACCCTGTTCATCATATCCATGAAGGCAGCAGGAGCATTAGTCAATCCAAAAGACATAACTAAGAATTCATAATGCCCATACCGAGTTCTGAAGGCAGTCTTTGGAATATCCTCAGTTCTAACCTTCAGCTGATGATATCCAGAACGAAGATCGATCTTTGAAAAGAATTGTGCTCCTTGCAACTGGTCAAACAGGTCATCAATACGTGGCAATGGGTACCTATTTTTGATGGTGACATGATTCAACTCCCGATAATCAATACAAAGCCGCATACTCCCATCTTTCTTCTTCACGAACAAAACAGGAGCACCCCAAGGAGAAGTACTAGGACTAATAAAACCAATGTCTAACAATTCCTGCAGTTGGGTCTTTAACTCCTGAAGTTCAATAGGAGCCATTCGATATGGGGCTTTGGAAATGGGTTTTGTACCGGGTTCAAGGTCGATACAAAATTCAATTTCACGCTCTGGGGGTAGGCCAGGAAGTTCTTCGGGAAATACGTCAGGAAATTTATTAACAACAGAAATATCATTCAAAGCTGACGTATTTTTGTTTAGATCTGTGACATGAGCTAAGAAAGCTTGACATCCGTTTTTCAATAAACGAATAGCTTTATGGCTTGAGATGACAGCGATTGATTTTAATGGTTTGGTTGCTTGAATTCGCATAATAGGTCGATTAGGAATATGAAAGCTAACAACCTTACGAAAACAATCAATTTTTGCATAATGAGTAGTTAACCAATCAATCCCTAGAATCACGTCAAATGCAAGTATTTTTAATGAAATCAGATCGATA
Organism: Panax notoginseng; assembly: GCA_016801055.1. Lineage (NCBI taxonomy): Eukaryota > Viridiplantae > Streptophyta > Magnoliopsida > Apiales > Araliaceae > Panax > Panax notoginseng. The sequence goes on along the minus strand of CM029023.1, from coordinate 9,939,354 downwards.
GGTAATGTGTGGGTACCAACTTGAACCAAACAAGACTTATAAACAGTGGAGGTAATGAAGGTTTCTCCCAACGGAGTTTCCACAGATAAGTCAAAGTCTAATTTCTCCGGAATCAAATTTAATCGATGAGCGCAAGTAGGAGAAATAAAAGAATGGGTTGAACCGGTATCAAATAAAGTATAAACTTCTTTAGAGTTTATAATAAGCTTACCCGTGATGACCTCATTCGGGTTCCTTGCTCTCTGGGAGTTCACAACAAACGCTCTCCCTTGCACAACCGGTTTTGACTTTTCTGGGACGGCTTTTGGTGCCTCCATCCTAGCTGAATTTGTCTTCGGTAAACGACAAAATCGGGCTAAATGACCTTCTCTTCCACAATTATAACATGCTTTGGACGGCATCGCGCAGTTTGGACTGATGTGCCCCTCCCCTCCGCATTTGAAACATATGATAGGTGGTCGTTCTCCTTCCTTAACGACAGGTGCTGGTGCTGACGTCTTTCCATCATTGTTGAATCTCCTCTTCTTGAAATGTCCATTCTTATTGTTTTGGCCCTGATTACCACCGAAGTGGTTACCATTTCTGGCCTGTTGATTCCCTCCACGCTTGTTGTCACCGCTTCGATGACTGCTCTCACTGGTATTATCATTTTGCCGGCTGCTCTCTTTTGGTTGCGTTATCTCGTTATCGCGCTCCACCAACTGAGCCCTATTTACAACATCTGAATACAAACACAGTTTATGAGAAACAAGATGTTGACGTATCTCCGGCTTCAAACCTCTTAAAAACATCCGCGTCATTCTTTCTTCATTATCCACCAGGTGGGACGCAAACCGGGATAACTCCGCAAATTTTGCCTCGTACTGCGACACGGTCATATTATTCTGCTCCAATTTGATGAACTCCACCTCCTTCATGTGACGAATACTCTCGGGAAAGTATTTGTCGTTAAACAGCTCTTGGAACTTCTCCCAGGACATCTTCAGTGCGGCAGGTTGAGTACGCTTTATCGATTCCCACCAGTAATCTGCCTCTCCTCGCAACATAAAGGCGGCAAAGGGAACCTTTTGCTCCTCGGAGCAACCCAAGACATCAAATATCTTGGTGATCTGCTTTATCCATGTTTCAGCTACAAGTGGTTTGGGTTCTCCCTTAAACTCCGGTGGTCCCAGCTCCTTAAACTGTTTAGCGGTGACCGCCTGAGAGTTTCCAGTATTTCCACCTACGTTGTGGACAGGAGCCGCTTTCACCTGTTGTTGCATGAATTGCATAAAGCCTCTGAACATTTGATCATTCATCATTTGGTCAGTGTTGTTGTTTGCATGAGGATTGACACCTTCCTGATGCACATTATCCTGATTATTGATATGTGGTGAATCAACAGTCGTCTGTGCTCCATTGCTATTCTCAACGTTCTCAGATGCCATTTTCAGATACTGCCACAAAATAAAAATTAATTGATATGTCATATATTATCCTTATATTATGACCGACCAATTAAATACCATGCAAATAAACTTAGGTATGCCATACTAGCGAAGGAATTCCCCGTCTCTCCCCTCCTAGTTCTATTCTCACATCTTAGCCAGGGATCATATCCCTAAGCTCTGATACCAACTGTGACGCCCCCAAAATTAGGTATACATCACCCATCTTGGGTCGTCAGATACATAGTACAGAATACAAATACAACTTAATAATACAACTGTCGTGTACAATACGACAAAACATAAACTGTGAGTTTGAATACAAATATTATCTTCTAGAGAGTATTCATACTCAAAAGGAGTCCTCATTACATTTATTAACACACCATTACATAGAATAGTGAGGACTACTAACTAATACTATCTTCGGACCATCACTCCGTTCCCCGACTTGCCCCAGCTACGTTCTCATTTCCTGAAGAGAACAGTGAAAGAAAGGGTGAGCTCAACTAGCCCAGTAAGAAATATTATGACTAAGATAATGCAGAATAAATTATCATTAGCCTTCAACAATGTTAAACTGATAAAATATAATAGACATCAAGTTTAACTGTAGCGGAACAAGCAATCCATTAAAAGAGTCAAGTAGAAAATAAACTCTACTATCTTTTATGATTTAAAAAGTTTTTCAACACTGTAATCGCTGAGACTCAGCTTAATAAAATAATCCACATCATCGAATCACCCCTGCACTACGGCCAAGGATATTCGTGTATTCATTAATGGTCATGATCATGCCAACAACTGTCCATCAATGCACTACGGGCCAATGAGGACTTTTACCACATCATTTGTAACATTACGGTCATGATTATACCGAATAATCCCTGGTCATAATCATACCAAGTCCATCTATGCACTACAGGCCACAGATGACTTTCAACATTTTATAAACATGAGGATGATGACAATGATATAAGAATTCAATAAAACAAGTTCAAGAATTAATTTATCCAGGAATTAACAACGTCCAAATTGTCAACATGATACTGCATTGTGGAGTAAAATTCAAGAATGCTTAGAAGAATATTTTCTTGAAAAGATACTGGATGAAACGCAACTATCAAGGATATTCCACAAATTTCATGGAGTATAGAAGTCAAAACTTAACCAACTGAGTATAATAAAGAATGGAATAACAAAAGAAATCACCATGCATGCGATAGACCGCACAGACAGGTTATTCCAACAGAATAATAAATAATGGAACCAGGTCCGGCGTAAACGCACAGACAGGATATTCCGACAGAATAATAAATAATGGAACCAGGTCCGGTGTAAAACACACAGACAGGATGTTCCAACAGAATAATAATAAAAACGGAACCAGGTCCGGTGTAAAACACACAGACAGGATGTTCCAACAGAATAATAAACGGAACCAGGTCCGGTGTAAAACACACAGACAGGATGTTCCAACAGAATAATAGAAGAATGTCACCAAGTATAGGGTAGACCGCGTATACTGGTTATTCCAACAGAATAATAACGAATGGAATAACAGAAGTTCTCTTCATGAATATAAAAGAAATAATATTCCCTACCTTAAAAGAACTGGATATTGGAAAAGTGATGTAGCAGAATACTTTTATTCTCTCTCTCTTATTCTCTCTATACTTTCTCTCTCTATAGCTTGAATGAATTCGTGAAAAATAATGAAACCCTAGGCCTCTATTTATAGAAAAACTGAGGGTGGCTCTTGGTCTTAACGAAGGGTCAAATGACTCTTGGTCTTAACGAAGGGTCAAATGACTCTTGGTAATATTGAAGGGACAACTACTATTGACGAAAGTAATTACTATTGACCAAGGTAAATACTATTGACGAAGGTAATTACTATTGACCAAGGTAAATACTATTGACCAAGGTAAATACTATTGACGAAGGTAATTACTATTGACCAGGTAAATACTATTGACGAAGGTAATTACTATTGACGAAGAGACTCTTATATGATGACATATGGCCCCCCATAAAATAACCAAACTTACCACAACGTCTCAATTATTGATTTAATAATATAACATATTATACAGATGATACTATGACCATAATTTAAGAGATATGATGCAGCAATTACTGTAGCAATAATTGAGTATAGCTGAGTGACTTCTCACGTAAGCATCAATAATCAATACCGTGTGCTACTATGCAACCACGCGTATTACTGTACTTTTACTACCGAGTAGTTCAATAGTTTTAACGGTTTTAACGGTAACACCTCAGCCGTTATTTTTATAGAAAGATAATTCTGTCGTTTTCTCAATCCGACAATAATTCTGTTGTGGGGTCCACCAATGATTGTGCCGTCGTACGAATATTCCCCGACAAAAAGAATATTCTCCGACCAAACGAATATTTTATAACAACTTGCTTACTTTGCAAAATTTATAAATATTACCCACAACTATAACATTATATCAAATTAACTCCATAATATTTAAAAATGATATTTATAGAAAATTCATCTTTATTTATAAAAATTGGGGTCTTACAGCATGTCTTGGGAGATATTTCAGAAACTATTCAATGACAAGTACTTTCCTGAAAGTATTCTTCATATGAAGGAGGTAGAGTTTATTAGACTTGAGCAGAATAACATGACGGTGTCCCAGTACGAGGCGAAGTTTACAGAGTTGTCCAGGTTTGCACCTCATTTGGTGGAGAATGAGGAACGTATGACGCGAATGTTTCTAAGAGGTTTGAAACCCGGCATACGTCAATATCTCATTTCTCATAAATTTTCTCTCTATTCAGATGTTGTCAACAGGGCTCAATTATTAGAGCGAGATAACGAGTACGGTCAACCGAGGGACCACAACCAGGATCATATCGCTGACAACAGTCATCAGAACAATGATAACCAGCGGAGAAAGAAAAATACAGACAAGAACGGCAACCACTCTGGTGGTAATCGTGGCTATGAAAATAGAAGAAGCGAGTCGGGAGGAAATTTTAAAAAGAGGAGATTCAACAATGACAATACGAAGACGTCAGTACCAGCAGCAACTGGTTCCAAGGGAGGAGAACGACCATCGGTCATATGCTATAAATGTGGAAAAGAGGGACATATCAGCCCAAACTGTCCACAACAGTTCAAGGTATGCTATAATTATGGAAAGGAAGGACATATCGCTCGAGATTTTACGGTAGCGAAACCAAGTTCAGCGGGGACGGTGACTCAAAAGGCTGCCCTAGAAAAGTCAAAGTCAACGGTTCCTGGAAGAGCGTTTGTTGTGACTGGTCAGCATGCGAGGAACCCAAACGAGGTGATCACGGGTAAGCTAATCATAAATTCATGGGAAGTTTATACCTTACTAGATATCGGTTCTACCCATTCATTTATTTCTCCTGCTTGTGCTCAACGTTTAAACTTGACTCCGGAGAAATTAGACCTTGATTTATCTGTGGAGACTCCGTTAGGGGAAACTTTCATCACATCCACTGTTTATAAATCTTGTTTGATCCAAGTTAGCACCATCACCTTACCTGTTGACCTTATCTCTTTAAATGTGACGCCCCCAAAATAGGTATACAACACCCATTCTGAGTCGCCAAAATACATGGTACAGAAACAACTACATCTTTACTGTTACAACATAAGAACTGTGAGTTTAAATACAAATATTGTCATCTAGACAATATCCACACTCAAATAAGTCCTCATCACAATTATTGATACATTATTTCACAAAAATGGTGAGGACTACTAAAATAACTTCTAGAACCATCATTCCATACCCCGACTAGTACTCGCTACATTCTCGCCTCCTGAGAAAAATGGAACAAAAAGGAAAAGGGTGAGCTCAACTAGCCCAGTAAAGAACATTATGACTAAGATAATACAGAACAAATTATCGTTAGTCTTCAACAGGGAAAAATCTAATAGAATACAATAGACAATAAGTTTTAAATCAATAACTGCAGCGGAAACAACAAACCATTAGAAGAGTCAAGTAGAGAATGAGTTCTACTATCTTCTAAGATTTAAAAGTCCATCATCAATATTTTATCCCTGTAACAACAATCAATAACCATCTTTAATCAAATATTCATCTTTGCACTACAGGCCAAAGATATTTATTTGTATCACCAGTCGGTCATGTTCATCTCAACACCTGTTCATCTTTGCACTACGGGCCAAAGATATTCATTAGTTAATCATTCATCTTTGCTCTACATGCCAAAGATATTCAGTAATATCATTATTTAGGACTAAGGATGATAAAAAAATATCTTAAAGAAAACGAATCCAGTGAAACAAAATAACAAATATTAAGGATTCGTATTTCGATTTATCCATGTCCAAAAATACCTTATAATTATTCATAGTGAAGTAAAATTCAAGAATGATCAAAACATGGATACAATCAAAGCTAGTACCCAGAATAGATATTTTGGACGAAAAGAAGAAAATTTCATTTTCGATGAATAGTAACTCGTGAATAGTAACTCGTGAATAGTAACTCGTGAGTAGTAACTCATGAATAGTAACTCATGAATAGTAACCCCAACGTGAAAAGTTTCAAATTTGATAAAAATTTCCAACCAATATTTCGGCATAATGATATTGAAGAAATAATATCATTTTTGAATAAAATAACATCCCTTACCTCGTAAATACAGTACTTCTGGTCGGAATACCGGTATAAGGCTGAAAGAAACTTGCTCTGATGAATAGAAACTCTCAAAGTATCTAAATACTCACAAAATACACTCAATAATCTAGAGAGAGAAAGAGAAAAAACTTGTTTCTGGTGTGATTTTCAATTCTAACTTAAGCACCTATTTATAGGAAAATGCTAGAATGCCAAAGGAGACTAAATAATAAAATATTATAATTACAAAACTCATTTCTACGCATGCCAATTCAGCCACCAGCCATCCTTGACCCAAATTAGCAGCCCACATGTGTTAGAATAAAAGTGGGTCCCACCCATAATTAATTAAAATTATTTTATTTTCTAAAACTTTAATAATTCATAGAAAATAACCCTTTTATCAGAAAATTCAAATCTCGCGATTTTTTATAGGAAATTCAATTCTCTACAACTTTACAGAAGAAAGTTTTTCCAAATTCCAAATAGAAATTGACCGAAATCCATAAACGGGCGATTTTACAGGCTATAATCAAATTTCAGTCAAGAAATGGGGTCTACCGACACACAAAACATGTGTTAATCATTTAATACAATAAAAAAAATACTCTTCCTCCTCATATACTAATATATCCCACATTCATTGTAAAACTATCACCATTATTATTAAATATAATAATAAATTATTTTATCAGAAAAGATAAAATATCATTTTTTTTAATAATTGTCACTTAAAAATTTTCTCCATCTATATCCACATAAAATTAATATTTTCCTCATCATATAAATCAATAATTAATTATTCACAAATAATATTACAGAATCACAGTACTGGCAACCAGGCCGTTCCCAGGAAAGAGGGGGCTTTCCAATAAGGATTTCTCCTTACTGGCGCGCAATTAGATGACCAAACCTCTCATTAGACAGAACTTTTTAGACATTGTCAATAATGTTATCTAATAATATTATTCAAATAATATGAATTATTGATCTGATAATAGAAAATACTGTGTAGTGACAATTATTGAAACAACAGTAATATAAAATATCACCGCAGCAATTATTGAATCAATAAAATAAAATACTGAACAGTAATTACTGTAACCATTATTGAGTAGTGCCTTCTTACGTAAGAATCAATAATTGGTGCAATACAGTGTGCTACTGTGCAACAACGCGTATTACTGTGTTTTAACCACCGGGTATTCCAACAGTATTAACGGTAACAACTACGCCGTTATTTATAAACAACTTATACTTTTCGTTTTCTTCATCCAATCGCTTTCCGTTATGGGGCCCACAAAAGACTGCGCCGTCGTACGAATATTCCCCGACAGAAAGAATATTCCACGACCAAACGAATATTTCCCGACAACAATGAATATTTTATAACCACCTGCTTATTTGAAATATTTGCGCATTTTACCCATAACTAACCTCGTTAATCAATTTAACCCTTACTATTTCAAAATAATAAATAGAGGTAATTTAAATTTCATTTAATAATAATTTGGGGTCTTACATTAAAGATACTTGCATTTGACGTGATTTTAGGAATTGATTGGTTAACTACTCATAATGTCAAAATTGATTATTTTCGTAAGGTGGTTAGTTTTCATATTCCTAATCAACCTGTTGTGCGAATTCAAGCAACTAAGCCATTAAAATCAATCACTGTTATATCAAGCCATAAAGCCATTCGTTTATTAAAAAACGGATGTCAAGCTTTCTTAGCCCATGTTATGGATTTGAATAAAGACACGTCAAATTTGAATAATATTCCTGTTGTTAGTAACTTTCCTGACGTATTTCCTGAAGAACTTCCCGGTCTACCCCCGAAACGTGAAGTTGAATTCTTTATTGATCTTGAACCTGGTACAAAGCCTATTTCTAAAACCCCATATCGAATGACTCCTATTGAACTTCAGGAGTTGAAGGTCCAACTACAAGAGTTATTGGACATCGGTTTCATTTGTCCTAGTACATCTCCTTGGGGTGTTCCTGTTTTATTTGTAAAGAAGAAAGACGGGAGTATGCGACTTTGTATCTATTACCGGGAATTAAACCATGTCACTATCAAGAATAGGTATCCGCTACCTCGTATTGATGACCTGTTTGACCAGTTACAAGGAGCACAATTCTTTTCAAAAATCAATCTTCGTTCTGGATATCATCAGCTGAAGGTTAAAACTGAGGATATTCCGAAGACTGTCTTTAGGACTCGGTACGGGCATTATGAATTCTTAGTCATGTCTTTTGGATTGACTAATGCTCCTGCGGCTTTCATGGATATGATGAACCGAGTATTCAAGGATTATTTGGATCAGATCGTTGTTGTCTTTATTGATGACATCCTTATATATTCCAAAAGCCGTGAAGATCATGAGCACCATTTGAAGCTGGTACTCCAAAGGCTGCATGAAAACAAGTTATATGCTAAGTTAAATAAATACGAGTTCTGGCTTGAGGAAGTAGCATTCCTAGGGCACGTGGTGTCGAAACATGGAGTATTGGTGGACCCGGCGAAGATTGAAGCAATACAAAGCTGGGAGCAACCGAAGACGGTGACCGATGTACGTAGTTTTCTGGGCTTAGCTGGTTATTATCGGAGATTCGTAGAAGGGTTTTCTCGAATCGCTACCCCGTTAACTCAGCTGACTCGGAAGGATATCAAATTCGTATGGAGCGAAGAATGCGAGAAGAGTTTCCAAGAGCTTAAGAGGAGACTCATTTCGGCACCTGTTCTGACAATACCATCTGGTTCGGATGGATTTGTTGTGACGCCCCCAAAACAGGTATACAACACCCATTCTGAGTCGTCAATAATATGGTACAGAAACAACTACAATTTTATTAATACAACATAAAAACTATGAGTGTAAATATAAATATTGTCATCTAAACAATATCCACACTCAAATAAGTTCTCATTACAATTATTGGTACAATACTTTACAAAAAAAATGGTGAGGACTACTAAAACAACTTCCTAGAACCTTCATTCCATACCCCGACTAGTACTTGCTACATTCTCGCCTCCTGAGAAGAAAATGGAACAACAAGGAAAAGGGTGAGCTCAACTAGCCCAGTAAAGAATATTATGACTAAGATAATATACAACAAATTATCGTTAGTCTTCAACAGGAAAAAATTTAATAGAATACAATAGACAACAAGTTTTAAATCAATATTCGCAGCGGAAAATAATAATTCATAGAAGAGTTACGTAGAGAATGAAATCTACGATTATCTATGAATTTAAAAGCCCATCATCAACATTTTATCCCTGTAATATCAATCAATAAATATCTTGAATCAAATAGTCATCTTTGCACTACAGGCCAAAGATATTCATCAGTTGGTCATGTTCACCTCAACACCTGTTCATCTTTGCACTACGGTCAAAGCTATTCATAAGAAATCATTCATCTTTGCACTACAGGCCAAAGATATTCAGTTATATCATCATTTAAGACTGAGGATGATGAAAAATATTTTAAAGAAAACGAATCCAGTGAAACAAAATAACAAATATTAAGGATTCGTATTTCGATTTATCCATGTCCAAAAATATGTGACAATCACAAAACAGGTCCATTCCACCCAACCCATTCTGAGTCGTCAAATACATGGTACAGAAAACAACTACAACTTTATTACAATAATTATCGTGCAAAATACAACAACACATATGCTGTGAGTTTGGATACAAATATATACCAAATGTGACTCATGTTCCAACCGTGGATATCACATCACAATAACACCTTACATAAAGGTATAGTCAAAAACTGTTTTAGAAATTAGAATCTTTGGGAAGTACTCAAGGAAACCTTCGTACATGGGAGGCCACGCGTCTAGGTTATGATAGATATCATATGGCCACAGAATTATCCTTGGTTGACCCAATAGACCCCAAAGAAAAACGAGAAGATTACTATCATATTCTTCCCAATGGTGAGTCTTCTCTTGACTTATCATTATCTCCACTGTCTCTAATTGAGAATTATACTTCAAACAAACACCAAGATTATATAGGTAGTGCCCATAGATATACTCAGCAAGTGGATGAGCACAACCCTGTCTTATGATGACACGAGGTTGTATGTCATTAGACATCTTGTATGATAGTAACAAAACACCCTTCCAACGTTGGGTTCGCCTCACCCTATTTTCTTCACCAAATATAACTACTAAATGATGACCACCGTTCTATTCCCTTGTTACCCCCGCTCGACCCAGCTACACTCTTATTACCTGAAAGGAATTGTGAAGCAAAAGGGTGAGCACAACTAGCTCAGTAAAGAATATCATGACTAAAGATAATTAAATTATCAATAGCCTTCATCAATAATGAATCAGAGATTTAGAACATATGGTAAATGATAAAAATTTCAACCATAGTTGCAGCGGAACGAGCAATCCATTAGAAGAGTCAAATAGACTATAAAGTCTATTATCTTCTCCATGTTAAAAATCCACCAACAATATTTTATCCCTGTAACATCACTCAACAGTTCCTTTCCACAATCATATGAATAACTCATAATCATAATTGTGACTATAAATTTTTCTTCGCACCCAGGACGAAGAATATTTTCATCACCTGTCTTTACCTGAAACATCAAAGATCATGGTTATACCAAATCACAATTCCTGTTTATAATCATACTAACAAATCCATCTTTGCACTACGGGCCAAAGATATTCATCAACAAACCATCTTTGCACTACGGGCCAAAGATATTCAACAACAGTTCATCTTTGCACTACAGGCCAAAGATATTCATCAACAATTCATATTTGCACTACAGGCCAAATATATTCATATCTCAAAGAAATATATAATCATTTCAGAATTTATATAAACAATAATTATAACCATGTTGATCAATTCACCTTTGCACTTAAGCTTAAGATATTCAATTATAAATTCAATGGTCATGATCATACCAGTCACAATTCAACTTTGCACTACAGGCCAAAGAGAACCCTAGTCATGATCATACCAATAATCTACCCATCTTTACACTCCAGTGAAAGAGAATTTCAACATCAGGGTTATAAAAATGTTATATATGATGATAAAAATAATATGATCAACATATAGTTTTAATCTCAAGAGTAATATTCGTAACTCATGAATAGTAACCCCGACACAAAAGATAGAAATTCTACAATAAAATTCATACCAATATTTCGGTATAATGATATTGAAAGAATAACATTACTTAAATTTATAAACAATTTATTTTAATTGTTTACACTTTACTAATTAATGCATTTAATCATCATAAAATGCCAACTCTTACAATTTCATCATCAATAACCAAAACCCTCATCAAAAATCTGCATATACCTCATATAGGATTCTCAAGCCATAAAATCCTATTTTCCAATTTTCTTTCTTCACAAAACATATTTAATTCATTTACTCATAACTAGACCATTTTCATGAAAAATACCAAATCAGTTCCAAAAATATTTCTTTTCTGGGATTTAGCATAATATAGTCCCATAGTGAACATATATTTTTCTCAGAATTTTTAAAAGTCATTTACTATTTTTCATATGGCCAAAATAGCCGAATATTTAGACATTTATCAAAAATTGTACTTTTGTCTAAAAATTCTGAAATTTACAGAGTATACTTCTATCATATACATGTACTCCCAATAAAAATTTTATCAATTTTGGAGTTAACCACAAGGAATTATAAGCGGTTACTTTTAAAATAGTCTTTTCTCATAAAATTCATAACTCTCAATCTATACATCCAAAAATCACCATTTTTGGACACAATCAATAAAACTCATCAAAATATCATTTCAAATTTTTTCCAGAATTTTTGAAGATCAGAAAAATTACGAAACTGAAAATCATAACAACCCTTAAAATTCATTACTATCCCTTACTATCCCTTACCTCAAAAGAGCAGTACTTCTGATCGGTATAAGGCTGAAGGAAACTTGCACTGATGAATAGAAACTCACCAAGTATCTAAAAACTCACAAAATATGCTTCATAATATAGAGAGAGAAAGAGAGAAAGCTTATGTTTCTGGTGTGATTTTCAATTCTAACTTAGCCCTCTATTTATAGGAAAATTTTGGTAGGTTTGACCTGCAACCTGATGGCTTTACCTGCTACTATTCCCACCCACCACATTTGAAATATAATTCAGCACATTTCTTCACCAACCACAAGTGGGGCCCACCAATTCTAGAATTTTCCACCAAAATGATTAACTCTGAAAATTCAACAATTTCTGAACCAGTCATCTCGTAAAATTCATAACAAATCATACGTTCATTTTTAACGGTTCAAAATTTGTGGGCATATACTCAACTTATATATGTATAACATATCCAAAAATTACCACGATCCAACGGTCGGATTAAAAATTATAACCCCCGCAAAATATCTCAAAAACCCTGATTTTTAATACCTCCATTCCGACAAAAATACGGATAAAAATCTCAACATTAACTCCTTCATTTTTAACCACAAAAATATATCCCTCATTTATATTCACATAAAATAAATATTTTCTTATCATATGAATCAATAATTAATTATTCACAAATAATATTACAGAATCACATTTATGACAACCAGGCCGTTCCCAGGAAAGAGGGGGCTTTCCAATAAGAATTTTTCCTTACTGGCGCGCAATTAGGTGACCAAACCTCTCCTTAGACAGAACTTTCTAGACATTGCCAATAATGTTATCTAATAATATTATTCAAATAATATGAATTATTGATCTGATAATAGAAAATATTGTGCAGCAACAATTATTGAAACAAAAATAATATAAAATATCAACGCAGCAATTATTGAATCAATAAAATAAAATATTGAACAGTAATTACTGTAACAATTATTGAGTAGTGCCTTCTTACGTAAGAATCAATAATTTTAAAAATACTGTGCAATACCGTGTGCTACTGTGCAATAACGCGTATTACTGTATTTTAACCAACGGGTATTCCAACAGTGTTAACGGTAACAACTACGCCGTTATTTGTAAAAACTCAAATTTATCGTTTTCTTCATCCGACAGTTATTCTGTTATGGGGCCCACAAATGGTTGCGCCGTCGTACGAATATTCCCCGACAGAAAGAATATTCCACGACCAAACGAATATTCCCCGACAACAATGATTATTTTATAACCACTTGCTTATTTTGAAAAAAAAATCATATTTCACTGATAACTTTAAACTTTTATTAACCATTTACTAAATAGTAATTATAAGAAAAATTGAATACTTTTATTTCATAAAATTCGGGGTCTTACAATCTCCCCTCCTTATGAAATTTCGTCCCCGAAATTTACGTACCTGGTATTTCAAAGAGTTGAGAATACCTTGCTTTCATTTCAGATTCCATCTTCCCTATCATCATGATTTCTCCATTGCTCATCTCCTGTATTTCAGATATCATTCTAGAATACAGCTTCAAAATAAGGGTTAATTGAACAAATTAACATATCACATAATATCCCAATATTATGACTGACCAACAAATAAGCTTAGGTAGGACACACTAGCGAAGGATTTACTCATCTCTCCCCTCCTAGTTATATTTCCCGATCTCCGCCAGAGATCATATCCCTAAGCTCTGATACCACCTGTGACAACCCCAAAACAGGTCCATTCCACCCAACCCATTCTGAGTCGTCAAATACATGGTACAGAAAACAACTACAACTTTATTACAATAATTATCGTGCAAAATACAACAACACATATGCTGTGAGTTTGGATACAAATATATACCAAATGTGACTCATGTTCCAACCGTGGACATCACCTCACAATAACACCTTACATAAAGGTATAGTCAAAAACTGTTTTAGAAATTAGAATCTTTGGGAAGTGCTCAAGGAAACCTTCGTACATGGGAGGCCACGCGTCTAGGTTATGATAGATATCATATGGCCACAGAATTATCCTTGGTTGACCCAATAGACCCCAAAGAAAAACGAGAAGATTACTATCATATTCTTCCCAATGGTGAGTCTTCTCTTGACTTATCATTATCTCCACTGTCTCTAATTGAGAATTATACTTCAAACAAACACCAAGATTATATAGGTAGTGCCCATAGATATACTCAGCAAGTGGATGAGCACAACCCTGTCTTATGATGACACGAGGTTGTATGTCATTAGACATCTTGTATGATAGTAACAAAACACCCTTCCAACGTTGGGTTCGCCTCACCCTATTTTCTTCACCAAATATAACTACTAAATGATGACCACCGTTCTATTCCCTTGTTACCCCCGCTCGACCCAGCTACACTCTTATTACCTGAAAGGAATTGTGAAGCAAAAGGGTGAGCACAACTAGCTCAGTAAAGAATATCATGACTAAAGATAATTAAATTATCAATAGCCTTCATCAATAATAAATCAGAGATTTAGAACATATGGTAAATGATAAAAATTTCAACCATAGTTGCAGCGGAACGAGCAATCCATTAGAAGAGTCAAATAGACTATAAAGTCTATTATCTTCTCCATGTTAAAAATCCACCAACAATATTTTATCCCTGTAACATCACTCAACAGTTCCTTTCCACAATCATATGAATAACTCATAATCATAATTGTGACTATAAATTTTTCTTCGCACCCAGGACGAAGAATATTTTCATCACCTGTCTTTACCTGAAACATCAAAGATCATGGTTATACCAAATCACAATTCCTGTTTATAATCATACTAACAAATCCATCTTTGCACTACGGGCCAAAGATATTCATCAACAAACCATCTTTGCACTACGGGCCAAAGATATTCAACAACAGTTCATCTTTGCACTACAGGCCAAAGATATTCATCAACAATTCATATTTGCACTACAGGCCAAATATATTCATATCTCAAAGAAATATATAATCATTTCAGAATTTATATAAACAATAATTATAACCATGTTGATCAATTCACCTTTGCACTTAAGCTTAAGATATTCAATTATAAATTCAATGGTCATGATCATACCAGTCACAATTCAACTTTGCACTACAGGCCAAAGAGAACCCTAGTCATGATCATACCAATAATCTACCCATCTTTACACTCCAGTGAAAGAGAATTTCAACATCAGGGTTATAAAAATATTATATATGATGATAAAAATAATATGATCAACATATAGTTTTAATCTCAAGAGTAATATTCGTAACTCATGAATAGTAACCCCGACACAAAAGATAGAAATTCTACAATAAAATTCATACCAATATTTCGGTATAATGATATTGAAAGAATAACATTACTTAAATTTATAAACAATTTATTTTAATTGTTTACACTTTACTAATTAATGCATTTAATCATCATAAAATGCCAACTCTTACAATTTCATCATCAATAACCAAAACCCTCATCAAAAATCTGCATATACCTCATATAGGATTCTCAAGCCATAAAATCCTATTTTCCAATTTTCTTTCTTCACAAAACATATTTAATTCATTTACTCATAACTAGACCATTTTCATGAAAAATACCAAATCAGTTCCAAAAATATTTCTTTTCTGGGATTTAGCATAATATAGTCCCATAGTGAACATATATTTTTCTCAGAATTTTTAAAAGTCATTTACTATTTTTCATATGGCCAAAATAGCTGAATATTTAGACATTTATCAAAAATTTTACTTTTGTCTAAAAATTCTGAAATTTACAGAGTATACTTCTATCATATACATGTACTCCCAATAAAAATTTCATCAATTTTGGAGTTAACCACAAGGAATTATAAGCGGTTACTTTTAAAATAGTCTTTTCTCATAAAATTCATAACTCTCAATCTATACATCCAAAAATCACCATTTTTGGACACAATCAATAAAACTCATCAAAATATCATTTCAAATTTTTTCAGAATTTTTGAAGATCAGAAAAATTACGAAACTGAAAATCATAACAACCCTTAAAATTCATTACTATCCCTTACTATCCCTTACCTCAAAAGAGCAGTACTTCTGATCGGTATAAGGCTGAAGGAAACTTGCACTGATGAATAGAAACTCACCAAGTATCTAAAAACTCACAAAATATGCTTCATAATATAGAGAGAGAAAGAGAGAAAGCTTATGTTTCTGGTGTGATTTTCAATTCTAACTTAGCCCTCTATTTATAGGAAAATTTTGGTAGGTTTGACCTGCAACCTGATGGCTTTACCTGCTACTATTCCCACCCACCACATTTGAAATATAATTCAGCACATTTCTTCACCAACCACAAGTGGGGCCCACCAATTCTAGAATTTTCCACCAAAATGATTAACTCTGAAAATTCAACAATTTCTGAACCAGTCATCTCGTAAAATTCATAACAAATCATACGTTCATTTTTAACGGTTCAAAATTTGTGGGCATATACTCAACTTATATATGTATAACATATCCAAAAATTACCACGATCCAACGGTCGGATTAAAAATTATAACCCCCAGAAAATATCTCAAAAACCCTGATTTTTAATACCTCCATTCCGACAAAAATACGGATAAAAATCTCAACATTAACTCCTTCATTTTTAACCACAAAAATATATCCCTCATTTATATCCACATAAAATAAATATTTTCTTATCATATGAATCAATAATTAATTATTCACATATAATATTACAGAATCACATTTATGACAACCAGGCCGTTCCCAGGAAAGAGGGGGCTTTCCAATAAGAATTTTTCCTTACTGGCGCGCAATTAGGTGACCAAACCTCTCCTTAGACAGAACTTTCTAGACATTGCCAATAATGTTATCTAATAATATTATTCAAATAATATGAATTATTGATCTGATAATAGAAAATACTGTGCAGCAACAATTATTGAAACAAAAATAATATAAAATATCAACGCAGCAATTATTGAATCAATAAAGTAAAATATTGAACAGTAATTACTGTAACAATTATTGAGTAGTGCCTTCTTACGTAAGAATCAATAATTTTAAAAATACTGTGCAATACCGTGTGCTACTGTGCAATAACGCGTATTACTGTATTTTAACCAACGGGTATTCCAACAGTGTTAACGGTAACAACTACGCCGTTATTTGTAAAAACTCAAATTTGTCGTTTTCTTCATCCGACAGTTATTCTGTTATGGGGCCCACAAATGGCTGCGCCGTCGTACGAATATTCCCCGACAGAAAGAATATTCCACGACCAAACGAATATTCCCCGACAACAATGATTATTTTATAACCACTTGCTTATTTTGAAAAAAAAAATCATATTTCACTGATAACTTTAAACTTTTATTAACCATTTACTGAATAGTAATTATAAGAAAAATTGAATACTTTTATTTCATAAAATTCGGGGTCTTACAAAATACCTTATAAATAATCATAGTGAAGTAAAATTCAAGAATGATCAAAACATGGATACAATCAAAACTAGTATCCAGAATAGATATTTAGACAAAAAGAAGAAAATTTTATTTTTCGGTGAATAGTAACTCATGAATAGTAACTCGTGAATAGTAACTCATGAATAGTAACTCGTGAATAGTAACCCCGACATAAAAAGTTCTAAATTTAATAAAAAGTTCAGATCAATACTTCGACATAATGATATTGAAGAAAATAATATCATTTAAGAAGAAATAACATCCCTTACCTCGGAAATACGATACTTCTGACTGGAATACTAGATATAGTGCTGAAGGAAACTTGCACCGTAAAGCAACACTCAAAGTATCAAATACTCACAAGAATACGCTCGATATAGAGAGAGAAATAGAGAGAAACTTGTGTTTCTGGTGTGATTTTCAATTCTAACCTAAGCACCCTATTTATAGGAAAATGCTTAGAACACCAAAGCAGAAAATTTAATATAATAATAATATATATATATAAATTTTCAAGCCCACCTTAGAAAATCTGAAATCAGCCACCTTGCACATGTTTATGATGTCCAAAAAAATACAAAAAATATTTTTCTCAAAATAATTAACTAAAACTCCCAAAAATCAATTATTTCGGAACTTCGAAACTTCAATAATTCATAATAAATAGCCCTTTTGTCAGAAAATTCGAATCCCTCGAGTTTATATAGGAAATTCAATTCTTTACAACTCTGCAGAAGAAAGTTTTTCCAAATTCCAAATAAAAATTGACCGAAATTCACAAACTGACGATTTTACAGTCAATAATAAATTTTCGGTCAAGAATTATGTCCACCAACACACAAAACATGTGTTAATCATTTAATGCCACAAAAATACTCTTCCTCCTCATATACTCATATATCCCACATTCATTATAAAAATACCACCATCAATATATTATTAAAATAATATATTTAAATAAATTATTTTATCAGAAAAAGATAAAATATTAATTTTCAACAATTGTCACATTAAAATTTTTCTCTATCTATATCCACATAAAATTACTATTTTCCTCATCATATAAATTAATAATTAATTATACACAAATAATATTACAGAACTATAGTACTGGCAACCAGGCCGTTCCAAGGAAAGAGGGGGCTTTCCAATAAGGATTTCTCCTTACTGGCGCGCAATTAGATGACCAAACCTCTCCTTAGATAGAACTTTCTAGACATTGCCAATAATGTTATCTAATAATATTATTCAGATAATATGAATTATTGCTCCGATAATAGAAAATACTGTGTAGTGACAATTATAAAATATCAACGTAACAATTATTTAATCAATAAAATATTGAACAGTAATTACTGTAACCATTATTGAGTAGTGCCTTTTTACGTAAGAATCAATAATTGGTGCAATACCGTGTGCTACTGTGCAACAACGCGTATTACCGTGCTTTAACCACCGGGTATTCCAACAGTATTAACGGTAACAATTACGCCGTTATTTATAAACAACTTATTTTTGTCATTTTCTTCATCTAATCGCTTTTCGTTATGGGGCCCACAAAAGATTGCACCGTCGTACGAATATTCTCCGACAGTAAGAATATTCCAACACCAAGCGAATATTCCCCGACAACAATAAATATTTTATAACCACTTGCTTATTTAAAATATTTGCGCATTTTACCCATAACTAACCACATTAATCAAATCAACCCTTACTATTTCAGAATAATAAATAGAGGAAATTAAATTTCATTTATTAATAATTTGGGGTCTTACAACCTCCCCTCCTTATGAAATTTCGTCCTCGAAATTGACATACGTACCTGGTGTTTCGAAAAGATGAGGATACCTCGCTTTCATTTCCGTTTCCAACTCCCAGCTCATTTCCTCAATAGCATGGTTTCTTCATAAAACTTTAACTTGTGGTATGACCTTCGTGCGTAGGACATGCTCCTTCCTATCCAGGATCTTAACAGGTACCTCCTCGTACGTTAAGTCTTCGGCTATCTCGTCCGGTTCTAACTCAATAACGTGGTTCGGGTCTTTCACATATTTATGAAGCACAGATATATGAAAAACATTATGAACACGAGACATACTTGGAGGTAACGCGAGTCTATAGGCCACATTTCCTACTCGGTCAAGAATCTGAAATGGACCAATAAATCGTGAATTGAGCTTTCCTCTCTTCCCAAATCTTGTAACTCCTTTCCATGGAGCTATACGTAATAATACATGATCCCCAATGTCAAATTCCACGTCCTTTCGATGAAGATCCACATAACTCTTTTGTCGATCCTGTGCCGTTTGTATACGTTGTCGAATCGTTTGGATCTTCTCTGTAGTCATTCGTACCAACTCTGGTCCCAACAACGTTGCTTCTCCCACCTCATCCCAACATACTAGAGAGCGACACTTTCGTCCATACAATGCTTCAAAGGGAGCCACACCTATACTTGCCTGATAACTGTTGTTGTAGGAGAATTCCACCAATGGTAGGTACTTATCCCAACTTCCTTTGAAATTTAGGACACAAAGTCTTAATAGATCTTCAAGAGTTTGAATAGTCCTCTCTGATTGCCCGTCCGTTTGAGGATGGTATGCCGAACTGAACCGTAAATCCGTGCCCATAGCTTTTTGCAAGCTAACCCAAAATCTTGAAGTGAATCTTGGGTCACGATCTGAAACTATGGATACTGGCATGCCATGCAACCTTACCATCTCATTCACGTACATACTAGCAAGACGTTCAAGGGAATAAGTCTCTCGTATCGGCAAGAAATGAGCATACTTGGTTAATCTATCAACTATAACCCAAATATCATTTATGCCTTGAGAAACCGTGGGAAGACCCGTAACGAAATCCATGGTAATGTGTTCCCACTTCCATTTCGGAATCTCAAGTGGTTGCAATGGACCCTTTGGTACTTGATGCTCCGCCTTTACACGTTGACAAGTTAAACACCTCGAGATAAACTTTACAATCTCTCTCTTCATATTGTTCCACCAAAATGTATGTCGAAGATCACAATACATTTTAGTACTTCCAGAATGGATTGCAAATGGTGTATTGTGTGC
This sequence comes from Panax notoginseng, assembly GCA_016801055.1. Classification (NCBI taxonomy): domain Eukaryota; kingdom Viridiplantae; phylum Streptophyta; class Magnoliopsida; order Apiales; family Araliaceae; genus Panax; species Panax notoginseng. Next base: position 9,918,802 of record CM029023.1, on the reverse strand, counting down.
CTCCATCATGATCTTGTACTTCAAATCAGAATCGTTAGGAACACAAAGTCTGGAGTGGACTCGAAGTATTCCTTCTTCATCGATTCTTGCTTCTGGAATAGCACCTTCTTGCACTTTCTTCTTCATACGCATCAGCTCCGGGTCTGTAGCTTGAGCAACTTTAACTTTATCGATTAAAGTTGGTTCTACGCGTATACTTGACATCATCGCACTCGTTCCTGCATATGATCTTCTACTCAACGCGTCAGCTACCACGTTTGCTTTTCCAGGATGGTATTGAATAGTGTGGTCGTAATCTTTCAACAGCTCGAGCCAACGTCGTTGCCGCATGTTGAGTTCTTTTTGAGTGAAGAAATATTTGAGGCTTTTATGGTCTGAATATATCTCCACATTCTCCCCATATAGATAGTGCCTCCAGATCTTTAGCGCGAAAACGACTGCTGCCAACTCTAGATCATGAGTAGGATAATTCCTCTCATATTCTTTAAGTTGTCGCGAGGCATAGGCTATGACATTCCCACGTTGCATGAGAACACATCCTAACCCTTTGCCTGAAGCATCGCTGTAGATAACAAATCCATCCAAACCAGATGGTATTGTCAGAACAGGTGCCGAAATGAGTTTCCTCTTAAGCTCTTGGAAACTCTTCTCGCATTCTTCGCTCCATACGAATTTGATATCCTTCCGAGTCAGCTGAGTTAACGGGGTAGCGATTCGAGAAAACCCTTCTACGAATCTCCGATAATAACCAGCTAAGCCTAGAAAGCTACGTACATCGGTCACCGTCTTCGGTTGCTCCCGCTTTGTATTGCTTCAATCTTCGCCGGGTCCACAGATACTCCATGTTTTGACACCACGTGCCCTAGGAATGCTACTTCCTCAAGCCAGAACTTGCATTTCTTCAACTTAGCATATAACTTGTTTTCACGCAGCCTTTGGAGTACCAGCTTCAAATGGTGCTCATGATCTTCACGGCTTTTGGAATATATGAGGATGTTATCAATAAAGACAACAACGAACTGATCCAAATAATCCTTGAATACTCGGTTCATCATATCCATGAAAGCCGCAGGAGCATTAGTCAATCCAAAAGACATGACTAAGAATTCATAATGCCCGTACCGAGTTCTAAAGGCAGTCTTCGGAATATCCTCAGTTTTAACCTTCAGCTGATGATATCCAGAACGAAGATCAATTTTTGAAAAGAATTGTGCTCCTTGTAACTGGTCAAACAGGTCATCAATACGAGGTAGCGGATACCTATTCTTGATAGTGACATGGTTTAATTCCCGGTAATCGATACAAAGTCGCATACTCCCGTCTTTCTTCTTTTCAAATAAAACAGGAGCACCCCAAGGAGATGTACTAGGACGAATGAAGCCGATGTCTAACAACTCTTGTAGTTGGACTTTTAACTCCTGAAGTTCAATAGGAGCCATTCGATATGGGGTTTTAGAAATAGGCTTTGTACCAGGTTCAAGATCAATAAAGAATTCAACTTCACGTTCCGGGGGTAGACCGGGAAGTTCTTCAGGAAATACGTCAGGAAAGTTACTAACAACAGGAATATTATTCAAATTTGACGTGTCTTTATTTAAATCCATAACATGGGCTAAGAAAGCTTGACATCCGTTTTTCAATAAACGAACGGCTTTATGACTTGATATGACAGTGATTGATTTTAATGGCTTTGTTGCTTGAATTCGAACAACAGGTTGATTAGGAATATGAAAACTAATCACCTTACGAAAACAATCAATTTTGGTATGATGAGTAGTTAACCAATCAATTCCTAAAATCACGTCAAATGCAAGTATCTTTAAAGAGATAAGGTCAACAGGTAAGGTGATGGTACCAACTTGGATCAAACAAGATTTATAAACAGTGGATGTGATGAAAGTTTCCCCTAACGGAGTCTCCACAAATAAATCAAAGTCTAATTTCTCCGGAGTCAAGTTTAAACATTGAGCACAAGCAGGAGAAATAAATGAATGGGTAGCACCGGTATCTAGTAAGGTATAAACTTCACATGAATTTATGATTAGCTTACCCGTGATCACCTCATTTGGGTTCCTCACATGTTGACCAGTCACGACAAACGCTCTTCCAGGAACCGTTGACTTTGACTTTTCTGGGGCAGCCTTTTGAGTCACCGTCCCCGGTGAACTTGGTTTCGCTATCGTACAATCTCGAGCGATATGTCCTTCCTTTCCACAATTATAGCATACCTTGAACTGTTGTGGACAGTTTGGGCTGATATGTCCCTCTTTTCCACATTTATAGCATATGACCGGTGGTCGTTCTCCTCCCTTGGAACCAGTTGCTGCTGGTGCTGACGTCTTCGTATTGTCATTGTTGAATCTCCTCTTTTTAAAATCTCCTCCCGACTCGCTTCTTCTATTTTCATAGCCACGATTACCACCAGAGTGGTTATCGTTCTTGTCTGTATTTTTCTTTCTCCGCTGGTTATCATTGTTCTGATGACTGTTGTCACCGATATGATCCTGGTTGTGATCCCTCGGTTGACTGTACTCGTTATCTCGCTCTAATAATTGAGCCCTGTTGACAACATCTGAATAGAGAGAAAATTTATGAGAAATGAGATATTGACGTATGCCGGGTTTCAAACCTCTCAGAAACATCCGCGTCATACGTTCCTCATTCTCCACCAAATGAGGTGCAAACCTGGACAACTCTGCAAACTTCACCTCGTACTGGGACACCGTCATGTTATTCTGCTCCAATCTAATAAACTCTACCTCCTTCATATGACGAATACTTTCAGGAAAGTACTTGTCATTGAATAGTTTCTGAAATGTCTCCCAAGACATGCTGAGTGCGGTTGGATGGGTACGCTTCACAGATTCCCACCAGTAGTCTGCCTCGCCACGGAACATAAAGGTGGCGAATGGAACCTTCTGTTCCTCCGTGCATCCCAAGACATCAAATATCTTGGTAATTTGCTTAACCCATGTCTCCGCCTTAATCGGATCTGGCTTTCCCCATAATTCTGGTGGTCCCAACTCTTTGAACTGCTTGGCTGTGACCAGCTGTGCGTTGCCATTGTTTCTTCCTATATTTTGAACAGGAATCTCCTTCGTCTGGTTTTGCATGAACCGCAAAAAACTTCTAAACATCTCATCGTTCATCGTCTGCTCAGTGGTTTTGTTCACAGGAGGAACATTGCCAGCCTGTTGCACGTTCTCCTCGTTGGTGAGTACAGGTGTCTCCACGGTTTCATTTACTCCACTGTTAACATTCTCAGTCGACATTCTCAAATACTGCCATAAAACAAGGGTTAATTTAACAAATTAACAAATCACATAATATCCATATATTATGACCGACCAACAAATAAGCTTAGGTAGGACACACTAGCAAAGGATTTACTCGTCTCTCCCCTCCTAGTTCTATTTCCCGATCTCTGCCAGAGATCATATCCCTAAGCTCTGATACCAACTGTGACGCCCCCAAAACAGGTATACAACACCCATTCTGAGTCGTCAATAACATGGTACAGAAACAACTACAACTTTATTAATACAACATAAAAACTATGAGTGTAAATACAAATATTCTCATCTAGACAATATCCACACTCAAATAAGTCCTCATTACAATTATTGGTACAATACTTTACAAAAAAAATGGTGAGGACTACTAAAACAACTTCCTAGAACCTTCATTCCATACCCCGACTAGTACTTGCTACATTCTCGCCTCCTGAGAAGAAAATGGAACAACAAGGAAAAGGGTGAGCTCAACTAGCCCAGTAAAGAATATTATGACTAAGATAATATACAACAAATTATCGTTAGTCTTCAACAGGAAAAAATTTAATAGAATACAATAGACAACAAGTTTTAAATCAATATTCGCAGCGGAAAATAATAATTCATAGAAGAGTTACGTAGAGAATGAAATCTACGATTATCTATGAATTTAAAAGCCCATCATCAACATTTTATCCCTGTAATATCAATCAATAAATATCTTGAATCAAATAGTCATCTTTGCACTACAGGCCAAAGATATTCATCAGTTGGTCATGTTCACCTCAACACCTGTTCATCTTTGCACTACGGTCAAAGCTATTCATCAGAAATTATTCATCTTTGCACTACAGGCCAAAGATATTCAGTTATATCATCATTTAAGACTGAGGATGATGAAAAATATTTTAAAGAAAACGAATCCAGTGAAACAAAATAACAAATATTAAGGATTCGTATTTCGATTTATCCATGTCCAAAAATACCTTATAAATAATCATAGTGAAGTAAAATTCAAGAATGATCAAAACATGGATACAATCAAAACTAGTATCCAGAATAGATATTTGGACAAAAAGAAGAAAATTTTATTTTTCGGTGAATAGTAACTCGTGAATAGTAACCCCGACATGAAAAGTTCTAAATTTGATAAAAAATTCAGATCAATACTTCGACATAATGATATTGAAGAAAATAATATCATTTAAGAAGAAATGACATCCCTTACCTCGGAAAGACAATACTTCTGACTGGAATACTAGATATAGTGCTGAAGGAAACTTGCACCGTAAGCAACACTCAAAGTATCAAATACTCACAAGAATACGCTCGATATAGAGAGAGAAATAGAGAGAAACTTGTGTTTCTGGTGTGATTTTCAATTCTAACCTAAGCACCCTATTTATAGGAAAATGCTTAGAACACCAAAGCAGAAAATTTAATATAATAATATATATATATATATAAATTTTCAAGCCCACCTTAGAAAATCTGAAATCAGCCACCTTGCACATGTTTATGATGTCCAAAAAAATACAAAAAATGTTTTTCTCAAAATAATTAACTAAAACTCCCAAAAATCAATTATTTCGGAACTTCGAAACTTCAATAATTCATAATAAATAGCCCTTTTGTCAGAAAATTCGAATCTCGCGAGTTTTTATAGGAAATTCAATTCTCTACAACTCTGCAGAAGAAAGTTTTTCCAAATTCAAAATAAAAGTTGACCGAAATTCACAAACGGACGATTTTACAGTCAATAATAAATTTTCGGTCAAGAATTATGTCCACCAACACACAAAACATGTGTTAATCATTTAATACCACAAAAATACTCTTCCTCCTCATATACTCATATATCCCACATTCATTATAAAAATACCACCATCAATATATTATTAAAATAATATATTTAAATAAATTATTTTATCAGAAAAAGATAAAATATTAATTTTCAACAATTGTCACATTAAAATTTTTCTCTATCTATATCCACATAAAATTACTATTTTCCTCATCATATAAATCAATAATTAATTATACACAAATAATATTACAGAACCATAGTACTGGCAACCAGGTCGTTCCAAGGAAAGAGGGGGCTTTCCAATAAGGATTTCTCCTTACTGGCGCGCAATTAGATGACCAAACCTCTCCTTAGACAGAACTTTCTAGACGTTGCCAATAATGTTATCTAATAATATTATTCAGATAATATGAATTATTGCTCCGATAATAGAAAATACTGTGTAGTGACAATTATAAAATATCAACGTAGCAATTATTTAATCAATAAAATAAAATATTGAACAGTAATTACTGTAATCATTATTGAGTAGTGCCTTCTTACATAAGAATCAATAATTAGTGCAATACCGTGTGCTACTGTGCAACAACGCGTATTACCGTGCTTTAATCACCGGGTATTCCAACAGTATTAACGATAACAACTACGCCGTTATTTATAAATAACTTATTTTTGTCATTTTCTTCACCCAATCGCTTTCCGTTATGGGGCCCACAAAAGACTGCGCCGTCGTACGAATATTCTCCGACAGTAAGAATATTCCACGACCAAGCGAATATTCCCCGACAACAATGAATATTTTATAACTACTTGCTTATTTAAAATATTTGCGCATTTTACCCATAACTAACCACATTAATCAAATCAACCCTTACTATTTCAGAATAATAAATAGAGGAAATTAAATTTCATTTATTAATAATTTGGGGTCTTACATTTGTTATCTACAGCGATGCTTCAGGCAAAGGGTTAGGATGCGTTCTCATGCAACGTGGGAAAGTCATAGCCTATGCCTCGCGACAACTTAAAGAATATGAGAGAAATTATCCTACTCATGATCTAGAGTTGGCAGCAGTCGTTTTCGCGCTAAAGATCTGGAGGCATTATCTATATGGGGAGAAAGTAGAGATATATTCAGACCATAAAAGCCTCAAATATTTCTTCACTCAAAAAGAACTCAACATGCGGCAACGACGTTGGCTCGAGCTGTTGAAAGATTACGACCACACTATTCAATACCATCCTGGAAAAACAAACGTGGTAGCTGACGCGTTGAGTAGAAGATCATATGCAGGAACGAGTGTGATGATGTCAAGTATACGCATAGAACCAACTTTAATCGATAAAGTTAAAGTTGCTCAAGCTACAGACCCGGAGCTGATGCGTATGAAGAAGAAAGTGCAAGAAGGTGCTATTCCAGAAGCAAGAATCGATGAAGAAGGAATACTTCGAGTCCACTCCAGACTTTGTGTTCCTAACGATTCTGATTTGAAGTACAAGATCATGATGGAGGCACACAATACACCATTTGCAATCCATACTGGAAATACTAAAATGTATCGTGATCTTTGACATACATTTTGGTGGAACAATATGAAGAGAGAGATTGCAAAGTTTATCTCTAGGTGTTTAACTTGTCAACGTGTAAAGGCGGATCATCAAGTACCAAAGGGTCCATTGCAACCACTTGAGATTCCGAAATGGAAGTGGGAACACATTACCATGGATTTCGTTACGGGTCTTCCCACGATTTCTCAAGGCATAAATGCTATTTAGGTTATAGTTGATAGATTAACCAAGTCTGCTCATTTCTTGCCGATACGGGAGACTTATTCCCTTGAACGTCTTGCTAGTATGTACGTGAATGAGATGGTAAGGTTGCATGGCATGCCAGTATCCATAGTTTCAGATCGTGACCCAAGATTCACTTCAAGATTTTGGGTTAGCTTGCAAAAAGCTATGGGCACGGATTTACGGTTCAGTTCGGCATACCATCCTCAAACGGACGGGCAATCAGAGAGGACTATTCAAACTCTTGAAGATCTATTAAGACTTTGTGTCCTAAATTTCAAAGGAAGTTGGGATAAGTACCTACCATTGGTGGAATTCTCCTACAACAACAGTTATCAGGCAAGTATAGGTGTGGCTCCCTTTGAAGCATTGTATGGACGAAAGTGTCGCTCTCCAGTATGTTGGGATGAGGTGGGAGAAGCAACGTTGTTGGGACCAGAGTTGGTACGAATGACTACAGAGAAGATCCAAACGATTCGACAACGTATACAAACGGCACAGGATCGACAAAAGAGTTATGTGGATCTTCATCGAAAGGACGTGGAATTTGACATTGGGGATCATGTATTATTACGTATAGCTCCATGGAAAGGAGTTACAAGATTTGAGAAGTGAGGAAAGCTCAATCCACGATTTATTGGTCCATTTCAGATTCTTGACCGAGTAGGAAATATGGCCTATAGACTCGCGTTACCTTCAAGTATGTCTCGTGTTCATAATATTTTTCATATATCTGTGCTTCGTAAATATGTGAAAGACCCGAACCACGTTATTGAGTTAGAACCGGACGAGATAGCCGAAGACTTAACGTACGAGGAGGTACCTGTCAAGATCTTGGATAGGAAGGAGCATGTCCTACGCACGAAGGTCATACCACAAGTTAAAGTTTTGTGGAAAAACCATGCTATTGAGGAAATGACCTGGGAGTTGGAAACGGAAATGAAAGCTAGGTATCCTCATCTTTTCGAAATACCAGGTACGTATATCAATTTCGAGGACGAAATTTCATAAGGAGGGGAGGTTGTAAGACCCCAAATTATTATTAAATAAAATTTAATTTCCTCTATTTATTATTCTGAAATAGTAAGGGTTGATTTGATTAATGTGGTTAGTTATGGGTAAAATGCGCAAATATTTTAAATAAGCAAGTGGTTATAAAATATTCATTGTTGTCGGGGAATATTCGCTTGGTCGTGAAATATTCTTACTGTCGGAGAATATTCGTACGACGGCGCAGTCTTTTGTGGGCTCCATAACTGAAAGCGATTGAATGAAGAAAACGATAAAAATAAGTTGTTTATAAATAACGGCGTAGTTGTTACCGTTAATACTGTTGGAATACCTGGTGGTTAAAGCACGGTAATACGCGTTGTTGCACAGTAGCACACGGTATTGCACCAATTATTGATTCTTACGTAAGAAGACACTACTCAATAATGGTTACAGTAATTACTGTTCAATATTTTATTGATTAAATAATTGCTACGTAGATTTTTTATAATTGTCACTACACAGTATTTTTCATTATCGGAGAAATAATTCATAATATCTGAATAATATTATTAGATAACATTATTGAAAATGTCTAGAAAGTTCTGTCTAAGGAGAGGTTTGGTCATCTAATTGCGCGCCAGTAAGGAGAAATCCTTATTGGAAAGCCCCCTCTTTCCTGGGAACGGCCTGGTTGCCAGTACTGTGATTTTGTAATATTATTTGTGTATAATTAATTATTAATTTATATAATGAGGGAAATATTGATTTTATGTGGATATAGATGGAGAAAATTTTTAATGTGACAATTGTTGAAAATTAATAAAATAATTCATTTAAATATATTATTTTAATAATATATTAATGGTGATATTTTTACAATGAATGTGGGATATATGAGTATATGAGGAGGAAGAGTATTTTTGTGGCATTAAATGATTAACACATGTTTTGTGTGTTGGTGGATACAATTCTTGACCGAAAATTTATTATTGACTGTAAAATTGACCGTTTGTGGATTTCGGTCAATTTCTGTTTGAAATTTAGAAAAACTTTCTTCTGCAAAGTTGTAGAGAATTGAATTTTCTATAAAAACTCGTGAGATTCGAGTTTTCTGATAAAAGGGCTATTTATTATGAATTATTGAAGTTCTAAAGTTCCGAAATAATTGATTTTTGGAAGTTTTATTTATTATTTTGAAAAAAAATGTTTTTTGGCATTTAAGTGGGCTAACATGTGATATAAATGGGCTGAGATCAGATGTCTAGAGGTGGGCTAAGGAAAATTTGATAAATATATTAATATTATATTAAATTTTCTGCTTTGGTGTTCTAAGCATTTTCTTATAAATAGGGTGCTTAGGTTAGAATTGAAAATCACACCAGAAACACAAGTTTCTTTCTATTTCTCTCTCTATATCGAGCGTATTCTTGTGAGTATTTGTTACTTTGAGTGTTGCTATACGGTGCAAGTTTTCTTCAGCACTATATCTAGTATTATAGTCAGAAGTACCGTCTTTCCGAGGTAAGAGATGTTATTTCTTCTTAAATGATATTATTTTCTTCAATATCATTATGCCGAAGTATTGATCTGAACTTTTTATCAAATTTATAACTTTTCATGTCGGGGTTACTATTCACGAGTTACTATTCACCGAAAAATAAAATTTTCTTCTTTTTGTCCAAATATCTATTCTGGATACTAGTTTTGATTGTATCCATGTTTTGATCATTCTTGAATTTTACTTCACTATGATTATTTATAAGGTATTTTTGGACATGGATAAATCGAAATACGAATCCTTAATATTTGTTATTTTGTTTCACTGGATTCGTTTCTTTTAAAATATTTTTCATCATCCTCAGTCCTAAATGATGATATAACTGAATATCTTTGACCTGTAGTGCAAAGATGAATGATTTCTGATGAATATCTTTGGCCCGTAGTGCAAAGATGAACAGGTGTTGAGATGAACATGACCAACTGATGAATATCTTTGGCTTGTAGTGCAAAGATGAATATTGATTGATGTTACAGGGATAAAATATTGATGATGGACTTTTAAATTCATAGATAATAGTAGATTTCATTCTCTACGTAACTCTTCTATGAATTATTATTTTCCGCTGCGAATATTGATTTAAAATTTGTTGTCTATTGTATTCTATTATATTTTTCCCTGTTGAATACTAACGATAATTTGTTCTATATTATCTTAGTCATAATATTCTTTACTGGGCTAGTTGAGCTCACCCTTTTCCTTTTTGTTTCATTTTTCTCAGGAGGCGAGAATGTAGCGAGTACTAGTCGGGGTATGGAATGAAGGTTCTAGGAAGTTATTTTAGTAGTCCTCACCATTTTTTTTTGTAAAAAATTATACCAATAATTGTAATGAGGACTTATTTGAGTGTGGATATTGTCTAGATGATAATATTTGTATTTACACTCACAGTTTTTATGTTGTATTAATAAAGTTGTAGTTGTTTCTGTACCATGTTATTGACGACACAGAATGGGTGTTGTATACCTGTTTTGGGGGCGTCACATATATAGAGGGTAATGATTCATACGATCCCCTTTTCCAGCGAATTAAAGAGAGCGAACCAAAAACGAATCGGCTATAGCGACGGTTTTTCTCGTCGCTATAACATACAAAACCGACGACATAGCTATGGTGACGGTTCGAACCATCGTTATATCTCATAAAATCATCACTATATTTTTTGGTTTGTCTTTGGTTCATTTTGTCTTTTGTTCGCTAAAGAAGATGGCCGATGATTCATAATATGTATTTGTTATAGATTAAAAATAGACATACACCATCTATATCGTTCAATATAGGAATCAACGACCGATATTAGAACTTAAAAAATTCACGTCTGCTACTAATAGTAAGTAGTGGATGACGGTACTGTTTTCAACGACACCCATTACTATTAATAGTGCATGACACTCGTCATCTGCTACTATTAATAGCGGATGTTACTCATCGTCCGTTACTATTAGTAGCGATCATGTGAATTTTTTAATTCTAATATTCATTGTTAATTTTTATATTGAACGATAGATATAGTGTTTGCCTATTTTTAATATATAATAAATACTTGTCATTCGATGAAAAGAAAATCATGGTTTTTGAATTTGTTTAAGACAATGAGAATGAACTTAAACAGACTATCAAAGTTAAGGCGTTAATGGGACTTGGGGGTAGTTTGGTCTGAAAATTATTTTTTATGCATATGCTAGTTGAGTATTTCCCTTTTAAATCTCAGTCATTAATTTATGTAATATATGGTTATGATGTTATATGTCTATTTTTCATCTATAACAAATACTCCCTCCGTCCTAAATTAATTGCTCAGTTTTAACTTTTTAAAGTCAAATTGACCATTTTTAAAACTAATCTTTTTACTATTTTTGCTAAAATATAGGTGAAGAGATTACAACCAAAAGAAAATATATACAATTTATTACTAACCTCAATTTTTATAATTTTAGAAATATATTTATATATGCTTAATTATTTATTCTAAAAATAGTCAATTTGACTTAAAAAGTCAAAACTGAACAATTAATTTGAAACGGAAGAAGTACATGCTTTGGATCATATATATATATATATATATATATATATATATGTTGTCGTCATAGTTAGAAAATGTCAAGATTATCGAAAGAGCAATCTAATCCATCCTCCCTGGAGTTGTTCAGAAAATATTCATAATTAAAGCCTTCCAACTTAATAGTATAAAGTCTAGTATATTAACCATGTAATAAATAGCAATAAAGTTAATGTAAAAAATTATAAACTTAATTCATTAATAATTTATACATAGTTCTTTGCGTATAAAAGTAAGTAAATAAATTGGTTATATTAAAATAAATTCACATAAGCTCACGAATATAACTTAAGTAACTCAATGTTCGGGCTAGACAAAACTGTTTAATACTACTTCCATTTGATAAAAATAGTCTTTTTAATTTCATGCACATGAATTAATAAAGTTATTTAATACTATTATTTAAAAATTAAAATTTATATGAAATTTTATCATTATCTTTTATGGAAAGTTAAAAACTATTAATACAAGGGAAAGAAAAAATTTCTCGGGATAATAAGAGAAATTAGGAGTGATATAAAAAAATAAATAATTTATTCTCTTATAAAGTTATAAACGACAAATAAAATAAAACAAATTAATTAATAAAAAAAATCAACTCGAGCTCAAGCTTGGTTAGAGTTTATTAATAAAGTCTTGTCCCATAGAAAGAAAGTAAAAAGGACACAAAATTTTATTAAAAAAAAACCAACGAAAAGCATACATGGAGGGTTCTCAAAAGTGAAGTACAACATTTATAAAAAAAATAATAAAAAGAGAAAAGGAAAAATGAAGAACAAATTAATAGGTAGAGACCACAAGATAAATTAATTAAAGAGGGCTGTCTGAACCGTAGAAATTGGGGGCACATACAATAGTGGTAGGTCTCTTGGTGTGTACACTGGTTAGTGCACACTAAATTAATTGGCCATGTGAGGTTCTAGCCAGCCTCACCAAAAACTGGTTGTTGGCTGATAGAAAATTTTGTGTTAAGTTTGGATTGGAGTAATAAAAATATGAATGAAATGACTCATCCATATCAATAAGTCTATAGCGATCGGCGGATTCCGACCGGAGTAGTGTCCGGCTGGAATTTTTTTTTTGAATACCAAATAATTAATGTGATTTATTGGAATTGAAATTTTTATAAAATACAGTGATTTAGGTGTTATTTGGATACATGTAAAAAATAGAGTTGTACGGTCTGTGCAACTTTATTTTTTACATGTATCCAAATGACACCTAAATTACTGTATTTTGTAAAAATTTTAGTTTCAATAAATCACATTAATTATTTGGTAGTCAAAAGCAAAAAATAAATAAATAAAATCAGGTCGGTCACTACCTTGGTCGGAACCCCCTGTCGCCGTAGAAGGATTCCATTCATATAGAATAAAAAAAAATTGTGTTTGGTTCTTTAGGGAAATGAGAACACATGGAATAACTAATTCCAATTAAAATGGAATGAATCATTCCACTCTTCATTCCTTTCATTCAATCAAGATTAGGCATTAGATTGCGATTAACGTGAGAGTCTATACAATAAAATAAAATAAATTAGAGTGAGATAATTTTTAATTTTTACCTATCACATGTATACACATATACGTCGCAATTATGGCAGAAATTTTTTGCAAGACTCAAAAATATATATATATATATATATATATATATATATATATATATATATATACACACACACAAACAAACAAGGTAATTTTAATTTATTGAGTAGGGTTGATCCAAATGCAACTTATGCGTGCTGTTTTCCAAACACATGAAATGCAGTTGAGAAAATGAGCTTATTATTAATAAGTAGGTCTTTGATTTGTTGGACAAAGTAAGAGTCAGAATAGTTGGTGATGAAAGAGGAGACATGTTAGTAAAATTAAATGATGATTTGTAAATTAAGGAAGTTATATTCAAAGTCTCCATACCATATTGTTTTGAGGCTTGACTGTATATTGCAACAGATTTAAGAAGTCAGTGGAACTTTGGCACCTCATATATTAATCATATGCCCCGGCCCCAAAATACCAATTGAAGAAAAGGTGGTGGAAAGTTGGGATGTAAAGCTACCACTTAATGTCTACTTTACATTATTATGTCTTAATATATATATATATATATATATATATATATATATATGTAGATAACTATGGCGACGGGTGAAACCGTCGTTATAGTCCAAAAAATCGTCGTCATAACCTACTGTGTAATACACAGCTGTGTACAAAATTTTTTCCCTATATATATATAGTTACACAGCTGTGCAGACTCCTAAATGTACACAATTTATTATCGTAGAGTTAAGTCACTCTACATTTCTACAGTAGTAGGGTAACTACTCTACTATCAATAAATGATTACTCTACGATCTTAACTCTACGATCGTAGACTATATATATTTATAATTTATACAGCTGTATAACTCCATTTTTTCCTATATGGCTAGGGAAAAACTTTTCTTCCCTTTTTCTCCATGATTATGGTATTTAATTTTATTCTTTGAAAAGTGGTGCCTTATAGCTAGCCATGATTCATTTGCACCAAATTCTTTTTTGATTTGCCCACTAATTTATGGATCATGGCCCCGCCCTATTTGATCAAAAGTTCCGCAATTTGCGTGTAAAGATTTATTCCTCTAACGTTGATTGCATACTCAATTGTATTAATAATAATTAATTAGTCTTATTTTAACTTTTGGCTCTTTTTTTTTAATTTTCTAAACATATTTAATTTTTTCAAACATATATTAAAACATGGTGGGATAATCATAAAGGTCCATTATTGTTAAATATATTCTACATATTATTATTAGATTTGATAATTTTTCTATTAATTAAGTATGTATTGATCACTAACTAAATTGGTTAGTGCCCAAGTAAAGTTTTGCCCATATATATAGAAATAATTATGGCTTGTAATCAGCACCTAATATCATTTACTTTATTTTTCTCTTCATTTTCTACAATTAATATGAATTATATACTATTAAAGTATTCTGCTACGTTTGGATTAGAATAATGAAAGTGAGAATGAAATGACTCATTCTTATGGAATGAAAAAATTGTGTTTGGTTCCTTGGGGGAAATTAGATCATAGAATAACTTATTCTGACTAGAATGGAATGAATTATTCCACCCTTCAATCCACACGTAACATAAAGGTCTCCACTTTGACTGTGCAATGTCACATATTCGAACTTACCTATCAAAATTTTTAGAATTAGTCGTAACATGTTACGACAAATTAGATTATAAAATAGAGAGCACGGTAGATGAAGGACACTTTACTTTCTTGCGTCAGTTATTATTTATAGTAGTATTATTTTAAAAAATTACAAAATTTATTTTTGTACGTAACATCAGAGGGAGTGGGAGTGTATTCAATCACACAGGACAATATCGTTTTTATAAGATAAGATAGTTCGCATCCGTTTTTGCCTATAAAATAAATAAAGAAATGAAAAGAAAAACACATTATTTTTTCATGCAAGATTATTGCTTTAAGATTGGTGAGAGAAGCTTATCCATAGAACATGATTGGTGGAATTATTTCAAAGATTAGGGTTTGACAAAGTGTCTTTTTGAATTTATCATATAGCTCTACAGAAAGCATTTGATTCTCTAATGTTTTCTTGGTAGACCTGACAAACGGGCCCAAAGCCCGCAGACCGGTTCACCTGTCGAAAAGCGAGTTTTGGGTCGCATTTTTTTGGTCCACAAAAATTTAGGCTTTTTTGGCCCGGCTCAGCCCGTTCACTTTGGGCTCAAAAAATGTTAAAAAAATAGGCATAAAACATCATCGGCCCGGCCCGCCCGTGAACCCGCGGGCTTTAGGCTCACATTTTACGGCCAGTAAAAACCCCGGCCGTTTTGGCCCGGCCTGCGCCCGCCCGCCCGCCCGTTTGCCAGGTGTATTTGTTGGTGCCTATTATTATGGGAACTAATATTTCTACAAAAAAATTAATATGAGAATTGTTAAATTTATAATAGAAATTATTATTTTCACAATAAAAGTGTTGCTATAGATCCTATAGCGACAGTTTTCACCGTCGCTATACATCTACATCGACACTTTTGTTGTGAAAATAACAAAAAGTATTGTAGATTTAATAATTACCAATAATATAATCTTTTTTACATGAATAATGAATGAGTCTCATATTCATATGAGTTTCATATGAGTGAGACTTGTGTGAAAATATTATTTTAATATGTGAAATATCAGTTTTCATTATTATTAGTCACAAGGAAATAATTGACTACACATGGTGCAATTTTTCACTTTTTTGACTTGTATCATATCATTTGGATACTTTACTTCTAGTAAATAAATCATAAATAAATAAAAAAGGGTCAATGAATGCGAGCCAATTAAGAAGTTTTATATTTATAATTTTGTTTTTAAGCTTCCCCGGATTTTAGGCTTTTAAGTTCCATAAAAAAAAGTGAAATCTTATATATATAAATTAAATTCTCAATTTTTTTTGGGTCAAGATAGAATTTTATTTATTTATTTTATTAATCATTGAACTTTTTTTGGTCAATAAATTTGATCCTTCAATTTTACCAATGATTTTCAGCACCTATTCTTTTGTATTATTGAAAATACTTCTTTCTAAAAATATATGTCCAAAATTTAAATATTTTTCATAGAAGTTTATAATATATATTTGAATTGAGGAAGATTTTACTACTTATCCCTGCTCATGAATCAATCAATTTTTAATTTTTCAAGTTTACATTCATCACCCATCATCAATAATTCCTTATCAAGTAAAGTTCGATGAAAAACTTTTTTATTTGATGCAATTAGATATTAGATTATATTAACTGAGGGTAAACCGACCATTTGGCCCTCTGATCATGGTTAGGGGTTATTTGTTTACTTATATGAATGAGTTTGAATCTGACCGAACAAGTATTCAGAGAGTTTGTTTTATAATTTTTAAATTTTAAATGTGTCTGAACGATTTATTCAGAAAATTGTGGCTAAATCAATAATAAGTAGTGTTGAATAATATTTTTATAGACAATTATAAATTATATTTAATATCCATCTTCTTCTTTTTTACTATTGTAAACAAATTTTGTTATGTACAAATTGGTCAATAACCAATTTAATTAATGTTGTTGTAGTCTTTTATTTTAGTTTTATGAACTGATAGAATGTTATTAAAAAAATTTAGTGTTTATTCCTAAAATTATATAACTAATAGTATATACTCTATCAAATATTGTTCACAAGTTTATATTTAATTTTTCTTAAATAACATTGTTTATTTATAATTACATAATAAATTTGTTCATAATAGTCCATAAAGTTAAAATAAGGAAATGCATGTATATATTTTAGACAGATAGTTATTAAATATATCATTTTATTCTATATTCAGAATTTCTACTTCATTCAGCTGATTCAGATGTTTAGTTTCATTTTTGTCTTTGCACATTTTTTTCCTTTCTATTTATACTTTTTCGGGTCGGGTAGTATATTTAAGAAATTGATATTTTCACGTATAAAATGTCGTTATCGCTATAAAATCTATAACTACGATTTTTATGTGCAAATATCAAAAAAGTTATATGAAAATATGTATAATTATTGATTTTTTTACTAGTTTTGAAATAGGGCAATCATTTACCTAATCCTTAATATCAACGTAATAATTTATCATTGTTTATTTGCACATCCTTAATATCGCCCTCAATTGTTGTCCTCTCATTAAAATTGTTGACATGACATTAAAAATAAATAATATCAAGATAGATTAACTTAAGAAACTGATATTTTTGGATGTGAGACTCGTTCACTAGTCACGTGAAAATATTAATTTTTTATGTAAAAATATCATTCCCGTTAACTTATTCTCAAATGCATGAAACCGAGGGCATACGGGTCTTTTCATCGTCTCCCAACGGCTATATCTAAAGATTAGAATGCAAACACACAGATTAAAAAAAAAAAAATTAACACTCAGAATATTGTCTATTAAACAATTTCTTGCATTGAATCACACTAAGAAAACAAGACTTGTGTACTTAAAAAGCACTTGATACAAATTTAGCCAAAAAAAAAGCGCTTAACAATGATAATGCCTTTTTTATCCGAATAATAAGAGGGGTGTTATTCAAGAATATGATTCTGTTGGCACTTCCACCAAATATTAGTTCATAAAATGCATTTCAAGAATATGATTCTATTGGCACTTGCAACAAATATCAGCATATATTATGTTCCTATTTATCTCAACCAGACATGAAGCCTTGTATTTAATTGATAATCCAATGATTAACAGCCGAGCAAATAGGGAGCTTCATCAATCCAACTATTACTGATTATCAAATATCCCAGCCAGTTTGGTAAGCTTAAATTATCAACCGCCATTGCTAAGCAGGCTTATTGCCAAACTAGCGGCTCTAATACTTTAGATTGAGGGAATGGAATGGAATGAAAATGAAAGTTATTGTATTTGATAATCATTTTGGAAGATAACTCGTTCCGATGGAATGACCATCATATTTTGCCATCATATTACAACCACCAACCACCGACCACCAACTTAAAAGCCATTCCATTTCTTCCTCTATTCTATTCCTTCGATCCAAACGCAGATAAAAATAAAAGCAAAAAAAATAAAAATAGATATTCATACCGATAACAGAATGTGGAAGACTTGAAATACAAACAACTGATGTGTAAAAAAGCCAGTAGTCACATTCTCAAGTGGCCATGCGCATGTTAGATTACACATCACGTTTAGTGCATTTGGAGCATTTATTTGTAAGTTCAAACGTATTTAAAAATCTTATTCATCTAGAAGCAACTTATTTCTAACGCTGCTTACTGAACTCCCAAACGAATCATTTGGAGCTGCTCAAACGCAACACACCGAAAATGGTGCAGTGCATTTGGAGATCCAACCAAACACAACAAAACAAATAGTACCGCCTCAAAAGCTTTAAATGATATGTAACTAAACAAACCCTTTATATAGGACTAATAATATACAGATACATATGCGTGTGTACAAATGCATAAATGTTGAATCTCTCATCCTTATTGATCACCAAAGTCATTACCTCTTCAAGGTAGAAAATTAGCTTTGCCTGTAACTGGCATCCGCATTTCCTGAATGTGTTTCACTTGTGCCATATAATTTAACAACACAATTCCTAGAATATGTGTGAATCTCTAAAACTAGAACTATCAATATCATGAAGTCCTAGAAAGTATTTGATAACTTCTAAAAATCCTTTATTAGTTATTCTCATATAGAAGATTTTGAAAGAATAGAAATAATAGAAACCAAGGGACCATTCTTAATCATACATGGGTAAGGTACTTCTAATACTAGAAATTATGCGCCATACAAATATTAATAACCGACTCGGTTCTTGAAAAATATAAGGATAATTTCGTGAATCATGTGAGAAACCTTAATCAGGCTCAACTGAATCCTTGAGCATGCTGACAACTGACAAGCACTCCTACTAAACTTATGCAAGTATAATTCTTATTATGAAAACTTATACCAAATATGTAAAGAGAAGGACAGATCTTAAAGACTCGTAGACAAATTTTATCATGTTCAATAAGCTAGAAGAATATTACTAAAAAGTAACTAAAGCCTATTTTCATAGTAAACAAGAACGTAGTGCAAGAACTGGGATTGGTGTATCAGAAGGATAGCACAAAAAGTTATGAGCTGAACCATACAACAGAACATCTGCTCCAGCAAAGAAAGAGCTTGAATAAGTTGAGTAGATGCAAACAAAAGGCTTGAACAATGGTGAAGAGTTCACATCAGATCCTAAAGGAGTCAAGGAGGAAAATATCAAAGAAATAAATAATTTGACAATATTCATGAACATGATTTAGCTTTTAGCATTTCAATGACCTGCCTTTCAGTTTGCCAGAATTTTGACTACCTTCCTTAAAGCAGATGAATTTCAAGAAAAACTCTTATAGTTTCCCAGAATAGTAGTAGTAAGCATCCATCTCCTTGCTTTACCTTTCCTAATGAATCTTAATATCTCTTGTAAAATGACTAGTATCTAAGGATTTTTTCAGCGTCCCTCCAATTTCCTTGAGAAGCTACAAACCTCACCTAGTGACTAAAGGAGATAAATGAACATTCAAAATTGCAAACATATTGACAATCTATAGGAAAAGTGAAGATGATGACGTATCCCCACACCAGAAAGAGTTAACGTCCATAAGATTCAGTATAGACACTCTATTAGAGCTTATTATCATGTGAGCCTGAAAGCATACTAACTCATCTGACAAGTAAAGCAAAATCTGCAAAAACTTGGATTTTCTTAATAAGGTCAAACGCAGGGTACTTTCCTCCATGGACTATATATCTCATACAGCATCATGTAACCATACTTCAGATCCATGTGATGAGCCTTTTCACTACATTACATTGTACTAGTTGAGATTAGATCAATTAGACCTGTATTAAACCGATGGAAGTAGAATCCATGGATTTTTTTCCCAGGAGTTTATATATGCTAATGGCCATAATGGAATGGACAGTGCTAAATGAAATGTCCCTCCATTGATTCATGAGTGCAGCAATCTTGAACCTTGCATAATAGGCCTCTCTCTCTCTAACTTGATCTGTCCTCCAACATAACATCAATTTCATCAATCAAAACTAAATTGGACAAGTGGCTAGGATTCCTAAACAAAAAATTATGGCAATCAGTTTGGAAGCATAAGGAGTAAAGTGCCCGACCCAAAATATTCAAGTTAGATGCTCCTCCTGCCTCTAGGTTTTTAGCAGAATATTGTAAGAACTCCAAAATGAGAAAGGCTTGAACCATTTGGTGCTTTATATATGCATGCCGAAACAGGGATTGTTTAGAAGGTAACCTAAAGGGGTAAAAATACTCCTTAAGGAATTGGAACATCTATAATCAACTAGAAAACTCTTTTGGAATCTTTCAAAAAGAAAAAATTGCAGACACACACAACAAGTGTAGCATAATTGAGACTTGCTCAGTCTGCAGCATCATGCCATCATATATCAAAAATCATCACGGAACCCAATACCAAAACAGAGGATGCCACACATGTTGGAAATGTACAATCATACAATAAAACCGAAATTCATATGTACATTAAATCAACCATCTTTTGCAGTAAATGAAACCTAAATTACGTTAGTAAAACCAAAAAAAAAAACTAAATTCAACAAACATCAGAAAAGTCTAAACAAAAAAAATAGAGTCGAGTATCAACTACCAACCCACATTCATCATCTCTACAATCAAACCCATAATTCAAACATATCTTCTACACGATCACACAAAATTTAACGGCATATACAACTATAAGGAAAAAAGTAGTAAACTCCTCAACCTCAAGCCCATATCATAAATTTCAAAAATTGACCAAAAAGGGAAGAGAACCAGAAATATAACAAGATAAAACAAGAGTATGAAAGTGAAGAAAAAACCATTACTATCTGTACACGATGACAGAAGAATCCTCCATCCAGTGATGTATAAAAAAATTATCAATCGGAATGGGAATCATGGTAATAGTACCGGTCCTGGTAATCAAAGGCGGAATCGGAATCAGAATCGGAATTCGAATCAGAAGATTGGGAATGATTGTAAGAGTTATATAAGTAGTAAGAATCCGGAGCTGGAGGGACGCAAAGGAAAGTCCAGATACAGAGAGCCAAACGCCCCAATTGCTGAAGAGGGAAACAGAGAACCAGATCTAGTAATTGGTCGCTGCTAATTATTTCGGGTAAGCAGGCCATGTGTTGCCATACATCTGCTGATGCTTTGGCCATTGATACCACTAACATACTGTTGAATACCATCTCTCCTTTTCTAGTTTTTTTTTTTTTTGTCTCTCTCTCTCTACGTATCTGGCTGGGTTTTGTTTGATTGATGAGGTTTATGTTTTGCTTTCTTTTTTACAATCAAGCAAACAGTATTTTCATTTCCAGTTCACTTATCGAGAAAATGTGTACTACTCCCTTACTAAAAGAGCGTAGTTTAAGATTTTTATATATAAATTAAAAATATGTAATAAAATTTATTTAAAATTTTATCATTACTGAAGTTGAAAATTATTAATATAAAAAATAAAATTTATTGGGACAATGAGAGAAGATAAAAATAATATAGGAAAGTAAATAATTTATTCTCCTCAAAAATTATAAACGATAAATATTTTTATTTCTTCTAAAACGACAACGAAATAAGGTAGGAGTAATATTTGTTTGTTCAATTTTTTTGGAATAAGTATACATTTTTTTCCTATTTGATATTTTCAGTCTTCATGTTTTCTCAAAAATTTATGAGACAATATCATATTTTTTTTGTAAAATAACAAATTATTTACTTCTTTCCTTTCACAAAAAGAAATTTATTTATCAATTTTTTTTCATACAAATATTTCATTTTGCAATAATAATATAAAATAATACAACTGTGATCGTAATTTTATTATCATATTATACTAGGAAGTTAATTAGTGTTAGGATAGGATATCATAAGTTGGGTTCCTTATTTATTTGTCTTAATATTTCAAAGGTTCGTTCAAGAACTCTACTCGACAACGGACGTAAATCGACAAAATATGACTTCAACAATTAATCATATTATTATTTTATTTTTTGTAAAATAATAATTTATGAGTGACACTTCACATTCTTGCTTGACCTGTCATTTTTATACTACTATAATAGTAATAGTAATAGTAATAGTTATAGGTCACCTTCCGTTTTTGCCTAATTTGTTATACTTTCTATATATAAACTGAATGGAATTGGATTACCACCTTGTTTTTCTCTCCACCTCTCTCAAATGAAAGGTTTTGGATTCTCAACGCATAAACATCACTTAATTCCCTCCCTATATATATATATATACACTTCCACTGGGAATTACTACTAAAATTTACAGGCCAGGCCCGACCGGCCGCCCCTAAAGAAGAAGTTAGGTTAATTTGTCAAATTAATTAATATATATTACGTACGTACAATGCATGCATGCATGCATGTAATAATTAATTTAACAGATTCCTGTTTCAGTTCAATAATTATGGCTTATAATTTTTACAATACTTATTATTATTCAAAAAAATTACTATTAGTTTGGAGGTTGAGGGTTACGTTGATGATGACGATGATGATGTGTGTAACGGTGTTAATAACGGGGTCTGACTGGTACGCGTTATGCATGAAAAGTTGTCTCTCTATTTGTCTCGGAATAGACGGTGCTACCAACAATTCTTGCGATAATGGATGTGCTCTTGGATGCCATCAAATACAAGGTAGAGGAAACTTTTCAAAACGTAAGCAAACTGGTTAATTAATTAATTAATTAATTTTTTATGTAAAAATTAATATCACTTCCCTTTTTAAATTAGTGATATTTTTTTAATATATTATTAAATACAAATATAGTAATGTAGAACTCTATGTCCGTTTAAAATATATGTAATGTAATGTAATGGATGTTAGGATATTATTTCATTTTGTATAGTATCAAATTAATAATTTTTGAACCAATCAAAAAATATATATTTCTAATTTTAGAAAAGGGAAAATGTATATACAACTATGTAGTGCACATGGCGACGATTTTCTTGAGCTACGGCGACGATTCTACTGTCGCTATAGCACGACTGTGTACTGCACAATTGTGTATATACATATTGCTAGCTCTTTTAGAAAGTATGGAATAGTTAGTTAATTAAGGTCATCTTTGTTTGCAAAAAAAGTATACTTGAGATTTGATTATTTACTTTAATTTAACACTACTTTGAACAATTTTATTCTATTTAATATGAAACTATTAGTCTCATTAAGTCATTTTATAGCTTAAAATAAATTTAAAATAATATTAAATTAAAACAAATAATTCAATTCAAAATATACGTTTTTACAAAAAAAACATGCCAAGCTAGGCTGCATATGAGAGCAGATCTTATGTCCCCATTTTTCATGTCCTCTTGTGTTCCCCTACTCAAATTTTTATATTAAGAAATTATGTGTCAAAATTTAAGTGGGGAGACACAAGAGAGATAGAAAAAATGGGGATAGAAGATCTGCTCTCACTGCGTATAACTTTGTATTAGAACAATGATTGATTAATAATGATTTGCTTTAAATTTCTGCCAATTTCGGTTAAATTCAACGAGTAAAGACAAATAATCATACATTTCAAAAGTCATAGAATTATTTTTAAAATGAAGGATTTTAACTTTTTTTAATAAATATATCCCTAATATTTTTTTATAATTAACACATTAGTGATGCATTATAATATTCAATATACATAAAATTAATTTAATTAACGGCGTGCTATGAATTTCATGTCAGTTTATAACTCAAAATTAGAAATGTATTAAATATATTTTTAACTTTAGAACAAAATAAAAAAGAAAATAGATATTTACTTTGAAAGAAAAGAGAGTAATAAGTGGCCACTCATGAATAATTTTTTTTTCCTATTTTTTATTATGCCCACACATCTTTGATTTTTTTATATATATAAAAAAAACTTTGACTTGGTCTAAATTAATTAACAACTAGCAACAATCGTTTAACATTCATTTCTCCTGACAATTACAATTGACAATTGACTATGAAAATTATTAAGATTTCATTTTATAATCGCGTCATCCCATGAAAGATTTTTTTTTTTTTTTGGTTTTGTTGATAATATATTGAAACTATAAACTGTTATAATCGATAAAAAAAAATTACAATATAAAAAGTTAAAATAATAATTATTTCAAACATAATAACAGATAATCAGAAAATGACCAATCACATCAATATATAGTGGACAAAAAAAATATTTCTGAAAAACAGTCATAATTCAAAAGTAATAACAAAATGTACAGATTTGAGCAATATTTCGATACGAGCAATAGAAGAACAGAATTATTTATACACTGAAAAAAAGAACTCCTAACTGGAAAACAAACTTTAAAGAGATGATAATGAAATTCTCTCACAAAGTGAAATAAATCAATTATATCACCGAGAAAATAAGTCCCGTAAAAAAAAAGGAAAATAAACACCATTATTAGAGCACAAAAAGAAAGATATGGGGGAGGATCTCTCCAAAATAAAGAAAGCCCTCTTTAGATGATAAAATAGAGAGAAAATAATAACAATATCACATGAGAGATGAGTGAACATATACCGACTTAATTACATTCAAAAAGATGTATGTATATAAAGACATTGAAAATAAATTAATTATTATTTTTGCTGAAATTTTCTGTCAGCCTTGCATCTAATATGATACCATTTCAATTGATAGATTAAAAAAAATATTAAAATAGTTATAAATGAAAATGATGAAATCTCTTAAATTTGTAAATTACATTGGAAAACATATATATGCGAGTCCATGACGCACACCCTTTTTTGTTTAACATATTTGGTCAGACTATATAATTTGTTTAGTTATAGAGAAAGAAATCAATAACTAAACTAGATATCATATGGTATGATTTTCAATCTCGTAAACTAAATACGCCTGTTGTAGCTCGAATCAAGAGACAAAATTGTCAACTTAACCTCACCGTGCATCAGTTTTCAATTTTATAATATCTTAAATTAACAATATATAAATAGATAAAATGATGGCAACCACACCACCACCACCACTATACCTGGCAAACGGGTGGGCCGGGCCGGGCCGGGCCGAGGTCGGGCTGGGCCGAGGCCGGGCCAAAAAGGCTCGGGTTTTGGTGGGCTAGAAATGGTCGGCCCGTGGCAGGCGGGCCGGGCCCGCCCACGGGCTTCGGCCATTAATTTTTTTTTTTTTTACGAACTCTTTGTTACACCAAAAATAATAATAATAAATATTAAAAATAATAAAATAATTAATAATAAACAATAATACAAACAAACACGATTAATTAATTACATACATTAACTACATATCTCAATTAATTAAAATTGTAATAGTGTTATAAATTAGTATTATTAATTAATTTTTAATTATAGTTAAAATATATTGAAGATTACATTAAAAATAAATAGTTGTTGTAGCTCAGTTGGTTTGAACTCTTATTTATTTACTTACAAGTCTTGTGTTCAAGCCTCACAACCTAACACTTTATTTAAAAAAAAAAAAAAAATTTGTTGGCGGGCGGGCCGGGCCAAAAACGGGCCGGGCCAAAAAGGCCCGGATTTTCATGGGCTTAAAAACAGTGGCCCAAAGCTCGGGTTTTGGCGGGCGGGCCGGCCCGGCCCGCGGGCTTTGGGCCGATTTGCCAGGTCTAACCACCACCACCCACTTCTTATCCTCTGTCCTCGATCAAAACACCAGATCCACCAGTAAACCAACCCAACATAAGTATACACAATTCATTCTAAATTATCAAATACATAGTACAGAATTTAAATACAAATTTTATTTATACAATACGACAAAACGTAGCTGAGAGTTTTAACACGAACATTGTCTCGTAGACAATATTCAAACTCAAATGAAGTCCTCATTATAATTATTATCACACTATTTCGTAGAATAGTGAAGACTACAATAACCATCAGATTGGACAATCACTCCATTCCTCGACTAGTCCCAGCTATATTATCATTTCCTGAAGAGAATAATGAAAGCAAATGGTGAGCTCAATTAGCCCAGTAAAGAATATTATGACTAAAATAATGCAGAATAAATTATCGTTAGCCTTAAACAGTGTAAAACTGATATAATACAATAGATAACAAATTTAATTGTAGCGGAACAAACAATCCATTAGAAGAGTCAAGTAGAGCATGATATCTACTATCTTCTATGATTTAAAAGTTCGTCATCAATATTTTATCTCTGTAACACATCTCAATAAATAATCCACATCACCGAATTATCCGTACACTATGGGCCAAAGATATTCATTAGTATCACATCCACGAATTATCCATGCACTACAGGCCAATGATATTCGTTATTATCACCAATGGTCATACCAATAATTGTCCATCAATGCACTACGGATCAATGAGAACTTTTACCACATCTGTAAGACCCCAACTTTTTAATAAAGATGATTTTTCTATAAATA
This sequence comes from Panax notoginseng, assembly GCA_016801055.1. NCBI lineage: Eukaryota > Viridiplantae > Streptophyta > Magnoliopsida > Apiales > Araliaceae > Panax > Panax notoginseng. The sequence continues at coordinate 9,892,271 of CM029023.1, read as the reverse complement.
TCATTTTTAAATATTATGAAATGAATTTGATATAATGTTATAGTTGTGGGTAATATTTATAAATTTTGTAAAGTACGCAAATTGTTATATTATATTCGATTGGTCATGGAATATTCGTACAACGGCACAATAATTGGTGGACCCCACAACGAAATTATTGTCGGATTGAGAAAACGATAAAAATATTTTATGAAAATAACGGCGGAAGTTTTACCGTTAATTGTTAAAATACCCGGTGTTAAAAGTACAGTAATAAGCGTGGTTGCATAGTAGCACACGGTATTGATTATTGATGCTTACGTGAGAAGTCACTCAGTTTTGATTCAATTATTGTCAATATTTTTATATATTATTAAATCAATAATTGAGATAACAAAGTTATTAATATTATTATTTGCAATATTAACGATGTCTAGAAGTTCTGCCAAAGAGAGGTTTGGTCACCTAATTGCACGCCAATAGGAAAAATTTCTTATTGAAAAGCCCTCTCTTTCCTGAGAACGATCTGGTTGATTAATACTGTGAATTATAATAATGATGATAAATGTTGTTAAAAATATTGAGGGAATTTATATATATAAGTTTGTAATGTATGTGGTGGGTGGAATATATATATATATATATATATATATATATATATATATATATATATATATATATATATATATATATATAAGTTGTCGTTGAATTAAGGTTGTACACATGTGATTAATTAGGTTGCGTCTGAAATTTTCCTTTCACTAGTGACTGAAAATTATTTGGTCCGAATTCTTACTGTATAGTCCGTGAAAACATTCAAATAGTATCCTTCCATTCTCCTATAAATAGAAACTCATTCCTTCATTATTTCTTACGAATTCACTGAAACTCTAGAAAGAGAAATTATAGAGAGAAAAAAGAAAAGTATTCTGCTACTTCACTACTCCTATATCCAGTACTCTTCTTCTTAAGATAAGGGGTATTATTTCTTTTGTATTCATGAAGAGAACTTCTGTTATTTTATTATTTATTATTCTGTTGGAATAACCTGTATACGCGGGCTACCCTATACTTGGTGAAATTATTCTGTTATTCCATTATTTATTATTCTGTTGGAATATCCTGTCTGTGCGTTTTATGCCGGACCTGGTTCCGTCTTTATTATTCTGTTGGAATATCCTATCTGTACGTTTTACGTCGGACCTGGTTCCGTCTTTATTATTCTGTTGAAATATCATGTCTGTGCGTTTTACGCCGGACCTGGTTCCATTATTTATTATTCTGTTGGAATAATCTGCATGTGCGGTCTATCGCATGCCTGGTGATTTCTTTTGTTATTCCATTCTTTATTATACTCAGTTGGTTAAAGTTTTGGCTTCTATACTCCATGAAATTAGTGGAATATCCTTGATATTTGCGCTTCATCCAGTATCTTTTTATGGAAATATTCTTCTGAGTATTCTTGAATTTTACTCTACAAAGAAGTATCATGTTGACAATTTGGACGTTATTAGTTCCTGAATAAATTAATTCTTGAACTTGTTTTATTGAATTCTTATATCATTGTCATCATCCTCATGTTTATATTTTGTTGAAAGTCATCTGTGGCCTATAGTGCATAGATGGACTTGGTATGATTATGATCAGGGATTATTTGGTGGAATCATGACCGTAATATTACAAATGATGTGGTAAAAGTTCTCATTGGCCCGTAGTGCATTGATGGACAGTTGTTGGCATGATCATGACCATTGATGAATACATGAATATCCTTGGCCCATAGTGTTCGGATAATTTGTGGTTGTGATACTAATGAATATCCTTGGCCATAGTGCAGAGATGATGTGGATTATTTATTAAGCTGAGTCCTAGCGATAAAAGTGATGAAAAACCTTTTAAATCATATAAGATAGTAGATTTTATTATCTACTTGATTCTTTTAATGGATTACTTGTTCCATTGCAGTTAAACTTGATGTCTATTGTATTTTATCAGTTTAACATTATTGAAAATTAATGATAATTTATTCTGCATTATCTTAGTCATAATATTTTTTACTGGGCTAGTTGAGCTCACCCTTTCTTTCACTGTTCTCTTCAGAAAATGAGAATGTACCCGGGACTAGTCGGGAAACGGAGTGACGGTCCAGATGATAGTATTAGTAGTCCTCACTATTCTGTTAAATAGTGTGACAATAAATATGATGAGGACTTATTCTGAGAGTGAATATTGTCTAAAAGACAGTATTTGTATTAAAACTCACAGCTCTCTTGTTGTATATTAAAGATTGTATTTGTATTTTGTACCATGTATTTGGCGACTCAGAATAGATGATGTATACCTATTTTGGGAGCGTCATAGTTGGTATCAGAGTTTAGGGATATGATCCCTGGTTAAGATGTGAGACTAGAACTAGGAGGGGAGAGACGGAGAATTCCTTCGCTAGTATGACCTACCTAAGTTTATTTGGTACTCCCTCCGTCCCAAATTAATTGCTCAGCTTTGATTTTTTAAAGTCAAATTGACCATTTTTAAAACTAATTTTTTTACTATTTTTACTAAAATATAGGTGAAGAGATTATAACCAAAAGAAAATATATACAATTTATTACTAACCCCAATTTTTATAACTTTAGAAATATATTTATATATGCTTAATTATTAATTCTAAAAATAGTCAATTTGACTTAAAAAAGTCAAAACTGAGCAATTAATTTGGGACGGAGGGAGTATTTAATTGGTTGGTCAGAGTATAGAGATATTATGTTACATGTCAATTAACCTTTATTTTGTGGCAGTATCTGAAAATGACATCCGAGAATGTTGAGAATAGCAATGGAGCACAGGAGACCGTTGAGGTTCCACATATCAATAATCAGGATAATGTGCATCAGGAAGGCGACAATCCTCATGCAAACAACAACACTGACCAAATGATGAATGATAGAATGTTCAGAGGCTTTATGCAATTCATGCAACATCAGGCGAGAGAGGCTCCTGTCCAAAATGTAGGTGAAATTACTGGAAACTCTCGGACGGTCACCGCTAAACAGTTCAAGGAGCTGGGACCACCGGAGTTTATTGGAGAGCCAAAACTACTTAAGGCGAAAACGTAGATCAAGCAGATCACCAAGATATTTGATGTCTTGGGATGCGCTGAGAAGCAAAAGGTTCCCTTTGCCACCTTTATGTTGCGAGGAGAGGCAGATTACTAGTGGGAATCGGTAAAGCGTACTCAACCTGCCGCATTGAAGATGTCTTGAGAAAAGTTTCAAGAACTGTTCAATGACAAGTACTTTTCCGAAAGTATTCGTCACATGAAGGAGGTAGAGTTCATCAAGTTGGAGCAGAATAATATGACCGTGTCGCAGTACGAAGCTAAGTTTGCCGAGTTTTCCCGATTTGCATCCCACTTGGTTGATAATGAGGAAAGAATGACGCAGATATTTTTAAGAGGTTTGAAACCGGAGATACGTCAATATCTTATTTCTCATAAACTGTGTTTGTATTCAGATGTTGTAAATATGGCTCAGTTATTAGAGCGCGATAACGAGTCAACACAACCAAGAGAAAGTAGTCGGCAGAATGAAAATACCAGTGGTAACAGTCATCGAAGTGGTGATAACAAACGTGGAGAGAATCAACATGCCAGAAATGGTAACCACTTTGGTGGTAATCATGGCCAAGGCAATAAAAGCGGACATTTCAAGAAGAGGAGATTCAACAATGATGAAAAGACGTCAGCATCAACACCCGTTGTTAAGGAAGGAGAACGACCACTTATCATATGCTTCAAATGCGGAGGGGAGAGACATATTGAAAGTAGTATGCATACAAGCCAATCATGTATGATGATAAAGCATATACTTTGTAATCAATCTTATTTATTTATTAATAAAAAAATTATTTATAAAGGCATTTATTATCAACATGGTACTGTTTTAATAATATGTGATAAACTCATAGTTTTAAGCAATGCTTTTATAATCATGATGAGATCATGCTAATGAGATCTAAATTCTTAGATAGCTTAAAACTAAAGAGTTTCCAATCAATGGATTACTAAAAGGGGATTAGTGAATCCGGATAGATTGGTACATATGTTGCTTGCTCATTGGATGAGGATGATTGATCTCATGATCATTTGTGTGGAGACACTAAAGCAAGTATGTAGGTGCTTATTGGATAATAAGTTCATTGAACGTGACTCGCTAAGGAATACCTAATGGAGTTTTACTTACCCGTCAATAGGAATTCCTGTAGTGATAGTAGTACAAATGATCCTTAGACTTGAGATCATCATAGTATCTTATATATAATTAATTACAGTTTGACTTATTCCTTAAGACTCTCATTTAATATAAGTACTCTCATTTATTCCTAATAGGATTAGGAGGAAAAATTAGTTAAAGGAGTTTAATTAATTATCCCTAATAAGATTAGGGAGCCCATTTAATTAAAAGAGTTTAATTAAATAAATAATACCTTATTTTAATTAAATAGGGTTATCTGATATCTTTATAAGAGGAGTCTTATATCAGATATCAAAGATATACGTAATTCTAATAGTTGGAGAGTACGCCCCTTTTTCTATAGAGATAGGAAAAACTAGGGTTTGAGCCAATACACCCTTCTTCTTGAAAATTCTTCTTCCTTGGTGGATCACCTCTAGAGGCCATACACTTGGGTGGCTTACATTGATCAAAGGAAGGAATCTACCCGGAGATTCAAGGAGATCGCAGAGAAGTAGGAGGTGAACTCATACATGAGGAAGCTCGTTTCTACAAGGGTATGATTTCATAATTTCTTGTTCTTTGTTTAATTAATAATATGCATAAAGGATGATCCGGGTAATTGATTTGTGAAAATTTTTAAATCTGATTTTATTATGCTTCCGCTATTTTTGCAATTTGATTGTTACTTGGATTTTCACAAAACCTAACAGTGGTATCAGAGCTAAACTTTATGCGAATTATTAATTATTTTGATTCCATATATGTATGAGTATGTATTTTGAATAATTTATTAGGCATAATTTGTTGTATAAAATTATTATTTTATGAAAAAAAATATTTTTGCCGAAAACTGTTTTTGAAAAACTTTTTTTTATCGAGTTCGTGGGTCACTTTATTTTAAAAAAAAAAACTAATCTGCTGATTCACGGCTTGTCCATTTTTTTTAATCATATTGCACGGATATTTGTATGATATGTCTTTATAATGTTGCCTGATACATTGTTCCACGTGGTTAGTATATGTATATGATACTCCCTCCGTCCCAAATTAATTGCTCAGTTTTGACTTTTTAAAGTCAAATTGACCATTTTTAAAACTAATTTTTTTTACTATTTTTGCTAAAATATATGTGAAGAGATTATAACCAAAAGAAAGTATATACAATTTATTACTAATCCTAATTTTTATAATTTTAAAAATATATTTATATATGCTTAATTATTAATTTTAAAAATAGTCAATTTGACTTTAAAAAGTCAAAATTGAGCAGTTAATTTGGGACAGAGGAAGTATATAATATATTTATATTTATATATGTATACCATAACACCTGCATGTCCAGGAAATGTTTTCAAGGATGGTATCACGTTAACCATGTATCAAGTTATATATATATATATATATATATATATAATAAGATTAACGTAATAATTTTATAATTTAAATAAATAGTTTATTTTAATTTTGAAATTAAATTTCATGCAATTTAAAAATACCCATTAAATGATATTCATATATATATGAAATGATTTTATTTATTGATACATATGATGATATGCATGATAATAAATAGAATTGATTATGGACTATTGACCAATATGATTGGATTTATTTTAGTTGGATGTTTGAATGAATGGGTTTTATTAAATGGGGTCTGCATACCTCGTCTTTTCTGGTTTCCTTCTTGATGTAAATTCTATCTCTCTCCTATGTACTTCCCCTTGACTGCTGATCAAGGTTTCTATTTAAATTAAATAGTTTAATGTAATAGGATTAGTTAGAATTTTTTGAAGAATTGAATATCAAAGAGAAAGGAGCGCTCGAAGACCCGTTTGTAATAGAGCCCGGGTTAAAATGTAATAGTTATATTTAAATGTTTATTCTTGCACCTTAGGGTTTGACCTTTTGGTTCACTTGGTGGCTCTAGTGAACCAAACGAGAATAAAAGTCCATAATCAATCCGGGTAGAATATAGTATTCTATATGTGCATGCTAGTATTATATATATTATATATTATGCAAACATGCTTCGCATGTTTAATAATATGACGCGTATTTTATATATATATTTGCATGCGCGCTAAACAAGATGAGACTAATAATAACAAACCCCTCAATAAAATTATATTAAGTTGTAACGTTCAAAGATATTTGGAATATCGAACGTCCCTTCTAGCATGATAAAAATAATAGAGCATTGAATATTTAATATGAGTTTATTGTGCACACACAAGGCGAGTATTAAATATTTGAGATGTTGTTTTTATTACATTTGATGTTTATAAGGAATTGAACATTACCGCTTTGTTGTGCACACACAAGGGCTGTAGTTTTCTCTTCACTTATATGGAAATGTTGGGTATGACTTAACTTAAATCATTTTAGTTCGGATGTGCACACACTTGACCATTGTGATTTAAGAGGCAAAATATAAGGAGTTACATGATGATATAATTGACAAGAGTTGTCTACCTATTTATTTATATATAGTTTGTTGTGCACACACAAAGCTATATACATTTGAAATGGGATCCTTATTCTCACTAGCAAATCTTTAATTAGATATTGCCGAACTATATTCATGAGGGTAATATAGTTTGAAGAAAATAGTGGGAGATACCAATATAAAATTAGACCTAATTTATTTTGGTAATTAATTAAATGAATGTTTGCTTAAAATATTGTTTTTTTACATGCAAAATTTTGAAAATGTCACATTCACTAATTTCACTGCGTAGCATACTTGATGCCAACAAACTGACCGGACCGAATTACACAGACTGGTTAAGGAATCTGAGAATTGTTCTCACTACTGAAAAGATTTTTTATGTCCTAAATTCGCCCGTACCTGCAAAAGTTGCAGAGACAGCCTTTGAGGAAGAGATTGTTACTTTTAAACAGTGGCAAGATGATGCATCTGTGGCTCAATGTATCATGCTCGCATCTATGAGTAACGAGCTTCAGCGTCAGCATGAAACCATAGATGCTCCTACTATGTTACTGCACCTTCAAGAGTTGTATGGTGAGCAAAGTAGGACTGCTAGATATGAAATATCTAAGGTGTGACGCCCCCAAAATTAGGTATACATCACCCATCTTGGGTCGTCAGATACATAGTACAGAATACAAATACAACTTACTAATACAACTGTCGTGTACAATACGACAAAACATAAACTGTGAGTTTGAATACAAATATTATCTTCTAGAGAGTATTCATACTCAAAAGGAGTCCTCATTACATTTATTAACACACTATTACATAGAATAGTGAGGACTACTAACTAATACTATCATTTGAACCATCACTCCGTTCCCCGACTTGCCCCAGCTACGTTCTCATTTTCTGAAGAGAACAGTGAAAGAAAGGGTGAGCTCAACTAGCCCAGTAAGAAATATTATGACTAAGATAATGCAGAATAAATTATCATTAGCCTTCAACAATGTTAAACTGAATAGACATCAAGTTTAACTGCAGTGGAACAAGCAATCCAATAAAAGAGTCAAGTAGAAAATAAACTCTACTATCTTTTATGATTTAAAAGGTTTTTCAACACTGTTATCGCTGTGACTCAGCTTAATAAAATAATTCACATCATCGAATCACCCCTACACTACGGCCAATGATATTCGTGTATTCATTAATGGTCATGATCATGCCAACAACTGTCCATCAATGCACTACGGGCCAATGATGACTTTTACCACATCATTTATAACATTACGGTCATGATTATACCGAATAATCTCTGGTCATAATCATACCAAGTCCATCTATGCACTACATGCCATAGATGACTTTCAACATTTTATAAACATGAGGATGATGACAATGATATAAAAATTCAATAAAACAAGTTCAAGAATTAATTTATCCAAGAATTAATAACGTCCAAATTGTCAACATGATACTGCTTTGTGGAGTAAAATTTAAGAATGCTTAGAAGAATATTTTCATGAAAAGATACTGGATGAAACGCAATTATCAAGGATATTCCACAAATTTCATGGAGTATAGAAGTTAAAACTTAACCAACTGAGTACAATAAAGAATGAAATAACAAAAGAAATCACCATGCATGCGATAGACCGCACAAACAAGTTATTCCAACAGAATAATAAATAATGGAACCAGGTCCGGCGTAAACGCACAGACAGGATATTCCAACAGAATAATAAATAATGGAACCAGGTCCGGCGTAAATGCACAGACAGGATATTCCGACAGAATAATAAATAATGGAACCAGGTCCGGTGTAAAACACACAGATAGGATGTTCCAACAGAATAATAACAAGACGGAACCAGGTCCGGTGTAAAACACACAGACAGGATGTTCCAACAGAATAATAACAAAAACGGAACCAGGTCCGGTGTAAAACACACAGACAGGATGTTCCAACAGAATAATAGAAGAATGTCACCAAGTATAGGGTAGACCGCGTATACAGGTTATTCCAACAGAATAATAAGAAATGAAATAACAACAGTTCTCTTCATGAATAAGAAAGAATAACACCCCTTACCGTTTTAAAGAAGAGCTGAAATAAGGAAGTAGTTAAGTAGCAGAATACTCTTCTTCTCTCTCTCTATAGTTTCTCTCTATAGTTTCTCTCTCTAGAGTTCAGTGAATTCGTAAGAAATAATGAAGGAATGAGCTGCTATTTATAGAAAAATAGAATGCATAGTAACTAATCCATGAACGGTCCAGATTGATTACTTTAATCTGACGGTCCATATTTAAAGAAAAATCTTTTAAATAAAATAAAATATATTCTATTTATAGAATAACTTTAATAAAGTATTCTGTTTTATATAAAAAGATGTTTCTGTTTTATTACGTTAATAATACGAATAAAACAAAACGTCATTATCGCTAAATAATTCATATTATTAACTGACAATAATTGAATCAAACTGAGTGACTTCTCACATAAGCATTAATAATCAATACCGTGTGCTACTATGCAACCACACGTATTACTGTACTTTTACTACCGAGTAGTTCAACAGTAACAATGGTAAAACTTCTGCCGTTATTTTTAATAAAATATTTTTGTAGTTTTCTCAATCCGACAATAATTCCGTTGTGGGGTCCACCAATGATTGTGTCGTTGTACGAATATTCCCTGTTAAAACGAATATTTCCCGACCAATCGAATATTATATAACAACTTGCGTACTTTGTAAAATTTATAAATATTACCCACAACTATAATATTATATCAAATTAACTCCATAATATTCAAAAATGATATTTATAGAAAATTCATCTTTATTTATAAAAGTTGGGGTCTTACATAAGGAGCTCTTCCGATCTCGGATGACCGAAGGCACTACCGTTGAGACTCATGTCTTAAAGATGATCAATCTGATTGAACGTCTTGGACAGATTGGGTTCGTCATGGATGGGGATTTGAGTCAAGATTTGATCTTGCAGTCACTCCCTGACACTTTCTCACAATTTGTTATGAATTTTCACATGAATAAGTTGGACGTCAGCTTGCTTGAATTACTTAACATGTTAAAAATTGCTGAAGGTCACTTCCCATCCAAGAAAAACCATGTCTTACTGGTGGATGATTCTTCCAAGAAAAGGAAGAGGCCCAAGGTATCTTCTGAAAAGAAGAAATCTAGGAAGGCTAAGGGAAAGGCGAAAGTGAAGGATCAAAAGAAACCTGATCCAGCTAGCAAAGGAATTTGCTTCCATTGCAACAAGCCGGGTCACTGGAAGAGGAACTGCAAGGATTATCTTGCGGAATAAAAGCAGAAGAAGCTTGGAGAAGCTTCGAATCCTTATTAAGGTATATTTATGATTGAAATAAATTTTTCTGAAAATCAATATTCTACTTGGGTATTGGATACCGGCTGTGGTTTTCACATATGTAATAATATGCAGGGACTGGTCAGAAGTAGAAAGCTGAGCAAGGATGAGGTCGTCCTACGAGTGGAAAATGGAGCAAAGGTTGCTGCATTAGCTGTAGGGACTTATTGTTTAGCACTGCCTACGGGCAAATCCATTAGTTTAAATAATTGTTATTTTGTTCCGTCACTTATTAGAAACATTATTTCAATATCTGTATTGGATATGGATGGTTTTGACATTATATCTTTTGTATTCATAAAGAGAACTTCTGTTATTCCATTATTTATTATTTTGTTGGAATAACCTGTATACGCGGGCTACCCTATAGTTGGTGAAATTCTTCTGTTATTCTATTCTTTATTATTCTGTTGGAATATCCTGTCTGTGCGTTTTAAACCGGACCTGGTTCCGTCTATATTATTCTGTTGGAATATTCTGTCTGTACGTTTTACGCCGGACCTTGTTCCGTTTTTATTATCATGTTGAAATATCCTGTCTGTGCGTTTTACGCCAGACCTGGTTCCATTATTTATTATTCTGTTAGAATAACCTGCATGTGCGGTCTATCGCATGTCTGGTGATTTCTTTTGTTATTCCATTCTTTATTATACTTAGTTGGTTAAAGTTTTGGCTTCTATGCTCCATGAAATTAGTTGAATATCCTTGAAATTTGCGCTTCATCCAGTATCTTTTCATGGAAATATTCTTCTGAGGATTCTTAAATTTTACTCTACAAAGAAGTATCATGTTGACAATTTGGACGTTTTTAGTTCCTGGATAAATTAATTCTTGAACTTGTTTTATTGAATTCTTATATCATTGTCATCATCCTCATGTTTATATTTTGTTGAAAGTCATCTGTGGCCTGTAGTGCATAGATGAACTTGGTATGATTATGACCAGTGATTATTCGATGTAATCATGACCGTAATGTTACAAATGATGTGGTAAAAATCATCATTGGCCCGTAGTGCATTGATGGACAGTTATTGGCATGATCATGACCATTGATGAATACACAAATATCATTGGCCCGTAGTGCTTGGATAATTTGTGGTTGTGATACTAATGAATATCCTTGACCACAGTGCAAGGATGACGTGGATTATTTATTAAGTTGAGTCCCAGCGATAAAAGTGATTAAAACCTTTTAAATCATAAAAGATAGTAGATTTTATTATCAACTTGACTCTTTTATTGGATTGCTTGTTCCGCTGCAGTTAAACTTGATGTCTATTGTATTTTATCAGTTTAACATTGTTGAAAACTAATGATAATTTATTCTGCATTATCTTAATCATAATATTTCTTACTGGGCTAGTTGAGCTCACCCTTTCTTTCACTGTTCTCTTCAGAAAATAAGAACGTAGCCGGGACTAGTCGGGGAACGGAGTGACGGTCCAGATGATAGTATTAGTAGTCCTCACTATTCTGTTAAATAGTGTGACAATAAATGTAATGAGGACTTATTCTGAGAGTGGATATTGTCTAGAAGACAGTTTTTGTATTAAAACTCATAGCTCTCCTGTTGTATATTAAAGATTATGTTTCTATTCTGTACCATGTATTTGATGACTCAGAATAGGTGATGTATACCTATTTTGGGGGCGTCACAACATCATTTGTAACATTACAGGTTATGATTATATCGATACATAATCCCTAGTCATAATCATACCAATCAACAGTTCATTTATGCACTACGGGCCAAAGATGACTTTCATCACAATATAAGCGTAAGGATGATGACAATTGTGACGCCCCCAAAATAGGTATACATCACTCATTCTGAGTCGCCAAATACATGGTACATAAATCAAATACAAACTTCTTTTATACAATATGACAACAGCGTAGCTTAGAGTTTTTTACACGAATATTATCTCATAGACAGTATTCAAACTCAAATGAAGTCTTTATTATATTTATTATCACACTATTTCATAGAATGATGAGGATTACTATAGCCACCATCTCGGACCGTTACTCTGTTCCCCGAATAGTCCCAGCTATATTCTCATTTTCTAAATAGGACAATGAAAGCAAAAGGGTGAGCTCAACTAGCCCAGTAAGAAATATTATGACTAAGATAATGCAGAATAAATTATTGTTAGCCTTCAACAGTGTTAAACTGATAAAATACAATAAATATCAAGTTTAACTACAGCGGAACAAGCAATCCATTAGAAGAGTTAAGTACATCATGATAACTACTATCTTCTATGATTTAAAAAGTTTTTCATCAACTTTATCGCTGAGACTCAGCTTAATAAATAGACCACATCATCGAATCATCCCTGCACTACGAGCCAATGATATTCATGTAATCATCAATGGTCATGATCAAATTAACAACTGTCCATCAATGCACTACGGGCCAATGAGGACTTTTACCACATCATTTGTAACATTACGGTCATGATTATACCGATTAATTCATGGCCATAATCATACCAATCAATAGTACATCTATGCACGCAAGCCACAGATGACTTTTATCACAATATAAGCATGAGGATGATGACAATGATATAAGAATTCAATCAAACGAGATCAAGGATGAATATTAAAGACTTTACATTTATCAAGAGCTTAAAAATATCCGAATTGTCAACATGATACTGCTTTATGGAGTAAAATTCAAGAATAATATTCATGTATCAAAAATATTCTTAGACAGAAAAGAAATCAATTTTTTGTCGTAAATAGTACTTAGGGAATAATACCCCGGCATAAAGAATGCCCCGAATACCCGAGTGATTAATACCCAAGTGAATAGTAACTCGGTATGAAAAGTACCCCGAATCCTCGGGTGAATAATATTCGAGTGAATAGTAATACGTGAATATTACATCGGGTGAAAATATTGATATTTAATAAGAAAGTTCAAATCAATATTCCAATGAAACGATACTAGATGAAGCGCAAAACTCAAGGATATTCCAATAATTTCATGAATTATAGAAGCAATACTTATCATAGTAAGTTTAAATTTAAGAATATGAAAAGAAATAATATACGAAACTGTAAATAAATTATCACCTATCATGCGATAGTCCGCGTAGACAGATCATTTTCACAATTTAATAACAATTGAATACGAAGGGTTATTCACCAGGCATGCGGTAGTCGGCGTAGACAGGTTATTCCCACAGAATAATAAAGAATGGAATAACAAAAGGATTTCACCATGCATGCGGTAGTCCGCGTAGACAGGTTATTCCCATAGAATAATAAAGAATGGAATAACAAAAGATTTCACCATGCATGCGGTACTCCGCGTAGACAAATTATTCCAACAGAATAATAAAGAATGGAATAACAACCCTTACGAGTATTGAATGAAAATAACTCTCTTCATGAATACGAAAGAAATAATACCCCTTACGAATACAACAAATAATATTACTTGCGAATAGTGAATGAAGATAATATTTCTTACGAATACGAAAAATAATATCGTAAGCGAATGTGAAATAAATAACACCCCTCGCATTAGTTGAATATTGAATACTGAAGTAGGGTAGTAGCAGAATACTCATCTTCTTTCTTTTTATAGTTTCTCTCTCTCTAGAGTTTCAGTGAATTCGTAAGAAATAATGAAGGAATGAGCTTCTATTTATAGGAAAAAGGACTGAATAGTAACTAATTTATAAACGGCCCAGATTAATTTACTTTTAAACGGACGATCCATATTGATTTACTATTAAATCTTAAAGCAACGGTCCATACTGATTTACTTTCCACCAGCGGTCCATATTGATTTACTATTATATCTTCAATCAACGATCCATATTAATTTCCTATTATAACTTCAACCAACAGTCTAAAAAATTAGTATGTCTCCTTATGGAATAATAAGTCAAACTTATAGCAAACACCTCATAACAAACCCCTTTATTTATATCAAAAATTAAATAAATATTTACCACAAATCACTTATCTTTAATAAACACATTTTTAATCTATTAACAATTATTCATTATTAATATTATAACTCACAATATTTAACAACCAGATCATTTCCAGGAAAGAGGGAGTTTTTCGATAAGGATTTTTCTCTATTGGTACGTAATTAGGTGACCAAACCTCTCCTCGACAGAACTTTCTAGACATTGTCAATATTGTAAATAATAATATGAATAACTTTGTCGTCTCAATTATTGATTTACTAATAATAAATATTACGCCAATGATACTGTGACAATAATTTAATCAATAATATGAGATATATTATGCAACAACTATTGTAGCAATAATTAAGTATAACTGAGTGACTTCGTACGTAAGCATTAATAATCAATACCGCGTGTTACTATGCAACCACGCGTATTATTATACTTTTATCACCGGGTATTTCAACAGTTTAACTGTAAAATTTTTGCCGTTAATTTTTATAAAAAGTTATTTCTGTCGTTTTCTAATTCCGTTAGTTTTTTCGTTGTGGGGTCCACCAATCAAAAGAATATTCCCCGATCAAAAGAATATTCCCCGATCAAAAGAATATTCCCCAACACAACGAATATTTTATATCAACTTGCTTACTTTACAAAATTTTCACATATTTAACTTTAAACCTTCATCAATTTAACCATTTATTAAATAAAATAATAATTATAAAAAAATTGAATACTTTCATATCATAAAATTCGGGGTCTTACAACAATGATATAAGAATTCAATCAAACGAAATCAAGGATAAATATTAAAGACTTTAAATTTATCTAGAGTTTAAAAATGTCCAAATTGTCAACATGATAACTGTTTTGTGAAGTAAAATTCAAGAATAATATCCATGTATCAAAGATAATTTGTACAGAAAAGAAATAAAATTTTCAGGTGAATAGTACTTTGTGAATAGTGTTGTACGTATGAATAGTACTTGCTACATTCTCGCCTCCTGAGAAGAAAAGTGGAACAAAAAGGAAAAGGGTGAGCTCAACTAGCCTAGTAAAGAACATTATGACAAAAATAATATAGAACCAATTATCGTTAGTCCTCAACAGGGAAAAATTTAATAGAATACAATAGATAACAAGTTTTAAATTGATATTCGCAGCGGAAATAATAATTCATTAGAAGAGTTAAGTAGAGAAAAAAATCTACTATATTCTATTTATGAATTTAAAAGTTCATCGTCAATATTTTATCCCTGTAACATCAATCAGTATATATATCTGGAATCAAATGTTCATCTTTGCACTACAGGCCAAACATATTCATCAGTTGGTCATGTTCATCTAAACACTTGTTCATCTTTGCACTACTGGTCAAAGATATTCATCAGAAAATCATTCATTTTTGCACTACATGCCAAAGATATTCAGTTATATCATCATTTAGGACTGAGGATGATGAATTTTTTTTTAAAGAAAACGAATCTAGTAAAACAAAAGAACAAATATTAAGGATTCGTACTTCAAACAATTCGAGTTCAAAAATACTTCATAAATAATCATAGTGAAGTAAAATTTAAGAATGATCAAAATATGGATACAATCAAAAGTAGTATCCATAATAGATATCTTGGATAAAAAATAAAAATTTAATTTTTCGGTGATTAGTGTCGTATTCGTGAATAGTGCCGTATACGTGAATAGTAATCCTGACACTAAATATTCTAAAATTGGTAAAAAGTTCAGATCAATATTTTGGCATAATGATATTGAAAGAAATAATATCATTTATAAAAAAAATAACATCCTTTACCTCGAAAAGACAGTACTTCTGACTAAAATACCGGATATAGTGCTGAAGAAACTTGCATCGTATAACAACACTCAAAGTATCAAAATACTCACAAGAATACGCTCGATAATATAGAGAGAAAATATTTTAGTTTCTGGTGTGATTTTTAATTCTAACCTAAGCACCATATTTATAGAAAAATGCTTAGAACACCAAAGCAGAAAATTTAATAAAATAATATTATTTATAAAAAAATTTCTTACGCACACTTTTACCAACTGATTTCAGCACTTTGCACATGTTAGTGTAGCCCACAAAATAAAAAAATATTTTTCAAAAATCACTTATTTCGGAACTTCAATTCATAATAAATAGCCCTTTTATCAGAAAAATTTAAATCTTATGTCCTTTTCATAGGAAATTCAATTCTCCACAACTTTGTAGTTTTATGTTTTTCCAAATTTCAAACAGAAATTGACCGAAATTCACATACGGACGATTTTATAAGCTATAATCAAATTTTAGTCAAAAATGGGGTCCACAAATATGAAAAATATGTTTAAAATATTTTTCATAACAAAAATACTCCTACTCGTCATTTACTCATATATCACACATTCATTATAAAATATCACTATTATTATATTATTATAATATAATAATATATTTAATTGAATTATTTCATCAGAAAATATAAAATATCAATTTTCAACAATTGTCACATTAAAATTTTTTTCCATCTATATCCACATAAAATGAATATTTTCCTTATCATATAAATCAATAATTAATTATTCACAAATAATATTACAAAATCACAATACTGACAACCAAACCGTTCCCAAGAAAGAGGGGGCTTTCCAATAAGGATTTCTCCTTACTGACGCGCAATTAGGTGACCAAATCTCTATTTAGACAGAACTTTCTAGACATTGCCAATAATGCTATCTAATAATATTATTCAAATAATATGAATTATTAATCTGATAATGAGAAATACTGTGTAGTGACAATTATTGAAACAACAATAATATAAAATATCAAGGTAGCAATTATTGAATCAATAGAATAAAATATTAAACAGTAATTACTATAACAATTATTGAGTAGTGCATTCCTACATAAGAATCAATAATTGGTGCAATACCGTGTGCTACTGTGCAACAACGCGTATTACTGTGTTTTAACCACCGAGTATTCCAACAGTATTAACGGTAACAACTACGCCGTTATTTATAAACAACTTATACTTGTCGTTTTTTTTTTCAATCGCTTTCCGTTATGGGGCCCACACAAAGTTGCGTCATCGTACGAATATTTCCCGACAGTAAGAATATTCCACGACCAAACGAATATTCTCCGACAATAATTAATATTTTATAAACACTTGCTTATTTGAACTATTTGCGCATTTTACCCATAACTAACCATATTAATCAATTCAACCCTTACGATTTCAAAATAATAAATAGAGATATTCAATTTCATTTATAATAAGTTGGGGTCTTATATATTCAGAAAAATATTCCCGTAAAAAGATACTCGATAAAACGTAAATTTCAAGGATATTCTACTAATTTCAAGAAGTATAGAAGCAATACTTTAATAAAATGGGTGTAGAATTAGGAATATGAAACGAAATAATATTACTTACATACTTCAGAGTATGGAAAAAAATATTATTTCTTACTAATATTGAAAAAATAATATCGCTTACAACTGTTAAACGAAAATAATATTTCTACGAATATTGAACGAATATAATATTCCTTACGAATATTGAATGAAAATAATATTCTTTACGAATATTGAACGAAAATAAAATTTCATATTAATACGAAAAATAATATCGTAAGCGAATATTACCCTTACCTTAAAAGAAGAGTATTTCTGACTGATATAGTGGATATATATTCATAAAGAAAACTTATGATGTTTTCTACACTCAAAACTTCTTTAAACTCAAATGAAATACGCTCAATATTATAGATGAAGAATTATCTGATTCTAGTGTGATTTTTATTTTTAAACTGAGCATTTTATTTATAGGAGAATGACAGGACACTATCTGAATAAAAATCACGGGTGCACAGCTTAGAAAACTTCACGGACGAATTCAGCGGATTCAATCAATTTTTTTTAATTTTACTATGCTGCACTATGCAGCACTATGCACACACTATGCATAATAAAATATAATATATTCTATTTTACATAAAAGACAAAACTTTATATATATATATATATACACACACACACACACACACACTAAGATAACTTTCTACAAACAGTTTTAAAAAATGGGTAAGTGGGGGTCCAAGTAATAAGCCAAATTTATAATAAATACTTCATACAATACCCCTTTATTTATCTCAATTTATATGGTTTTACAAAATATATTTTTAATAATATTTATTCATCATTTATAACTCACGATATTAACAACCAGATCATTTTTAAGAAAGAGGGGGTTTTCGATAAGGACTTCTCCTTATTGACGCGCAATTAGGTGATCAAACCCTTTTTCTCGACAAAACTTTATAGATATCGTCAATAATGTAAATAATAATATGAATAACTTTGTTGTCTCAATTATTGATTTAATAATATAAAATATTGTGACAATAATTGAATCAATAACGTGAGATACTATGCAAAAATTACTGTGGCAATAATTGAACAAAATTGAGTGACTTCTCACGTAAGCATCAATAATCAAACATACTGTACAATACCGTGTGCTACTATGCAACCACGCGTATTACTGTATTTTTATCACCATGTATTTCAACAGTTAACGGTAAAAATTTTGCCGTTACTTTTATAAAATGTTATTTATATCATTTTGTAACTCCGATAGTAATTCCGTTGTGGGGTCCACCAATGATTGTGCCGTCGTACGATTATTTCCTATTAAAACGAATATTCCCCGACCAAACGAATATTTTATAACAAGTTGCTTACTTTGTAAAATTTGTAAATATTACCCACAACTATAACATTATATCAAATCCACGCCTTATTATTCAAAAATAATATTTAAAGAAAATTAAATCTTTATTCATAAAACTTGGGGTCTTATTATATATATATATATATATATATATATATATATATATATATATATATATATATATATATATCCAACACATTGTCCTTAATCAAATTATCAACACCAGTGCAAAAACTCTCCATCTCTGATCGAGAAAGACAAAAAAAAAAGAAGAGGAAAAAGGAAGGAAAAAAAAACTAATCAACTTCGCAATCCTCTTATGGGCTGATTTTCTTTCCTTCGATCTTGGATGAAGATGGTTTACAAAGGATGAGGCAATTAGTGAGGATTTTGAGGCAGCTATTTTTTTGTTTGTTTTTGTTGTAGACAGAGATGACGAACAGAGGATAATTATTTTGATAAATATTTTATTTTGTTTATAAATTATTTATTGTTTACTATAATTAAACTTTATATATTTATTTTTAGTAGTGAGATTATTTTTTTATATATTTATATGTATATACATATATTGATATAATTTTTTTTAATACTTAAAAATATTTTATTTTTTATAAATATTTTTTTAAATGATTAAAATTAAGTCAACAAAAAAGTAATACTTAAAGTAACTTTTATACACATCATGTGGCATGTAACCTATTAGCCATATTGTAATTTTCTTTTGTTTAATTATAATTGCAACATTATAATAGTATATAAGATTGAGGGTCTGTTTGGGACGATTTATTTTAAATAATTTATAAGTTAAAATATAAGTTGATCACTTATAAATTATTTTAAATTGTGACTTATAAGTGAATGTGTTCGATGTTAATTTGATTTATAGGTCAAAAATTAATTTAAAATAAGTTATGATGATGTTCGGTTCATAATGACTTATAAGTTAAAATAATATAAATATTATAAAAAAGGATATTAATAAAAAGATGGGCAAAATAAACATTATATTTGGTCAAACTAACTTATTTTAAAATTAAAATAAGTCACAAAAAGTTATTTATTTATTTTTTAACTTAAAAACCAACTTATAAATTAAAAAAATAAGTAATTGCCAAACTTAGGGGGGTGTTTGATAAAAATTGAATGAATCTGAATCGGAATATGAATGAGTTGAGTCTGAATTTGAATCTTAATGAAAACAACTGTTTGATAATTGACATGTCTGAAATATTTGAATGACAAAACTTTATTATTTTACCCATCTGAAAAAATTTAAAATTATTATAAATTTATTTAATATTACTTAATATTAGTTAATATATATTTTTTATTCTAATTTTTTTTTTTACTTCATTCAGCTGCTCATTCAACCATTCAGTAAAAAAAAAAATTGACTTAGCCATTCAGCTCGTCCATCTTACCGATTCAGCCATTCAGACCAAAACAAATACAGTGACCTATTCAGCCATTCAATCCTTTAGCCATTCAGCTCTAAACAAACATCCCGTGACAAATAACTTATAAGTTGGTCTGCCAAACACCCACCGAGTGAATTACAAATTTAACCCGCCATATAAAATACATTGTTATAATATAATTATTCAAATAATTCGCAATAAAAAATTGAACATATCATTATTAGGGATTTGCGTGCAAGCTAGAGTAAACTTTAGGGGATAAAATCATAAATAATCTTTTGATTTTTTAGTTGAGACTTGAGGGAGATAAATGGTGATTTGGCGTAATTTTATGAAATCAAATTGGAGCAGCTGAGACGAGAGAAGAATGGAGGCGCTGAAGGTGTGGAGTAGTACTATTTCCTCGCAGCCTTTCAAGCACCTCATCCGCTTTCATTTTACTTCTTCTTCTTCAAAATCAAGGTCTTCACGTTTTCTATTTGTTCGATGCTGCTCTTCTTCTCCTCTGTCTACCACCACTGCAGCCGCCGCTGCTCCCAAACCATCCGGCAGGAACAGGAGGTCTGCCGCTTCAGCAGCACCGTCTTCCACTTCTGACAGAGACGCCATTCGCTCCATTCGGCTCAAAAAGGTCGGACCTAATTTCTTAATTTTGTTTGAACTCAACTGTTTTATCAATGCATGAAATCAATCAATGAAGTTTGATTACTCCTTCCGTTCCACAAAAAAGTTTCATTTGTAGAGTTTAAGGATATACTTTATACTTTCATTTCATGTTTATATATATAATGTATCTTTAGTTTAGCAGTGGTGGCAAGGTAGCTAAATTGTGAGATAAAAAAGAGACTCTTTTTGTGGAACAATTTTTTTTTTTTTTTTTTGGCAAATGGGTCTCGTTTTATGGGATGGAGGTATTAATACTTTAGGCGTAGTCTAACGAGCTTTCTTTTCTTTTTCACATTGACAAATTTTACTAAAATGACACAGTAATACTCTAAGTAGAGCATAAAGTTTGAATCTTTTGAAATAGCTTGTGAATATACATATCATAAGTGTTCATTAAAGAAAAAATGAAATCTAATTCATGCTTTTACAGAGTCTATTTAGTATCAGTTCATCAACCAGCTACTTGTATCCACTTTTGCAAAGTTGGTCTGCTAACATCACTCTTGGTTCCTCTTTAAGTCCAATTAGCTTGATCATCAATATTGCTGCTGGTGTACTTAACCACTGACTGATCTGCAATTTTATTTGTTGTTGAGCTGCTGTTTAACACAGCAACCTGCATTACTGGCTTCTCCATTTACAGCATTCTTGATTGCCTTTGAACTTGTTGTGCTACCTTCAATAATTTCCAGTTCTGTCACTCACCTCCTGAGATAAGATAAATGTCATATATTTGTTCATGGCACACTTTCATTTTGTACTTCCAACAAAGCCAGACTTACTGAATTCATTAATTTAGATATATATATATATATATATATATAGCAAGGATCAAGAGCATTCTCCTTATCTAGCATTCCTACTTAAATAATACTCCTTTATTAAAACTACGTCGTTTTGGATATTTTAAAAAGAGAATGGTCCCACTTGTTTTCCTTTTATTTACAAAGCCGCTACCCTTGACCCCATTTGTTTTTTAAAAGAAACTCCAAAATGACGTAGTTTTAATAAAGGAGTGTTATTTAAAGAGGAGTGTTAGATAAGGTGAATACTCTTAATCCTTCCTCTATATATATATATATATATTTTCATATTTAAAATGTTTGATAATTGTTTAGGCTCTAGTGATTTTGACCCGATCTTATATAGACCTTGTACTTGTCAATTTTTAAAAGAATTAAGGCATTCAATTTAATGTTCATTATGTAGGCGCATACTTGAATATTATTGTAATTATTTTCCGACAAACATTTGCTAATTTTATCTTTTGCAAGGAAGTAATGTGTTTGTTAACAGGTTGAAGAGTTGAGGAGTAAGGGGTTTGAGCCCTATGCATATAAGTGGGATAGGACTCATTCAGCTAATCAGTTGCAAGAGATATACAAGCATCTAGCAAATGGTGAGGAGTCAAATGAAGAGAGGGATTATGTATCCATTGCGGGAAGAATCGTTGCGCGTAGAGCTTTTGGAAAGCTTGCTTTTTTGACTTTAAGGGATGATTCAGGGACAATCCAGGTTTGCTCAACACCCAAATTTTGATAAATACTACATATGATTCTTTTGGTCAGTAGAATAATAATCCAGTTCTGCTTCTTTAGAGGTTTATAGGCCTTATGCTTGTTATTGCCGCATTATCAATCTCAATGAATGAATTACGTGGGGCATTCTTATTATGATATTTTACGAGGTCAGTGTGGCTGTTATCCTTGAGCGGGTTCTGTGGAAGGTGACCTCTTTCTCTTTAACCTAATGGGGGAGTAGAAAACATTTGGTAAACTGGTTTGATAAGTGCAAGGAGTGGGACTCAGTGTATCATCTGCATGTACATTGCAAGTTCGTTAGTGTCTTGTACAGCTATTGACTTTATCCTTTATCCTGATTTTCATACCTTGGGTGATTTCGGGATCAATCTGAGCCTTGTTAGAGGTGTGAAGGGGATTATGAGTTTCAAAGAGCAATAAAAGGCGTTGGGAGATGGTGCCGCATTGTTTGTGTTGGGTGATGTAAAGGGAGAGGAACTGTAGATATTTTGAGGGGAAGTAATGTTTAGTTCTGCATATTAGATCTTATTCTTGATCCTCCAACAATTTTTGTCTATATGAATCCTGATTGAGTTCTTTGTTGATCTTGTAAAAAAGTTTAGCCTTGTAGATTGAGATGGTCTTTTGATGTCTGGGTTGTGAACCTTACCAATATGGGTCAGTGGGCTGTTATCCATGCTTTTTGTATACTGGGATGTAAGAACTTTTGAATGGAAATGGAAAAGAGACGGAATCCAGTTTCTTTGGAAATGTTAACATCTTTGGTGCAACTGTGCAAGAAGAAGGGGTTGGGGCATCCCTTTTAATGCCTTTCTTAGATGATTCTCAACTCAACAACGCCTTTAATGATTACATGATTACTTATCCCGAAAAAAGATGAAAAAGTAAAAAAAAAAAAGTGGGGGCATAGATGGTGATATTCAGACTTTAACTAATAATTCAATGTTATTGAATGATCAAGATGTTGGATTGGGGCATACTTCATCGCGCAGATAGAAAAAAATTCAGGTCCTTTGATACAGAGAAATGTTTTTATTTAATTGGATTTTAAATAATATTTGGATCCCGAGTAACTTAGCCATGATGTTTCTGTTTCTGTTTATAGCTGATTTCTACTGTATGATGCCTTTAAAACAATATGATAAACTGATTGAACACTAGTGCATAAAAGTTTTCATATTTTCAACTATTATGCAAATATCTGATTTTTGATGTTGAGATTGTTCCCTATGAATTTCCAAGGCTGATTGTGTCGAGCCTGAATCATATTGGAATCAAGATTACTTTTTTATATTGCTATTAATCTGGAAAGTTTTTCATGAGCATCAGTCAATCCTGGTTTTCTTTTAACTTTGGTTTCTTTCTGGCCTCTTTATGGGTGCATTGACTTAGAGAGTCCCTCCAATATCAATATCTTTAAACTGAAATTATTGCTTTTTTTTAGCTTTATTGTGAGAAGGAAAAACTTGCAGACAATCAATTTGACCAGTTGAAGACACTTGTTGATATAGGTGATATACTGGGTGCAAATGGCTCAATTAAGCGGACAGAGAAAGGTGACTTTCTCAATCCACTTTTGATTCATTATGTTTCCTTAAACTTCTATATTTTTGCGTCTGCATAGTTGGTTAGCTAGGAAAGAAGGGTTTCTCTTGGTGTATAATTTTCTGAAAGTTAAACCCCTGTTTAATGGGGTATATCCTTCTTTCTTCTCTTTTACTTTCTCTTCGTTTCTTCTTTTCGTAATTTTATTCCTTTCGGTTTTGAGGTAGGTTTTCTAGCCTGAGCACAACCATCTATTAAGACTATACTTTCCCTCATTTGCTTGCAGGGGAGCTTTCTGTTTGTGTAAATTCGTTTTCTATTCTTACTAAATCATTACTTCCACTGCCGGACAAATATCATGGTCTAACAGATGTTGATAAGCGCTATCGTCAACGGTGAGTTTATGACCCACTTTTTTTTTCTTCGAGATATACATGTCTAGTCTAAATCATAGTTGTCACGGCGCCAAGGCGGGATGCGGCAGTATTTGACTGCCAGGACGCTTAGGCGATAAAGCGCCACCATGGTGTCCGTATGGCGACAAGTCGTAAACAATGTGCACTTTATACATTATTTATTTTACTTCAAAAGTATATTGCACAATAAAATTTTATATACACTAAAACCCAAAACATAATAACTAACAATATGAAAAAGTGTCCACTCTTCACTGTCTCTAGTCATAGCTCAAGCAAAATCATCAACTATGAAGTCATTTCCGTCTCCCTCACGAGCATCACTCTTATTCATAGGAGTAGAGTCATGGATTAGGCTAGGGTCATGTGTTGAGTTACTTGGGTAATTGGAAAAGCCTACGGGTTATGATGAGTCATGGTAAAAAATGACTTGATCACTTAATTTGGGTTCGCTACCAATGCGTGAGCTTTGGCGGCTCGATGTCCAAAGTGTTGTCTTGCCCTTCTCCAATGCCAGGGCGCCTAGTCGTCGCCTAGGTGACGCCATGACAACTGTGGTCTAAATTATGAGATGTTAGATCATGTAGTGTTTCACTATAGCATTTATTTGAGTAGGCATTCACAGACAAGGTATCCAAATCTTGTGCAGATCTCATACTAGTCCAACAAAAGATATCTTTTAATTTTAATTATTATATAATGCTTTGCATTATAAGTTTGTTCATATCTTGTTGGCTTATTGTTGATACTAATCTTACATGCTATTTTCTGTATATAGCTATGTAGATATGATTGCAAATCCTGAAGTAGCCGACACATTTCGCAAAAGAGCAAAGGTGACTCTTCCTTATTATTGTTAGCATTTTGTAATTATTATTGTTAATAATCATTGTTAAGTTACCAATTGCTTTAAAAGTTTAAGGTGTTAGAAAATGCGCCTAACAATGTATATCATGCTTTAACACTTCATCTCACATGCAACCTCTACTTACTCATGGAAAGACAGATTAAGGTATATTACAATGCACAAACCAAACAAAGTGCAAACAACACTTACAAACATGGGCAGGGCATGCTTTCAAAGTTCGCTCTTCCTACAATCTGATAATATATATTGGATTTGTGATGGCTTTAATCATTTCACCTACTCATTTATGAAGTGAGAAATGTGAAAATGATGGCATCTGTTTCTCAACATTTGCTCATTCAAAACATTAAAGTTGTAGTAATTTTAGAGGAAGAAATAACAAATCTGTCTCATTTGTTTATTTATTGTCCAATAATTTGGTGGTGGTGTTGTTTTATGTTTGGTGTATTGGGTGAATGTAGATTCTAGAGTTTGTCTAGCAAATGCGGAGGACCATCTTCTTTGCAGTTTTAGGGGTTTTTGGAGGAGGGAAGGATATGAGGATTTTGTGGAGGGTTTTTTAGTCTATGGAGAGAGAGGTATGTCATAGTCTTTTGTCGGCGGTCAATGAATGCTGGCTTACTTTGGGCTAGACCACTAGAGTATTCTTCTATGCATATTGGGGGTTTTTTCATGGGAGTTTTTTGATTAAGTTCTTTATCAGATTTACACGGACTGACGAGCTGTGTTCCATGACGCTGAGATGGGTTTATATTTTGTTTTTTTGTTTGCTATTGCATTTCCTTTTGGGAGGACTTCTTATCCTCTTTCTACATTGTATATTTTACTTTCTATTCTCTGACAAAATTTTCTTTTATAAAATAAAACAATACCATCGCCTCATCATGGATGCACTCTTTTTAAGTGATAAATGGAAGGGCCAACTCCTCTTCCCTCCTATGTACTGAAAATAAACCTTTAGTAGTCAAATGCTCAAACATTTGAAGGATGGGTTAAGTTTACAAAATTTGATTTTCTGAACTTTTTGTAACCTCTGAGCTTTGACCTTGACTTGTAGTGCTCAACACTAATGCTTACTTGTGTATGGATTATGTTACCTTTCTTGTGTATATAAATTTGTTATTTTCTTATGCTAATGTTATAGTTTCTTTTCTTACGGGTTTTGAAATTTCAGCCTAAGTTGCTTAAAATATAATTTATGCTTGCATTTGGTAGGTTGTATCAGAAGTACGCAAGACAGTTGAATTTTTAGGCTTTGTTGAAGTTGAAACACCAGTTCTACAGGTTTGCAGATTCTTTTAGTTGTCCTGGGCCATGTCCTTTTCAATTTGTATATTTGATTTTGTTAACATTGCAGTTATTTTTCATCCTTTGGGAGGAGGTGAGGAATTAGAAAACATGTAATGGTTTAAGTGAGATTAATTTTTGCTATGCGCAAAGAGATTTAAGCGTGGGAGGAGGTGATAATTCAGAAAAACTGAAATAGGTTGTTTTTTCTATGGTCAACGGGATTCAAGCATAACGGTTATGTGAAGTGTGCTCGAGTAGACTTGTTACTTTGAACTCATGAAAAGCCTTAGCTAGCTCGTTAATTAACATAGTTCCTGGTGCAGTGCATCTAAGTGAATGGAATTTGCAGAAGTTGGTTATAACTAAGATGCTCATTGACGCATTTGAGATCATCTACAATGTACCTTATATTCTACTTCATTTTACAATTCTTAGTATTTAATGTATATAATATATGTTTTCCGGTCGTTGACATTATTAGGTACTACAAAGGGTTACAACTGATGTTCTCTTGCCCTAAAAAAGTTGTGGACTTTGAGTTCTATAGATATAATGTGATCCCTACAATGTTCCGTTAGTGGTGCATTCGTTGACTTACTTTTTCTCTTTTCTCTTTTCCATTAATTTAGTTAAACTCTTGATATTTGAATGGCAGAATTGCCTTTTCATTTTTTTGCATTTTAATTGGTTTGATCTACTAGGGAGCAGCTGGTGGAGCAGAAGCTAGGCCATTTATTACACATCATAACTCTCTTGGGAGGGATCTTTATTTGAGAATTGCAACAGAGCTGCATTTAAAGAGAATGCTGGTGAGGTTTTGTATATTTCATCTATTTTATATTGGTTTTATATGATAAATCTATAATATATATAGCTCTGTAAAAATTTCTCAAAGCTATATTTTGAATTGTGGCTATGTTGTCTAATAAAAAGAAGAAGAATGAGTCATTGCTATCTTAAAATGCATGTTGTATTTTTTCTGGTTTAAGAGGTGATTCATTCCCTCTCTTTTGCTTTCTTTTCATTAGCCATCAGTATGTCGGCGAATTTAGTTGTGTAAGTTTGTAACTTGTGGCATAGTGTTTCATGAATGTTTGAGTTTCTCCAGTGCATTGGTTTTTTTTTTTTGACAATTTTTTTTACTATCTTTTACACTTCGTAAAGGGACTGAGTCTGTCTACTAACCTTAGTAACTTTTTATATTTAAAATGTAAACAGATAACCATTTATAGGCAAAATATATGAGTTTGTTAGAGTATGTAACTTGTCCCACATCAAATACCTTGAGAAAGTTTGTCCAGTATATAATGACTAGACCCAACTCTTCTCATTGCCCAGTTGGTTTTGGTTAGAGAGCTTGCTGTCAAAATATGCTAGATTTGGGTCCATTTTATAAGTAACATTGTATCAAAGCTAGTCTATCCTTGGGCTAACTCTTGACCTTCATTCTTACCCACTTGCAATTGATTCTAAGGATCAAAGTTTACCCATTTTTGAACTAGTAGCCGCTTTTCATTCTAATAGTTGCATGTGGTTTACTAGCTTTCTTCCATGCTTGTCTTGTTAATTGCTTTACTCAAATATAAGGGATCAAGGAAAAGAAGAATGGAGAGAATCAATATAGTTTACTATCTGTTGTATATTTACAGAGATAATAAGACCATTATATAGGTCAACTACTTAGTGTGAACAGAGCTACATATTACATCAATATAGTAGAGCTATGGAGATAGCTTGGGCTACTTCCTATGAGGGTAGCTTGGGCTACTAACAACAGCTACTGAAGACTTTAACACTCCCCCTCAAGTTGAATTATAAATATTCCTCCTGCCTAACTTGTAAATAATAGGGTGAAAAATATTACTACTAAAGCCCTTACCCCTTAGTCAAAACGTCAACAAGTTGATTGCCCGACTTTACATATGGAATACAAATGAGACCGTTACTTAGTTTCTCTTTTATAAAGTGTCGATCAATCTCAACACTGGATCGAGCAACCACAGCTTGTTTCTTGCTGTGCCAGGTGACTAAATTACCTCCAATGAAAGCACAATAGCCACATGTAGAACGCCTATCTTCCATATAGCCAACCCAATTTGCATCAGTGTGACCTTCAATTTGAAGGTGACCATGTCTTCCAAACAGGAGACCCCTTCCAGGTGTCAACTTTAAGTATCTCAAAATACGATAAAGTGCCTCCATATGTACGTGACATGGATCATGCGTATACTGACTCACTACCCTCACTGCATAAGCAAGTTCCGGTCTAGTGTGTGACGGGTAAATAAGTTTTGTCACGAGTCTATGGTATCTATCCTTTTTTATTGGATTACCAACCCCACTAGAGTCTGATTAGCCTCAATAGGGGAGTTTGTTGGCTTACAGCCTAATATGTCAATTTCAGCTAGCAAATCAAGGGAATATTTTCGTTGAGACAGAAAAATACCACTACTTGATCTAGCAACCTCAATTTCGAGGAAGTATCTTAAGTTGCCCAAGTCTTTGACTTCAAATTTAGTAGATAGTCAAGCTTTGAGAGCATTTATCTCAGTCTCATCATTACCTGCCACAACAATGTCATCTACATAAATAATCAAAGCGGTTCTGCCACTAAATCGCTTTATGAAAAGCAATGTTCTAAAAGGCGCTAGGCGGGAGGCCGGGGGCCTAGCGCCTAGGAGGCCCTAGGCGAGATTTTTTATTTTAAGCTAATTTTAATATTTTATTTTACATTTATCCAAACAAAACAATAATATAAAGCAAAATAATCTATAATAAAGATAATAAATGCATTTGCTTAAAGTTCAAACACATATCCTTATTACTAATGTCAAAATTCTAACACAAACATGCAATTGTTCAAAGTTCAAACATATTTTAACGTATTAGTTTTATTCATAAACAAGATTGCTATTAAATAATAAAATTTAAATTTTCAAGAATTTAATTTAATATTAAAACTTAAGAAACTAAATATCAATTTAAGAATTATATTGAATTAAACTAAATATTACAAATGTATCATCATTTTTTTAATTTGAAGTTGGTACAAGTTCAAAAAAGTACAACTATAATAAAATTTATCCATTTTGACTTGATATTGTTCACTTCTTGTTGTGATTTGATATACTACAACCTGAATTATGAATATGGTAAATCATTAAAAAAATAAATATATCAAGATCTGATTTGGGTAGTTATTAAAATAAATAAAAAACCTCTCCGCCTAGGTCCCGCCTATTTTTTGGAGGGATTTTTTTGTCACCTTGGGCCTAGGTGAGGCACCAGGGAAGCCTAGCACCTAGGCGAGGCGCTAATGGGGGGCCTAGCGCCTAAGCGGAGATTTTTAAAATACTGATGAAAAGAGTATGATGAGTGTTACTTTGTTTGTAACTAAATTTTAGCATATCACTATGAAATCTCCTAAATTAAGCTCTAGGAGATTTTTTAGACCATACAATGCCTTTTTTAGCTTACACACCTTCCCTTCAGTTACATCTGATGAAAATCCTGGAGGAATATCCATGTATACCTCTTCTTCTAGGTCTCCATGCAAGACGACATTTTTCACTTTTAACTGTTGTAGTCTTGTAGATCCAAGCCAAAGTTAGGTGCACATGATAGAAAGATCCTAACAGAGTTCATTTTTGCAACTGGAGCAAATGTCTCCTAATAATCAATGTCATATGTCTGAGTATATCCTTTCGCAACCAATCTTGCTTTTAATCTCTCCACTGATTCATCTGGCTTTTGTTTCCATATGCATCTTATTGTTTTTTTACCTTTTGGAAGAGTAACAAGCTCCCAAGTATCATTTTTCTTTGGAGCATTCATTTCTTTTATCATGACCCCCTTCCAGTTACAATCATGTATAGCTTCCTGCCACTTTTTAGGAATGGAAATAGAAGACAAGGAAGAGACGAATGAATAATACGTAGGAGATAACAAATCATGAGACAAAGTTAGAAATAGGATGTTGGGTACATTCCTTTAACTCCTTTCTTAACTGCAATAGGAAGATGAAGGTCAAAAACAATACCATTCACTAGATTAGCCGATGGATTTGGATCATAATCAGATGATTGACATGGTAACGGAAGGATGCCCTTCTGTTTTTGAGAGTAAATTTGTAGGTCTGATCTGTCTAGTCGTCTTGGGGTTAAATGCTTTCTAGGTCATTATACTATAGGTCGACTTATAAATGGGTCACTGAACTTTGTTTTCTTACAGTCAACTCACTGAACTCGATTTTTTTAACACAAAGTTAAAAAAACCGTTAAACTCGTTTGACTGTTAACGGAAAGTACACATCAGTGGCTGAGTTGTCCGTTACAAGCTGATGTGGCGCCTTTTGTGTGACGTGACAATGATTATGTGGATTTCTAGGAAAATTTTTATGAAAAAAAATGAAAAAAATGTTTTAAAGTATAAATAAATTATAAAATTAAAAATATTTTAAAATTAAAAATCTTTTTAAATTCGGACATTAAATTTATAATTGAGTCAATTTGGTGATAATATTTTTTTCTTTTCTAACTAGGATAAATAAATTTGTACTTTTACATG
Source organism: Panax notoginseng (assembly GCA_016801055.1). Lineage (NCBI taxonomy): Eukaryota > Viridiplantae > Streptophyta > Magnoliopsida > Apiales > Araliaceae > Panax > Panax notoginseng. The sequence goes on along the minus strand of CM029023.1, from coordinate 9,861,237 downwards.
CAAATAATTTTTATCAAATAACTTTTAATTTTATCAAATAATTTTTATTTTAAAATTATACAAAATTTAATTTTATAATTTAATTTAATCAAATTTAAGAAATAATTATTTTTATTAAAAAAACGCAGTTTTTTTTATAAAAAAAATACAGTTTTTTTTATTTTTTTAATAAAAATAAAATAAAAAACGCATTTTTTTTAATAAAAATATAGTAAAAAATAAAACAAAATATTAATACAAATTAATATTTTGAAAATGGTATCTATTGATGACATGGTTCTTCATACGTGAAAAATTAATGTTATAAAGTGAAATAAAACAAATGTTTAAATATTATAATATAAATTTTAATAAAATAAGATAATTAAATGATATTTTTTACTTGCAAAAATAATAACATTCAAAATATCATCTACACAGAAAAAAAGAGTACTGAGAAATCCTCAAAAATGGCGACCCTCTCTTACTCTTCTTCTCTATCACCTACACTTCCTCATAACCATTTTAACCCACCAACCTTTTCTCTCTGCCTTACCAATTTCAGCTCTTTCTCCTCCTCCACACGCTCTCTCTTCACTTAGGCTTTCCTATTCCAAACCACTGGCCACATTGTCATTTATCCCCAAATTCTCACAAACAGAACTAGCTGTTATTGAATCCGAATCATCCGAACCTGAACTTGCCGAAAAATTAAACTTTAACAATGAATCATCCAACCTCAGAATTGGATCTATAGAAACAAACCACCATAAATCAAAAAATAATCTCCCAAAAAACTACCAGGCTTACCATCTCAAACCAGATCCAGTTCAAGGCCATTAATGAATCACCACAAGTCCAAGCCGCCACTTTACGCCCAAATAGAAAATTAATCCCTAAAATTCACAAAATATGCAGATTTTAAATCAATTTTTAATTCTTATTTCTTAGATTTGGATTTGTTGAAGAAAGAAATTAAAGAAGAGAGGTATGGCGGGGAAGGGACGAAGGACGGGGAAGGGGGAGATTGTGGCCGGGAAAGAAGGACGAGGGATGGAGGGACGGGAAGAGGAGAACCGATGACGGGGAGGGGGAGGGGAAGGGTCAAACAGGGAGGGAAAAGGGGGAAGGGGAACAGAGGAGAAGGAGAGAAAGATTAAATTAAATTATAAATTTTGTATAATTTTAAAATAAAAATTATTTGATAAAAATAAAAATAAAAATAAAATTATTTGATAAAATTAAAATTAAAATTATTTGATAAAATTAAAAATTATTTGCATGTAAAAGTACAAATTTATTTATCTTAGTTAGAAAATAAAAAAAATTATCGCCAAATTGTCTCAATTATAAATTTAATGTCTGAATTTGAAAAGATTTTTAATTTTATAATTTTTATAATTTATATTATACTTTAAAACATTTTTTTATTTTTTTCATAAAAATTTTTCTAGAAATCCATATAATCACTGCCACGTCACACAAAAGGCGCCACATCAGCTTGTAACGGACAACTCAGCCGCTGATGTGTACTTTCCGTTAACAGTCAAACGGGTTTAACAGTTTTTTTAACTTTGTGTTAGAAAAATCGAGTTTAGTGAGTTGACTGTAAGAAAAAAAAATTCAGTGACCCATTTGTAAGTCGACCTATAGTATAATGACTTAGAAAGCATTTAACCCAGTCGTCTTGATGGCTCCCCCTCAATCTTAGTATGCCCCTCATCTTGTTTACTAGCAATGTTAGGAATGGAAAGAGTAGACTTCCCTTGAACAGGAGCTGAGGAGGATGACTCCCCTTGAATGGGATAAGCGGAAGGCGGAGAAAAACTAGGTGTTACAAATTTTGAATTCATTGACGAATCCCCCACATGAAGAAATGAGGAGGAATCTAAAAGATAATATGAAATTGTTTCCTAGAAAGTAACATCATGGTTAACAAAGACACGTCTTGATGGAGGATGATAACATTTATAGCCTTTTTGTGTAGCTGAGTACCCAATAAAGACGCATTTAATGGCGCGAGGATCAAGTTTGTCACGTGCGGGGTTAGTGTCATGGACAAAACATACACAAAAAGGTGCAGTGAGGTAAAAAAATTGAGGATGAAGAGGGAATGAGAGATACTGAGCCTCGAAATTAAGAATACTAGAAGGGAGACAGTTAATTAGGTTGGCAACAATTAAGATAACATTTGTCCAAAAATATTTTGGAAGGCGTATAGTCAACATAATGGAGCGAGCAACCTGAAGAAGATGACTATTTTTCCTTTCTAAAACCCCATTTTGCTCAGGTGTCTTAACACATGTAGTTTAATGGATACCACGAGTAGAAAAGTATGTCTGAAATGGACCGTCAGTATATTCTTTACCACTGTCACTATGTTCTTTGCATTAAATTGGGTTTGAATCATTGGTGAAACGATTTGAAGCATTCAAATACTTCATTTTTGCGACGGAGTAAATAAACCCAAGTAACACGAGAAAAATAATAATGAAGGTGACAAACCAACAATATCTTGAACGAGAACTAACACGGGAGGGTCCCAAACATCAGAATGGATGAGAGAAAAAGGAACATCGTTGTGATTATTATTACTAGCAAGATAGGTTGATTGTTTGTGTTTGACCAATTCACACGGTTCACAAAAGAACTTGTCCCTACTATATTTCTTTATTTCTTTTGCTAGACTAGGAAACAAGTGTTCTAAAACACCAAAAGAGAGATGACCTAAATGTTTGTGCCATTGATGTAATGTTTCAAGAGGAGAAATAACAGAAATATGAAGAGCCTGACTAAGCGAGGCAAATTCATTCTCCAAAATATAGATGCCATCTCGAGCCTTACCACTGCCAATCATCTGTTCGGAAGCCAGGTTTAGGCAATGAGAAGGAAAAAATATTTTTGAACAAGAGAGACTCGGTAAATTAGCAGTAAAAGAGCGTACATGGACATATGAGAGAGTTAGAGTTGGATAGGGGCAAGAGAGCCAGCCGTCAACGACTCGAACAGTGACCTTGCTTGAACAATGCCGATAAGTGTGAAACAAATCAAACGAACCAGTCACGTGTTCAGATGTTCTGGAGTCAATGATCCAAGAACAAGATGTAAGTATGTAACCATAGTTATCAAGGTGCCAAATCGAGGCAATGTGACAGCCGGGAGCTTAAACGTTTAGTCGACAAGGCGCCCGACTAGGCGTCTACAAGTCGACAAGTCGTTAACAATGTAAATTTTATACGTATAAAATTATATATATTTAACATTTATATGAATATTTATATATTTATATTTCTAATGATTTATCATATTCAAAATGCAGGTTATAGCATATTAAATCACAAAAAGCGGACAAGATCAAGTCATAATGATAATTTTACTATAGTTGTAATTTTTTGAACTTGAACCAACTTCAAATTATATAAATGGTGATGCATCACATATCATATATAAAAAAATTGAGCAGCAACACTAATAGAATATAAAAAATTACCATGTCATATAAAAAAAGCATACCAATTACCATATCAATTAGCAACATATTATATCATATTCAGCAACAGAGTCATGTGTCAACAAAGAGTCGTGAGTTAACAAAGCATAACAATATCATTTATATTATATATCATATGTATATAAAAAATTAGCACATGACGACTGACCAAGTAGAATAGACAGGCAATAAAAAAAGAAAAAAAATTGGGCAGCCGAAAATAAAGATAGAAAAAAAAATTGGCTAGCATGTCAACAAACTCAACACAGCAGAATATATACCCAAAAAGAAGAATAAAAGAAAGAAAAAAAAGGTCGGAGCAGAACTCAGAAGAGAGAAAAAGAAGAATAGTAGAAGAAGAGTAGAAGGAGAAGAGTACAAGAAGCATACCTGGAGAAGTGTGTAGATCGCGATTCGCAAGCTGCCGGAGTACGGGAGTAGTCGATAAGTGCTTTCTCCCTCTCTATTGCAGATTTGTAATCCCTTTCTCCCTCTCTGTTGCTCCCTTTCTCCCTCTCTGTAGTCTATGCTTGCTGGCTTGTTGTGAATAGCGAGCGATCGAACGATCAATTAGATTTTAGCTGCTATTTTTTTACCCAATTAACTTCGGGTTGAATCAAACCCGCAATAACCAAGTCGAATGTTTTGCTCGTCAGTCGTCCAAGTCGCTACGTAGTCGTCCGAGGCGTTGCCTTTAGTGGCTGAGCACTCGCCTTTCTAACCTCCAACCAAGTCGGGCTAACCTCCAACCAAGTCGGGCAAACACCTTCAAAAATTCCACCGCCTGGACGACTAAGCGTCGCCTAGGCGACAACTTGATAACCCTGAATGTAACAATGGAAGTTGATATACTTGAATATGCAAAATGGGGGGTGTTAGAGGAGGCTGAACTGGAATCTATCAGTCGAAGGCTAGCCATTTCTTGGAGAGAAAGTGGGCTTGCTGTTGGGTCTGTGCTAGAAGGAGTAGTAGAGATATATGGCACTTTAGATGGTGCAGACTCGGCCATATAAACACTAGAACCACGACCATCTCCATGACTTCGAGGAGGATTACCACGACCACGGCCACGACCTTGCCTTGGCTTTGCATGAAGTTTGAAACAAGTCTCCTTGGTGTGCCCGGGTGTTTCACAATACTCGCACAAAAGACTATCCTTCCAGTCCTTAGAGACAGAATTGGAAGGTTTAACCACAACTAAGGCTGAGTGATCGGTTGAAGTTTGAACCATAGCATGTTGACGACTTTCCTCACGCTGAACACGAGCATGAGCATCTTGAAGTGAAGGGAAAGGATCTTGTTCTATTAGCTGTGCCCGAATTTGATCATAATCCATAGTGAAGTCAGAAAGAAAATCAATAATTCGATCCTCTTCCATAAGCTTTTGATAAGCCTCTACATCTTTGGTACACTGAGCAGGGTAAATTGTATAATGATCTAACTCTTTCCATAATGGTGTAATCTCAGAGTAATACTGAGCCACTATTTTCTCTTTTTGTAATGTCTCCCGCACATTTTTGTGAAGTTCAAATTTGTTTGACACATTACCGGATTGAGCAACTGTGGTCTAAATCTGAAAAGCTGTTGGCAAGAACAAATAACTCTTACGGATATGAGGTTCCATAGAGTTATATAACCGAGTCTTAACCATGGAGTTATCGGAATCCCAGTCCATCATATGTTGGATCCGTTTCAGCAGGGTTTGTAGACTTGCCATTAATAAAATTCTACATTTTGTTAGCTTTAATTGATAATAAAGATGCTTCAGACCAAGTCAAATAATTTGTACCATCCAATTTAATGGGACTAAGTTGTAAGGAAGAATTAAGCTCATTTTGGCTTGACTGGCTTCCTCTAACATTACTACTAATTATTATAGTATAATGAGAGTCACTAGCTTCAGTCATTATACCACTAAGAGATTAGTCAACAAGTGGATGCCCACTACAATTAAATTGTAACCAGACTTCAAATAATAAGCTAAGAGGGTAAAAAAAATTAATATTGTAAAGTTGGGTCCAGAGGTATGAACCAGATGTGGTCTTGTTTAGTAAATCAAGCTGACTCACTTGTATACAACTATTGGATTACATGTGGGTTGCTTAGCAAAGAAGTATGTTGCTCATAATATACCCGGAGACATGTGGGCTGGGTAATAAAATAATAAATGAACATGACTCAAATTTGAAATTGTCAACTGAAGCAAGTGGTACTAGTAAATAGGAGACTGTACTTGGCAGGACCAGAAGATATGCTATATGTTTGTCTTATGGGCAGAATACATTAACCCTGTAAATATCACATACACGGAATTAAAATGCATATGACCAGAATAGGAATTATAACATAAGCTCATCTTACAGCAGGATATCACAGCCATGCAAATCACATCGTAAAGATCCTCATGATAGTTTGCAGAAGCACAAGAAAACCTACATGCTTACATCTTGATTTTAATGCTTGATTTCTTAGTCAATTACCGACGTTAGCCCATGATATATTTGGGACTGATGGTTAAGGGTTTGATCTAAATGGATCAAGCTCTGTTACCAACTCAAATATAATGGAGTAAGGAAAAGAAGAATGGAGAGAAAATCGATATAGTTTACTATCTGTTGTATATTTACAGAGAGATAGTAAGACCATTATATAGGCCAACTACTCTGTGAACAGAGCTACATAATATAGTAGAGTTATGGAGATAGCTTGGGCTACTTCCTTTGAGGGTAGCTCGGGCTACTAACAACAGCTTCTGAAGACTAACAGCTTTTTTCTGGGCTTGTCTTGCGTGGGGCTTCTATTCATTAGGTACACGTGCAACCTTCATCGGGTTACATGTGAGGGGGAGTGTCAAGGTATCCCGCCTCAAATACCTTGAAAAAGTTTGTCTAGTATATAATGACTAGGGCCAACTCTTCTTATTGCCAATTGCCAATTGCCAATTGGCTGGTAGCTTGATGTTTTAGTATAGTAGATTTGGGCCATTTCATCAATCTAAAACTGAGTATGAGGCCCATGTTTCTTAAATTTGTCCGGCATCACATCTTTTTCAAGCACTGCTATCTCAAAGTTAACTTAATTCTGTCTTTGATATCATTGTCTATTCCTGCTTTGGCAAATACATCACTAGTTCATCAATTTATCCGCGCCAACAAATCTTGATAGTAGAAACATTATTTTTTCCTACTAACTTCCAAATATCACGAGTTTAGGTTTGTTCATCCACACAATATATTTAAGCAAAAGCTTGTTTTTGCTCTGTTGTGTTTGTTGTCTTCTTTTATATATTCCTTGGTATTCCATGTCTTAAATGAGACTTCAAACTACAAATGACAGGTCGGTGGATTCGAAAAGGTATATGAAATAGGCCGAATTTTCAGAAATGAAGGCATTTCAACTCGTCATAATCCTGAATTTACTACCATAGAGGTAATATTTCAATTATTTTTGTGTCGGTTAGATCTAGTTCATTAGTTAAGTGTATTTGGAACATGTGATTTATGCTATTGACTAATTATCAGAATTTACAACTTCCTGTTTTCATCATACCACCATTGATCAGTTCAAGTTTTAGCTTGTTTATAGATGTATGAAGCATACTCTGACTATGAAAGCATGATGAACATGGCTGAAGAAATTGTAACTCGATGTGCTCTTGCAGTTCAGGGAAAGCTTATTATTGATTATCAGGTAAGACTCTTTTTTGTTTATGTGTTTTGTGGTGGGTGGGGAATAAGTGACAAGGCGTTGATCCATCAAGGCCCCTTTACAACTAAACATGTTATGTGGATTTTTTTTAAGATTGTATAGATATACTTTCTTAATGCTTTAATGTATGTATCCAAAGTGGATTTGTTGCCTCATGATTCACCTGAATTGAGTTTAAAAGTTTGACGTGTTATAACTCTTTTTAATTACATATCTTCAGAATATACCTTAATTCTTTATATGAATATATCCTCCCCTCTTATAAAATACTGTAAACATATAAGCAGTTGTGGCATGTATGTCAGTTTTGTTACTCTTGTAATGTGTTGAAACTGCATTGCTTTCATTCAGGGTGTAGAGATATGTTTGGAAAGACCTTGGAGGAGGGAAACTATGCACAATCTTGTGAAAGAAGCCACTGGAATTGATTTCACCGAGTTGGGTAGTGATCTTAAAGTGGCTAAAGAAGTTACTCTTAGGGCACTCAATATGGGTCCTGATAATCAAGAAACATATTCAATTGAAGCATGCCAATCTGTTGGCCATGTGCTGAATGAGGTTAAGCTACAATTCTTTGTTCAAAATTGAATATTCATTATATGGATCTGCATATTTTATATAATGTTTCTTGTCACCTATTTTAGGCACTGGGTGTATAATTCTAATTCTAAATCGAGGAGTCCCTCTAATTGTGCTTTTGTTCTACTCATATCCCTTTTAGGCTTGCCATACATCTATATTTTATGTGGTCATATATATTTACTTTTTTCATCATTTGTGCAGGTTTTTGAGATAGTGGTAGAACCAAAGCTTATACAGCCAACTTTTGTTTTGGACTATCCCATTGAGATATCACCTCTAGCTAAGCCACACCGAAGGTACTGAAGCTTGTTTAAATAATTGGTTTGGTGCTGCAACGCCACATACTGAATGTGTTTCACCTCAATGCATCCATATATTGAAGAATTTCTTATACTTTCTCCTGGACTTTTACGGTAGAATTAGACCAAGGCTTGAACCGAGTTTATTTATAGCTTAAGATATGCCTTGTCCAGTATGGTTAGAGATGCTAGGTTCACCAGAACTAGTATCTTACGAACTGAAAATACATCTTAGTTGGTAGGTTTTTATAAAATTTGGTATGTCTGTGTCCAGTGGTTCTCTTATGTTCAAAGCTCAGAACAAACTTTGTCATTTCTATAAATGATCAGAGAATGTTATTAACTGTAATCGTGAAAGTTCAAATTGTTAACTCAGGATCATTGTAGTTAGTTAAGCTTGCACTGCTAATATTTAGAATAATTTTGTAGGCAAATGGTTATGATAATACGCCCTTGTTTCTAAGTTAGTTGTCACCAAATTATATGTTAAAATACTTGCATGAGGTTGTTAAATTATGATTGAGATCTTACTCAGGTACATTTTGTAACTAAAATCTTTCCCACTTTCTCCCTTTGCTTCTTCCTTTTCTCTTTTGGAGGGTGGAGAGAGGGGGTTGAGTAGCTGGGAGCTGATTTTAAGTACATTGCCAGATGCTGCATTGTCTCTCCTTCTATCATTCTAATTGAGTGGTGGTGCCAGGTCCATTTTGCTAATCCATATGCTATAAGTTTTCTTCCTCTTCTTGAGTCTATTGGGCCATGCAAGGGTTTATGATTTTTATGGAAAGTGCTGGTGACACAGTCAGACTTAAAGAGATGTGGAAGGACGTTGAGACGTTTGTTCATCCAAATAGCCTAAATGCCACACATCCAATATAATGAGGACATGCACAATGTTGGTACTGGGTACCAATCAATATGTCATAAAGATCATTGACCTACTAAAGTCACTAGACACCGTTTTATTTATTAATTAAGCTACACAACTTTGTTCTTGAATTATGACAATGGGATTTGAACATTTTTTGGATTCTCTTTAGTTTCCTTTTTGTGGTGGCATTGGCTAAAGATAATTGCTTTTCCCTTTTATTTTAACGAAGATCAAACATGAAAAACTAAACCTGTTTGAACACTTTATTTATAAAGGATTAATACAGGTCAGGGAATGTTAGAAGCTTAAAGTAACTAGAAGTGTTGATAAATGTCTATGGACACCAAGTCAAAACTTTTTCAGGGGGAGAGGATTTGATTAGGTGGAACCTTCATGTAATAGTGGAAGATTTACCGTCAGATCTTATACTGAGGCCTCAGAGGTACAGAGGTTGGGGTCTTTCACTTTGAGGAATATTTGGGAGGTTTGGTTCCGAATAGTGTGTTTTTTCTTCATGGACAACAGCCTTGGGAGGGATTCTGACACAAGATTCCTTATGAGAAGGGGCGATTTTTGGTTAATCAGTGCTACATGTGTCAGAAGGATTGAGAGTAGGCCGATTACTTGCTGTTGCATTGTGAGTTTGTGAGTAGTTTATGGGCTATAGTGTTTTCTCTATTGGGGATGACGTGGGTGATACCAGAGTAAGTGGTGGATTTTGGGATGCTTGTTCTCGAGGCCTGAAGAATATGAGAGTTAGATGGGATATAATTCCGCATTGCCTTTGTTAGGTGCTTTGGAGAGAACAAAATTGTAGATACTTAGAAAACAAAAGAGCAAACCATTGTGCTTGTAAAGTTTTGTCTTTGAACCTCCTTTGCTTTTGGCAGAAAGAGATGTATCCGAACGAGGTTGTTCTTTTATTGATTTTGGTCGTAGTTTAGCATTGGAAAATGATGTAATTGTCGCGTGTCTTGGTGTCGGGATTAGTTCCTGCTTTTTGTTTACTTCGATTGTGCATGGGTGGAACCCCCTTGGTGCCTCTTTGGATACATTTCCTTTTACTTGTTAAAAAAAGAAAAACATAAAACAAGCATTGCTATGTTCTTTTCCTGTCTATTGTTGGAAATAAAAAAGGAAGTTGCTTATTTTGTGCATAGCCTGAAAACAGCTTACTCTGAAATACCTAAATAAAAGGTAAAATACCAGCTACTTAAGTGTCTTCCACTTTAAAAAAGAAATAGGTGTTCCTGCTCTGAGTTAAGTTGTTTCTTTTGACAATTAGTGATGCTTTACGGCTAGCACAAGTCAGCATTATTTCCATATGCACTAGTTAGTCCTTTTCATATTTACTCGCATTTTAATCTTTCCATCTCTTATTGAGCTTCTCTTCACCGTTGGGTGATCTGTTTTCTGAATTTTAATTGACGCCCTCTCCCTTCAACTTGCTTATGTCCACATCATTTCTCGATTTTGGGTACAACTGCACTCTAATTATCTTGGAAGTTAGGGCCCCTTCTTATTCATCTGTTCAGTCTATAGAGAGGCCGTCTTTTATTAATTTATTAATATCCCTTAAACATCCATTTTCCTTTTGTATTGTTTTGAAGCTCCTCTTTACTCCTTTTGAGTTTTTTTTAATAATTTAATGAATACATGGGTGTAAGAACTGTGTACTTGAAATTTATTATGTGAAGTTCATTCCTGCAGTATGCATGCTTGAAATATTTTTCAGTAGCTTACTCTTTCTACTTCCAATCAGGCATGCAGGCTTGACTGAAAGATTTGAACTATTCATTTGTGGTCGTGAACTTGGAAATGCCTTCTCTGAATTGACTGATCCATTAGATCAGGTATGCATTGAAATTTTTACTATCTCCGTGTGGTACTCAATGATAACCAAAACAGCTAAAGAGTTTTCTGCTACAGAAAATTAAGGTTTTGTGTCTGCTGAAATGTTAAATTATATAGTGTTTATATCCATCTATAGTACTAACTCCTGAAAATCTATCCAAGACAACTTGATCTTTTTCCTTGCTTGAGCATGGGATTCTGTTTAAATAAAATTAGATTCTTGTTATTGGATGTTCTGCACCTTGCACAACATTAGCCCAATCAGAGGTTCTTATCTCTTGACATTATTATTTCCAACCTTTCTGCTTAGCATGAAAACTGGTAGAGGAATCGGACTGAAAGGCTTTAGCTGTTACAGCTATGTTGTTATGCAACCATGGTCAAGGAAAGAAAAACTCGTTCATTATAACAAAAGGCAATTTGGAAACATACATGGTTTGCTACCTACGAAAGTATGTATGTCACAAGACATGAGAACATTCTTTACACTAGGGACTTGTTCATTGAAGTGATCAGACCGACATAAGTTCAGTTGAATTACTAAAAATACCCGTGAGCTAAATTGTTACAATAAGACTAATCCTTTTATTTTTTTTCCTAGTTAAATGAGTTGTATCCCGAAAAGACAGATTAGCTCCTTCGCGAATTCTTACCTAGGATCATGCAAATTAGCTATTATAAGCTCACGTCCGACGGTAGAATTTTGTGAACTTTTTCTTTATATATCTTATAATATCTTTTGCTTTCCCATTCTTCTGCTATGCATACTTGAACTCAAGTGGGGAGAGAGTTTACTGAGTACTAAGTTTTCAGTGCACGAATGCTTTATGTTTATAGTGCTGTTTCTGCATAGTTTATCCATACACGGGCTATGCTCCTTTGGTGTATCCTAGTGTACTTAAAATTTATTTATAAAAGAAAATGTAAAATGGTGGCAGAGAGGACGCTTGGAAGAACAAGTGAGGCAGCACAACAAAAAGAGAGCGACAACAGTTTCAGAAGTGGCATCTGCAGAAGAGGAAGCAAAGAAAAGTAATGATGACTCATATGAAGTGACTCTTGATGAAGACTTTCTGACAGCTCTTGAATATGGGATGCCTCCAGCTTCAGGAATGGTACGTGTCTATAATATCTTTATTAATGTTATATTGGGGATGTCCTTGGCAAAAATAAAGGATGTCTAGTTACATTTAGTGTGTCACTCTAGAGAAGTTATCTAGAGGACCATGTAAAATGACTTGGTTTAAATTAGTGAGTGGCACCTTTGGAAATATGTGCACTTGATTTTATTTGTTGAATATTACCATTTTAAAAAAGATGACCTTCCTAATTTAACTACGTTGTTTTGTATGATCATCTTCTAGAGTGACCCACTAGATGCATTTACATACCTCCCTTTTGCATTTGCTAAACATACACAAAATTATAGGAATACAATTATATATGATTCCAAGATTTATTTGTAACTTTGTATGACTCAGATTTTATAGTATAGGAACACATGCTCATTAAATACACTATAGTCTCGCTCAAAACAGTTTATCATATTGCTGGTGTTTTGGAAGGAGCAAAACACCTGTGCTCTTGTTCTTCTTCCATCTGTCCAAATAATTCCACCATGAATAGTTTTTCAGTGACAATCTCCTTGTACTTAAAAAACGAAGTACAGTTGTATTGCACTTTTTACTTCTACTTGTTCTCATTTGGAGACCACAATACTGTTTGTTAAGATTTCGGTCTCTAGTTAACTTCCCATGATGACTAGTTAAAATGTGATTACTGTCATAAAAAGGTATTAATACGCGCTAAAACTGCATTATCCAATACATATTCTTCCACGGACTTGCATTGTGTTCTAGTAAAATTGCAATCCAACAGGTCAAGGGTTCAAAACAGCTGGTGATATTATATATCCTCTTCCTAATCAGTACCTAATGATAAAACTTCATTTCCAGGGACTTGGAATTGACAGGCTAGTAATGCTTCTCACGGACTCTGCTAGTATTCGTGATGTTATTGCTTTCCCAGTTCTCAAGATTCAGCAGTAGTGGTACATAAAGCTGGTGGATCCGGTTTCTACAAGATTAGCTATGTGTTTGAAGGTTGATGTGGGGTTTATTTTTGTGGCCTTTCTATTTAACATGACAGTGTCACATCATGAAAGTTTTGCCCATATATTGAGATTCTTCTTTAAGAAAAAAAGAATGAGCAAGAAAAGAAAATGGAAATGAGCTTCTTTTTGGTGTACATCTATTTCAGACTTGCTCCATTAGTTTCTAATCTATATTTTAACCATAGCAGCTGAGTGAAATTTTGCTTAAACTCTAAGGCACGATTCTAATATTTTGATTTGTAGAAGATACTTAACAGATTTATCTCATTGTTATGAGACATGTAAAAAAAAGAAAAAGAAAATCTCAATTTTGGCTTATTATTGCATATATTCTCCGGTTGGACATGAGGAAATTTCTCCTTGTTTCCGTGATATTCTATCTTTTTGTTGGGTGTTTTGACGAGAGTTTGCAAAAGTTTTGTGTTGAATTACGATGGCAACATATGTCAATCATGAATTAGGATTGTGACATATGTCAATGAGATTGGATTGGATAGGAGATAATTACTGCGTGTTTTGACGAGTCTGTAAAAGTTTTGTGCTTTATTACAATTGTCACGTATGTCAATCGATTGAATAGGAGATAATTACCGCTAATAATTATTTACGTTTATACATCCTTTTGCTAGTCTTGCAAATTTGTGTAATCAAACCCTCATTGAACAAGAAAAGTGGGGCGAATGCATGCGGCCTGAAAGTCGAGAACTCGTGAAGGAACTTTGTCAACTTTACTTGAAAATGAGGCTACTCCGATCCATCTGAACTGCCATTAATGAGATAAGAAATATAAATACGAGGAGCCAAAATACTCTATGTTCCATCTCTTTTTGACTTTTTATAATCTACTTATATAATTTTAAAATTCAAAGATAAGGTAAACTTATTAAAAATAATAAATTCTATAGTTAATAACTTTTTTGAATGTATACAATGGTGTTTTTAACCAAAACCAAATGTATACAATTTACAAAAGAGAATGTTGTGGAATTATCAAATTATTGTGTGAAATTATCATTTAATTTTTATTTTGTATATTTATTTATTAAGTGAATTGACAAATCAAGTAGAAAGTTGACACATACTGCTGTTGTTGGGGATCTCATTCTTTACCTTGATTCATTCATGGCACAGGAATACTATTTGCTTATTCCTAAGAAATTATATTTTTATATAAATTTTTTTCACATAAAAGTAGGATCCATCTACTATTCATGTGAGATGTGAAAATATTAATTTTTTATATAGAAATACCATTTCAATAATAATAATAATAATAATAGAAGAAAAGAATAATAAATTGATGATCTCACAACACAAACTTGTCTTTACATTCTTCCACAGGACCACAGGGCCCAGTCTCAACCTTATTCTTGTTTTCTTTCTCTCTTATAAACATACAAGCACCTGCATGCATTGCTCTCTAAAATCTTCAAGAAGACTATTAATTACCCACAATATCCGGCTAAGTATTCTTGCACCTGTCCTGTTATATGTATATATCCATGTCTGTATCTTCATATTTATTGAGTTGGTTTTGTTTTTTTGTCTTTTCTTGAATCTATATAAGCAGCCTTATGTGGGATTCGGTTGAAATTGGGAAGAACTACATAAATTTATATATATAGAGCATTTTTGTGAGTAAACCCAATATAGAAAAAAATTTTGAGGAAGAAAAATGGCACAGAGGAAAAGGATGGAGAATCCTGTTGTTGTGGATGAATCAATTGATGGGGGTGGATTGGAGTCCATTTTCCGAAAAACTGCTGCTGAACTCGCTAGGCTCCACTCCCTATCTCACAATAAGAAGATTGCTTTTGATGCTGGCTTAAAGAATTCTTATGTGAGTACCCATTTCTCCTCAAAATTTCCCCTTTTTGATTCCCTTTTATTTTGGTTCAATTTAATATATTTTTTGGGTGTAGGGTTTGATGTTCACTGAATTTCAGTACCCATTTGGGGTTTAATGTGATTTTTCCTTTTGAAACCTTTACACTCTGTTTCTGAGTTTTGAGCAGAGAAGAAAAGATTAGAAAACTTAAATTAAAACAGAAAAGAAAAAAATAGAAAACTTACGCTCTGTTTGAATAGAAAAGAAAAGAATAGAAAACTTAAATTAGAACAGAAAAGAAAAGAATAGAAAACTTAAAGTTTTCCTTTGTGTTGTTTCTGAGTTTTTAATGGAAAAGAATAGAAAATTTAAAATTGAGGACATGAGTTGTAATTTAAAATTTATTATAATATGAGAATTATAAAAATATTACTTATTCTAATTTCTTTTCCGTCCAAATCAGGCCAATTTTGGATGGAAAACTTTGGCAGGAAAAGTGGTCAAGTTTTGTATCCATTTATTTTCTTTTCCGTTTATTAAAAAACTCAGAAACATAAGAATTGGAAAGAAATTTTAAATTTTCCGTCCATTTCTTTTCTTTTATGTCCATTTTAAAACTCAAAACAGAGCGTTAAAGCTTTTTGTGTCTATGTTCATTGTAATTACTTTGTTTATAATGAATTTACAATTGAGTAAATTCATTATAATGTCTCTGATTTTCCTTTTTTGGGATTCTACGTCTAATTTCATGTCATTTTCCCTTTGTGAACCAACTTCTTGTAGCATCTGAATTGGTTTCCTAATAACTATGTAATGTTCACACAGGAGTACGATATGCAATTAAGAAAGGTCTAGGATACCATTCTTTCGGCTGCCAAATGTTGTGTACAATGTATAACCTTTCACTCCAAATGGGAAGATATAGAGTTCAAGCCCTACCAGTAATCTGTTTGTTGCATTATTTGTGATGCTTATATGGTATTGCGGTTAGATAAGATGCAAGTATAAATTTTAAGTATGCCTTAATTAAATATTTATCAATACAGCATATATGATTTTGTAAATATATATAATCGTCACCATTTTAACTAACTGGCTTAAAGTTCGCTATTGTATTTCTTTTTTAGGGGTTATGATTTACCAAATAACTACTCGGTTCATGATCCATTAAAGATTGTTCAGATCATATTCTAATGTTTGTTCCTTTTGCAGGAGAGAGCGTACGAGTGGATCCAATTACAGCTGCAAGATGGAAATTCCGTTACTGCAGCTGACATGTCTGCCTATCAGCAGGTGCTTAAGAAAGTTCATTACCTTCTTTATTATGCGTCTGTTCTTCAACAGGATGCTTATGCATATCTGCGATTCTCTTAAAATATGATTAATATAAGCCGTGTTAGAATTATTATTACGTGTTTCCATTTGTCCAAGCTAAACGTTTATCAAAGCAGTGAAACTTTTTGTATGATTATGAAAGCCAAAACTCTATAATTAATAAAGTTTGAGACCAATTTTACTATAAACCATTACATGTAATATGTATAAAAAGATTTCTCAAAGGTTTTGAGGGGCAATGGCCCATCTTAGAATACATGTGGCTCCGCCCTTGGCAGTGTTTGATGTTGCCAATTCCCTTCATTTTGCTTAGGAAAGTTACTCTTATATAATGTCTCCTAACTAGTTTGTTGGGATTATCTTCCTTAGAAACTACCAATCTTGTCAAATAATTTGGATATGTGCAGACTCACTTGAATTGTGTCAGGGCCTTGTTGAAGCCTAACCAGAAAATAAGAGAGAAACAAAGATAGAGATAGAAATAAGAGAGAATCTAGAGAGAATAAGGGAGGAAGGAGAAGAGTGATTTATCACTGAGTTCATGAGACTGAGAGAGATAGAAACAGAAAGCTTAACTAAATTTTTCCAATTTCATTCACAAATTGCATAATATTTGGGAGCTGTCGTTTACACTCCTAAATTAACCTCACTTTCACTTTACAAATTTAAACAATTAGCACAATAGTAAGCAAGGATCGATCCCACATAGAGTGATTTATTTTATATTTATCCTATGATTTCTAATGAAAAGGAGATTTTTAATTAATTAACTAAATTAACAAGAATAAAGTAATAAGAATAAATAATGAATAAAAATCTTCAGTTCTTTAGTTCAGTATCACCTTTTTACAATAATAGATTAGTCAAGTGTAACATTATTTACCCTTCAATGAAACTAATAGCCCTAGGTAACAACAACCTCTGCTACCCGAAACTCCCCTTAGATTGTCACTCAATGAAACAAGCTCTTCACAAGATTTTAACAATTATATAACCTAGAACAAGCTCTCTAGATTTAATATAATAGCAGCATTAAGCACTAGGGAATTAGACTATTCCAAGCAACAAACACATAAGCTCGGATTATTTAACTTGTCTTCTGATAATCATAGCAATACTCAAAAGCTTGTCCACAATCAGATATTACTAATTACTACTTGTGATTAGAAATAATATCAATTACACGTAATATTATTCCTTGATCTAGCATATGATATTTGTTAACCAACTCAATCCTGCAGAAATCAAATCAGTTAAGCCAAATAGCATTCATAAATTAAATAAGATTATCAAGAATGAATTTCATGTGAGAAGGAATAAATAATGAATATTCAATTAACCATTAATTATAAATAAGGTTCAACATCTCTTAGAACTGAATAAAAAGAACTTAGCTCATGTCTTCAATTCTCCAATATTGTAGATGAGAGAATGTAATAGATGATTGAATGAATAAAACCCCGACTCTCATCCTCTATTTATAGTGCTAGACAAAGTCCTAAATCCTATAGGAAGTAGAAATCTAAATCCTAAAACGAATTACAGATTACACCAATTTCCATAAAGAAATAGAATTCAATTTGGAAATAAATCTTAGTCTAAAAGAAATTCTAATTACAATAGAATTGTAAAAACTATTCTTCTAGAATCTAAAATTCAGATTTGATATTGGAATTAAATTCCACAATTGCCATGTGCTTAAACTCATTACCGCGTGAATCCAAATCCATTTATGATACTAATTGTTGAATCCTTGATTTGCTAGGAATCCCGTAAACCTCCTCCAATTTATTTTCAAAATCATGAAACCCCTTCAATTGTACCTAAAATAAAAATATAAGAATAATGAGTTTATTTAGGCACAAAATAAATACAAAAGATTAAGTATTAAGGAATAAAAATATAACATATTTCATACTCATCAAATTCTCCCACACTTATCTTTTTACACGTCCTCGTGTAAACCAAAAATTTGATTTCTAGAAAAATTCTATTCAATAATAATGTCAAAAGATTTCAAGGTACAAATCATGACTATTAACACTAAATTTATAAAAATTTAATCAATGCCTCATCAATCAACTCACAATTACCAACCTTACCATTTCACCAGTGAATTTCATTAAATCAAACTATAACCACATAAGTAACTTTTCCAAAATCATCATACTTACTTAACTTAGTTACCATGGAGCAAAAATCGTGCACACTGACTCACAACCAAGAACAAAATTTTCTTGCTTTTTAAGTTTTTTTCATAGAACCTTCTTTTTAGCACAGATGAATGTATTTTCATGCTTCGTTTTTTTCGTATTTTTTTTTCTTGACATGTGCAATGTCTCCTTTTCTTAGGCTTTTCAGAGTTACCCATTAGCGAACTTTCCACCAACGACTCCCAAACCAGATGATCTTAGGGCGCTAGGTGTAGAGACACCCCTAAGGCTTACTTATTCAAGTAACAAAGGCCACAAAAGTCAACTAGTCAAGCTGTTTTTATCCATCACACTTTTCAGCGTGAATATCGATGCTTCCCGAGGCTTAGATACCCAGTTATTTCGCACAATGGACATTGAGGCAGATTTTCAATTTTCTTTTTTTTTTCATTCATCATTTTTTTCACATGGTTCTGCAACAACATAAGCAAGTTAAACAGTTCTAAGTCGTGAAATCAGTGCACATAGACAACTCCACAAATAACTTAGCCAAATAAACATGCTTCTCATATTCAAGTACTCATGAATCACAAATTCAATTCAAATCAATTACTATGGATCATGGCTTAGTCTTCATCATTCATTAACCAACTAAGCATTAAATAGATTTTAAAATTTAGTATTAATTTTTAATTTTTGACTTTAACCTTTTAACACATAGCCAAATAGAATCATGAAACCAAATTTTTTTAAAAAAAATTTCAAAAGCATTAATTTTTTTTCAAATTCTCCATCAAAATCGGATCAATATTCCTAAGTAAAATAAAAACCTAAATCTTCCCCCCACACTCAAACCTTACATTGTCCCCAATGTAAGAAAATCATGCAAAGAAGAAAATACTACTAGCTAACATGCAATAAAAAAACTAAAAAGTGAAGGGATAGAAAAATCAAATCTGAGATCTTGGGTTTCCTCCCAAGCAGCTGCCCTTGTTTATTGTCATTGGCCTGACATCATCCTTCTCATCCTATGTAATTGGACTTGTGTACTTCAAGTGGACCGGTAACAGCTTCAATTCTTCATCAGGAGTATCCTTCAGATCCTGATTTTGCTCCATTTCAGCCCTCAAATCCTCTTTGTATAATTGTATTTGATCAAAAGATTCGTGCACTATAGAGTCAACAACATCAGTAGAAAAAATAGAATTAATATTACCAAGATACCTTTTAACTTCATATATGCTGAACTGGACATGTGCCTCATCCAATTCCATAGTTAAAGTCCAATGGTATGTATCGTGTAGTGTTTTTATTGTTTGCACCGATGTATCCTCTATATCCTCTTTGTAAATATCTGCAGAACTTATCAAATTGTTCTCCTCTTCCTCTTGTTCATCCTTTTCAGACTTTGAATACCTGATTTCTTCTTCAAATTCAGTAGTAGCCTCAAGCACTTCCAACTGGTTTCCACTAGTGAACTCCTCATCATCTTTAAGTTCTTGTTCCCTATTCGAGATTTCTTCTAGGAATTTTTCATTAGACTTTCTATACCACGTTGAATTTTTTTCAACTTTCCAATTCCTTGTTAGAACTTAGGGAAAAAGTAGTTTCGGTTCATAAGCTGAAAGAGGTGGAAATTTATGCTTAAATACATCATTGTTGTTTGTTTCACTATTGTCTGACTTGTTTTTTATTTATTTTTCTTGCTGCAGATCCTCTGTACCACATCTCAATGTTATGGCACTTACATTCTCAACAGTTTGAGAACGTGACCTTCCTACAGTGGTTGCAAGTTGACCAACTTGGTCCCTCAGATCTTGAACAGAAGTTCTTGTCTCTTGCTGAAATTGTTGTGTCTGACTCATGAACTGTTGTGTTTGGTTCATGAATACCTTGAACATATCCTCCATAGATGTCCCAGAATTGACAGGTACTTCTTGGTTTTCTGTGTGGTACTGAGGTTGAGCTTGCTGAAAACCTTGCGTATTCCTTGCAGCCATTTGTCGATCTAAAATAGATAAATCAGAAATCTGTTGCTCCAAGTCTCTCGTGCTTTCCCCATTTACCCTTTGTGGTGTGTGATCCATCTTAGTTCCATACTGCTGTGAGTTAGCTGCCATGTTTACAATTAAGTTCCTTGCCACTTCTGGAGTCTTGTCTACCAGTGCTCCTCCACTTGCTGCATCAATCATCTTCTTTTCATTGGTAGCAACCCCTCATAAAAGTACTGGATCAAGTAATGTTCATCAATTTCATGAGGTGGACAGCTGGAACACAACTTCTTGAACCTTTCCCAATACTCATAGAGATTCTCTCCATTGAACTGCCTGATTCCACATATCTCCTTTCTTATATCGGTAACTCTTGATATAAGAAAATACCTCTCTAAGAATAACCTTTGCATATCAGTCCATGATCATATTGATCCTGAAGGTAGATAGTATAACCAATCTTTAGCCAAATCTGCTAATGAGAATGGAAAAAGTCTAAGCTTGATCTGCTCCTCTGCCACTCCTTGTGCTTTCATCGTGGAACACACCACATGAAACTCCTTTAGATGCTTATATGGATTTTCACCTGTAAGACCACGAAAAGTAGGCAAAAGATGAATTAGTCTAGAGTTAAGTTCAAAAGCAACATCTAAAGTAGGATACTCAATACAAAAAGATGGTTGAGTCAGATCAAGAGTAGCCAGTTCTTTCAAAGTTCTGTTATTTTGTGGCACCGCCATCTCTTCTACTTCAAATGATGGAACAAGAGCTTCTTTTATATTTGCAATTTTCTCTATCTCTTGATCAAAATTTAAGTCAATAAAGTTAGAGAATTGAGTCATAAAACAAAAACAAAAACAAAATAATAAAAATAAACGAAAACAAAGAATAAACAAAACAAATAACACTCCCCGGCAACGGCGCCAAAATTTGGGAGCTGTCGTTTACACTCCTAAATTAACCTCACTTTCACTTTACAAATTTAAACAATTAGCACAATAGTAAGCAAGGATCGATCCCACATAGAGTGATTTATTTTATATTTATCCTATGATTTCTAATGAAAAGGAGATTTTTAATTAATTAACTAAATTAACAAGAATAAAGTAATAAGAATAAATAATGAATAAAAATCTTCAGTTCTTTAGTTCAGTATCACCTTTTTACAATAATAGATTAGTCAAGTGTAACATTATTTACCCTTCAATGAAACTAATAGCCCTAGGTAACAACAACCTCTGCTACCCGAAACTCCCCTTAGATTGTCACTCAATGAAACAAGCTCTTCACAAGATTTTAACAATTATATAACCTAGAACAAGCTCTCTAGATTTAATATAATAGCAGCATTAAGCACTAGGGAATTAGACTATTCCAAGCAACAAACACATAAGCTCGGATTATTTAACTTGTCTTCTGATAATCATAGCAATACTCAAAAGCTTGTCCACAATCAGATATTACTAATTACTACTTGTGATTAGAAACAATATCAATTACACGTAATATTATTCCTTGATCTAGCATATGATATTCGTTAACCAACTCAATCCTGCAGAAATCAAATCAGTTAAGCCAAATAGCATTCAGAAATTAAATAAGATTATCAAGAATGAATTTCATGTGAGAAGGAATAAATAATGAATACTCAATTAACCATTAATTATAAATAAGGTTCAACATCCCTTAAAACTGAATAAAAAGAACTTAGCTCATGTCTTCAATTCTCCAATATTGCAGATGAGAGAGTGTAGTAGATGATTGAATGAATAAAACCCTGACTCTCATCCTCTATTTATAGTGCTAGACAAAGTCCTAAATCTTATAGGAAGTAGAAATCCAAATCCTAAAAGGAATTACAGATTACACCAATTTCTATAAAGAAATAGAATTCAATTTGGAAATAAATCTTAGTCTAAAAGAATTCTTAATTACAATAGAATTGTAAAAACTATTCTTCTAGAATCTAAAATTCAGATTTGAAATTGGAATTAAATTCCACAATTGCCATGTGCTTAAACTCATTACCGCGTGAATCCAAATCCATTTATGATACTAATTGTTGAATCCTTGATTTGCTAGGAATCTCGTAACCCTCCTCCAATTTATTTCCAAAATCATGAAACCCCTTCAATTGTACCTAAAATAAAAATATAAGAATAATGAGTTTATTTAGGCACAAAATAAATACAAAAGATTAAGTATTAAGGAATAAAAATATAACATATTTCATACCCATCAATATTCAAAAGCTTGGGGGTTACTCCACCCATTACACGCATATATATAGCTACTAAAATGTTGAAAAGTGTAAATACTCGTAACCTACACCACTCTCTTATCCTACACACAAGCTAACAATCTCCATGTGCACACATGTGTATACAAAATATATAATTCTAGAATAAACTAACTATTTTAGTTATTCCCAGGTTACCCTCTTTCTTATAATCCTGACATTCCCTTCCCCTTGAGAGATTTCATGTCCTCATGAACGAAGTATTAAGTCTAGATAGTTAAGTTTAAGGAGATCTTCATCCTCCCATGTAGCTTCTTCAATGCTGCAGTATTTCTATTTCTTCCTTTGTAAACTTTCCTCTGTTTTAAGATACTGAGGGTCCTACATCAAATTTCCCTTTTTGATTAACCCTTGGTAGCTGGGTGTTGATTTGTGCTACTCCCAAATGCCTTTTTAATTATGAGACATGAAAGGTGGGACCTTGAAGTGCTTGAAAGCTCCAGTTTGTATGCAACAACCCCATATTTTTCTAGAATTTTTAAAGGCCCGTAGAATTTTGGGGCTAGTTTCATATTCTTCCTTATTGAAACTGAACTCTGTCTGTAAGGTTGTAGCTTTAGGTATACCCACTTACCAACCTCAGAAACCCTCTCAGTTCTTCCCTTATCAGCATGACTCTTGATTCTTTATTGGGCCTTAACTAAGTTTTCCTTGAGAATTTCCACATGTTGTTGTTTCTCTGCAAGAATGTCCTCAACTGTTGCAATGTTGGTACTAAATTTTGAGGCCATGCTCAGGTGTATAGGGTCATGTCCATAGAGAATTTTGTATGGGGTTGTTTGTAGAGAAGTGTGGAAAGCGATATTAAACCACCATTCTGCCATAGGTAGTCAAGTGCTCCATTGTTTTGGTAAATGACTGCACATGCTTCTTAGGTATTGTTCCAAACATTGGTTTATCCTTTCAATGTTCCCATCACTTTGAGGATGATAGGAAGTACTGATGTGGAGCCTTGTTCCTGCAAGTTTAAATAGTGTCTGCCAGAAGTCACTAAAAAATATAGGATCCCTATCACTTACAATGGAGCTGGGAAGGCCATGAAGTTTAAAGAGGCTCTCAAAAAATAATTGGGAAAATGTCTTGGCAGAGATTGGATGACTGAGAGGTAAGAAATGAGAGCTTCTGCTATACCTATTAGTAATAACCCAAATAACTTCATAGCCTTTGGAGTTGGGGAGTCCACTGATAAAAATCCATAGCTATGTCCATCCAAGGTTGATTAGGGATGGGTAATGGTTGGAGCATCATAGGGTTTCTCACATTTTCATGTTTGGAAAATTGACAAATAGGGCACTCAGCCACCCACTTTGTGATATCATTTTTCATTCCTAACCAATAGAAATATTGCTCTATCCTTTTTAAAGTGGCCCTTACCCCTGAATGACCCCCCTACTCCCTTCTTATGAAGTTCTTCAAATTGATGTCTTATTAAGTCTCTTTGAAATCCTATTACCCATTCCCTCTGTACTTTAGCATACCATGGACTAGCTCAAACTCATTAGGCTTAGCTATAACCTGGGAAATATTATTTTCACCTTCTTAGCTTTCAACAATCTTGGACATCTATGTTGGCTTGGCTATTGTCAAATAGTTAAGGTCTACACTTCTTTGGAAGTTGGTCCATCTTCCATTCCTAGTTGTGTAGGTTATTGTAGTTCATATGTATTCCTCCCAACTGTTTCAGCCATATGGTTCCCAAGATAACATGATATGACTGCAACTTAATGATCCACGTGTGCTAAAACTATGGGTGTCAAAATTCCATGTAAACTCTGTAAGACCCCAACTTTTATGAATAAAGATGAATTTTTTATAAATATCATTTTTGAATATTATGGAGTGAATTTGATATAATGTTATAGTTGTGGGTAATATTTATAAATTTTGCAAAGTACGCAAGTTATATAATATTCGATTGGTCGGGGAATATTCGTTTTAACAGGGAATATTCGTACGACAGCACAATCATTGGTGGACCCCACAACAGAATTATTGTCGGATTGAGAAAACGACAAAAATATCTTTTTATAAAATAACGGCGAAAGTTTTACCGTTAGCACTGTTGGAATACCTGGTGGTTAAAATACAGTAATATGTGTTGTTGCACAGTAGCACACGGTATTGCACAGTATTGTTGAATTATTGATTCTTACGTAAGAAGACACTACTCAATAATTGTTACAGTAATTACTGTTCAATATTTTATTTTATTGGTTCAATAATTGCTGCGTTGATATTTTATATTATTATTGTTTCAATAATTATCACTGCACAGTATCTCCATTATCAGATCAGTAATTCATATTATTTGAATAATATTATTAGATAGCATTATTGACAATGTCTAAGGAAGTTCTGTCTAAGGAGAGGTTTGGTCACCTAATTGCGCGCTTGTAAGGAGAAATCCTTATTGGAAAGCCCCCTCTTTCCTGGGAACGACCTGGTTGTCATAAGTGTGATTCTGTAATATTATTTGTGAATAATTAATTATTAATTTATATGATAAGAAAATATTTGTTTTTATGTGGATATAAATGAATGATTTAATTTTTAGGTGTTTTATCAGTATTTTGTCGGAATGAAGGTTTTAAAAAATCAAAACAGTGTTCTTAAAGCTCTATTGCGTGAGTTATAATTTTAATCCGACCGTTGGATCGTTGTAATTTTTGGATATGTTATACATATATAAGTTGAGTATATGTCCACAAATTTTGAACCGTTAAAAATTAACGTATGATTTGTTTTGAATTTTATGAGGTATTGAAAATCATCCGTTTGTGGATTTTGGATATTTTCTGTTTAGAATTTGAAAAAACTTAAAGCTACAAAGTTGTAGAGAATTCGATTTCGTGTGAAATGGACATAAAATTCGTATTTTTCTGATAAAATGGCTATTTATTATGAATTACTGAAGTTTTGAAAAATAAAATATTTTTATTAAAATTGGGTGGGACCCACTTTTATTTTTTTAAAACATGTGGGCTGCTGAAAATTTTTTCAAGATGGCTGGCTTTGATGTTTCAAAGGAGGTGGGCGTAGAATGAAGAAATCAAATATTATTATTTTATTATTTAGTCTCCTTTGGCGTTCTAGCATTTTTCTATAAATAGGATGCTTAATTAGAATTGAAAATCACACCAGAATCAGAGAATTCTTCTTCTATAATCTTGAGCGTATTTCTTTAGAGTTTTAGAAAGTTTTGAGCATAGAAAACAATGAAAGTTTTTTTCAAGAATATTCCCGCTATACCAGTTGGAATACTCTTCTTTTCAAGGTAAGAGATGTTATTTTTGTTCAATATTCGCTTGAAATAATATTTTCTTCCATACTCTGTAGTATGTAAGTAATATTATTTCGTTTCAGATTTCGAATTATATACTCGTTTTGTTAAAATTTTGGCTTCTATACTCCATGAAATTAGTAAAATATTCTTGATATTTGCGCTTCATCTAGTATCTTTTCATGAAAATATTATTCTGAGCATTCTTGATAAGTTTTAACTTTTTCATGCCGGAGTACTATTCATGGGATTACTATTCCCGAAGTACTATTCACGGAGTACTATTCACTCGAGTACTATTCACCCGGGGTACTATTCATGATAAAAATTTATTCGTTTTTGGTCCAAATTATTTTTGGTATAATATTATTCTTGAATTTTACTCCACAAAGCAGTATCATGTTGACAATTCGGACGTTATTGATTTCTGGATAAATTAAATTATAAATCTTTAAAAATTTATACTTGAACTTGTTTTTATTGAATTCTTATATCATTGTCATCATCATCATGTTTATATTCTGTTGAAAGTCATCTATGGCATGTAGTGCATAGATGGACTTGGTATGATTATGACCAGGGATTATTCGGTATAATCATGACCGTAATGTTACAAATGATGTGGTAAAAGTCCTCATTGGCTCGTAGTGCATTGGTGGACAGTTGTTGGCATGATCATGACCATTGATGAATACACGAATATCCTTGGCCCGTAGTGCATGGATAATTTGTGGTCGTGATACTAATGAATATCTTTGGCCGTAGTGCAGGGATGATGTGAATTATTTATTAAGCTGAGTCTCAGCGATAAAAGTGATGAAAAACCTTTTAAATCATAGAAGATAGTAGATTTTATTCTCTACTTTACTCTTCCAATGGATTGCTTGTTCCGCTGTAGTTAAACTTGATGTTTGTTATATTTTATCAGTTTAACACTGTTGAAGGCTAACGATAAATTATTTTGCATTATCTTAGTCATAATATTTCTTACTGGGCTAGTTGAGCTCACCCTTTTGTTTTCATTGTCCTCTTCAGGAAATGAGAACGTAGCCGGGGCTAGTCGGGGAACAGAGTGACGGTCCAGATTATAGCATTAGTAGTCCTCACTATTCTATGAAATAGTGTGATAATAATTGTATTGAGGACACCATTTGAGTTGAATACTGTCTAGAAGACAGTATTCGTTTTAAAACTCTTAGTTTATGCTTTGTCGTATTTTACACGACAGTTGTATTATTAAGTTGTATTTGATTTTTGTACCATGTATTTGGCGACTCAAGATGGATGATGTATACCTATTTTGGGGGCGTCACAAACTCAGGATATCATGCTTTACTATAAGGTTCCTCACCATTAGGAAGGTTAATAGTAACTGGGTCAATAGGTTGCATAAGACAGTTTTGTGCCTTGGCAACATCTTCAGTTAGAAAATTTAAGATATTACCACTATCCATTAACATCATCAGTTGTTTCTTGGCCCCCATTTGTCTCTTCTTAACATTGCAGATTACACAAGGTAGCTTCCCCCTTAAGTTTATCATTCTCTTTTATTTGGGTAGGTTCAGGTTCTTCATCAAACTGGGGAGGTCCAGAGTATTCCACAAACTCTTGAGAGTCCTTACAGTTTTAGAAATCCTCACAAGTGATCATAAAATTCTAAGGAGCCTTGCATTGGTGTCCCATGGTGTACTTCTCATCACAATAATGACATAGGCCCTTGGCATTTCTCTTATCTCTTTGAGTTGTAGTAATAGGTTTAGGCTTGTTAAAGTCATTTCTAGGATAGGTGAGCACAAGAGTTTTGGTTGTTGGTGGTGCAGGGAGGTCCTTTTTGTAGCTGAGCTTAGTGTTGGTGTGGTTGGGTTGTTGTTTAGGATAGTTGTGGGTGTTGGCAAGTTTAGGAATAGGACTATCATAGAACTTGGCTTGTTTGAAGGCTTGGGATAGAGTTTCTGGGTCAAGAAACTTTACCATTTTTTTGGTTTCATCTTTCAATCCACCAACAAAGTTCCCCACAAAGAAGTCCTCAGTCAAGTGAGGCAACTTCTCAAGTAGTTTCCCCTTATGCCTTTCAAACTCATCATAGTATACATTCACAGTTCCTACTTGGTTCAACAACTTGAATTGTTCATATATGTTTTCCACACCTGCCTCAGTGATCCTCACAGTAAAATCATTTGCAAACTCCCACCAAGTAAGCCCCTCTTCGCCATTTGTACTAATATTTTGGAGAACCATGGAGGTGCATGCCAACTATGACAATCCTCCTATGAGAATGAATTCCATATATGCCAAAATACTCCTCGCAATCCGCATCATCACCCTCAGGGAACACCAATTTAAGATGTTTAAGTTCTCTCTCCTCTTCACCATTATGTCCTCCATTGAGCATCATCTTCTTCATGTTTCCTTGCTCTTTATTGCTTAGCATGCCTAGGGTTTCTAAAGAAGCCCTTATCTCTCCTTTGCCCCATATGAACATGTCTCTTGTCCCTTTCATTATCCCAAAAAGGATTTTCAAGCCTGTCATCATTATGTGGCTCAACAGTTCATTCATACCTTCCATGAAGTGGTCCATTTTCTCATCAATGAGTTGTAATTTCTCATTGGTGTATTCTTTGTAGTTTATGAAATCCTGTTGTAACATTTGTGAAGGACCAACTATAGTTATAGAGAGTAGAGGGAAAATGAGTCACATAATAATTGTGATTCCGAGTTTGAAAATGAATTCAAGAAGTAGTAACACTACTTGAGTAAGAGTAAGTGAGCTTGAGTAGCTATTTAAGTGAGAAGTGGACTTCCTAGGTGAAACAAGCTGAGTATCTCAGGCCAAACAAGTTTAAACTCAACTAACTAGAGTTTAGTTGAATTTTAATGAGTTAATGAGCACACAAATGAAGCTATAGCATCAAAGGATCAAAACTAATATTAACACGAGTTAACAGAGTAATAACAAGCTCTAATATTAGCACATAAGCATAAACTGTTTAGTTTTTTTTTTGGAATTTTGAAACAATTGGAAGGCTCTACGATCGTAGACTGGAACATATAAGACTCTACGATCGTAGACCGGAACAACTTATAAAATTCTAAGATCGTAGACTGAAACAACTTGTAAGACTCTACGATTGAAACGACTTGATATGAATCACCTAATACAAACAAAACATATCAAACAAAAAAAACTCATAGAATATGGAAAAATTTTACCGACAGAGAAGATCAAGCAAATTATGAATTAAAATATGTGTGGGTGATGTTGTTAATGAGTTTTATGGAATGGGCTATCTGTATGTGGCAGGAACGAGTGAGATGGAAGTGTTTAACACTTGAATTTCCTGAGTTGCAGGTACGCTGAAAAACATAGTCTTCGAGGCTTATTTTATGCTACTATGAGGTATAGATCTGCAATTGTTACCGATGGTTTTGTGCTGGTTCTAAGTAGTATTTGAAGGATGGAAGAAGGTAGAAGAGAGAAAATTCAAATATAAGGGTATAGAAGAAGAAATCAGAGGGTTGAAGATCGAGAAGAACAGAGGATGTAGAGGAAGAAGATGATGAGTTTGGATAGAACTTGAGCTCTGATACCAATTTGTCAGGCCCTTATTGAAGCCTAACCAAAAAATAAGAGAGAAACAAATATAGAGATAGAAATAAGAGAGAATCCAAAGAATATGGGAGGAAGGAGAAGAACTCAGTGATTTACACTGAGTTCGTTAGACTGTGAGAGATAGAGAGAGAAAGCTTAAACAAGTTTTCCCATTTCATTCACAAATTACATAATATTCAAAAGCTTGGGGGTTACTCCACCCATTACATGCATATATATATATATATATATATATATATATATATATATATATATTTATTCACAGAACGAATCTAAAACATACATCTTAAATAACACACCTCTCTTAAATAGCATACCTTTATTAAAACTATGTCGTTTTGAAGATTCTTTTAAAAAATAAAATAATATTAAAAGAGAGTGTTCCCACTTGTTTTTTAAAAGAATATTCAAAACGACGTAGTTTTAATAAAGATATATTATTTAAGAGAGTATGTTATTTAAGAGGTATGCTTTAGATCCATCCTCTCTCTCTCTCTCTATATATATATATATTTATATAGCTACTAAAATAATGAAAAATGTAAATACTCCTAACCTACACCACTCTCTTATCCTACACACATAAGCTAACAACCTCCATGTGCACATGTGTATACAAAATATCTAATTATAGAATATACTAACTATTTTAGTAATTCCCAACTACCTTCTTTCTTATAATGCTGACAAATTGTGTTTTCCTTTGTATTTCATTGTATGCTTAAGCTTTCTCTGAATAGCTATGAGGATTGCCATGTAAATTTGCGTTATACTTAACTTCATGAATAAATTGTGCTTTTAAAGGTGGCATTTCTTGGCTGTTCCAAGCTCATGTTTAGATTTTAGTTGCAGAGCAGTTGAATTACATTTGAATGTATTTATTGTTTGCGGTAAAATGCCCTTAAATGTGTTTATGACCAAAAGAATGATCAGATTATATAAATGGTATGATAGTAAGGTGTTACCTCCAAAACTGTTCAAACATATAATAATGTTTACTTTATAATACCCCCACCCCTCCCCCCAATTTTTTTTGTTTTAAATAAAATAAAAAATAAAATTAGTGCTTGATTTTAGGCCGCATGGCTTAGTTACTTTTATTTCAAGAAATTATGGTGCTTAGTGGTGAAAACAAGGAAAGAAAAAAAGGCATTCCTTGACATAATTATCTTTCAAAGTTGCACCGATTTATTAGACCTTAAATTTCTATGTAGGAAGAACTTTTAAGTTTCATACAAAGAGTTAAGAATTTATTGTTGTGAAGTAAACGATGGGTTATGGAGCTTACTGTATGTAGAAAATGGGAAACGCTAGTGTATCAAGGTAATATCCACATAGGATATGGTGGATTAGAAGATGGAGGAGGTGCTATTGCATCAGGTAAAAAAACTCTACTCCTGAGGTTAATTGCCTCTTGAGAGATTTAAAAACTCTATTCTTGGGGTGAAATGTATCGAGAGATAACTTTTAAGTTATAAGGGTTGCCCCGTAGACCTGTATGGAACTGAGGTCGAATATGATGTTAGCATTGCATTCTTAGTGAATTGGCATATTGCTTTATGTTCAAATTTGGCAGGATTTTTTTTAATTTTTAATTTCTTTAATATGTGTATTTTAGATTATTGATAGAAAATTTGTGTTTGCTGAGTTCAACATATTTTCATCATGTTTAGTCTCTGTACTCCAGTCTTGAGAGAATTAGAAAACTTGGTGTCAGACTTGAATATCCTAGGCAAACATGGCTTGTAAATAGAAATTCCACTGTGATATAATTTAAGTTGGTTTGTTGCCATCAGACCATTTGTAATTCCAAATTTTGTTTTTGTTTTTGTCTCTTTCCTTTACTCATGGAATAATGGTTTCGGGATATCCTTTCCTTCCAAGTTTTTGAAAGCCAGGGTTCCAGCCAATCTTTTCCCCATGATTTTTCATACATTATGTTTTTATCCAACTTGAACTAGGGGCAAGTGAATCTAGATTGGATAAACTTGAGAAACTCTTAGAGCAAATATTTTTCAAACTTTGTATTATGATTTATTAAGTGTATGTTTGGCTACACAGAGTTTGGAGTGTTTGGAAGTCCAAACGCACTTGAAAATCTTGTTAGTTATTTTAAGCACAATTTATTTAACTCACAAACGCAACATTTGAGAAAAAATGGTGCAATGCGTTTGGAGGTCCAAACGCACCAAGCGCTACCACCGGAAACGCTAGTAACGGAACAAACTCCAAGTCAGTCTAGTCTGACCTGCTGGTCATCTTCCTTTTTCACTATTCATGTGATCTCAATGGTGACTGACCTGTGCAACTTATTTTGCAGAACAAGCTAAGTGATAACATGCTCAATATGCAGCAGCTGCTGGAACAAATGGCTACCGGACCTCAGCAGACTGGAGCACTGAATGAAATGAATGATAATGCATCTGATTCTCCTTCTCAAGACTAGGAAATCGAAACTATTTCCTAAAATACATTTCATTATATATAGTTGGATATGTTTATCTCTTTTACTGCTTAGACCATCTCCTTTTTACAGACTACAGTTTCATACAAACAGAAAAAATTACTGATGGTCTTTTTTGCAGTCTTTTTCTCTTTGTTTAAGATGTTGTTTAGTTTAAATGGAAGAGAAGAAATTTAACAGATCATATATATAGTCTAGAATATCTGACCAAAATACTAGACAAGTGTTGGTTTCATCTGAAGAAAGTTATCATAGAAGCTTAAGTTGTAGGTTCATAAGCATCTCCCTAGTTGCTTAGATTTCTTCTTCAAAAACTAAGAAACATTTCTAAAATGACGACATTTAAGAATAATTTTATTTTTTTTAGAATTGTAGTTAATCATATATATATATATATATATAGAACAAGGATCAAGAGCATTCCTCCTTAAATAGTACTCCTTTATTAAAACTACGTCGTTTTGGAGTGACTTAAAAGAGAGTGGTCCCACTTGTTTTCTTTTTATTTACAAAAATACCACCCGCGGCCACTTCAAAATGATGTATTTTAATAAAGGAATACTATTTAAGAGGAATGTTCTTGATCCTTGCTATATATATATATATATATATATATATATATATATATATATATATATATATATATATATATACGGAAAGGATAAAGGGCTTATCCATATACCTTGCTTACCTCCTTTAACGACGGATCGGGCGTCAGTTCGGTCCGTCGCTATATGTTGTCCGTCGTTAAAAATTAAGATGACGGTACTCTGATATAGCGACGGACCGAAGCGTTGCCCCTGTTCATCGCTAAAGAGGGTGAGTATGGTATGTAAAATAAAGGGGTGAGCCCTTGAAATGGACTATATATATATATATATATATATATATATATATATATATATATAAAATAAAACAGAGCGGCTCAAATCCCAAAACTTCAACATCCAATGGTCTCAAATCAATCCCAAGGCTTCAACATCCAACGGCCTCAAATCATTTGGGGCTTCAACATCCGATGGCCAAGAATTTATTTTTTAAAAATTCAAACACACATCTATCATCTCACTCTCTCACTCTCTCACTCTTTCACTTCCCAAAAAAATACCATTATTTGAACACACACACTTAAAATGAATCAGTTTTATAAAAAAAATTAATCAACATTGAGAAAACTGATACTTTAAAGTTAAAAGTAAATTTTTGTGAAATTTTGAAAGGGAGAGTTTTAACCCTTAATAGAAAATTTAAAGTAAATAAGACAAGAGTGTATAATAAACTCTAAAATGACTGAAAATAAATTCACGAAAGTAGCGTAAAATTTTTTATTATTCTTAAAAATAGGGAATTATATTTCAATATAAGGAATTATGAAATTAGTGTGAAAGTAACATTTTTAAGACGGTGAATCCAATCTTTCATATTCCATAGCCTTCTTAGACGCACGGATAGATAGAATAAGTCACTCAAATTTTAAATTTGATTATAATTTTTTATTTTAATATTACAACGTATCATAAAATTCTTAACAAATATTATTTAAAATTTATCTTTAATTTTAAAATTAAAATTAAAAATGAAGAATTTTTTTGCCAAACTACAACCAACATTACACTACCCAATTTACTAAATTTCAATGTTAATATAAAATATTTGTGTGTTTATTATCTACACTAATTTATTTCTACCAAGTAATAAATAATTATTATTATTATAATAATTCAAATATCTTTGATATAATTATCATAAATTAATAAATATAGCATGTTGCCTGAAGGCACTTTATTATATGTATTTAATTAGAAATTTCAATTGAAACATTGGACTTGTTTGGTAACTGAGAAAGTATAATAAACTAGCAGAAATTTGATTGAAAAGTTTTGAGTCCCTTTTTTCCCCCTTTTTAATGGTTATGGTTTTCTGTTCAGTTTTCTTATTTTGATAAATAGATTTATGGGTGTTCTTTATTTTTAAAATAATAAATAGAACTATATTGATTGTTGGGTGTAGTCATTATGTTGATTCTGACTTCCAAATAAAGAATGAAAGAAACAAAATCACAGCTTAGAGTCAAAAGGTTGTATTATGCTTCATTGGGTTGATGTTTGTTTTCTCTGGTGTCTCAAGGCATGAAAAAAAATTAAGCTTTTTTATATTGTTATTACCTCTATTGCTCATATTCTTAAGCTAACAAAATTTATGTTTGCTTGATGTTTTTTATTTTACTGCTACTTCAATTATATCGAGTAATTGAGCCAGCTAGAATTTACCTATTTTTTTGAATTTGTTTGAATACATGTGATTTGAAATTATAAATTCTTGTTGTTTTCCATCTTCTATATTTTTTGATCTAGGTTGGAGGAAAACAATTGTTTTTAAAATTCTTTGGCTTGAGATTATATGCTTTTATTGATATGTCCCTATTAGAGCCCTTGTCATTTTGCTTAAATGGTCAAAGTAAGACTACATGTTTACGTTCCTTCATTCTATTTCCTATTCCCCTTATTTGGAAAAGTTTTTTGTGGGTGACCTCATCTGTTGACCTCACTGTGTGCTCTTGTGCCTTCCTTTTGGATGGATGTATTTTTTCTTTGGCTGTTTTAAAAAGTTTTGTTTCTGCATGTCCTTTTATAGTTGTTTACCATTATTTGATTGATCTAATGAAGGAAGCTACATGAGTCATCCATATATATATGGATGAAAATTCATAAAGATTTGATCATGCAATCTGTTACATTAGAAAGTTATAAAATTGACTATATAACTTAACCATTAGTCATTCGTCACCTTATTTGTTTGACATCTCTCTCTCTCTTATTTGTGACGCCCCCAAAATAAATATACATTACCCACTCTGAGTCGTCAAATACATGGTACAGAAATAAATACAACTTCATTAATACAATTATCGTGCAAAATACGACAACACATATACTGTGAGTTTAAATACAAATATTGTCTAATAGACAGTATTAAAACTCAAAAGGAGTCCTCATTATAATTATTGATACACTATTTTATAAAATAGTGAGGACTACTAAAAAAACTATCTTAAACCATCACTCCATACCCCGACTAGTTCCTGCTATGTTCTCACCTCCTGAGAAGAAAAAAACATAACAAAAAAGAAAAGGGTGAGCTCAACTAGCCCAGTAAAGAATATTATGACTAAGATAATATATAACAAATTATCATTAGTCTTCAACAGGAAAAAATCTGATAGAATATAATAGACAACAAATTTTAGATCAACTGCAGAGGAAACAACAATTCATTAGAAGAGTTAAGTAGAGAATGAAATATACTATTATCTATGAATTTAAAAGTCCATCATCAATATTTTATCCCTGTAACATCAATCAATGTACTTCTTGAATCAAATATTCATCTTTGCACTACAGGCCAAAGATATTCATTTGTATCACCCGTTGGTCATGTTCATCTCAACACCTGTTCATCTTTGCACTATGGGCCAATGATATTCATCAGGTAATCATTCATCTTTACACTACAGGTCAAAGATATTCATCAAGTATCATCATTAAGGACTGAGGATGATGAAAAATATTTTAGAGAACGAATCCAGTAAGATAAAAGGACAAAGTTTAGATATTCATACTTTAGATAATTCAAGTTTAAAAATACTTCATAATAAACCATAATGGAGTAAAATTCAAGAATGACGATCAAAATATGGATACAATCAAAGATAGTAACCACACTAAACATCTGGGACGAAAAAAAGAAAATTTTATTTTTCGGTGAATAATGTCGTATTTGTGAATAGTGTCGTATACGTGAATAGTAACTCCGACATAAAAAGGTAGAAATTTCACAATAAAACTTATATCAATAATTCGACATAATGATATTGAAGAAAATAACATCCCTTGCCTCAAAAGAACAATATTTCTGAATGGAATATCGGATATGATGCTGAAGGAAACTTGCACTGAATAACAACTCTCAAAGTATCTAAATACTCACAAAATACGCTCGATAATATATATATAGAGAGAGAAAACTTGTTTCTGGTGTGATTTTCAATTCTAACTAAGCACCCTATTTATAGAAAAATGTTAGAACGCCGAAGCAGACTTAACATGCTACCTGATGGCTTTACCTGTTACTATTCATGCCCACCACATTTGAAATAAAATTTCAGCACATTTCTCACCAACCATAAGTGGGGCCCACCAATTCTAGAAATTTTCAAAATATTTTATCATTTAAACAATAATCAGAAACTTCAATAATTCATAATAAATAGTCCTTTTATCAGAAAAATACGAATTTTATATCCATTTCATAGGAAATTAAATTCTCTACAACTTTGTAGTTTTAAGTTTTTCCAAATTTCAAACGAAAAATACCCGAAATTCACATACGGACGATTTTTAATACCTCCATTCCGACAAAATACTGATAAAACACCTCAGCATTAATTCCTTCATTTATAATCACATAAAATAAATATTTCCCTATCCTTCATTTATATTCACATAAAAAAATATTTTCTTATCATATTAATCAATAATTAATTATTCACAAATAATATTACAAAATCACAATTATGACAACTAGGTCGTTCTCAGGAAAGAGGGAGCTTTCCGATAAGGATTTCTCCTTATTGGCGCACAATTAGATGACCAAACCTCTCCTTAGACAGAACTTTCTTAGACATTACCAATAATGCTATCTAATAATAATATTCAAATAATATGAATTATTGATCTGATAATAGGAAATACTGTGCAGTGACAATTATTGAAACAACAATAATATAAAATATCAACGCAACAATTATTGAACCAATAAAATAAAATATTGAACAGTAATTACTGTAACAATTATTGAGTAGTGCCTTCTTACGTAAGGATCAATAATTCATTAATACTGTGTAATACCGTGTGCTACTGTGCAACCACGCGTATTACTGTATTTTAACCACCGGATATTTCAACAGTGTTAACGGTAACAATTATGCCGTTATTTATAAAAACTCAAACTTGTCGTTTTCTTCATCCGACCGTTTTTCGTTATGGGGCCCACAAATGGCTGCGTCGTCGTACGAATATTCTCCGACAGCAAGAATATTCCACGACCAAACGAATATTCCCCGACAACAATGAATATTTTATAACCACTTGCTTATTTTGTAAAATTTACACATTTCACCCATAACCACAACATTATATCAAATTAACACCTTATTATTTCAAGATAATGAATAGAGAATTTAATTTTATTTATAATAAGTTGTTGGGGTCTTACATATTTGTCTTGGTTTTTTATTTTTAAACTTCGTTGCTGAGCTAATCCTAAATTTATATAACGACCTGCAATCAGTTTTTGTATCAAGTTACGGCTCTGTGAAATTGTATACCCATCTACGTGCGACAAAAATTGTTATAACAAGCAAACAATAATGTTTAATTGTCAAGTTACTATTTAAAAAGTTACAATCAATCAAAAAGACTTATAAATAATAAAAAATAAATCTTGAAATATAGTTAAACTTATTTTAAATTTATGAGAATTTGACTATTAAAGTTGGATATTCTTTACTTATTCATTGAAATTTGTCTTCATAAGAATTTTCATTTAAAGGCTTTGTAGAGTATGTATGAAAAGTGCGGGTGTGTTAAGAATTAATTTAGGTTTTTAGTTTAATGTGTCCATATTCAGTGTTTCATTTTTTTGTGTTCATGATTTATTTTTATTTATTTTTGAATGATACAGTGCCTTCAGGCACGGGGTATCGCTATATATATATATATATATATATATATATATATATATATATATATATATAGGGATCCAATCCATGACAACCGATTGCTAGATCACTATTCATGGCAACCAACTTGTCAGCCGTACATCAATTTTGTGACGCCCCCAAAATTAGGTATACATCACCCACCTTGGGTCGTCAGATATATAGTACAAAATACAAATACAACTTACTAATACAACTGTCGTGTACAATACGACAAAACATAAACTGTGAGTTTGAATACAAATATTATCTTCTAGAGAGTATTCATACTCAAAAGGAGTCCTCATTACATTTATTAACACGCTATTACATAGAATAGTGAGGACTACTAACTAATACTATCATTCGAACCATCACTCCGTTCCCCGACTTGCCCCAGCTACGTTCTCATTTCCTGAAGAGAACAGTGAAAGAAAGGGTGAGCTCAACTAGCCCAGTAAGAAATATTATGACTAAGATAATGCAGAATAAATTATCATTAGCCTTCAACAATATTAAACTGATAAAATATAATAGACATCAAGTTTAACTGCAGCGGAAAAAGCAATCCATTAAAAGAGTCAAGTAGAAAATAAACTCTACTATCTTTTATGATTTAAAAAGTTTTTCAACACTGTGATCGCTGAGATTCAGCTTAATAAAATAATCCACATCATCGAATCACCCCTGCACTACGGCCAAGGATATTCGTATATTCATTAATGGTCATGATCATGCCAACAACTGTCCATCAATGCACTACGAGCCAATGAGGGCTTTTACCACATCATTTGTAACATTACGGTCATGATTATACCGAATAATCCCTGGTCATAATCATACCAAGTTCATCTATGCACTATAGGCCACAGATGACTTTCAACATTTTATAAACATGAGGATGATGACAATGATATAAGAATTCAATAAAACAAGTTCAAGAATTAATTTATCCAGGAATTAATAACGTCCAAATTGTCAACATGATACTGTTTTGTGGAGTAAAATTCAAGAATGATCAGGAGAATATTTTCATGAATAGATACTAGATGAAGCGCAAATGTCAAGGATATTCCACAAATTTCATGGAGTATAGAAGTCAAAACTTAACCAACTGAGTATAATAAAGAATGGAATAACAAAAGAAATCACCATGCATGTGATAGACCGCACAGACAGGTTATTCCAACAGAATAATAAATAATGGAACCAGGTCTGGCGTAAACGCACAGACAGGATATTCCGACAGAATAATAAATAATGGAACCAGGTCCGGCGTAAACGCACAGACAGGATATTCCGACAGAATAATAAATAATGGAACCAGGTCCGGTGTAAAACACACAGACAGGATGTTCTAACAGAATAATAATAAAAACGGAACCAGGTCCGGTGTAAAACACACAGATAGGATGTTCCAACAGAATAATAATAAAAATGGAATCAGGTCCGGTGTAAAACACACAGACAGGATGTTCCAACAGAATAATAATAAAAATAGAACCAGGTCCGGTGTAAAACACACAGACAGGATGTTCCAACAGAATAATAGAAGAATGTCACCAAGTATAGGGTAGACCGCGTATACAGGTTATTCCAACAGAATAATAATAAATGAAATAACAACAGTTCTCTTTATGAATAAGAAAGAATAACACCCCTTACCGTTTTAAAGAAGAGCTGAAGTAAGGAAGTAGTTAAGTAGCAGAATACTCTTCTTCTCTCTCTCTATAGTTTTTCTCTCTAGAGTTCAGTGAATTCGTAAGAAATAATGAAGGAATGAGCTGCTATTTATAGAAAAATAGAATGCATAGTAACTAATCCATGAACGGTCCAGATTGGTTACTTTAATCTGACGGTCCATATCTAAAGAAAAATCTTTTAAATAAAATATAATATATTCTATTTATAGAATAACTTTAATAAAGTATTTTGTTTTATATAAAAAGATATTTTTGTTTTATTACGTTAATAATACGAATAAAACAAAACGTCATTATCGCTAAATAATTCATATTATTAACTGACAATAATGGAATCAAACTGAGTGACTTCTCACATAAGCATTAATAATTAATACCGTGTGCTACTATGCAACCACACGTATTACTGTACTTTTACTACCGAGTAGTTCAACAGTAACAATGGTAAAACTTCCGCCGTTATTTTTAATAAAATATTTTTGTCGTTTTCTCAATCCGACAATAATTCCTTTGTGGGGTCCACCAATGATTGTGTCGTTGTACGAATATTCCCTGTTAAAACAAATATTCCCCGACCAATCGAATATTATATAACAACTTGCGTACTTTACAAAATTTATAAATATTACCCACAACTATAACATTATATCAAATTAACTCCATAATATTCAAAAATGATATTTATAGAAAATTCATCTTTATTTATAAAAGTTGGGGTCTTACAAATTTAATAAAAGGCTAAAATTGAAACAATTTTCTACTTAGCTGCTACATATTGATTCGACTTCTAATTTAATAAGTTGGCCCCAACTGGTTAAACACATGTGTAAATACGTCCCACTTTGTGATCTTTTATATTAAAAAAAGAGAACCGCTATACCATGTAGCAGCTTGGGGTTTAAAATATATATTTTTTACATTCCTTCCATTGTCCCGTTATCAAGTCACTTGCTCACTTGGTGTTCAAAAAAAAAAGAAAATATATTGGCTTGGGGTTTAAAATATTTTTTTTTACATTCCTTCCATTGTCCCATTATTATGTCACTTGCTCACTTGCAGTTAAAAAAAAAAGAACCACTACACCATGTAGTGGATTGGAGTTTGAAATATTTTTTTTTAAATTCCTTCCATTGTCCCATTATTAAGTCACTTGCTCACTTGTTAAAAAAAAAGAGAACCGCTACTCCATTTAGTGGCTTGGAGTTTAAAATATTTTTTTTTTAAATTCCTTCTATTGTCCCATTATTAAGTCACTTGCTCACTTGTTAAAAAAAAAAACTGCTACACCATGTAGCGGCTAGGGGTTTAAAATATATATATATATATATATA
This sequence comes from Panax notoginseng, assembly GCA_016801055.1. NCBI lineage: Eukaryota > Viridiplantae > Streptophyta > Magnoliopsida > Apiales > Araliaceae > Panax > Panax notoginseng. Next base: position 9,820,589 of record CM029023.1, on the reverse strand, counting down.
TATATATATATATATATATTTATATTTTAAATTCTTTCCATTGTCCCATTATTAAGTCACTTGTTGGAAAAAAAGGTTTCTTTTTAAAAAAATAATCCGATTTTAATAATAATAATAATAATAATAAGATTATTCTTCTTATTATTATAAGTTTAATCTTTCATAAGATTATTATTATTATTATTATTATTATTTAAATATTAAACTTATAATAAATTATTTTAAATCCCAAGCCGCTACATGGTGTAACGTTCTCTTTTTTTAATATAAAAGATCACAAAGTGGGACCTATTTACATATGTGTTTGACCAGCTGGGGCCCACTTATTAAATTAGAAGCCGGATCAACATGTAGCGGCTAAAAAATTGTTTCAATCTCAGCTTTTTATTAAATTGATCTACGACTGACAAGTTAATTGTGATGAATAGTGATCTAGCAACCGGTTGTCATAGATTGAATTCTATATATATATATATATATATATATATATATATATATATACACGCATATGCTCTTTGTGACTGAGGCACAAGTGGTTGCAAACAAGCTGTCCAAACGGGCCCTAACAAGCAGCAGCCTGAGCCTGTTATAATTGATTGGCATATATACATCCCATATGCTATTTTATTTTTAGAAATATTGGATGTAGGTAGGGTATTATGATGCATGCATGTAGGGCACAGTAGCGAGAGTGAAGGAGCTTTTGCCTCCATAATCAGATACACAAGGGCATGTGCTTGCCCCAACCATGGGGGGAAAAAGAAAGAAAATAAGAAAGGAAGGGTAATTTTGGAATCAACCCTTTTAAAAATTTACCTTTTACCTGGGCTTTAACATAAATTCACCACCTTTTTTTTGGTTTCTCTAATCATATGGTTCCAAGTACTTTCTCATAAAGAAATATAGTGGCATGCATTGATCACGAGTTCATGAGCTTTTCATTATATGTACAATTAATATATTTTATTTTATTTTTGGACTTGGGAAAATAATATAATTATTTGTTTGATAATATTACAAATGCGGAATCAAATAAGTACTATTGTTTAAGATAGATCCGGTGAAGTGAACTTACCATCTCGACTGCGTGTCAATTAACCGCTCCCGTTTAAGATGATGTTTAGTTTCAATTCAAAGAAATTTTACAAGGATTAAATTGAAACTAGAGTAAGAGTACATGGACTAAATAGGATAAATGTTTTTGCCAAATTAAAACTACATTTAGCCTACGTATCTCACCATCATATGGGCAAACTATTAAAAAAAATATTGCTTGAAAACATTTAAAATAATTTAATTGAAATACATAATTATTGTTATTTCATTTGCATGTTCAAAACAAACAATAATAGGCCTACATTGTCATTATGATATTCTCTGTCCCCAAAGTGAAAATAAAATAATAGGCCACAAAAGGAGAATTAAGTTTATGTAAAAGCATCCAGATTTGCCTCCCATTGATCAAAAGGCAAGTATACCTAATTAGTTTCCCACTCAAGAAGGAACAAGGAAAAAAACAAAACTGGGATTAGCATAAAAGCCAAGAGAAAGGGCAAATTAATCTTCATTTCTTCAAGAAATTTGAATTGTTTGCTTTAGCAACTTCATAACTTTCTTAATGCTAGAATCTAAGGGTAAGCACACATGTATGCCAACTGGGATACCTTGATGGCTAATGATTAAGGTACCTCTTGAGTCTTGAACATGCCACATAGAGCATAACATAGTTTGTTTAAAAGAAGAGATAATTGAATGACCTAGAAGGAAAATTTTGAAAATTAAAATTTTCATTTCCTTTACTTCATTCAGCTGTTCAAATACTCTTATAATAATCATTTCTGACTTTCTGTAGCCTGTATTAGACATTCTTAAATTTAAATTTGATATGAATTTTTTTTAGTCAATACAGTTCTAAACTCCGCAAAATATCTAAAAAAAGTATTATTAACAAGCGAAAAATTTGTAGTTTTGCAGTGTATTTTGTAATGGACCAAAGAAGAGTATTGTTTCTAAGGCACCCTCTACTGAGCTCTCCAACCCTTAGGTTGACCATACCGCAAAGATGACTTATAAGTGAAGATGTCTCTTGGCTAATATAATAAAATAGAATAAATTGCAACAAAAGCTTGATATTGAATCTAATCTTCATCATAAAAAGCCAAAAGGCTAAAAAAACACAAAATAAAATAAGTTGGCTTTTGGGTTGGCATTGTATAAGAGTAATAGCCACTAATATAAACTAGTCCTTCCACTATCATGTACTAATATTTGGCATCTTCATATCTTGGCTTCTTATTATACGTTCTTATTGACCCTAATCTTGTATAATCAGATTCAAGATTTTATAAATACCAAGTGTAAAAAAATTTAAAAAAAGAATCCAGCTGAAAAAAGAAGAAGAAGCAAGATTTAATTAGATGTTGGTCGGTGGAAAAAGCAACTTTAAATTTTAAACGTGATTGCAAAAGAGCAATAAAGTATCAAAGGCAGTTACTATTGAAATACCTTTAGAAGGGCTGCAGTTACCATTATAGAATGTTGGGCAGTTGGGTTGGCTTGTCTTTCAAATTGGTATTCATTCTGCATATATCTTCTGTAGCTAAAAGCAATCTTCTTTCCAGCTGAGCTAAAAACTTCTTCTTCTTGGTCCTTCCAATCTCAGCTTTGATTAGAAAGAATTCTTTTTCCTTCCAAATTCCAAATTGGTTTCAGGGTGGAGAAAGATGCTGATTATTGATCAATGTCCTGAATGAGGGTAGAGTGGTCATTTTCTGTCGCAAGAATCCTTTTGTTTTCTTTCTCTCTTTCTTTCTCACAGAAGAAGATTACAAAATGTGTCTTCTCTGATTTCTCTCATAAAATAGACAGAGATTTCTTGATATTTTGAGGTTTATTTTGTTTTGGGAGATACCCATTTGATTTCTCTTAGATTTGGGATTCATCATCACCTCTGACCCCCAAGAATTGAAGCTATTTCTTGGTTTTCTTTCTTTTTCATTGAAGTAATACCCAAAATCAGTATCCAATACTAGCTTGTTCTTTGATGCAAAAATTTAATTTTTGGTTCTTTTTTTCCAAGATTCCAAAAGTTGGGTCTTCACCCTTCGCTACAAATTCTTCCACTTTTTGGGATTATATAGTTTCTACTGATACAATCTTGAACAGTTGTGCTGTTGAACTTCCCATAAAAATAAAATATTGGGTATTGTTTAATTTCTTCCATAGTTGATCTCATGAAGGAATTGAAGTCAAAGTTGAGATTTTTGTTTGTTTCTTGATTGGTGCTAGTTAAGTTGGAAATGAAGTGTTGTTGTTAATGAAGAGCATTTTCATGAGGGTTTTATTCTGCAAGATCCATTGTCCTTCATTCATTTGCTTCTGCAAGCCCTCTGCTGCTGCTCACCTTTACAGTTCTGGACCATTGAAATTGGATAATACCCCACATGTACTTTCTTTAACAGTTGAATCTGTTGTTGCTAATAATACCAGCTCTGATCAGTTATCTGGAGAAACCATTGAGGTGAAAGATGAGAGGTGTTTAGATGAAGGGAAGCTGGAACAAGCTGATAATAATAATGCTCTCAAGAGCTGCATCAGGAACGAGGAGTGTCCTTCCGAATCGTGTGCTCCTAGAGAGGTCGAAAAGAAGAGAGTACAATGGATGGATAACTTAGGAAAAGAACTTGCTGAGATCAAAGAGTTTGAATGCAGGTGGGTTGTCTCACTCTCACTCTTTATTGTTTGATTATTATTGGTGAATTTAAGGTTTCTTTTGCAAGATATTAAAAGTCTGTGTGCAATTGTAGTTTTGAGATGTGATTTCACTTTTATTGATGAGTGTAAAACTAAGTTCAAGGAAATATATAAGATAAAGATGGAATGAAATGGACATCTGAGGACTGATTTAAAGAAATGAGTAGGAATTGGCACCCACTAGTTAAGGGGGAAGAAAAGGGGAGATGAAGGGAATTGACAAGTAAGAAATGAACAATTTTTATAGTAGCCAATAAAGTCATGAAGAAAATAAATAATCACCAACGAATACGGGATCAAAATCTACAAACTACTAGGCTGATATGAGTGTATTCTGAGAAGGAGTAATCCCATATATGATATGCTCATTGGACAGAAAAGGGAGGGAAAAATAAAAGCATGCATGAGTCTAAATTCAGGATTATTTTGTTTTGTGGATACGAAGCAGAAAGTTGAATTAGGTTTTAGAGTAGCTTGTTCAAGAAAGTACTGTTTGATATTTGAAAAGTAGGAGAACTTGCTTCATCAGATGGAGATATTCTTATTAATGGAGATATTACAGTAACTGGATCTGGGCACAGTTACTGTAAATTGAACTGAGCAGCTTGACCATTGGATTGGTCTATTTACGCTACATATTCATGTCCACCCTTCAGCCAAACTTGAGTAGTATCTATTATTGGTGAAGCCTGATCTGAACTTTAATTCAAAGGTGATTGTAAAGTTACCCAAAAGTTAATTGGGCCAGTTCCTGGAGTGGAGGACTGGTAGGTTCGGAGCAGAATTAGGATTTCTTATATTGTATTATATAAGGAGGGGATCCTGCAATTGTAAGATGTACGAATTTTCTAAAAGATAGTGAAATTGATAAGCTACTGATTGTGTACTAGCGGATGAACCACGTAAATTTTGTGTTGATTGTTTTTCTTTCGATTTTTTTCCTATTGTTCGTGCTGCGTTGTTATTCTCTTATAGTATCTTTGTATTATTCTCACTAATTTTGGTGTTGGATTGATACTCACGCCACTACAATCTTAGGTTGAGATTTTCTTCCTCCAAATGGTTTTTGGAATGGAGGGAGTATTATGGTTTCTTGAGATTTATAAGAAACATCAGAAAGGATATTAGATGTTCTCAAAATTTTGCAAAGGAAATTGTGAATGGCTAAGATTAAGTGTATGGAGAGAAAACGTAAGATTATTACTTGTTGCATTTCCAGAAAATCTATGCCCATTTTCATGCTAAAGCTTCTTTCTTCATATATCTGGGGAAGCATCTTTCAGTTATAATCTAACTCTCCATGACTTTGCCAACAGTGAAACATGGGATAATGACTACGATGAAGACACCAGAGGTTGTGTCTGCGTTATTCTTTGATGCTGCTAAATCAGCATACCCTGCTAATTTCTATTGTGGCTAAAAACTGGCCAGATGTAAAGAAGGATGAGAACGATTCTTCTCAGTTACCACTACCTTCTATTACAATTGTATGGGATATTGAAAAGAGCTGCATTGGAGCTGAAATCTGTTATTGGATTACATACTCGTTTGCTGCTGCTGACGATGCACATGACCATGAATCAACAATTTATGTGGGAGTAGGATTTAATTGGCTGATTCTGTCCCTTTGTTAGAATATGAAACTATTGTTTCCATATACTCTTGTGTCTGAATATTCCTCTGATAATAAAATACAATTAAAATACTTAATCTTTTTTCCTCCATACAATGCAAGGCCTTCTGTTTCTGCATATTGTTTGTTAAAGCAGGGAAACATTACTGATGAAAATACCTTTATAATTGCCATATATATACAGATTATATAGAGATCATATCATCCTCTTGAACAAAATCCATGAAATTCCACACTAGCTAATGCTACATAAGAGGGAATCAACTTAAAAGACTTCATAATTATTAATTATTGAGTTACAGTGAATTCCGTGTACCATGATACATGGATTTATATGCACTTATGTGAATAAGGTCCTTATGATGCTAGTTCGTTTTACTTTATGTACTTTTCATAGTCACTTCGAATATATGTTTGAAAGTTGAAAATATAATGTTTCATAGGCTGTTTTGCATGTGATCATGATATTTTTACGTCATGTGTTGATTTGAACAGTAAGAATGGCAACAAAGTTTTCATGGGGATATTTGAAATTCAATTATGGCGACAAATATGCTAAGCATGACAGTGAATCTATGAACAATATTCTGTGTAAAATATACCCATTATTGTGAAGCTATATGCTTTTGCTTTTAGGCATCTAAACTTGAGAATTATAAGGTTTACCTGTTGTCTGTGTGTGAGTGAGTGTGTGTGTGTATATATATATGTACACACACACACAGATGCATATATGCATATATATACACTAAAATGTGAGGGTTTGACATGATCAGTACTAGTATATGTTTCATCGTCTTACTGATGTGTTTCTGCACACGTGTCTGAGAGTGTATGTAATTCTTATTAAACACTATTGTAGCACTCATTTATTCTTCTATTTACGCTTATTAAGAAAGATAAAAAAATTGAGGTCTTGAAGACTTACCTCTTACAAATAGTTCCTAGTAGCACTAAGATTTTTAGGGGTCCTAGGAATATGAGGACTTCCAAGACTAACTACTAGATACACTAGTACCGAAATCTCTAACATTATGGTTTAAACTCTGCCTTATCCGGATGATGTGCAGTCCTTTTTGGTGGCCGTGGTGGTGAAGCAAAATGGCCACTGAGAAATATTATCAATACTGATAAAAACATGCCTAGTGGGAATCCTATCCACACTCCTTCCCACAAGAACCATGGCTCTTTTTCAGCATCATCACTCTCTTCTTGTACCTCTGGTGGTACCTGATCTTCCGGACATATTATCCGAATTTGCATTCCACACAATCCACTGTTATTTGCAAAAAAAATCAGATCATTCATTGTGTCCATTTGTCCACCTTCTGGGATTTTCCCCCTGAGCTTGTTGTTGCTCACATCCAAGATTGAGAGTTCTTTTAGCTTAGCAAGTGATTGTGGAATTGAACCGGAGATGTCGTTGTGTGATAAGTCCAAGGTCTCTAAACTCTCTAGATCCCCAAAACTTTCCGGTATATTCCCAGAGAGTCTGTTGTAGGAGATGTTGAGTAGCTTTAGTCCCTTAAGGTTACCTAATGAAGCTGGAATATAGCCTGAAAGTTGGTTCTTTGACAAGTCCAGCAAAGAGTAGATATCTAGGCTATGACTTGAGAGACCTTGTATAGACTTTTTCCAGTTGACTACCAAGTCATTGAACTCGATCGAGAAAGTGAACACACCAGTGATAGAGGAAAAAGTATCGGGTGTTCTGATCATTCCAGTCAGATTTCCCAACTCTGCAGGGATACTTCCGACAATGCTGTTGCTTGAGAGGTCAAGAATTCGGAGGCTAGTGAGGTTGGAAATTGTGTTGGATGGTATTGTGCCGTGGAGGGAGTTGTTCCGTAGATTCAGAACTTGAAGGGTGGATATTTTTGAGAGAAATTCCGGCAATTCGCCTGTGATGTTGTTGTCATGGAGATCAAGGTGTTCAAGCTGGTTCATATTTGTCAGGTTCTTAGGCAAGTTGCCAGAGAATTTGTTATTCCCCAGTGCAAGAATCTTAGTTTCTCTACAAAATGTCACGGGAATGTCACCTGACAATTCGTTGGAGGAGAAATCAACATAAGCAATTAAACCATCAGGATCAAAAACTGGGAATTTGTTGCCAGAGAATCTGTTTCCTGACAAGTCTAGTAGTAACAGTCTATAAATATCCGAGATTGATTCTGGAATTGGCCCTGAAAAATCATTTCCAGCCAACATAAGAATCATGATCTCATTAGCATCGCCAATATTATTAGGCAACTCCCCTGAGAAATTGTTCCGTGAAAGGGCCAGAATTGATAAGCTCAGAGATTGAAAAAGGCGAGACGGGATAGAACCAGTAAGTTTGTTTTCTGACAAGATTATACTCCCAACTTCCATCTTTGCAAGCCAAAGTGGGAATCTTCCATTGAGTTTGTTATCACTCAAGTCCAGAAAATCGAGATTCTTTTGTGTTGAAATCCATTGTGGAATCTCTCCTGAAATTCTGCAAGATTTGAGAGAGAGTTGAGATAGCATACACTTGGGCACTATCTTCATATTGTTATTCCAAATCATCTTGTTTCCACCAAGAAACAAATTCTTCAGGCTCTTTATATCAAATAACCAGGTTGGGATTTCTCCTGCAAGCATGTTATCTTCAAGCCGAAGTGTTTCTAATTTGCTCAAGTTCTGTATGGATGGTGGGATTACACCAGTGAACTTGTTCTTGCTTAATGCCAAAGTGGAAATGTTGGACAAACGCCCAATCCCACTAGGAATCTCCATTGACAAAAGATTATCCCTCAAGTCTAGTCCTTCCAATTCCTTCAAATCAAGAATCGAATATGGAATCCCACCAGAAAACTTGTTCTGTCGAAGGGAAAACTGCTGCAACTTGGTGAGATTGCCAATCTCTATAGGAATATTTCCACCAAGCATATTGCCATCTAACTTGAATGTCCTCAAGTTTCGAAGATACCCCACTTGGCGACTCAAACCACCCTCTAGTAAATTTGTACTCAAATCGAGATATTGCAGAAACCTCAAGTGAAAAAGCTGCGATGGAATTGAGCCACTAAAGCTATTCATTGCCATGTCAAGATAGACCAGATTAGTGAGATTAGCCAACCCTTTACTCGGGATTTTGCCTGTTATGTCATTTGAGGAGATATCAAGCAGCATTAAGGATTGAATACGAAAAATGGGGGCCAAGATATTGGAGTTGACCGCAATGGGGTGTAGAGTTGGCAAGGGAAGGAGGGAGTCGAGATGAAGAGCTGTTATGTCCCGGGAATTTGCCGCCGGAGAGCTGCAAACAACTCTATCCCAAGTGCAGCAATCAGAAGAAGTGGATGAATTCCACGAGTGTAGGGCAAAAAATGAAGTGTCAGATGAGGAGGAGTTAGAGGGGAAGATATTGAGAAAAGAGGATTTGAGTTGGAGAAGGGATTCTTTTTGATCATTTGAGCAACACAAGGAAGGAATTATGAGAATGAATGGCACAAGTGTGATGATGAGGATTACTAGTTTGGCCATTGTTGTGTTGTGTTGTGTTGTGTGTGCTTATTTTTGGTGGAGTGGAGTGGAGTGGGATATAAATAATGGAAAAGCAGAGTTTACACTGATGAGGGGAATCTGAAATTAAGTCAATGGGTAGATAGAACTTGGTAGTTGAATTTTTTCTTGGTGGGCTGGGCTTGGAAAAAGATGGCTAGGCACATTGTTTTCTCTTTTCCAATGGTGGAGTTTACTTAAAACATTGACTGATAATTTCATTTTATTTTCTAAATTCAAAAGTCCAAAAATAAAATTTGATAGGAGGAAGAATGGGTTCCAAGCAAATGCAAATGGTAAAAATAAGGGGTGAAACAATGAAATATTTTATTCAATAAAGTTAAATGTATATTTTCTTCTTCCTTTTCAACGGAGAAGAAAATTGATAGAAGAAAGAAAGTTAAGCATTAACTTTGCTCACGGATGGTAATATATAATTAAATGAAACTCGGCCCATTATATGGACTTGGTGGGGTTGGATCATTATGTTGAGAAAATAAGTAACTTACATGTTTTGAGTTGTCCTAGTCTTAAGGATTGTCAAGTAATGGTAGGAGTTTATTTTGTGAACGTGGGTAGTGGTAGAAGTGTATTGGGTAGTGTGCCTATTTTCATGTTAACAGTTTTGTATTGGCCTATATAAAGACTGTTTGGTTAAAGAATAAGTTTATCTTCTCATCCTCTGTCTTTTAGCTTTTTGTTTTACATCTGTTATTTGTCTATTGTTTACAACACTGGTATCAGAGCCAGAAATAGGAGAGAAAAGCGAGAGAGTTCCAAAATACTGAAAAGTTCCCAAACAGTCCATTGTCCAAAATAACAGTAGCTCTATTTACTTATCTGTTTTTTCTTTTGCAGAAGCAGTAAAACAATGGCTTTAGATTTCAATTTTGTGCAGGCAGCGATCCCACGTTTTGATGGTCACTATGACCATTGGAGCATGCTAATGGAGAATTTCTTGCGGTCAAAAGAATATTGGCAGATTATCGAATCTGGAATTGGACAACCAGAAAAAGATGTAGTATTGACAGATGTTCAGAAAACAGAGTTGGAAGGGAGAAAGCTAAAAAATTTAAAGGCAAAAAATTACCTTTTTCAGGCAATTGATCGTCCCATTTTGGAAACAATTCTTAGCAAAGACACTTCCAAGGATATTTGGGATTCCATGAAGAAGAAGTATCAAGGTACAACACGGGCTAAGAGGCAGCAGCTTCAAGCACTTCGTTCGGAGTTCGAAATGCTTCGAATGAAATCAGGAGAGTCAGTTTCAGACTATTTTTCAAGAACGATGGCATCGTTAATCAGATGCGAATCCATGGCGACAAAACAGATGATGTTACTATTGTTGAGAAGATTCTTCGATCCTTGACACCAAAATTTAATTTTGTTGTCTGTTCTATAGAAGAGGCTAATGATGTTGATAAACTTTCAATTGATGAATTACAAAGTTCTCTGTTGGTTCATGAGAAAAAAATTAACCAACAGGAGAAAGAAGAACAAGCATTGAAGGCCTTATCAGAAAATAACTCTACACCTAATAGAGCTGATAGTGGACGGGGTAGAGGCAATGGACGTGGAGGAGGCAGATTTAACAATGATCGTGGGTTCCACCAACAAAACCATCAGCATCATGAGAAACAATTTCAAAGAAAAGGCCGAGGACGTGGTGGCTACCATTCAACAAATTATAGACCAAAGTCAGCAAACAAGTCTAATGTTGAGTGTTACAGATGTCACAGGTATGGCCATTATAAGTCAGAATGTGAAACTAATTTGAATAGACAAAGTGGAGAAAAAACTAACTTTGCAGAAAAGGAAGAAGAAGTGTCTCTTTTGATGGTGTGTCATGTGAAGGAAGAAGCTCAACAAAACATGTGGTATTTAGACACCGGCTGCAGCAACCACATGTGTGGGGACAAAAAGGCGTTTTCTGAGTTGGACGAATCATTCCGTAATACTGTCAAGTTTGGAGACAACTCCATAGTTTCTGTCATGGGAAAAGGAAAGGTAACTGTTCAAACTAAAGGAAATTATGCCCACATCTCTAATGTTCTGTTTGTCCCAGACTTGAAAACCAACTTGCTCAGTGTGGGTCAGCTACAAGAAAAGGGGTACGAGATTATTATCAAAAATGGAGTATGTCGGATTCAAGATGCAAAGTTGGGCTTAATTGCTCAAGTTAACATGACAGAAAATTGCATGTTCCCGTTGTTTCTTCACAACACCAATCATACGTGTTTCTCAGCAAAATTGAAGGATCAATCATGGCTATGGCATTTTCGTTATGGTCACCTAAACTTTGGTGGTTTAAAGGTTCTACAACAGAAAAACATGGTGATTGGTCTTCCTCAAATTACAGCTCCCGCTAAAGTTTATGAAGAATGTGTTGTTAGCAAACAACATCGTAATCAATTCATGCAACGAAAATCATTGAGAGCAAAAAGGCCATTGGAACTGATTCACTCTGATCTGTGTGGGCCAATAAGTCCATCTTCTAATGGAGGTAAAAGATACATAATTACCTTCATTGATGATTATAGTAGAAAATTTTGGATTTATTTTTTGCAAGAGAAATGTGAAGCTTTTGCAGCCTTTAAAAAATATAAAGTGCTTGTTGAGAAAGAAGTTGGCAGCCCTATCAAAATTCTTCGTACTGATCGTGGTGGAGAATATAACTCACATGAATTTGTAAGTTTTTGTGAGGTTCATGGAATCAAGAGGCAACTTACAACAGCTTACACTCCCCAACAGAACGGTGTGTGCGAAAGGAAAAATCGCACTATTATGAATATGGTGCGAAGTCTTTTGACAAACAGCGGTATTTCGAAAACTTTCTGTCCAGAAGCAGTCAATTGGAGCATTCATATTTTGAACAGAAGCCCCACACTTGTTGTTCAAAATATGACGCCGGAAGAAGCCTGGAGCGGACGGAAACCAGCAGTGGATCGTTTCAAAATTTTTGGGTGTATTGCTTATGCCCATATTCCTGATGAGAAGAGAAAGAAGCTGGACAACAAAGGAGAAAAATGTGTTTTTCTTGGTGTTAGTGATCAGTCAAAGGCCTATAAATTGTACAATCCTAGCACCATGAAAATAATTATTAGTCGTGATGTGGTTTTTGATGAAAATGGCACATGGTTGTGGAGTGAAAATGGTGTTAAACAAAACATTCTAGTAGATTTAGATGATGACGAGACAAGGCAGCAACCTATGGAGACAGTACAACAACCAGACCCAATCATTCAAGATCAACCTCAAAGTCCACTTGTTAATGAAGCTGCAGAACAAAGATCTCAACGACAGAAAAAAAGGCCTGCTTGGATGACAGATTATGAGGTAGATCATTTTGACAAGTCTGAATAAGATATACTTACACATTTTGCTTTATTTTCAGATTGTGATCCTGTCACTTTCGAAGTGGCTATCAAAGAATCAAAATGGAGAAAGGCTATGGATGCTGAAATTACAGCCATAAAAAGAAATGATACTTGGGAGCTTTGTGATCTTCCAAAAGAGCAGAAAACAATTGGTATAAAATGGGTTTACAAAACAAAGCTGAAGGAGAATGGTGAAGTTGATAAGCACAACGCACGTTTGGTGGCTAAGGGCTACAAGCAAGAGTTTGGTGTTGATTATAAAGAAGTCTTCGCTCCGATTGCAAGGCATGACACAATCAGATTAGTGATTGCATTGGCAGCTCAAAACTCATGGCCTATATTCCAATTGGATGTAAAATCAGCTTTCCTTCATGGAGATTTGAAAGAAGAGGTATTTATCGATCAACCTCCTGGTTATGTGAAACTTGGCAATGAGCATAAAGTGTATAAATTAAAAAAGGCTCTATACGGATTAAAACAAGCTCCACGTGCTTGGTATAATCGTATAGAAACTTATTTTTTAAAGGAAGGATTTCAAAAATGTCATTATGAACATACACTTTTCATAAAGATGGAAGATGGAGGAAAAATGCTCATTATCTGTTTATATGTAGATGATCTAATCTACACTGGTAATAACACAACAATGTTTGAAATTTTTAAGAAATCCATGATGACTGAATTTGAGATGTCTGATCTTGGTAAGATGCATTACTTTCTTGGGATTGAAGTGGTGCAGTCCCCTACTGGTATTTTTATTTCTCAAAAGAAATATGTGAGAGAACTTTTAGACAGATTTCAAATGAAGAATTGCAATTCTGTTTGTACACCAACTGAAGTTGGTTTGAAACTTATCAAAGATCCTGAAGGAAGGAGGGTTGACAGCACCAGGTTCAAACAAATAGTCGGAAGCTTGATGTATCTAACAGCCACAAGGCCCGATATAATGCATGCTGTAAATGTTATTAGCAGGTTCATGGAAAAACCAAGGGAGATGCATCTTCTAGCTGCAAAGAGGATATTTCGTTACTTGCAAGGTACATTTGATTATGGGTTGTTCTACAAGAAGGGTGAAATGTCAAGCTTAATTGGCTTCACAGACAGTGATTATGCTGGAGATAAAGATGACATGAAAAGCACTTCGGGTTATTCTTTTATGCTGGGTTCAGGAGCTATCTCTTGGTCTTCAAAGAAACAACCTATTGTCACTTTATCAACAACAGAAGCTGAGTTTGTTGCTGCCACTTCATGTGCTACTCAAGCTATTTGGTTGAGAATAATTCTTAAAGAGTTGCATTGCAAAGAGGATGGGCCTACTCAGATTTATTGTGACAACAGTTCAGCAATAAAGCTTTCAAAAAATCCTGTTCTACATGGTCGAAGCAAACATATAGATGTGAAGTATCATTTCTTGAGAGATCTCACGAATGATGGAGTCATTGATCTTATTTACTGCACGAGTGAAGATCAGGTTGCTGATATATTTACTAAGCCCCTCAAATTGCCTACATTTCAGAAGCTCAGGAAGCTACTTGGTGTTTGCACTTCAAATGATCCAGTTTGAGAGATGGCGGTTCAAAGTTTGACTCTTATTAAACTGAATGTTATGTCTGGAACATCAGTTTAAGGGAGAGATTGTTAAGAAAATAAGTAACTTACATGTTTTGAGTTGTCCTAATATTGAGGATTGTCAAGTAGTGGTAGGAGTTTATTTTGTGAACGTGGGTAGTGGTAGAAGTGTATTGGGTAGTGCCTATTTTCATGTTAACAGTTGTGTATTGGCCTATATAAAGGCTGTTTGGTTAAAGAATAAGTTTATCCTCTCATCCTCTGTCTTTTAGCTTTTTTTTATTTGTCTATTGTTTACAACACATTAAAGCTAATTCCCAAAATCCCAAATACCACCAAACAATTATGTCAAACTCAATTAGTCCATCGAAAAATGTTCAACTAGGAAAATTGCATTTATTCATCTTCAATCTGACAATTCCTCTTGACAAAATATATTCCCCGTCTAAGTTTAGCCATGGCCCATGCATGAGAAGAAGATATGGTTGACTTGATATTGGTTACAAGTATTCAACTCAAACTCTAGAAGGAAGGAAGGGAGGGAGGGGGAGACCATTGACAATCTCCATTTAGTTAGTTGTAAATTGTAGCCTGTTGCTAGTTTGAACCTTAAAAAAAACTTGTTCATAATTTATTTATTGGTGAATTGAGCTAATACCCGACAAAAATTAAAGTGTCAAGGAGAGCGTAATGAATAATTCTGTGTACAAACTAAACTACACACAAAAAATAGTTATTCACAAAAAGTTATTGGTGACATTTTTTTTTTATATATATATACTATTTGTGTACAGTTTTTTTATGTACACATAACACTACTCGAGCATTATTGATACTAAAGTGATTATTTGTCAAACTGGACCAGGATACCCTACTAAATTATGGGCTATATTTTTATTCTCATTTTTAGGTCTAAAAATTAAATCTTCTTTTACTTCGGTACTTTAATGGACTGGTTGGTCAAACATGAACCCAAACATATTTCCAGACTGATCCTAATAACTATGGTAAATGTTCAAACGGGCTAGAAAAGGCTTGAGCCTGCCAAATTTAGACCAGGCAAATTAGAGAATTTGGGTAACCGTGAACTGGGTCATAATGGGGTGGGTAATTTTATCGGATCCGAAATTCCATGGATATGACATACTCCTTAACCATATAGTATAAGTTTATAGTTTTTTGTTATAATAAATATTACATTTATGTTGACCCACAACAAAACTACTACTAGATTACAATGTAATATTGGGTATAAAACACACACACACATATACTTAAGTAAAGTAAAAATAAAATCTATAAAATTACTCATTTATGGGTGCAAAAAATGCCATCAATTATTCGAAGTATATGAATTGTAGATACCGAATTATACTAAGGGAGAGCACATAAAATAACTCTTCTCTTAAGACTCTGTGTCGTAATTTTATTTTCTGTTTTACATCTACAAGTTTGGTTTTATTACAATTTAATCCTTTTTAATGCTTTTAAATTTTTATTATATTCACAAAATTTGATATTACACATATTTTGTGTGCTACTTGGAGTAGTATATATATATATATATATATATATATATATATATATATATATATATATATATATATATATATATATATATGTGTGTGTGTGTGTGTGTGTGTGTGTGTGTGTGTGTGTGTGATTAATCCATAGCTAACGTTGTAAAATTAAGGTTATTCTTACAACAGACCGTGAGCGTCCATCCGATGATCCAACGGTTTAACGGCTATATCAATCGTTCGATATTCAGATATTCAGATGGATGTTCAAGATCTGTTGTAAGAATATTTTTAATTTGATAATACTAGTTAAGGATTAGTCTTTCTATATGTGACTCGGGTTGTTTAGGAGTAATATTTGTAAGAAAAATGATATTTTCATATATAATTTTGATATTTTTATGTACTCCTCTCATATAAAGATAAAATTCATCTTATTTTTTTGTGAAAAAAGATCATATAAAAATATCAAAATTATATATAAAAATAATCGTCCTTAAACATAACAACTTCATCAATTATGTGAGAATGGGATAGGATAGGATAGGATAGGATAGGACAGGAGCATGGGTCACATGATGACTCGCATTCAACCTAGAAGGTAGACCAACTTAAAATGAAAGCAGAGATAAGGCAGAGATATTTATGTATATCTAGAAGAGTAGGAGCAAAAACAAATTAAAAAACAGACTGATATTTTTGTTGCTTATGAGAGGTGACACCACCACACCCACTAGAACTAACTAGGCATTGTTAAGTGAGTAAATAAGTCGATTATTAGACAAGGAGAAGGACATGTGCGTGTTGCCAACGAGCATTTATTGGCCGGGAAAGGGGACAAAAGATAGATCACCACCCTCTCCTTTTGATGTAATGCTAATGTATATTTGTATTATTATCAATTTATGAGTGGTTAACATAAAGCAAATTTATTCATGATTAATAATATAATGCTCACACGCTGACAGATGACACGCAGATAGAGAAAACATCTTTCTGTCTGTTCGTCATCACTATATTGGATATAAAATAAACCTACTATAAAGTTCACTTCATACAAACTGGATCCATCCTGTTTATTTATAGTTTTCAAAGCTCAAAATTAATTTATATTTATTTCAAATTAATAACATTGAGCAGTATTAGAAAGATCAACTATATATATATGGTAAAAATAAAGATACACAATCGTGTAATTTTTAAAATTATACGGTCTACGATCGTAGAGTGATTTCACTCTACGATCGTAGAGTAGTCCACGATAGTAGAATGAATTCACAAATCGTGGAGTGATTACTCTACTATCGTTAAGTGAAATCACTCTACGATCGTAGACCGTGTAACTTTAAAAGTTATACAGTGCCGTGCACATCCATATTCCCTTATATATATATATATATATATATATATATATATATATATATATATATATATATATATATATATACGGTAATGATCAAGAGCATTCTCCTTAAATAGTATTCTTCCTTAAATAGCATTCTTTTATTAAAACTACGTCGTTTTGGAGGGACGCGGTGGTATTTTTGTAAATACAATGTCACCGCGTATTTACAAAAATGTCACCGCGTCCCTCTAAAACGACGTAGTTTTAATAAAAGAATGCTATTTAAGGAGGAATGCTATTTAAGAAGAATGCTCTTGATCCTGACCGTATATATATATATATATATATATATATATATATATATATATATACACACGGCAAGGATCAAGAGCATTCTCCTTAAATAATATTCTTTTATTAAAAGTACGTCGTTTTAGAGGGACGCGGTGACATTTTTGTAAATATGCGGTGGCATTGTATTTATAAAAATATCACCGCGTCCCTCCAAACGACGTTGTTTTAATAAAAAAATATTATTTAAAAAAGAATACTATTTAAAGAGAATGCTCTTGATCCTTACCTTATATATATATATATATGAAAAAGATTATTCTATTTTTATCACTTGCAGTAGTCGCAATCCATATACTTAATTCCGGAGGACGGACTTGGATGAATACTTAAGATGTTCCTTATAATTAATTAATACTTGAGATGTTAATTCCTTCAAGTTGAAGGCATATAATTTTTTTTTTATAAGTTATGTTCTACGTAACTCATTTGCATACGCAATATATATAATAAATGCTTACGCTCCTACATTGAGCATTTAGCACGAAAGCATATATATTTTCACAATTACTTGTACTATTTCTATACGCAATCCCTTTGACCAGCCTCTCCCATTCCTAAACTGTAAACTCCACTTGTTGAGAAAGGGAAATTTCAATAAAATATTTTGTTTATTTTTTATCTATTTTTAAATAAAAGAATATAATTCCTCTATCCGTTTCAAAATATAAAATAAAATCAAAAATTATTTAAATGAAGGAGAAATTGATAAATTCACTTTATACTCGATACATTACTGTGAAGAGAGCAGGTGATCTCTCCGCCTTCGTATCAACACTGTATTATTGGGATTTAATGTATTTATACTGTTGGAGATTTTTCTTCTCATCCTTGAATAATAATTTGTATTTGTTATGAATTTGGTCATATGTTCATGAATTTTTTTACTCTATCGACTCCATCATCATGTCATATTCATATCGCAAGGATCCAACTAAGAAAAAGAAAAACAGTGGACTTGGATGATTAAGATTGCAAGTTTTCGATTAAAATACTCTCGAGAACTCAACATTTACATCTATTTTTTTTTTGCATATGTACACCATAATTAGGATACTAAAATTGCAGGGCATATCATCAATAACTAGGAGGAAAAGGGTGATCATTTCCAGCAAACCTTAAGCAAGAATATTGATCGTCTTCTCCTCCAGATCGTCAACTTGGGATATTGCTCGTGCACAAACATTCTAGGGTTCCTCAATTTTTTCATAGATTTGGTAGTCAGCAGCAACCAACTCAACCACAACTTAATTTTCCCACCTAAATCAAGAATTATTTCCCACCACAAATTATGCAGGCAGCAGCAGCAGCATTACCCACATCAACCACCAACTCAACCAGAAGTTAAATTTCTCACCTAAATCAGGAATTATTCCTCCATTCACACGTACACAACTCTGCCGTCAGGGTTGAAAGCATGGAACCATGGAAATTCCTTAATACGACCGTTCTGCCCAAAAATAGCCACATTAAAGAACATCTCACTGAGAGCAGTAAACAGAAGGAAATCACCCTCGCGCAGCTTGTGATCTTTGACAAAATTATTCCACCCGCCCTTGATGACTCTGCCATCAACCTCCACGTTCCATTCTCTTTCTCCGTTCCTTAGTCTCATCGAACCACCCTTGATGTTGTCGTACTTCTGCAAATATGTTGCTGGTATGTTTAAGTGGTCATGAAACTCGCCTACCAAGACTTTAAAGAAACTATTGCCCTCCTTGGTATACTGAACTTGTTGTACAACTTCAGTGTTAGGCTTTGTTATCAATGTCGATAACCAATCCATCATTTCACGCTTTGTATTCCATTTAAGCGCTTGACGGGGAGATAGATGAGGAGCATACTTTCGAGCAAAGGAACCACAAACATCGTAAGACATATGGCTTACAATGCTTTGTTTTCCTACAACAGCCAAAGCATACTTTCCGGTAGCTTTCTTCTTCAAATAAAAGCCGACCTTTCGCTCACGTTTTTTAGCTGAGATAATTCTCTCCTCCCAAGATGAAAACTGGAATTCCAAGCAATCACTAAACAAAACAAAGCATATTCTTAGAATAATGACAATCAAATTTAGATTAGTCTTATAAACTGCGACATAAAAACTAAAACTTCTTTTAATAATGTTGGAAGAGCTTTATATAATATTGTATCTTTTAAAATCACAGAGCAAGTAAATTAGAAGAAATAAATAAAGATTTTTTTCAACAAAATGTTAACAATAATTTGGTTTTGGAATGATAAAGACGCATATATACAATGTATATACAACCAGAGCAAACAATCTTTCTGAATTATATTATTCAACTTGCATAGTTTACCTTCTTAAACTTTTTTTTTGTGCAGAGATTTCGGTACAGCTGAACAACTATTTTTAATTGGTTGTAACTTTGTAATCTTGCCTTAAATGAACTTCAATTTTAATTAATTTTACATGACATGTATTGGATATAAAATTATTTAAGTAATTAAATCTAAGACATAACTTTCTTACATAAATATAAATTCTGGCGTTATTATAGTTTTCATTGGGTATCCGTCGCAACATAAATGATTCCTTGAAATTTTATTGAATAAGAGAGGTTACTATCTTACAAATACTAGTCTTATTTTAATCACTCTTGTATATAAAATCCTAGAATGACCAAATTATATTGAGCTCTGGTCTGAAGTTAACCCACTTACACAAGTTGCAAAGTCCAATGATGTAACAGATATATTTACAGAAATAATCACAATCAATAAGGAAATATTCTCACTATTAAGCGTTTTAAATACTCCATCTGTTGTAAATTATAAGATCACTGTTGACTTTTGAAAGTTAATAAAGACAATTTCATACTCAAAATTGATAAGATTTGGTAAAAATTACAACATAATAGATCTTATAATTAGTAGTAATTCACTACACTCGGTTAAAATTAAATGAATCTCTGTAATATTGAGATTGTAAATATCTCAAACTGACTTCAAAGGATCGGTCTTTGGAAAGGAGGTAGTTTTTTCTCTTCTGTTCTTAGACAGCTTTGTCCAGCTAAATCACTGGTAAAAAAACAAGTCTTTTCGGGAACATGGATTCGCTATGGGTTTTACTGGTAATTCTAGCGGTCTGATTCAAAGGGATAATACATGGGTTAAGGGTGTTGATCTTTCAACTAATTTCAAACATGAAAAAAAGAATCCATTGATCTACGAATAGGAGAAAAATGTCTGATAATCCTTTTTTTTAAATCATTACTCCAATCACTGAATACTAAATAAATCATTGGTAAAAAAAAACCAATCATGTTCTAATTTACAAACAAGATCCTAGCAATTCGCAGAAAATTAATCATTGTTTTCCCAATTCATATCAAACACACAGGTCACAAACCAATTCACTAATGAAATTTGTGGGTACCTGTGATCACCATGGGAGGTGCAGCAGGAAATAGGGTCATCAACATAAGCAATAGCTTTGAGGAAAGAGAAAATGTTCCCAATAAAAGAGGATCCACAGGCCATATCATCTAAAGGGAAAGATGAACAACACAAGTACTTTTGATTTGCCCTCTTGAAGAATCCATAAATGGCAGCAATTCCACCCATGGTTACTGTAAATACCAACCACCCCAAATCATGGCCTTGGTATTCCATTTTTAACCTAATCTTATCGGAAAACCCGAAATGGATAATGGGCACAGAGAAAAAGGAGGGAGTGGGTTGGATTGATATTTGATAGATAGAAAAGATATACACAGATAGTTAGGGGGAGGAGTCGTTATATATACGAGTTGGACTTGTACGGACAACGTTGATGTTATGACTCAATTCTGGCTTTTGAGAGACTGACACCTGGCATTTCAACTTGGGGGAGAATAATCCTCTCCTTTGTATTAAAATTGGTGTCCCAAAATAAGAGTATTATTTCAAACATATATATATATATATATATATATATATATATATATATATATATATATATATATATATATTAGTTGTGTCCGGTGATTTCGACACTATATAGAGGTAGAATTTATTTTAAATTTTGAACAGTTCAAATAATTTATTGAGTGAACGATAAATTCAAAATAATTTATATTTTATTAGATAGATATTTTAATTATTTATTTGATATTCAATTATTTTTCGTTTAAAGAACTTACTTAGTTTATCATATTATAATTAAACATTAAATGCTACAAAGTAGTAGTATTACTTTGTTTTCTTTAGTCTTTTCTAATGAATTTTATAAAGATAATATTAAAATTTTATACCTAATTTAATCAATTTAACAAAATATTTGTTAAATTTTTTAATTTACATACTATCTTTTCAAATACCAACTTTCTTGTTTTTTCTTAAAATTTTATTTTTAAATAAGATTATCATTTTGACAACATTATAATTATGCTCGGTTACTATAATGAGAAAGAGAACATGTGAGTTGAATAACTAAAAAGAAGTAACATCCTTTTGATATTAATAAGATTCTTTTCATTGATAACCATCTCTAGAAGGAAGCTCTTACCCACAAAACCCAAATAAATGCCTTTTCTCTATAACCTAATTTTTAGACTTTTCAACCACACGTAATCAATGTTTGACGAGATCACATAATAATTTGACATAAAAATTAGATAATTATTTGTGTTTTTGCCTTTCATAATCAAATAAATGAAATTATAAAATACTCGTGTTTAATTTTTATGTCTAACTAAATTCTTTCATGTTTGATGCTACTAATTTATCAAAATATCTAGCTAGCTTCTGTTTATCTTGTTTATAACATAATTGTTGTTGTCATATATATATATATATATATATATATATATATATATATATATATATATATATGAGAAAAATATATATGCACAGCTGTATAGTATACAATCGTCTATAATGATAGTTTTTTTAAATTATATTGACGGTTAAACCGTCGTCATAACATAACTTTATACTGCACGACTGTGTATATATATATATATATATATATATATATATATATATATATATATAATCCTATATATGTATATATATACTCTCCTCAATATATGGACTCCACCATAATTCATAGACTTGATGAGGACATCAAATAACAACTTGTTACTAAATTTTATTATTTATTACATTTCATTTTATTGAATTTTCAACTTGCAATTATTACAAAGAAGAAGGCACATTATATATATGTGACGATTGATATATACATCCTCCCGCTTAAAAAAAATACACTTTTTAAAAGAGCATTTAAAATATTTTTAAACTTAGAATTAATTAATAAAATATAATATGGAGTATCGGTGGTGGCGGTGGACCGGTGGTTGTTTTCTACACTTATGTCACGTCGTCGAGGTATGATAAAAAAAATAATAAATTTCAGTTTAACTTATCGTAATTGATTAGTTAACGTATTGGTTAATCGTATTCTTAAATATATTGTATAAAAAAATTATTAATTTATCAAATTATATATTTATTGTATAGAGTGGTGAAACCAAATCCAATATAAGACTTGGATTTTGCTTCCATAATCATAATAATCTAGGGTGTGGAGTACATAATTATACCATGCTTGTCCTTGAAACCAAGAAAATTCGTAGTATGATAATTTTTGTGTGTTACGTAAAGAATTGTTCTACTTTTGATTTGAGACATGAATTAAATACAAGCCGAGCCGAGCCGAGACGAGCCCACATGTGTAGTTGTCGTCGAATTTTTTTTGCAAAATCCGATTTTATTTATCATAACGAATTAGTTAACATATACAAAATTATATATCGAGCTGTGAAAACGATTCAACAAAAGTCGTGCTAGTTTTTTTTTTTTTTTTTTGATATATGACTTGGATTTTGATACATGTACGATCCAAAAAGATAATGAATAATGCTAGAGATATAAATTATTTTATAAACATTTTATAAACTGCTGATGTGGCATATTCTACCTCAGCATATTGTGTAGAACTAAAAATTACATTGAAATAATTTGTTGATCAATATGTTGAGATGAAATATACCACATTAATAATTTATAAAATATTTATAAAATAATTTATGTGTGTAACATTATTCAAAAGATAATATAGATTTAGACCTCCATTATTGAGGAGGACAATCTGCCGCCTAATTATTTTCATCCCACATTTTGACTTTAGTGTCCTCATCAATTGCTACGTTAGTTTCAACAATTTTTAAACTTTAAACCCATCCCATCAAAAATACCAATCTTACGTACGATTTGTTTGTTTATGAGTTAAAATAAATTAATTCATTTCATTTTATTTTAATTAAAATTAGTTATTTTATATATTCTCTTCTTTTAATCGTAATTAAATATAATTTTTTTTATTCGATATATATGAATGGATCGTTCCATTTTTATTTTCAATATTTCAATCCAAACGTAATATAAAATTATCAAAAATCACAAACCAAATATTGCACATAATTGAAAATATAGTTTTATAGTTGTGTGTCGACGTGGTGTAATCTGGTTCAATAAATTTGAACTATAGATCCTACTGTTTGGGGTTGGGCCAATGGGGTGGGAGTGCTTGAGGGGAGTGGTATATCCCTTTCGACCATTAAATTAATACATGTGCTCATTAGGATGAGTGGTTGAAGGCTTTTTGTTCAATTAGTTTTTTACTGTTTAAGTTAGTGAATACTATTTTTTTTTATGCTGTTGTAAACGTAAGAATAATAATTATGCTGTTAGAGTAAATATTTAAGAGATAGAGAGATAATTGACACCATCTATTTTTTAGGGTCCAAAAGAAAGATTAAAACTTTAGGGGTGTTTAATAAAAAATTTTAAGTTTTAATTGAAAAATATTATCTCTGTTTTAAAATTAGAGATATATTTTAATCTTTTTAAAGTCAATTCGCAATTAATTCTAAAATTTAAAATTGATATGAAGTTATTTATTTTAATACAATAATTGTAAACTAAATATATCTTTGTTGTTTTCGAAATTGGAACAAACTTATATCAGTTTAAGTTTTAGGATTTCGCAAATTGATTTTAAAAAATCATAATGTATATCTAATTTTGGAATAAAGATGCTATTAAATTCTTCAAAATTCATATCCTATGATGCTTTGGTCACTACAATACTCTTTGTCTCTCCGTCTCGTCCGGCGACTTGCCTAATTCTTCTCACTAGTTCGACTTTAGAGAAAAATTGATACGTTGTATATTTATTATTTATAATTTCACAAATTTAATAATTACTTTGAGATTTTTTATAATTACTTGAGATATTTTTATTTTATTTTTTTTGTAATTGCTTGTAAATTTTTGTAACTAACACAAATGAGATTGTCGTGCAATAACTTTAAGTAATGAAATCTCGAAAAAATATTACTATTAATAATATTTGAACATTATTTAGTTTTGTAATTTGTAAAGAGAAAATAATAATTTTGTTATTTCTTTTAATTCGTAACTTATAAGCAGCCAGGAATGTTATTTCTTTTAATTCCCTAACTTATAAGAAAGTTAACTGCACGTTCTAGCTGAACACAAATGACTAATTAATTAAGCATGAAAAATCTCTCTCCCGGTCTTTTTTTTAACTTATTTTTTGTGTGGCAATAATATAGACCACGTCGATATGACAGTAATGATTATCCCTAATCGATCTTATCCTTTTCTATCTGTCTTATCTACTCTATCACGACTATAATAAATAAATTAATGTGAGATTCTAGGGCGATTCTAGAGAGATTCTAAATCTTAATCTATATTTTTTACATATATTTAAATTATAAATATATACAATCTATTTTTTTTTGGAACAATTATATATTATAGTATATTTTTAAAAATAATTATAAAAATCATACATCCATAAAATAATTATAAAAATACTACATTTCATCATTTTTATTTTCAATACTAATATAATTAAAAATCCTTAAATTAAGGGATTAATATTAATGGGCTGACATAGCAAATTCGTTTCCATATTCATTCGGTCTCTCACTCTCTCCCCTTACTATTTCTCTCTCTTCTCCCTTACTACTTCTCTTTTTCCTCTCGAAGCCACTCATCGTCTTCCTCTTCCGCCGTCGCCGCCGCCGCCGCAACACCATAGTCTATCAACTCTGACAGAAAATTGAATACGTGACTTTCAGACTATGTTTTCAGGCTAATACGTGACTTTCTCTCTCCAACTCTGACAGTCGAATACGTGACTTTCTCTCTCCAACTCTCTCACAACTGAAAGGATTCTGGTTTCTCTCTCTAAGGTCTGCTTCTAATTTCTGTTAATTCTCATTCTACTAATTAATTGTCAATATGATCATATATATACGCTATGTTTCTAACAGAATGGAGTATTGATTGTTTGGGTTTGTGCAGTTGAATTCTGATTTTAATGTTCCTGTAGTTAAGACAGAAGCTCAAGTTCATATCCAGAAGATATTTTCAACCTAAAGAATTTTAAAGGTGTGCTAATTTAAATTTTGTTATTGTTACTATCATAAAACTATTTGGTTACTTCTGTATTATGTTTTGGTTACTGTTAACTTATAATTCGAATACCATTTTTGTTACCTTGATTTGATATTTTGGTTACTTTTTTATGTTGTTATGGTTACCATTTTTGTTACCTTGATTTGATATTTTGGTTACTTTTTTATGTTGTTATGGTTACCATGTATTTGCTTAGTATACATGGTTGACTAAACTGGTTTTGGTGTACATGTTGTTTATGTATTGGTTACTATTAAAACATATTTTGGTTACTATCATATAAATATTTGGTTACTTCTTTACTATGTTTTTGGTTATTGTTAGTTTTTGATTTAGATTCTATTTTTGTTTCCTTGAGTTGAAATTTTGGTTACTGTTTTTTGTTGTTCTGGTTACCATGTATTTGCTTAGTATATATGGGTTGACTAAACTGTGTTTGGTCTATATGTTGTTTATGTATTGGTTACCATTAATATATATTTTGGTTACTAACATATAACTGTTTGGTTACTTCATTAGTATATTTTTTGTTGTTGTTGGCTTATGATTTGGATACCATTTTTTTTTTTCTCAATTGGAAATTTGGTTACTTTTATATGTTATTTTGGTTCCAATGTATTTGCTTAGTATACATTGGTTAACTAAACTGGGTTTGGTATACATGTTGTGACACCCCCAAAATTAGGTATACATCACTCATCTTGGGTTGTCAGATACATAGTACAAAATACAAATACAACTTACTAATACAACTGTCGTGTACAATACGACAAAACATAAACTGTGAGTTTGAACACAAATATTATCTTCTAGAGAGTATTCATACTCAAAAGGAGTCCTTATTACATTTATTAACACACTATTACATAGAATAGCGAGGACTACTAACTAATACTATCATTCGGACCATCACTCCGTTCCCCGACTTGCCCCAGCTACGTTCTCATTTCCTGAAGAGAACAGTGAAAGAAAGGGTGAGCTCAACTAGCCCAGTAAGAAATATCATGACTAAGATAATGCAGAATAAATTATCATTAGCCTTCAACATTGTTAAACTGATAAAATATAATAGACATCAAGTTTAACTGCAGCGGAACAAGCAATCCATTAAAAGAGTCAAGTAGAAAATAAACTCTACTATCTTTTATGATTTAAAAGATTTTCCAACACTGTGATCGCTGAGACTCAGCTTAATAAAATAATTCACATCATCGAATCACCCCTGCACTACGGCCAAGGATATTCGTATATTCATTAATGGTCATGATCATGCTAACAACTGTCCATCAATGCACTACGGCCAATGAGGACTTTTACCACATCATTTGTAACATTACAGTCATGATTATACCGAATAATCCCTGGTCATAATCATACCAAGTCCATCTATGCACTACAGGCCACAGATGACTTTCAACATTTTATAAACATGAGAATGATGACAATGATATAAGAATTCAATAAAACAAGTTCAAGAATTAATTTATCCAAGAATTAACAACGTCCAAATTGTCAACATGATACTACTTTGTGGAGTAAAATTCAAGAATGATCAGGAGAATATTTTCATGAATAGATACTAGATGAAGCTCAAATGTCAAGGATATTCCACAAATTTCATGGAGTATAGAAGTCAAAACTTAACCAACTGAGTATAATAAAGAATGGAATAACAAAAGAAATCACCATGCATGCGATAGACCGCACAGACAGGTTATTCTAACAGAATAATAAATAATGGAACCAGGTCCGGCGTAAACGCACAGACAGGATATTCCGACAGAATAATAAATAATGGAACCAGGTCCGGCGTAAACGCACAGACAGGATATTCCGACAGAATAATAAATAATGGAACCGGGTCCGGTGTAAAATACACAGACAGGATGTTCCAACAGAATAATAATAAAAATAGAACCAGGTCCGGTGTAAAACACACAGACAGGATGTTCCAACAGAATAATAAAAAAAACGGAACCAGGTCCGGTGTAAAACACACAGACAGGATGTTCCAACAGAATAATAGAAGAATGTCACCAAGTATAGGGTAGACCACGCATACAGGTTATTCCAACAGAATAATAAGAAATGGAATAACAACAGTTCTCTTCATGAATAAGAAAGAATAACACCCCTTACCGTTTTAAAGACGAGCTGAAATAAGGAAGTAGTTAAGTAGCAGAATACTCTTCTTCTCTCTCTCTATAGTTTCTCTCTATAGTTTCTCTCTCTAGAGTTCAGTGAATTCGTAAGAAATAATGAAGGAATGAGCTGCTATTTATAGAAAAATAGAATGCATAGTAACTAATCCATGAACGGTCCAGATTGATTACTTTAATCTGACGGTCCATATTTAAAGAAAAATCTTTTAAATAAAATATATTATATTCTATTTATAGAATAACTTTAATAAAGTATTCTGTTTTATATAAAAAGATGTTTCTGTTTTATTACGTTAATAATACGAATAAAATAAAACGTCATTATCGCTAAATAATTCATATTATTAACTGACAATAATTGAATCAAACTGAGTGACTTCTCACATAAGCATTAATAATCAATACCGTGTGCTACTATGCAACCACACGTATTACTGTACTTTTACTATCGAGTAGTTCAACAGTAACAATGGTAAAATTTCCGCCGTTATTTTTAATAAAATATTTTTGTCGTTTTCTCAATCCGACAATAATTCCGTTGTGGGGTTCACCAACGATTGTGTCGTTGTACGAATATTCCCTATTAAAACGAATATTCCCCGACCAATCGAATATTATATAACAACTTGCGTACTTTGCAAAATTTATAAATATTACCCACAACTATAACATTATATCAAATTAACTCCATAATATTCAAAAATGATATTTATAGAAAATTCTTCTTTATTTATAAAAGTTGGGGTCTTACAACCTCCCCTTCTTATGAAATTTCGCCCTCGAAATTAGGGTACGTACCTGGTATGTCGAAGAGGTAAGGATACCTTGATTTCATTTCAGATTCTAACTCCCAAGTCATTTCCTCAACATCGTGGTTTCTCCACAAAACTTTGACTTGAGGTATAACCTTGGAGCGTAGAATATGTTCCTTCTTATCCAAGATTTGAACAGGAACTTCTTCATACGTCAAATCTTCCGCTATTTCGTCCGGTTCTAACTCAATAATGTGGTTCTGGTCTTCCACATATTTGCGTAACATGGATATGTGAAAAACGTTATGAACACGAGACATACTTGGCGGTAAAGCGAGTCTATAAGCCACAGTTCCTACTCGATCGAGGATTAAAAATGGACCGATGAATCGAGGATTGAGCTTTCCTCTCTTTCCAAATCTCGTAACTCCTTTCCATGGAGCAACACGTAAGAACACATGATCTCCTACATCAAATTCCACGTCCTTTCGATGAAGATCAGCATAACTCTTTTGTCGATCTTGTGAGGTTTTTATACGTTGTCGGATCGTTTGAATCTTTTCTGTAGTCATGCGTACCAACTCCGGTCCCAACAACGTTGCTTCACCCACCTCATCCCAGCATACTGGAGAACGACATTTTCTTCCATACAATGCTTCGAATGGAGCCATGCCAATACTTGCTTGATAACTGTTGTTGTAGGAAAACTCCACCAATGGTAAGAACTTGTTCCAACTTCCCTTGAAGTCAAAGACACAGAGTCTTAATAAATCTTCTAGAGTTTGAATAGTCCTCTCTGATTGTCCGTCCGTCTGAGGATGATATGCCGAACTAAATCGTAAATCCGTGCCCATAGCTTTTTGTAAACTAACCCAAAATCGTGAAGTGAATCTTGGGTCTCGATCAGAAACTATGGATACTGGCATACCATGCAGTCTTACAATCTCGTTTATGTACATACGAGCAAGACGTTCAAGTGTATAAGTTTCTCGTATCGGTAAGAAATGAGCAGACTTGGTCAATCTATCAACAATGACCCAAATCGCATCAATACCTTGAGAAACCCTAGGAAGACCGGTAACGAAATCCATGGTAATGTGCTCCCACTTCCATTCTGGAATTTCAAGTGGTTGCAATGGACCTTTTGGTACTTGATGCTCCGCTTTGACTCGTTGACAAGTTAGACACCTTGAGATAAACAACGCTATCTCTCTCTTCATATTGCTCCACCAAAATGTATGACGAAGATCATGATACATTTTGGTACTTCCAGGATGGATTGCAAACGGTGTGTTGTGCGCCTCCATCATGATTTCATACTTTAAATCAGGGTTGTTAGGAACACAAAGTCTGGAGTTGACTCGAAGTATTCCTTCTTCATCGATTCTTGCTTCCGGCATAGCACCTTCTTGCACTTTCTTCCTCATACGCATCAGCTCCAGGTCTGTAGCTTGAGCAGCTTTAACTTTATCGATTAAAGTCGGTTCTACTCGTATATTCGCCATCATCACATGGGTCCCTGGAGTCTTTAACTCTATCTCCATCCTTTGCAAATCACACAAAATGGGTCTTTGTGTTGACAATATCGCACTCGTACTTGCATATGATCTTCTACTCAATGCGTCAGCTACCACGTTCGCTTTTCCAGGATGATATTGAATGGTATGATCATAATCTTTCAACAGTTCAAGCCAACGTCGTTGTCGCATGTTGAGTTCCTTTTGAGTGAAGAAATATTTGAGGCTTTTATGATCCGTAAAGATCTCCACCTTCTCCCCATACAAGTAATGCCTCCAAATTTTAAGTGCAAAGACAACAGCTGCCAACTCTAGATCATGAGTAGGATAATTCCTCTCATATTCCTTGAGTTGTCTTGATGCATAGGCTATGACTTTTCCATGTTGCATGAGAACGCATCCCAACCCTTTGCTCGAAGCATCACTGTAGATGACAAATCCCTCCGAGCCAGATGGTATTGTTAGAACAGGTGCTGAAATGAGTCTCCTCTTGAGTTCTTGAAAACTCTGCTCACATTCTTCGCTCCAACCGAACTTTGTATCTTTCCGAGTTAGCTGAGTTAATGGAGTAGCGATTCGAGAAAATCCTTCCACGAATCTCCGATAATAACCAGCCAAACCAAGAAAGCTACGTACTTCGATTACTGATTTAGGTTGCTCCCAGCTTTGAATAGCTTCAATCTTTGCCGGGTCAACAGATATTCCACGACTTGATACTACGTGCCCAAGGAATGCTACCTCTTCCAGCCAGAACTCACATTTCTTCAACTTGGCATAAAGTTTGTATTCACGAAGCTTTTGGAGTACCAGCCTCAAGTGTTGCTCATGATCTTCACGGCTTTTGGAATAAACAAGGATGTCATCGATAAAAACGACCACAAAGTGATCCATATATTCCTTGAATACCCTGTTCATCATATCCATGAAGGCAACAGGAGCATTAGTCAATCCAAAAGACATAACTAAGAATTCATAATGTAACGACCCCAAAATAGGTCCATTTCACTCAACCCATTCTGAGTCGTCAAATACATGGTACAGAAAACAACTACAACTTTATTATAACAATTGTCGTGCAAAATACAACAACACATATGCTGTGAGTTTGGATACAAATATATACCAAATGTGACTCATGTTCCAACCGTGGACATCACCTCACAATAACACCTTTCATAAAGGTATAGTCAAAAACTGTTTTAAAAATTAGAATATTTGGGAAGTGCTCAAGGAAACCTTCGTACATGGGAGGCCATGCGTCTAGGTTATGATAGATATCATATGGCCACAGAATTATCCTTGGTTGACCCAATAGACCCCAAAGAAAAACGAGAAGATTACTATCATATTCTTCCCAATGGTGAGTCTTCTCTTGACTTATCATTATCTCCACTGTCTCTAACTGAGAATTATACTTCAAACAAACACCAAGATTATATAGGTAGTGCTCGTATATATACTCAGCAAGTGGATGAGCACATTCCTGTCTTATGATGACACGAGGTTGTATGTCGTTAGACATCTTGTATGATAGTGGCAAACCACCCTTCCAACGTTGGGTACACCTTACCCTATTGGATTCACCAAATATAACTACTAAATGAAATTTTCTATACTGCTTCGGGAGAACATCCACAGCTAGAGACCACCGTTCTATTTCCCCGTTACCCTCGCTCGACCCAGCTACACTCTTATTACCTGAAAGGAATTGTGAAGCAAAAGGGTGAGCACAACTAGCTCAGTAAAGAATATCATGACTAAAGATAATTAAATTATCAATAGCCTTCATCAATAATAAATCAGAGATTTAGAACATATGGTAAATGATAAAAATTTCAACCATAGTTGCAGCGGAACGAGCAATCCATTAGAAGAGTCAAATAGACTATAAAGTCTATTATCTTCTCCATGTTAAAAATCCACCAACAATATTTTATCCATGTAACATCACTCAACAGTTCCTTTCCACAATCATATGAATAACTCATAATCATAATTGTGACTATAAATTTTTCTTCGCACCCAGGACGAAGAATATTTTCATCACCTGTCTTTACCTGAAACATCAAAGATCATGGTTATACCAAATCACAATTCCTGTTTATAATCATACTAACAAATCCATCTTTGTACTACGGGCCAAAGATATTCATCAACAAACCATCTTTGCACTACGGGCCAAAGATATTCAACAACAGTTCATCTTTGCACTACAGGCCAAAGATATTCATCAACAGGCCATCTTTGCACTACATGCCAAAGATATTCATCAACAAACCATCTTTGCACTACGGGCCAAAGATATTCATCAACAAACCATCTTTGCACTACGGGCCAAAGATATTCAACAACAGTTCATCTTTGCACTACAGGCCAAAGATATTCATCAATAATTTATCTTTGCACTACGGCCAAAGATATTCATCAACAATTCATCTTTACACTACAGGCCAAAGATATTCCTCAACAGTTCATATTTGCACTACAGGTCAAATATATTCATCAACAGTTCATATTTGCACTACAGGCCAAATATATTAATATCTCAAAGAAATATATAATCAATTCAGAATTTATATAAACAATAATTATAACCATGTTGATCATTTCACCTTTGCACTTAAGCTAAAGATATTCAATTATAAATTCAATGGTCATGATCATACCAGTCAACAATTCAACTTTGCACTACAGGCCAAAGAGAACCCTAGTCATGATCATACCAATAATTTACCCATCTTTACACTCAAGTGAAAGAGAATTTCAACATCAAGGTTATAAAAATGTTATATATGATTATAAAAATAATATGATCAAAACATGATTTAATTTCAAGAGCAATATTCATAAATCAACTATAATTTGGTTAGAAAAAGAAACCAATTTTGTCGTGAATAGTAACTCGTGAATAGTAACTTATGAATAGTAACTCATGAATAGTAACCCCGACACAAAAAGATAGAAATTCTACAATAAAATTCATACCAATTTCGGTATAATGATATTGAAAGAATAACATTTCTTAAGCTTATAAACAATTTATTTTAATTGTTTACACTTTACTAATTAATGCATTTAATCATCATAAAATGCCAACTCTTACAATTTCATCATCAATAACCAAAACCCTCATCAAAAATCTGCATATACCTCATATAGGATTCTCAAGCCATAAAATCCTATTTTCCAATTTTCTTTCTTCACAAAACATATTTAATTCATTTACTCATAACTAGACTATTTTCATGAAAAATACCAAATCAGTTCCAAAAATATTTCTTTTCTGGAATTTAGCATAATATAGTCCCATAGTGAACATATATTTTTCTCAGAATTTTTAAAAGTCATTTACTATTTTTCATATGGCCAAAATAGCCGAATATTTAGACATTTATCAAAAATTGTACTTTTATCCAAAAATTCTGAAATTTACAGAGTATACTTCTATCATATACATGTACTCCCAATAAAAATTTCATCAATTTTGGAGTTAACCACAAGGAATTATAAGCAGTTACTTTTAAAATAGTCTTTTCTCATAAAATTCATAACTCTCAATCTATACATCCAAAAATCACCATTTTTGGACACAATCAATAAAACTCATCAAAATATCATTTCAAATTTTTCCAGAATTTTTGAAGTTCAGAAAAATTACGAAACTGAAAAACATAACAACCCTTAAAATCCCTTACTATCCCTTACTATCCCTTACAATCCCTTACCTCAAAAGAGCAGTACTTCTGACTGGATATCGGATATGATGCTGAAGGAAACTTGCACTGATGAATAGCAACTCACCAAGTATCTAAAAACTCACAAAATATGCTTCATAATATAGAGAGAGAAAGAGAGAAAGCTTATGTTTCTGGTGTGATTTTCAATTCTAACTTAGCCCTCTATTTATAGGAAAATTTTGGTAGGTTTGACCTGCAACCTGATGGCTTTACCTGCTACTATTCCCACCCACCACATTTGAAATATAATTCAGCACATTTCTTCACCAACCACAAGTGGGGCCCACCAATTCTAGAATTTTCCACCAAAATGATAAACTCCGAAAATTCAACAATTTCTGAACCAGTCATCTCGTAAAATTCATAACAAATCATACGTTCATTTTTAACGGTTCAAAATTTGTGGACATATACTCAACTTATATATGTATAACATATCCAAAAATTACCACGATCCAACGGTCGGATTAAAAATTATAACCCCCGCAAAATATCTCAAAAACCTTATTTTTAATACCTCCATTCCGACAAAAATACGGATAAAAATCTCAACATTAACTCCTTCATTTTTAACCACAAAAATATATCCCTCATTTATATTCACATAAAATAAATATTTTCTTATCATATGAATCAATAATTAATTATTCACAAATAATATTACAGAATCACATTTATGACAACCAGGCCGTTCCCAGGAAAGAGGGGGCTTTCCAATAAGGATTTCTCCTTACTAGCGCGCAATTAGATGACCAAACCTCTCCTTAGACAGAACTTTCTAGACATTGCCAATAATGCTATCTAATAATATTATTCAAATAATATGAATTATTGATCTGATAATGGGAAATACTGTGCAGTGATAATTATTGAAACAACAATAATATAAAATATCAACGCAGCAATTATTGAATCAATAAAATAAAATATTGAACAGTAACTACTGTAACAATTATTGAGTAGTGCCTTCTTACGTAAGAATCAATAATTTAAAAAATACTGTGCAATACCGTGTGCTACTGTGCAATAACGCGTATTACTGTATTTTAACCACCAGGTATTCCAACAGTGTTAACGGTAACAACTACGTCGTTATTTGTAAAAACTCAATTTTTGTCATTTTCTTCATCCGACAGTTATTCGTTATGGGGCCCACAAATAGCTGCGCCGTCGTACGAATATTCCCCGACAGAAAGAATATTCCACGACCAAACGAATATTCCCCGACAACAATGATTATTTTATAACCACTTGCTTATTTTGAAAAAAAAAATCATATTTCACCCATAACTTTAAACTTTTATCAATTTAACCATTTACTGAATAGTAATTATAAGAAAAATTGAATACTTTTATTTCATAAAATTCGGGGTCTTACACATAATGCCCATACCGAGTTCTGAAAGCCGTCCTTGGAATATCCTCAGTTCTAACTTCAGATGATGATATCCAGAACGAAGATCGATCTTTGAAAAGAATTGTGCTCCTTGCAACTGGTCAAACAGGTCATCAATACGTGGCAATGGGTACCTATTTTTGATGGTGACATGATTCAACTCCCGATAATCAATACAAAGTCGCATACTCCCATCTTTCTTCTTCACGAACAGAACAGGAGCACCCCAAGGAGAAGTACTAGGACGAATAAAACCAATGTCTAACAATTCCTGCAGTTGGGTCTTTAACTCCTGAAGTTCAATAGGAGCCATTCGATATGGGGCTTTGGAAATGGGTTTTGTACCAGGTTCAAGGTCGATACAAAATTCAATTTCACGCTCTGGGGGTAGGCCAGGAAGTTCTTCGGGAAATACGTCAGGAAATTTATTAACAACAGAAATATCATTCAAAGCTGATGTATTTTTGTTTAGATCTGTGACATGAGCTAAGAAAGCTTGACATCCGTTTTTCAATAAACGAATAGCTTTATGGCTTGAGATGACAGCGATTGATTTTAATGGTTTGGTTGCTTGAATTCGCATAATAGGTCGATTAGGAATATGACAGCTAACAACCTTACGAAAATAATCAATTTTTGCATGATAAGTAGTTAACCAATCAATCCCTAGAATCACGTCAAATGCAAGTATTTTTAATGAAATAAGATCGACAGGTAATGTGTGGGTACCAACTTGAACCAAACAAGACTTATAAACCGTGGATGTAATGAAGGTTTCTCCCAATGGAGTTTCAACAGCTACGTCAAAGTCTAATTTCTCCGGAATCAAATTTAATCGATGAGCGCAAGTAGGAGAAATAAAAGAATGGGTAGAACCGGTATCAAATAAAGTATAGACTTCGTTAGAGTTTATGATAAGCTTACCCATGATGACCTCATTCGGGTTCCTTGCTCTCTGGGAGTTCACAACAAACGCTCTCCCTTGCACAACCGGTTTTAACTTTTCTGGGACGGCCTTTGGTGCCTCCATCCTAGCTGAATTTGTCTTCGGTAAACGACAAAATCGGGCTAAATGACCTTCTCTTCCACAATTATAACATGTTTTGGATGGCATCGCGCAGTTTGGACTGATGTGTCCCTCCCCTCCGCATTTGAAATATATGATAGGTGGTCGTTCTGCTTCCTTAACGACAGGTGCTGGTGCTGACGTCTTTCCATCATTGTTGAATCTCCTCTTCTTGAATTGCCCATTCTTATTATTTTGGCCCTGATTACCACCGAAGTGGTTACCATTTCTAGCCTGTTGATTCCCTCCACGCTTGTTGTCACCGCTTCGATGACTGCTCTCACTGGTATTATCATTTTGTCGACTGCTCTCTTTTGGTTGCGTTGACTCGTTATCGCGCTCCACTAACTGAGCCCTATTCACAACATCTGAATACAAACACAGTTTATGAGAAACAAGATGTTGACGTATCTCCGGCTTCAAACCTCTTAAAAACATCCGCGTCATTCTTTCTTCATTATCCACCAGGTGGGACGCAAACCGGGATAACGCCGCAAATTTTGCCTCGTACTGCGACACGGTCATATTATTCTGCTCCAATTTGATGAACTCCACCTCCTTCATGTGACGAATACTCTCGGGAAAGTATTTGTCGTTAAACAGCTCTTGGAACTTCTCCCAAGACATCTTCAGTGCGGCAGGTTGAGTACGCTTTATCGATTCCCACCAGTAATCTACCTCTCCTCGCAACATAAAGGCGGCAAAGGGAACCTTTTGCTCCTCGGAGCAACCCAAGACATCAAATATCTTGGTGATCTGCTTTATCCATGTTTCAGCTAGAAGTGGTTTGGGTTCTCCCTTAAACTCCGGTGGTCCCAGCTCCTTAAACTGTTTAGCGGTGACCGCCTGAGAGTTTCCAGTATTTCCACCTACGTTGTGGACAGGAGCCGCTTTCACCTGTTGTTGCATGAATTGCATAAAACCTCTGAACATTTCATCATTCATCATCTGGTCAGTGTTGTTGTTTGCATGAGGATTGTCACCTTTCTGATGAACATTATCCTGATTATTGATATGTGGTGAATCAATAATCGTCTGTGCTCCATTGCTATTCTCAACATTCTCAGATGCCATTTTCAGATACTGCCACAAAATAAAAGTTAATTGATATGTCATATATTATCCTTATATTATGACCGACCAATTAAATACCATGCAAATAAACTTAGGTAGGTCATACTAGCGAAGGAATTCCCCGTCTCTCCCCTCCTAGTTCTATTCTCACATTTTAGCCAGGGATCATATCCCTAAGCTCTGATACCAACTGTGACGCCCCCAAAATTAGGTATACATCACCCATCTTGGGTCGTCAGATACATAGTATAAAATACAAATACAACTTACTAATACAACTGTCGTGTACAATACGACAAAACATAAACTATGAGTTTGAATACAAATATTATCTTCTAGAGAGTATTCATACTCAAAAGGAGTCCTCATTACATTTATTAACACACTATTACATAGAATAGTGAGGACTACTAACTAATACTATCATTCGGACCATCACTCCGTTCCCCGACTTGCCCCAGCTACGTTCTCATTTCCTGAAGAGAACAGTAAAAGAAAGGGTGAGCTCAACTAGCCCAGTAAGAAATATCATGACTAAGATAATGCAGAATAAATTATCATTAGCCTTCAACAATGTTAAACTGATAAAATATAATAGACATCAAGTTTAACTGCAGCGGAACAAGCAATCCATTAAAAGAGTCAAGTAGAAAATATAACTCTACTATCTTTTATGATTAAAAGATTTTCCAACACTGTGATCGCTGGAATCAGCTTAATAAAATAATTCACATATCGAATCACCCCTGCACTACGGCCAAGGATATTCCGTATATTCATTAACTGGTCATATATGCCAAAACTGTCCATTAATGCACTACGGCCAAAATGAGGAATTTTACCACTATCATTTGTCA
Organism: Panax notoginseng; assembly: GCA_016801055.1. NCBI lineage: Eukaryota > Viridiplantae > Streptophyta > Magnoliopsida > Apiales > Araliaceae > Panax > Panax notoginseng. The sequence goes on along the minus strand of CM029023.1, from coordinate 9,782,498 downwards.
CATTACGGTCATAATTATAACGAAGAAATAAATCCCTGGTCATATTTCATACCAAAGTCTGTAAGACCCCAACTTTTATAAATAAAGATGAATTTTCTATAAATATCATTTTTGAATATTATGGAGTTAATTTGATATAATGTTATAGTTGTGGGTAATATTTATAAATTTTGCAAAGTAAGCAAGTTGTTATAAAATATTCGTTTGGTCGGAGAATATTCTTTTTGTCGGGAATATTCGTACGACGGCACAATCATTGGTGGACCCCACAACGGAATTATTGTCGGATTGAGAAAACGACAGAATTATCTTTCTATAAAAATAACGGCTGAGGTGTTACCGTTTTTAAAACTGTTGAACTACTCGGTAGTAAAAGTACAGTAATACGCGTGGTTGCATAGTAGCACACGGTATTGATTATTGATGCTTACGTGAGAAGTCACTCAGCTATACTCAATTATTGCTACAGTAATTGCTGCATCATATCTCTTAAATTATTGTCATAGTATCATCTGTATAATATGTTATATATTGAGACGTTGTGGTAAGTTTGGTTATTTTATGGGGGCCATATGTCATCATCTAAGAGTCTCTTCGTCAATAGTAATTACCGTCGTCAATAGTATTACCGTCGTCAATAGTAATTACCGTCGTCAATAGTATTTACCTTGGTCAATAGTAATTACCTTCGTCAATAGTATTTACCTTGGTCAATAGTAATTACCTTCGTCAATAGTATTTACCTTGGTCAATAGTTTACCTTCGTCAATAGTATTTACCTTGGTCAATAGTAATTACTTTCGTCAATAGTAGTTGTCCCTTCAATATTACCAAGAGTCATTTGACCCTTCGTTAAGACCAAGAGTCATTTGACCCTTCGTTAAGACCAAGAGCCACCCTCAGTTTTTCTATAAATAGAGGCCTAGGGCTTCATTATTTTTCACGAATTCATTCAAGCTATAGAGAGGAAAGTATAGAGAGAATAAGAGAGAGAGAGATAAAAGTATTCTGCTACATCACTTTTCCAATATCCAGTTCTTTTAAGGTAGGGAATATTATTTCTTTTATATTCATGAAGAGAACTTCTGTTATTCCATTCGTTATTATTCTGTTGGAATAACCAGTATACGCGGTCTACCCTATACTTGGTGACATTCTTCTATTATTCTGTTGGAACATCCTGTCTGTGTGTTTTACACCGGACCTGGTTCCGTTTTTTATTCTGTTGGAACATCCTGTCTGTGTGTTTTACACCGGACCTGGTTCCGTTTTTATTATTTTCTGTTGGAATATCCTGTCTGTGTGTTTTACGCCGGACCTGGTTCCATTATTTATTATTCTGTTGGAATAACCTGTCTGTGCGGTCTATCGCATGCATGGTGATTTCTTTTGTTATTCCATTCTTTATTGTACTCAGTTGGTTAAGTTTTGACTTCTATACTCCATGAAATTTGTGGAATATCCTTGATAGTTGCGTTTCATCCAGTATCTTTTCAAGAAAATATTCTTCTAAGCATTCTTGAATTTTACTCCACAATGCAGTATCATGTTGACAATTTGGACGTTGTTAATTCCTGGATAAATTAATTCTTGAACTTGTTTTATTGAATTCTTATATCATTGTCATCATCCTCATGTTTATAAAATGTTGAAAGTCATCTGTGGCCTGTAGTGCATAGATGGACTTGGTATGATTATGACCAGGGATTATTCGGTATAATCATGACCGTAATGTTACAAATGATGTGGTAAAAGTCCTCATTGGCCCGTAGTGCATTGATGGACAGTTGTTGGCATGATCATGACCATTAATGAATACACGAATATCCTTGGCCGTAGTGCAGGGGTGATTCGATGATGTGGATTATTTTATTAAGCTGAGTCTCAGCGATCACAGTGTTGAAAAACCTTTTAAATCATAAAAGATAGTAGAGTTTATTTTCTACTTGACTCTTTTAATGGATTGCTTGTTCCGCTGCAGTTAAACTTGATGTCTATTATATTTTATCAGTTTAACATTGTTGAAGGCTAATGATAATTTATTCTGCATTATCTTAGTCATAATATTTCTTACTGGGCTAGTTGAGCTCACCCTTTCTTTCACTGTTCTCTTCAGGAAATGAGAACGTAGCTGGGCAAGTCGGGGAACGGAGTGATGGTCCGAATGATAGTATTAGTTAGTAGTCCTCACTATTCTATGTAATGGTGTGTTAATAAATGTAATGAGGACTCCTTTTGAGTATGAATACTCTCTAGAAGATAATATTTGTATTCAAACTCACAGTTTATGTTTTGTCGTATTGTACACGACAGTTGTATTAGTAAGTTGTATTTGTATTCTGTACTATGTATCTGACGACCCAAGATGGGTGATGTATACCTAATTTTGGGGGCGTCACAGTTGGTATCAGAGCTTAGGGATATGATCCCTGGCTAAGATGTGAGAATAGAACTAGGAGGGGAGAGACGGGGAATTCCTTCGCTAGTATGACATACCTAAGTTTATTTGCATGGTATTTAATTGGTCGGTCATAATATAAGGATAATATATGACATATCAATTAATTTTTATTTTGTGGCAGTATCTGAAAATGGCATCTGAGAATGTTGAGAATAGCAATGGAGCACAGACGACTGTTGATTCACCACATATCAATAATCAGGATAATGTGCATCAGGAAGGTGTCAATCCTCATGCAAACAACAACACTGACCAAATGATGAATGATCAAATGTTCAGAGGCTTTATGCAATTCATGCAACAACAGGTGAAAGCGGCTCCTGTCCACAACGTAGGTGGAAATACTGGAAACTCTCAGGCGGTCACCGCTAAACAGTTTAAGGAGCTGGGACCACCGGAGTTTAAGGGAGAACCCAAACCACTTGTAGCTGAAACATGGATAAAGCAGATCACCAAGATATTTGATGTCTTGGGTTGCTCCGAGGAGCAAAAGGTTCCCTTTGCCGCCTTTATGTTGCGAGGAGAGGCAGATTACTGGTGGGAATCGATAAAGCGTACTCAACCTGCCGCACTGAAGATGTCTTGGGAGAAGTTCCAAGAGCTGTTTAACGACAAATACTTTCCCGAGAGTATTCGTCACATGAAGGAGGTGGAGTTCATCAAATTGGAGCAGAATAATATGACCGTGTCGCAGTACGAGGCAAAATTTGCGGAGTTATCCCGGTTTGCGTCCCACCTGGTGGATAATGAAGAAAGAATGACGCGGATGTTTTTAAGAGGTTTGAAGCCGGAGATACGTCAACATCTTGTTTCTCATAAACTGTGTTTGTATTCAGATGTTGTAAATAGGGCTCAGTTGGTGGAGCGCGATAACGAGACAACGCAACCAAAAGAGAGCAGCCGGCAAAATGATAATACCAGTGAGAGCAGTCATCGAAGCGGTGACAACAAGCGTGGAGGGAATCAACAGGCCAGAAATGGTAACCACTTCGGTGGTAATCAGGGCCAAAACAATAAGAATGGACATTTCAAGAAGAGGAGATTCAACAATGATGGAAAGACGTCAGCACCAGCACCTGTCGTTAAGGAAGGAGAACGACCACCTATCATATGTTTCAAATGCGGAGGGGAGGGGCACATCAGTCCAAACTGCGCGATGCCGTCCAAAGCATGTTATAATTGTGGAAGAGAAGGTCATTTAGCCCGATTTTGTCGTTTACCGAAGACAAATTCAGCTAGGATGGAGGCACCAAAGGCCGTCCCAGAAAAGTCAAAACCGGTTGTGCAAGGGAGAGCGTTTGTTGTGACCTCCCAGAAGCAAGGAACCCGAATGAGGTCATCACGGGTAAGCTTATCATAAACTCTAACGAAGTCTATACTTTATTTGATACCGGTTCAACCCATTCTTTTATTTCTCCTACTTGCGCTCATCGATTAAATTTGATTCCGGAGAAATTAGACTTTGACTTAGCTGTTGAAACTCCATTGGGAGAAACCTTCATTACATCCACGGTTTATAAGTCTTGTTTGGTTCAAGTTGGTACCCACACATTACCTGTCGATCTTATTTCATTAAAAATACTTGCATTTGACGTGATTCTAGGGATTGATTGGTTAACTACTCATCATGCAAAAATTGATTGTTTTCGTAAGGTTGTTAGCTTTCATATTCCTAATCGACCTATTATGCGAATTCAAGCAACCAAACCATTAAAATCAATCGCTGTCATCTCAAGCCATAAAGCTATTCGTTTATTGAAAAACGGATGTCAAGCTTTCTTAGCTCATGTCACAGATCTAAACAAAAATACGTCAGCTTTGAATGATATTTCTGTTGTTAATAAATTTCCTGACGTATTTCCCGAAGAACTTCCTGGCCTACCCCCAGAGCGTGAAATTGAATTTTGTATCGACCTTGAACCCGGTACAAAACCCATTTCCAAAGCCCCATATCGAATGGCTCCTATTGAACTTCAGGAGTTAAAGACCCAACTGCAGGAATTGTTAGACATTGGTTTTATTCGTCCTAGTACTTCTCCTTGGGGTGCTCCTGTTCTGTTCGTGAAGAAGAAAGATGGGAGTATGCGACTTTGTATTGATTATCGGGAGTTGAATCATGTCACCATCAAAAATAGGTACCCATTGCCACGTATTGATGACCTGTTTGACCAGTTGCAAGGAGCACAATTCTTTTCAAAGATCGATCTTCGTTCTGGATATCATCAGCTGAAGGTTAGAACTGAGGATATTCCAAAGACGGCTTTTAGAACTCGGTACGGGCATTATGAATTCTTAGTTATGTCTTTTGGATTGACTAATGCTCCTGCTGCCTTCATGGATATGATGAACCGGGTATTCAAGGAATATTTGGATCACTTTGTGGTCGTCTTTATTGATGACATCCTTATTTATTCCAAAAGCCGTGAAGATCATGAGCAACACTTGAGGCTGGTACTCCAAAAGCTTCGTGAATACAAACTTTATGCCAAGTTGAAGAAATGCGAGTTCTGGCTGGAAGAGGTAGCATTCCTTGGGCACGTAGTATCAAGTCGTGGAATATCGGTTGACCCGGCAAAGATTGAAGCTATTCAAAGCTGGGAGCAACCTAAATCAGTGACCGAGGTACGTAGCTTTCTTGGTTTAGCTGGTTATTATCGGAGATTCGTGGAAGGATTTTCTCGAATCGCTACTCCATTAACTCAGCTGACTCGGAAAGATACAAAGTTTGGTTGGAGCGAAGAATGTGAGCAGAGTTTTCAAGAACTCAAGAGGAGACTCATTTCAGCACCTGTTCTAACAATACCATCTGGCTCGGAGGGATTTGTCATCTACAGTGATGCTTCGAGCAAAGGGTTGGGATGCGTTCTCATGCAACATGGAAAAGTCATAGCCTATGCATCAAGACAACTCAAGGAATATGAGAGGAATTATCCTACTCATGATCTAGAGTTGGCAGCTGTTGTCTTTGCACTTAAAATTTGGAGGCATTACTTGTATGGGGAGAAAGTGGAGATCTTTACGGATCATAAAAGCCTCAAATATTTCTTCACTCAAAAGGAACTCAACATGCGACAACGACGTTGGCTTGAACTGTTGAAAGATTATGATCATACCATTCAATACCATCCTGGAAAAGCGAACGTGGTAGCTGACGCATTGAGTAGAAGATCATATGCGGGTACAAGTGCAATATTAACAACGCAAAGGCCCATTTTGTGTGACTTGCAAAGGATGGAGATAGAGTTGAAGACTCCAGGGACCCATGTGATGATGGCGAATATACGAGTAGAACCGACTTTAATCGATAAAGTTAAAGCTGCTCAAGCTACAGACCTGGAGCTGATGCGTATGAGAAGAAAGTGCAAGAAGGTGCTATGCCGGAAGCAAGAATCGATGAAGAAGGAATACTTCGAGTCAACTCCAGACTTTGTGTTCCTAACAACCCTGATTTAAAGTATGAAATCATGATGGAGGCGCACAACACACCGTTTGCAATCCATCCTGGAAGTACCAAAATGTATCATGATCTTCGTCATACATTTTGGTGGAGCAATATGAAGAGAGAGATAGCGTTGTTTATCTCAAGGTGTCTAACTTGTCAACGAGTCAAAGCGGAGCATCAAGTACCAAAAGGTCCATTGCAACCACTTGAAATTCCAGAATGGAAGTGGGAGCACATTACCATGGATTTCGTTACCGGTCTTCCTAGGGTTTCTCAAGGTATTGATGCGATTTGGGTCATTGTTGATAGATTGACCAAGTCTGCTCATTTCTTACCGATACGAGAAACTTATACACTTGAACGTCTTGCTCGTATGTACATAAACGAGATTGTAAGACTGCATGGTATGCCAGTATCCATAGTTTCTGATCGAGACCCAAGATTCACTTCACGATTTTGGGTTAGTTTACAAAAAGCTATGGGCACGGAGTTACGATTTAGTTCAGCATATCATCCTCAGACGGACGGACAATCAGAGAGGACTATTCAAACTCTTGAAGATCTATTAAGACTCTGTGTCTTTGACTTCAAGGGAAGTTGGGACAAGTTCTTACCATTGGTGGAGTTTTCCTACAACAACAGTTATCAAGCAAGTATTGGCATGGCTCCATTCGAAGCATTGTATGGAAGAAAATGTCGTTCTCCAGTATGCTGGGATGAGGTGGGCGAAGCAACGTTGTTGGGACCGGAGTTGGTACGTATGACTACAGAAAAGATTCAAACGATCCGACAACGTATAAAAACCTCACAAGATCGACAAAAGAGTTATGCTGATCTTCATCGAAAGGACGTGGAATTTGATGTAGGAGATCATGTGTTCTTACGTGTTGCTCCATGGAAAGGAGTTACGAGATTTGGAAAGAGAGGAAAGCTAAATCCTCGATTCATCGGTCCATTTTTAATCCTCGATCGAGTAGGAACTGTGGCTTATAGACTCGCTTTACCGCCAAGTATGTCTCGTGTTCATAACGTTTTCCACATATCCATGTTACGCAAATATGTGGAAGACCCGAACCACATTATTGAGTTAGAACCGGACGAAATAGCGGAGGATTTGACGTATGAAGAAGTTCCTGTTCAAATCTTGGATAAGAAGGAACATATTCTACGCTCCAAGGTTATACCTCAAGTCAAAGTTTTGTGGAGAAACCACGATGTTGAGGAAATGACTTGGGAGTTAGAATCAGAAATGAAATCAAGGTATCCTTACCTCTTCGACATACCAGGTACGTACCCTAATTTCGAGGGCGAAATTTCATAAGAAGGGGAGGTTGTAAGACCCCAACTTTTATAAATAAAGATGAATTTTCTATAAATATCATTTTTGAATATTATGGAGTTAATTTGATATAATGTTATAGTTGTGGGTAATATTTATAAATTTTGCAAAGTAAGCAAGTTGTTATAAATATTCGTTTGGTCGGAGAATATTCTTTTTGTCGGGGAATATTCGTACGACGGCACAATCATTGGTGGACCCCACAACGGAATTATTGTCGGATTGAGAAAACGACAGAATTATCTTTCTATAAAAATAACGGCTGAGGTGTTACCGTTAAAACTGTTGAACTACTCGGTAGTAAAAGTACAGTAATACGCGTGGTTGCATAGTAGCACACGGTATTGATTATTGATGTTTACGTGAGAAGTCACTCAGTTATACTCAATTATTGCTACAGTAATTGCTGCATCATATCTCTTAAATTATTGTCATAGTATCATCTGTATAATATGTTATATTATTGAGACGTTGTGGTAAGTTTGGTTATTTTATGGGGGGCCATATGTCATCATCTAAGAGTCTCTTCGTCAATAGTAATTACCGTCGTCAATAGTAATTACCGTCGTCAATAGTATTTACCTTGGTCAATAGTAATTACCTTCGTCAATAGTATTTACTTGGTCAATAGTAATTACCTTCGTCAATAGTATTTACCTTGTCAATAGTAATTACCTTCGTCATAGTATTTACCTTGGTAATAGTAATTACTTTCGTCAATAGTAGTTGTCCCTTCAATTACCAAGAGTCATTTGACCCTTCGTTAAGACCAAGAGTCATTTGACCCTTCGTTAAGACCAAGAGCCACCCTCAGTTTTTCTATAAATAGAGGCCTAGGGCTTCATTATTTTTCACGAATTCATTCAAGCTATAGAGAGAGAAAGTATAGAGAGAATAAGAGAGAGAGAATAAAAGTATTCTGCTACATCACTTTTCCAATATCCAGTTCTTTTAAGGTAGGGAATATTATTTCTTTTATATTCATGAAGAGAACTTCTGTTATTCCATTTGTTATTATTCTGTTGGAATAACCAGTATACGCGGTCTACCCTATACTTGGTGACATTCTTCTATTATTCTGTTGGAACATCCTGTCTGTGTGTTTTACACCGGACCTGGTTCCGTTTATTATTCTGTTGGAACATCCTGTCTGTGTGTTTTACACCGGACCTGGTTCCGTTTTATTATTATTCTGTTGGAATATCCTGTCTGTGTGTTTTACACCGGACCTGGTTCCATTATTTATTATTCTGTCGGAATATCCTGTCTGTGCGTTTACGCCGGACCTGGTTCCATTATTTATTATTCTGTTGGAATAACCTGTCTGTGCGGTCTATCGCATGCATGGTGATTTCTTTTGTTATTCCATTCTTTATTGTACTCAGTTGGTTAAGTTTTGACTTCTATACTCCATGAAATTTGTGGAATATCCTTGATAGTTGCGTTTCATCCAGTATCTTTTCAAGAAAATATTCTTCTAAGCATTCTTGAATTTTACTCCACAATGCAGTATCATGTTGACAATTTGGACGTTGTTAATTCCTGGATAAATTAATTCTTGAACTTGTTTTATTGAATTCTTATATCATTGTCATCATCCTCATGTTTATAAAATGTTGAAAGTCATCTGTGGCCTGTAGTGCATAGATGGACTTGGTATGATTATGACCAGGGATTATTCGGTATAATCATGACCGTAATGTTACAAATGATGTGGTAAAAGTCCTCATTGGCCCGTAGTGCATTGATGGACAGTTGTTGGCATGATCATGACCATTAATGAATACACGAATATCCTTGGCCGTAGTGCAGGGGTGATTCGATGATGTGGATTATTTTA